>JAKELP010000048.1:2575113-3806417 GCA_029929735.1 Mimosa pudica | reverse complement strand
AGGGATTAAGCTCAACGAGTTCTTGTATTAAAGAATAAACTCACATATCTAATAATACTCTATTTAAAAAGGTAATTCTTTTTATTCCTACCCTCTTTCTCTATTTTTGGTTTCCAAGATGTATCCCACCCGCGTGTCAAGAGGTAATCCTTTCTATTACCACTCTTTTTTTTTGGATTTCTCATCCCTAGATGTTCTAAAATTTCGTATAGGGGTAGACAACTGACCTGTGAATTTGCTCAATTCACAAGGGTTAGGGATTGAACCTTCAACCACTTGCTTAAGCGACGAGAACACTTACCACTAAGGTGGGCAAATTAAACCGAAAACTGAACTGAACCAAATGAGTTTCGTTTTTTCGGTTTTTGGTTTCGGTTTCCATTTCTCACACTTTTCGGTTTTCAATTTTTGTTTTAGGTAGCTTTTTTGTTTGGTTTAACGGTTTTCGGTTTTCATTGTAAAATGGGTTGTATTAGCATAAAAAATGTGACAAAACTAATTGGTTTCGAGTTCTCTTTTAGTATTCCGGTTTCTCAGTTACAATTTCAGTTTCAATTTTTATTTTAGATAGTATTCGGTTCAATTTTGAACCGAAAAACCGTTTGTCCACCCATTCTTACCACTCACGTCAACATGTCAGATTATTCCTATCCTCTTTCTTTGAGATGAAATTCGAGTAACAAGCAGCCAAATAACCAAAAAAGGTGTGATGAAGTTGAAGAGGCAAACAAAAAATCACATTAGCACGGGTTTGTCAACAATCGATTTGTCCATTGGAAGAATAATGCATTGACAGAGACATGAACAATTGATGTTATTGACTTTTTTCCATCTACAAATCTGAGTAAAGATTCATTACCGGAAAAAAAATCTAAGTAAAGATTTTCCTCTGCATCAAAAACGCTAGTCCCCACTCTGTAAAACTCCTCATTAATTCTCTAGTAATTTTTCAGTAAAATCCTATATTGAACTATCGGATAAAAATACAATATATTTCCTCTATAAAATTATGGAATTGAACCAAAACAAAGTTGGTTGGTTTAATTAAGAGGCGTAAAACCCGACTAAATCCTTTTGAATATCAAGGTCTAGTACTATACTAAGACATTTGTGTTAGAAATGGCAATCATTCATCGGAAAAAAGAAATGGCAATCGTAATACCAAAATCTAATTAGCTTATTGTTAAGGGTGACAAAAAGACTGGTGGACGGTCTAACTACTCTCAAGCTATATGAGGAGATGATTATACATACCTGATGAATTGAAGTGGATGATGGTGGAGGGCATTAATATGTAGAATGAGAGAAGGGAGAAGGTGCCTAGAATTGGAGTAACATGTGGGATCTCCTTTTTTCTTCCTTCCTTGGTTTCACACACACTAACCAATAAATTAAGAAAAGAGTGAAGAAAAAGCAACAAGAACGAATGCCGGGGAAGAAGGGTTTGGGACCCACATAGTAATTATTAAGGACTTCCATACCGATATACTGCGCCTCTTCTTTCTTTGTCTTTTTCTCTCCATCTTTTTCTTTATTGCCAATGCCTCTACCTCTCTCCTCCTTTATTCTATGATTATATTTTACCCCTATAAAATTAAAGGGCGAAGGCCCAAAAATGATACACAACTATTGGCCAAGGAACAGAAATAGTACATGACTATTTCGAGGTACAAAAATGATACCCAACTTTTCCATGTGATCAAAAATGATATTTTCACTAATGTGACAATAATATTAGACATGAAATGTCCAAAATGCCCTTATAATTAAATAAACTTTTAACGGCCGGCGATTAATCTAGAGCGAAGGCCCAAAAATAATACATAACTATTGACCAAGGAACAAAAATGATACATAACTATTACAAGGTACACCATTGGTACCAACTTTTAACATGGGATCAAAAATGATATTTTCACTAATATGACAATAAGATTAGACATGAAAAGTCCAAAATGCGCTTATAAATTAAATAAATTTTCTTCCTCACCCTGTCCTCCCTTAGCTTCTTTCTTCTATCAACAGTTCCTTCAATAAATAACTCGTCCACCGGCGGCTTCAACTCTCAGCAACTCCTTAGGGCGATCAGGCTGCAAAAACATGAAAACAGAATCTTTTTCTCTGGTTCCTGTTCACTGAGTCGTTTCCTATTCAGCTTCTCTCTAAAAATTACTGTTCATTGAGCCATTGTTTTCAGCTTCTCTCTTTCTTGTCTTCGCTCTTTTTTCTTCTCTCCTCTCACCCGCAGACAACCAAATCCAAACCTCACATATTGCTCTGCATCCTCATCTCTCTCATCACCCATCTCACACTTTGACTCCATCTTTTTCATCTTCTATTTCACTCTCTTCTCCCTTCTTTTTCGCTCCCTTTTCCTTTTCTTCTTGCTGAAGGAGTGAGAGACGACGCTGATTGCCGATTCGGCCTTAGCAAATAGCGATGCTGGGGTACTTTATTGTGTTTATTTTCCTTCTTTACCTCTCCTTTCATGTTTTTGCAGCCTGATCGCCCTAACGAGTTGCTGAGAGTTGAAGCCGCTGGTGGACGAGTTATTTATTGAAGGAAGTGTTGGCAGAAGAAAGAAGCTAACGAAGGAGAGGGTGAGAAAGAAAATTTATTTAATTTATAAGCGCATTTTGGACTTTTCATGTGTAATCTTATTGTCATATTAGTGAAAATATCATTTTTGATCCCATGTTAAAAGTTGGGTACCATTGGTGTACCTTGCAATAGTTATGTATCATTTTTGTTCCTTGGTCAATAGTTATGTATCATTTTTGGGCCTTCGCCCTCAATTAATCGCCGGCTAGTAAAAGTTTGTTTAATAATAAGGGCATTTTGGACATTTCATGTCTAATATTATTGTCATATTAGTGAAAATATCATTTTTGATCACATGTAAAAGTTGAGTATCATTTTTGTACCTCGAAATAGTTATATACTATTTCTGTTCCTTGGCCAATAGTTATGTATCATTTTTGGGCCTTCGCCCAAAATTAAATCATACTTTGCTCTTAATTGATTATATTTTATTATTACTCCGCTGCCATATTTAAAAGATATAGAATTTAATTTGGTCATATTTAAAAGTTTCATCATCACATTTTTCTCGTAATATATTAAAAATAAAATTTGAAGTACATTCTTGTCTTGCGTATAAACATATTAGGAATAACTAAAAATTCGAATAAGATGATTAATTTAATACTTCATCAAATCCTAAAGATAAGAACTAATAAATATTATTTTCATCAAATCCTAAAGATAAGAACTAATAAATGTATTTTCTTTATTTTTAAATATCAAACTTTTTAATATGACCGCTATTAAGACCCCTAATGAAAAGAATCAAGAAAAAATTGGAAAATAAGATTAGATTATGGTGTTAAGATGCAAAAATATACATGTGATAATGTCTAAAGTGTAAAAATAGATAATAATTTTTTTTGAGCAAAAGTAACCATAATATTTCAAAATAAGGGCAAAACTACTCATAGATGGGTACTTTTGCCCCTCTTCTAAAATCTTATGGTTATTTTTGCTAAAAAAATCACAAAAGTACTTTTGCATCTTTACCACAGTTATGTAAGATTTTTGCACCTTAACCCTAGATCATAAGCTAAGCAGAGAACATTTGTTAGGAACATCAATAACAGTGTCATTGAAGTAATCATCGGTAATTACTTAATAATGTCATAATGGTATCCATGTACGTCTATTGTTGTTATTTCCTTATTAGAGAAGGAATGAAATAAGGACAATCGCACAAGTCTTACGTAAGACTTAATTTTATAAATATTCTAAGAAATTGTTAATCACCACTGTGAAGAATTGAAATGGCTTTACTTAATAAGTGATAAAAAAAGTTGTTAGTAAGCTATTTGATACTCTATCCGGTCCTAAATATAGGACCTAATTGACTTTTCTGGAAAATCCTTAAAAAAGGCAAAATAAGTTAATTATAAATTGATTTACCTAATTTTTTCCCTTAAACTAGTTTATTTTACCTATAAACTAATGGATAATCTAAAAATATATCAAATATGTCATCATTTAATAACTTATTTCGCAACCTTAATCTCTCCAAAAAAAAGTCAATTAGGTCCTATATTTAGGACCGGAGGTAGTATTATATCTATTTAATATTAAATCTATTTGTTAATCACACAATAGGGACAATCGCTTTCAATCGAACGGTGAAAAGAAAGGTGGGGGCTTGGTTGTGTGTCCCCACAGTGAAGACTTGTTTCACTTTCACGGATCCCTACATCAAAGGAATGTGGGCCTACATTTATTTAGCCTCCCTTATATGCCATGCAATGCTGCTTGCTATTATGCTATACGCCATTCCACGTCACTCACAATGCTCTCTCATATACGGGTCCGGTTTCCCTCAGAAGCGCATTTCTCCTTATCCCTCATAATCCCATATTACAACCATTCATTTCCTCACACCATATCACAGCCATTTATTTCCTCATAAAATGACATGTCAATTTAATAAAGAACTTTGAAATATTTTTAAGGATATTTTAGAATGAAAAATTTCAACTATCTAGACCTATCTCATTTCAACAGAAAGATTTATAAGAGATGCAGACTGATCCAGTTAACTATAATATATAAAAGATTCTGCCTCTAAATATTTATATACAACTGTTTTAGACTTACCTCATAAGGGAAGATTTATCACAGTCTAGTCTAGTATAGATTGTGTTAGATAAGATCATAAAATGTAACTCTAATAAACTCTGCAATTAAAGTCAGTCTTCTGTAGTCGTGTCTCACTTAATTCATATCAAAATGTAACTCTAATAAACTCTGGAAGTAAAGTCAGTCATCCAAAAAATTAGGTACCCAACTAAAAAAAGTTGAAAATTAGAAACCAAAAATAGGTTATAAAATTATTTAACTACTTTGTTTAAAATAATTTATTAAGTTGTAGTGAATAATATTGTGGAACTTTGGATTAATTTGCGCTGCTAAGAATATCCATTCCCCTCATATACCTTTATTTGTATATGTATTAGGATGTTCACTTTTATCCATTTGGATGCATCATGCATGAAACATTGGATTTTGATTTGGTGCTCATCACTCAAATATATGGTGGAGCCCAAGTCATGAACCACACCTCCACAACCAACAACTGATGAGTCTAAGGAGAACGCACCATCAACAAAAACTTTGACAACGTATTTATGTGTGTATATGATGATGAGAAGGTAATGAGCAATATGGTTGATAAACAACAAATTAGAACCAAAGAAAAATGGCCAAGGAATGGAAAATATGAGATTTCCAAACATACCAACCTTCATTTTCTTTCATTTCAATTCCAGACATTTTCTTACATTTTCTTTTCATCCATTTCAAGACTAAGCAATGTTCTAATCCCTTTCCCTTCTTGTCATATTCATTTAAAATGGGTTTCCTTTGATCCAAACCAAAAGTATGGGTTTCCAAGTTTCATTCTAATACAAACCAAAAGTATGGGTTTTCAAGTTTCATCCTAAAAAAATGTTGAAAAATATTAAATCATATCATCCATTCTGATCCACTGTTTCCATGTCAACTTCCACATAATTAAAAACTGCACGGTCAGCTTCTACGTGGTGGTCAACATGCTAACATGATGACAAAGTTGACGGTGTTAATGAGTAATAATGGACAATATTGGCTGAAATGAGACTTTTTCATTGGTCAAAATGTTACTACCATGGCAAAATTGATGGTGAAAATGATCTTATTTTATGAACTGAGGGAGTATCATTTTTTATTTATTGGCTAAATTGATACTTTGTAAATTGTTTATTGACTAGAATGAATATTTACTCTAATTTAGGGCATGCTCACCTCTCTTAATAAGCCATCTGTTTAGGAATGAAGGAAGTAATGTTTAAAGGTCACTACAATTATTTTTTTCTTTTTTCCCACTTATAAAAGTCATTACCATTTTCTCGTTGTTGTACAACATAAGTGTTAATTTATTGATTTTGTTTCCATGTAATTTTGTGTATGTTAAATATGGGTAAAACTGAAAAATTATGAAGTTCATTACCATTTTCTTGTTGTGGTACAACTTTAGTAATTAGTGTTAATTTGTTATATATTGATTTTGTTTTCATGTAATTTTGTGTATATTAAATATGGGTAAAATTGAAAAATTATCAAGTTTTAAATCTAAATTAATTTTGTCTAAGTCTTCTCTGTTTGTGAAAGAAACATATTAAAATGACTTATAAATATGGATGAAAATAGGTTAGGTCGAGTTAAACTTTACTTAAATAGTCTAGGGCCTGCCATAGGAATTTGAAAGATAAGTCGAGCCTATATTTAGATTGTTTTTTGACACGAGCGTAATCTATCGGAAGGCTTTGCAGAGTCGAAAAGTCTTTTAAAAAGAGTACATAAATATGAACTTAAAAACCTATGCCCCTAAATACTAATTCCATGTATTTCACTTCAAATATATTCAAAGGTTCAAATGTTTATGGGCATAAAACAAGATTTTTCCTTTTTACTATTGACATAAAATTGCAAGTTTCTACAATTATTATTCATAAGCAAATGATATAAAATTAGAAAGTGACTGATCTAATTTTGTATCTCACTTGACTAAAAAGGAAGATATAAGAAAGGTGGATATCTATTGAATGACAAATGTTAAGCTTTGTGTATGAATAATAAGATGTAAATTTTATAATTAAAGTTATGTTGATAATGTTATTGTTAATTTATTATATAATTTATTTTTTATATTATTATCATAATACAAATAAAAAATAAATAAATTGGTCAAGCTTGTGGGCTTGTAGGTTAAAAGAAGGCTTAGCCTATTTACTCAAATAGGTAACAATAGGACTTACAAATATGAGCATGTCCTATTTACTTATGAGCTACACTTTAAGTAGGTTAGGGTGTAGGCTCATTGATAAAGGCCCAACATATTCCTACCTTTACCTATAAATAGGAGTAGATGAGTAATAATTTAATATAACATAATCCTATATTCTTTTATTAAACACTGCCAGTAAGTAATTTGGGGGCTTATTGGCAATTGACTAAACTAAACTTGAGGGGTAAGAGTGTTGTCTACATATGTAAGATTGTCTCTTCCAATGAGAGGGGTTATCGAGATTCAAGCATGTATTCTCGTCCTTACTGGGTTGAAATCCACAATTACCAACTACTAATTAGTTAACCATATATATAAGAACTAATACTTTTCTCTATTTCTAATGTAAAGTTTAAACTACATTGTCTATCGATTAAAGATCATTTTCGCCTATATACTATAGGTCAAGTCCCAAATTCAGCACAAGCAACACTAGGCACTGATGCAATTGACTTCTGGTAGGCTCTCTGGCTACCACCATAACAACCTTTAACACTCATAGTCTGAGCTCTACCGCCCACATATTGGCCTCTCTGGCCAGACCTCCCCTGCTGGTGCTGCTGGCGCCATCCTCCTCTTTGTATAAACCCCTGACTATGACCTTGAGACTTCTTCCCGTAACTACTAGAACTACTCTGGCCTACACTAAAATTCTTATTAATTTTTCCCGAGTGTCCCAGGTAACTGGTAGGCCTGTTCCGCCCACGCTCACATGTCCTCCAACCCTAGCACTTCTTTGAGATTAAGCCAAAACACATAAATAGTTACAATATCCTCAAAACTTACATAAAGTCTAGCTAATAGAAACGGCCGCAAGTCGGGTTTAGCTTACTGAATCAATTGTAAATGCTTCCAATATGAGTTGAAAAACCCAAAAGAAACTATAAACCCACCTTCTAACCATCGTCGACCGCCGTTCACTGCCCAAAGCCACCGGAAAAATGTGAAGAAAAACGGAGGAGCTTGTGTAGGGACGAGAAGATCGGCTGAGTTCCACTGCACACTGAGTAACCCACATGATTTTGCAACATTGAATGGAAGAATAAAGGTGAAGAGATGAAGAAAATGGTGAGAGAGAGAAGAGATGTGAGGTGAGGTATTGGTTTGAAGGAAAGGAGGGGTCGCGCGTGTGGGGTGTTAATGCTTTGTTTGGTTTGTATTTTATTTGGATGAGTTAAAATAACTATTAGGTAAGATTACCATAATGCCCTCTTTAATTCTCAAATCACTAAGTCAAACACTCAAAGCTCCAATCTTCTTTACCTTCAAAATATTTTAATTTACACAAACTCTCATAATTCTTATTTTTTCAAGTGTTTATTTTAGCCACTTATTTCACCAAAACTTTCAATAATATTCAAAAAAATTCCAAAAATTCTAAATATTTCAAACTTTCTAATTTTCCATTTATTATTTCCTAAAATACTCTCTAATCCTGTATTGAATTTCCAGGATATTACATTAAGTATCAGTTAACACATACTATTAATAATTAAATCTTATATGCCTTCAAACTTTTTAAAATGGGTCAAACTCGTCAATAGTAGTAAATCTCATCTTAAATCACTAAACGAGTTCTTACATGTAATTTATGTAAAAATGCGGCACTATTTTTTAAACCAAAATAATATGTGGCATTGTTTTGGGTAAAATGCCATATACTTTACTATTTTTTAAAAGATAGTGTCATATAATTCACATAAATAACGTGTAAGAGTCCATTTAATAGTGTTGATGAGTTCAAACCTTTTTAAAAAGTTTGTAGGAATATAAGAATTTATTGATTAATATATTTGTTCAGTAATACTTGACCTAGGCGAAAACGATTTTAATTTCATCCTTGTATTATTCCTCCCATCTTCATTATTCCTTTACCAAACTCTGTTTGCACTTTGCACACATTAATCGGGCATTCATTAAGCGGAAGTTTCTTACGCTTATATAAATACAGTGCTCTTTTTGGAAATTCGATACATTACTTTCATAAATAATTACCTTCTATTTTTAAATTTTAAAAATTAATTGTCTAACTTTTATTCTTAGAAATGGAGGTAATATTGTACATAAGAAATGTTATTTTTTTCATATGCTTATTAATAACTGTTATTAATTATCTAACACATAGTTTAATATTTTTTCATTTGTAAAGTTATTTTGTCTTTTTTATTAATAACTGTTATTTTTATCAACTAAGAAATTGAATTGAGAAGGGGGAAATATAAATTTCATCTTCAAAATTTAAAATATAAAAATTTTATATATTTCAAATATTAATTTTAGTTTCTAAGGCAACATTAATTGATGAAAACAATATTTTTTTAGCTGACCATGTTAGGGTTATAAAACCTAAAAGATAAATTATACAAGCATGCACTACTAAAATTAAACCTTGAACAAAAGTAGATAGTCAAATGTATACCTATAATGTAAATGTGATGATAATAACATTTTTACAAATAAAACTTATATCTTCAAAACGTTTTAATGGGGTATGACACTATTTGAACATGATATCATACTGAATGAATAATGATAAAATCACATAATGGTAAGTATTATTTGTTCAGTCCAAAAATTAATATTTGTGACTCATAAATAATATGATTATGTAATTTTTCAGATCACTCAAATTTTATGCATCATATGATTTCGTAGTAGTTAATAATACAATAAGAAAATTGTTATCGGAACAGGAAAAGAAAATATAATATCCTTAATTCCGATGTATACAAATAAAAAAGAAAATATTATATCTTGTACATGCGTCCGCAATCCGCATACTATTCAACATTCCCCGGCAATAATTCTTCTTCTTGTTTTTTTTTTCTTTACATTCTTCACTTTTCTTTTCCTTATCTCTTTTTTCTTAATACTTTCTTTGCTATTCTTTTTTACAAGAAACAAAGCACGAAGCCAACAATAGTTCTTTTCTTCCATATTTTTTCTTCTTTGTTGATTTATTTGCAATAAAGACAGGATATAGTAAGACGCTGAGCCGAAAAGAAGATTGCTTTGAACTTGCCTTGTATGTGAATGATAAAGTGGACACACTATGTCATAATTTGAAATCAAATGTGTGTCTCTCTCTCTCTCTCTCTCTAAATATATATATATATATATATATATATATATATATATATAAACTCATATGTGCAAAGTTCAAGGACTTATTTTAAATCATCATCAATCTCAAATTAAATATGAGAATTTAATATTTCCTAAGAACTTTTGGTAGTGGAGAAACAAGATCATTAGACTAAATTATGATTATTAGACTCATGCCCAACTACATACTAAAATTTAGGCTAATAATGGGCTTGGTTACATTTTTGTCAAGGTTTATTCCTTATATTATTATCTTTTCATCTGAATGAAATTCACTCTACAGTCACCTTATTTTTTTTTCCACAGATATAATCTCATTAAACATACACAATACTATAACTTTCTGGAATAATTCCATTTTCATATAGAACTATAATTTGTTTTAAAGTTTACAAGGTTGGTTCCACCATACCGAATTCTGGCTTGAACTTATGGCACCAAGCATCTTCTATATATAGGGTAAAGGTACAAATCTGATACTTCTCTGTTCCTATTATAAGTCAACTTTGACTTTTTTTGTGAAAGTTAGGGAAACAAATTAGACCACTAAATTATAACATGTAACAAATGTAATTAACAATATATGGTAGTTTATAATTAGAATAAACTAGTTTTGAGGGAAAAAAAAGATAATTTTAAACAATTTAAAATGATAAAATTTGTAACTTTAACTTTTTAAAAAAGTCAAAGTTGGTTTATAAGTAGGAATCGAGGGAGTACTAAACTTTGCCCCTAGGCATGTTTCTAACACCCAAGTTTTACGAGGTGCACCAATGATACTCATCTATTGAAAATGAGCAAATGTAATATTGTTGTTAAATTTGGATGGTTTCTGTTAAAATTTTATCACCATAAAATCCCTAGAAATCATCTAATTATTACCATGTCTCAAGATATTTGAAGGCAATAAAATTTAATTAAGAAAAGACCACAACACCCTTGATTTCTAGTCGGGTGTAGGAATTACTTATTTTAATCAAGGACATTAGAGCCTTTTCTTAATTAAATTTAATTTCCCTCAAATCTCTTGGAACATAGTAATAATTAGATGATTTCTAAGGACCTCGTGGTAATAAAATTTTATCGGAAACTATCCAAATTTAACTATTACATTTGTTCTATGTCTGATAGAATGCAAAACTTGAATATTGGAAACTCTCCTAGCTATGTGCAAAGTTTAGTATCAAATTTGCTTATTTGCCATCTATATATTAATCAGAGTGTGAAAAAAATATTTAGTCATGCAAGTTTCAAAAGTTTCATAAATTAAATCAAAGTATGACTCAACTTTTAAGTGGTTATTTACAACGTCAAAATATAACTAACAAAAATACGAAATTTTTGAAGTTGCATAGCAAGCCTAAACAACCACTTGAGTCATCATATACCATTAGGATGATGCAAGTCTCAAACAATTTCATATATTATTTTATTTATAATAAGTGCATGCTATTCACTTTAAACATGAAAAAGGAATGATCAATATTATTTAATTACCTTTTATTTAAGGAAACCAGCATTTGCTTGTACAAAATTTAAAACTGCATGTTAAATTTTCTCAAAAATTATGATTATTTAATTTGTTAAATGACCACATGTATTTTAAATTTTTGGGGAAACTATTACAAAGTTTCTAAAGAAGAGTTCCTATTAATTTATGTGTCCAAGCGTGATGTTGGAAATTGCTTAATTGAATAAGGCTTATCCCTCTCAAATTCCAAAAATAATTGAAAGTTGATTTTGTGGAGGCATATGATTCGATATGCTAGGAATTTTTACAAGTTGTTCTTATTCGAATGCAATTTAATTTCCTCATACATGGGTTCAAATGTTAATGCCATGTATTTTTACTATCTCATATCAAGTGCACTTAAATGGATAGCTCTCGCCTCTCGCCATCTTTTTATCTGGCTCGTGGCCTACGTTATAGATTAGATGGATGGCGAAAATAAACAATGTCACAAGCTAGAAGTCTCTAGTACTAATTAAATATGTGGCTTCTTCAGTGCTGAATTATCAACTGTATTGTTACAAATTGTCAGAGCATAGAGCTGGCTTTTTTCCTTGCTGCAACAATAAATATCAGCAGATAATCATTAGCAACTGGAGCTTTTGCAGGATGTTTTTTTGACTACTTTCTATATATAGGAAACAGGAATATGGTCAGACGTGGAAAAGTGTCATTTTCTCATGAACAGTTTTTTCCAATTATGTAGAAATATCTTTACATTACATCTCATAATATAAGCTTTAAATAACTACTGTTCGAAAAATTTCTTAAAAACAATTCATATGTTAGAAACATATTTTTCTCAATGTTACCCCTATTTAATATTAATAAGTGGATAAATGAAATGATGATTAAATAAGAAGAAAATGAATGAGTGTATGTATGGAAATGATGAGGGATAGACTCAATATTCTCTTGAGTGAAACTTATAGTTTGAGACACACATTCTCCTAAATGTAAAACTTATATTATGGAATGGAGAGAGTAATAAATAAGTTCTCATAATTTTCTAAGAGAACATTGAGTTCAATCAGGATTTTTTTTTATTTTCAAACAGCTTTAAATCAATGATGGGTTCTATACTTCTATTTGCCATAATATAAATTAAATGTACACTCTATTTGTACATCACTTAATAATGAATTAGAATTTTATTATAATTATGAGATGAGCTATTGGAGTGAAAGATCCAAAATTAGTGGCATTTGGAAGAAGATAGAAACACAAAATTCTTCCACTCTCAAGAGATGAAAAGGTATCTCAAATTGCCTTCCAATATTTCATTGATATTTTTCACAATAATTCCTCTAAGAGCTATAGTAAGATCCTTAAGGAGGTGGAAAGTTTACCAATTCCTGTTTTCATTATTCATGACGCAGATCAGCTTTTATAACTGATTACTTTAGTAGAGATTGAACAATCTGTTTTTTCCTTTTAAAGAATAGTGCACCAAGGCCAGATGCATTTCGTGCAAAGTTTTTATCTGAACAATTGAAATCTTGTGCAATTGGATGCTTTAATTTTGAAATGGTTACTTCAATATAGGAATTGAATCATATGCTGAAATCTATGAACGAAACAAATAAGACCATAATTCCAAAAGCGGACCATCCAAAAAATTTTAAAGATTTTAGATCAATTAGTTTGAGTAATGTATTCTATAATATCTTCTCTTAAATGCTTTGTAATAGACATATGAATCCTGTGGACAAACTATTTCCTCATCAAAGTGCTTTTTAAAGGGTAGATTGATATCTGATAATATATATCATGTAGGCGTTATGATTATTATTTACAATATTTAAGATCAGGTGTGCATTTCCATTGAATGCATTGATTATTCTGTGCATTTGCAGCTTAAAACCATACATGAAGGGAAATGTGGAAGTTAAGATGCACAATGTTTTGGATGAGTGAAGAAGGGGGAACTTTGAAGAAGTTAAAACAGAAGAGGTACGTTGGAACAGGCCAGGAAAGGCATCCATGAATATTGGTTAGGTACGTTGGCGTGAGCGAGTAGAACAAGAGAGGGAGGGAAAGTGGGATTTGGGGCTTTTAGAAGATAAATTAATTAGTGACTAATTTTCCTTGGAGAGAGCTCGCATAGTTCATGATCACAACTCGCAAGGCTTCAAAGCATAAGTTTTTATTGGTCCATGAAAATTCCCCAAATGCAGAAGTTCAAAGGTTGAACCGAACTTATAGCTTTCAAAGTAATAACTTGCTCTTCTTTTCCTGAGCTATCTTAAAGCTCAAAATTAGTGGATTAACAATTACAGTCCGAGAAGATGGGCCAAGCCCCTCACATTTAGACTTAGTGATACCTTATGTAGCTAGGAGTAATAAATTGGAAAGTTTGTTGTCTTTTGGGACCTCTATATTGAGTGTACTATGTCTCCTGACATACATGTATGTCAGGAAAAATATGTATACGGAGATTAGCAGTATTGTTAGATTTTATATGTATGGTCTAGAATAAATATCTATTAAAATAGATGTATAATCTAATCAAATCTAGATTGTACAATGAGATCAAGTCTAAATACGATTAACTTCCCCTGTTTTCTTTAGTAGGGATTGGAAATCGGATCCACATATTATCAATCATTATGTTCAAAATTGATTTTTCAGACTCAAACCTATGTATAATCCAAAATAATCAGAATTTATAACTACGTAATTGACCCAACCTTCTTCATCTCTTCAAGTAAAATAACAAAAAAAAAAAAAAATAAATCGGCTTCTTTATAAAAATAAGGGATCTTATTATATAAAATCAATTCTAGAAGCATATACGTGTCTTTCTCCTTTTTGTTCTTGGTTCCCCGGATATATACCATAAAAGATAGATCTAATTAATTAGCTGAAAGTACAGGTAATCGTTTCCCTAAAAAGAAAGAAAAAGAAAAAAGAAAAAAGTTAATGGTTGCATCAAAGGGGATTGCTGTCGCCTTGCTTTTCAGGGATCTTGTGACTGCATTGCAATTCATATTCTATAAGGTCCCAATCTAATTTAGAGGATCTAAAGGTAATAAAGGTAAGCAAGCAGGTGTGGAAAACTTATTTGATAACTAAGATGTCAACTACTCACCTGCTTCTATCCTCAATTTTTAAAAATAAATTCTACATAAAATGAGCTATATTTTGATATTTATGGTTAATTTTTTTTTTCAATTTCTTACGATTTTTCAAAGATTTGAACTCTAAATTTGTATGATATTATTTTCATTTAGTTAGTTAATTTTCTGAGAAATCATAAAAAAATTGAAAAAAATACTCTCTTCTGTTCCTAAATATAATAAGAGCTAATTAACTGATTTGGAGAGACTAAAGAGATTTGTTAATTTAGTATGATATCGTCAAAATACACTTATTTAAAAAATCTGTTTTCCTGACTTCTCACAGCTTCATCATCTTATGATCTTCGACATCTTTCATCTTCTTCTCAATAAGCTCGGCAAAATTTCCATTCATTGAGTTTGTCCGACATTTCATTTTTGCATCTCCTCCTCTCTGATTCATTCATCTTCATTGATTTCACTAGGGCTGTACAAAGACCGGGGGAGACCGGGTTCCCCCTCAGCCCGAGGTCTGGTCCAGTCATGCCTTCGGGCTGAGTATCCCAACCCGAAACCCGGACCAACCCGATAGAAACCTGATTGCCACCGGGCCGGGGCAGACTAGACCGGACTAGGCCGGGTAATGGTCCATCTAATAAAAAACTAAACCCTCTTATCATCTCTTACACCCTCCCTCCACGGCTCCGTTCATGCCCAGTGAGATGAATCCATCTCAATCAAACACAAATATGCAGATTGCAGAAAGTTGGAGAAGATAAAGAAAATAAAGATCCACAAGCATAAAAGTAAATCTGGGTTCATCTCCCATTTTAGCAATTCATCTTCAGCCTCAACATGAATTCTTTGTCATTTATCCTGGGATATCCTTCGTGTTGAGAGATCTGTTTTTGGTTTACGTCGGCCGAGAAGGCGAAGGAGGAATCATGGGTTGGTGAAGCACTGAAGCTGTATGAGAAACAGTGAAGAGAGGGAGGGAGAGTGTTTGTGAAGAAGAGGGAGAGTATTTGTGAAGGGAGGAGATTTGGGTGATTGAGACAATATTGGCATAGAGATGACGTTTAGCATGTGAGAGAAGTTGAAAATATCTTTGATATATAAGGCCACCATGGAGCCACGTGGGGGTGTATTGAATTTTTAAATATATTTTCTTTAACATTACTTTAATAAATATATTATATTCAGACCAAAATAAATAAATATATTATATTTACATACACTCTCGGGCCAGACCAGACTAACTGGTCCAACATGGCAGCCCGAGACCCGGTCTTACCCGGGCTTCGGGTCAGAACCCGGACCAGTCCAACAGCTGGTCGGGCTTAAAATATGTTTTCCGGACAAGACTGGACTGGACCGGACCGGGCCGGGTTGACCGGGTCACCGGGTTTGTTGAACAGGCCTAGATTTCACAACCAATTTGGAGTTCGTTTCTTTCTCTTTACCTGTGTGACCGAATTATAGAAAAAGTCACTGTGCAATCTGTCTCTTTACCTGAGCTATTGTTTAAATCTTCATAATTTTCTAATTAATCAATAATAAAAGAAAAAAATAAAATGGTTATTTCTTATCCATACGCTTTTGTGGGCAGAAAATGAGAGGGAGTAATGGCTAACCATAACAATTATATGAACAAACTTAGGTTTTAAATTAGCTCCTATATCTAGGAAATGGTGGAGTAAGCTAAGATACATAAATGTAGCTAATTTCACCATGTAACTAGGGGATACAGCTGATGAGAGAGTCAGTGAAAAACCTGTCCCCTTATTGGGACATATTTTCTCGACCAAAAAAAATATTGGGACATATTTTGGATACACTTCTCATCAACGTCCTCATCGTTGCTCCAAAATTTCTACACTAATTTAAGTACGTAGTGATGGAAAGTCGAATCCTGCATTACCTCTATACAGTTCCACTTTCAGCTAAACCCACCCCCCCACCCACCCACCCACCCCCCCCCCCCCCCCCAACACACACACACACATCTACCAACCTTTCCGGCCCATATCACGTATATAATCCTAAACTTAAATCTTGCACCACTAAAAGCTTCAAATTAATGAACAAGCCATCTTCAATCACAGTACTTCTCGTTAAGCAATTAATATAGCCAACAACTTCTCCACCCAAACCTCAACAAATCAAACTTTAATTAATGTTTCAAACCAATTATTCATTGTACCCACAAGCCTATAACTCTCATCATATACCAATTACCACACTCAAACCAACCATCCAACACAATGGAAGGCCAAAGAAGCAAAGTGTCATGCACCTTTTTGTTGTTCCACTTCCTCCTTTTTTGGGTTCATGGGTTACTTCCTCTTGCTGATGGAAGGCCGGTACCCTTTGGTGGTGTTCCGGCTATCATCATTTTCGGAGACTCCTCGGTGGACGCCGGCAACAACAACTTCATACCAACGGTTGCCCGGAGCAATTTTGAGCCATATGGTAGGGACTTTCCAGGTGGGAAACCCACAGGGAGGTTCTGCAATGGAAGAATACCCACAGATTTCATATCTGAAGCTTTTGGGATCAAACCATATGTGCCTGCTTATTTGGATCCAATGTATAATATATCAGATTTTGCCACTGGAGTTTCCTTTGCTTCTGCTGCAACCGGTTATGACAATGCAACTTCTAATGTGCTGGTAATATATAACCTATACATATGCAAGCTAGGTAGTGGTCTCTTTTATTCTTTTTCCATAATATGAGACCCCCTCCTTGAATTTTAATCTAAAAAAAATATATATTTTTTTCGTTTCCAGCTTTAACATTTTTCAATTCAATTAATCCATATTGATTAAGAAGTTTGTGAATTTAAAATAATTTTTTATCGTATTTTCATATATATTGAACAAACTGATTTATATTTAATTGTTAATATATGATCAAATATCTATATAAACAAAAGAGCAACAAACAATGAAAATTAGGAAATTATTTTTTTTTATTTTTTATTTTTTAAAATACTACTCCCTCCGTTCCTAAATATAGGACCTAGATGACTTTTTTGAAAAATCCTAAAAAAAGCAAAAAATAAGTTAATTATAAAATGATTTACCTAATTTTTTCTCTTAAACTAGTTTATTTTACCTATAAGTTAATGGATAATCTAAAAAGATATCAAATATATCATGATTTAATAACCTATTTCGCAACTTTAATCTTCCCAAAAAAAAAGTTATCTAGTTATTATATTTAGGAACGGGGGGAGTATCATTCTGAAGAAAAATATTTGTGGTCCCATACTCCCATAGAATAACTTCAGTTAGGTAAAAAACAACTTCTACTTTTGTCCTCAGCATGAACCAGTTACCCCTCAATATAACTCCAATTACTTATAAATATTTATTTTTACATTGAACTTTATTGATTTAAAATTATTAAGGTGGTTAAATAAGACATTTAAAATTGTTTTTTTCTCACAATAATTTTTCTACCTTATAAACTAATTAACATTATATCTATAAAACAATAAAGTAATTTATTCAACTTTCTTAAGTTGTTTAAACTTATAGCCACATATTAAAAGTTGGATGTAGCACTTATGATACTGCAAAGTTGACTTCATCTATCAATGCCCGCCATAATTGCAGTCGGTGATACCATTATGGAAGCAACTAGAGTTTTACAAGGCATACCAGAAAAACCTGAGGGCCTACCTTGGTGAAACCGTGGCAAACCAAACAATAAGCGAAGCTTTACACATGATGAGCATGGGAACAAACGACTTTCTGGAGAATTACTACACCAACGTGCCGGGTGGGCGGTCATCAGAATACACACCGCAACAGTATGAAGACTTTCTCGTTGGCATCGCCGGCAACTTCATCCGGCAACTGTACGGCCTCGGCGCCCGGAAGATATCGCTCGGAGGGCTGCCGCCGATGGGGTGCTTGCCCTTGGAGAGGACCACCAATGTTCCCGGCGGGAACGCGTGTGTGAGTAAATACAATGACGTGGCACTTGAGTTCAATGGAAAGCTCAAGAACTTGACCACTTCCTTGAACACGGATCTTCCTGGGATCAGATTGGTGTTTTCTAATCCCTATTACTCTTTGCTGCACATCATCAAAAATCCAGCACAATATGGTAAGTCCTCACCAAACTCGTATGATAGACAAATAAGATAAGAGACAGAAGACATTAAAGGTAGATATTTGGTGTAATGGTATTTTAACTAACTTAACTATAATAATAGACAAATGAGAGAAATAAGATAGATGTGAAAGTGAGTATAAATGTAGATGATTGAGGTATATTAATAGTATTATGTTATTTTAATAACTAAGTTTGATTGCATCTTTAATCTAATTAAATTAGGTAAATAGATTATATATTTAGGACTGAAGGGAGTATTATAAAGCCAAGTTAGGTTATGATAAATACTTTATAACACATAATAAAGACATTTCATAATCAGAGAAGGGAGTATTATAAAACCATTTTCTATCTGATTTACTCACTTTGTTTCTAATAAATAGAAGATCATTTTCCTTAATTTTATTATATTAAAGATGTTATTTAAGTTAGTTATTACACGTGATATTAATAACTTATCATAACTATATACTTTTATCTCCACTCTTTCTCTCATGCTTTTTTTATTAATAAGCATTATTTGGTTTAATTTGGGGGGAAAATAGAAAAAAAATTATAAAGTGATCTTATATTTGAGAGTTGAAATTTAAAAGTGATGTTATATTTAATAAGGAGGAAGTATTATTATTGAATGATTCTGACTGATTTTTGTTTATCATTGTATTTAATTCCTACAAAAAAAATCAAAATAGGGTTTGAATCAACGGCAGTGGCGTGTTGTGCGACTGGAATGTTCGAGATGGGATATGCATGCAGCAGAGGGGAAATGTTCAGTTGCTCAGATGCATCCAAATATGTCTTTTGGGACTCTTTCCATCCTTCTGAGAAAACCAACTCTATCATCTCCGATCACCTTGTGAAGACTGCTTTGGCCCAGTTTTTAGAATAAATAATAATAATAAAAACAATAATAATATCTACCACTCTTCATTGTGTAGGCGTTCTGTATAATATATGTCTATATATATTATCTCTAGCAAGTGTAGAAGTGGCGTTAAAATATAATTATGAACTTTCATGTGTATGACTGCAACATATTGTTCTGCTCGTCAGAAGTGGAAAATAAGCAGAATATTCTGTACTGAATATTGTAATTATGCTGTCTTTGGTGTGAATTGAGGGTTTGTATCATATTTATTTCTTCCAAATTATAATTTTTTGTATGAGAAGAATTTGATTCTATCTTCCTAATTAGAAAGCTGAGACTTTTCAACCAGGTCCGACAGGTGCAACCTAGCTCGCCTGAAAAAGCGGGTCAGGTTGAAAACATTAGAGTCCACTTATTAGGCTAAAATCGGACTCATTCGGGTTAACACGTCATCCCACTATAATCTGAATTTATGTTCTTTTAATCGTGGCTTTAGCTTTACCAAAGTACTTCCTCTTGTATATTCTTCTTCTTTGCCATGTTCTTCAAGTTCAATATTATTACACATGCATCACCTGGGATATGTTTGTAAAAAAAGTATGTATGCTGAGATATGAGGTTCACAGGACTTCGTTTCTAAAAGTAGTAGATTGCAAAAGACCTACGTGTCCACTTTATTCTTGGACCCCATGCTGAGATATGAGTGAATTTTATTTCCTCTAAGAATTCTTTGAATGGGTTTAGAGGCAATAAGTATATGCCAGCAATGTGGTTGATGATATTTGATGATCACAAGTTCACAACCACCCAAATATTTTTACTGGATATAGCGAGGTGAAAGTATTAACTTTACATGTGTTCAATTTTATTAGTATATGTTCAATTTTATTTTTTCAAAAAATAACATAACTTGGAAATTCGGGTCGAGTCAGGCTGGCCCGGTTATTATTATATGCGGATCGGGTATTCCCAAACCCGAATTAGAAACGGGCCAGGTCGAGTTGGCCCGCTTCTAATACGGGTCGAGTTGGGCTGGCCGTTTAAAGCGGGCTAGCTTGCTTTCTCAGTTCTATTCCTAATTTAACTCAATTTTAGTTTCACCTTTATAGCTTCAAACTTGCTCAATGAGTCATAATAATAGTTTTTTAATTGAGTCAATAACACAAAAAGTATGTATATGGATATATGCAAGTGTTATAACTATTATTTTTATTTTTATTTTTCTGTCTTCTTCTATCATATGCTCTATGGATCTCCGAGGGCCCATCCATTCCATCATTTCTCTTGTCTTTCTTATTCTAATTGCAAACATGTTGTCAGCACATCGATTCACTTCCATGTAGACATGTTCCACTTGTACTTGCCAAACTTGTTTGAGGAGATCTTGTAGTTCCTGATGCAAGTGAGAGCACACAATGAGGTTCTACTCTGATGTGATGGCTTCAGCTACTAATTTTGCATCAGTTTCAACAATGTCTCTTAGTCCCAAGGCCTACCATATCTTCAGCCCCTGTATGACAGCTCTAATTCAATGACAACAGTAGTATACTCTGATTTTGCTAGAGGATCCTCTCATCCATTCCCCTTCATTTCCTCAAATAAGTCCACTACATCCTGCTATTCCCACTTTGGAGAGGTGCCCATCCACATTCAATTTGCATCTACCTCTTGGTAGAGGTATCCATGCGACTTGTGTTAATTCCTCTCTTGCATGTTGTAGCTTATCCCCAGTCCATTTCTGCTTATAGTGAGTAAGGTAGTTTGAAATTTGAGTCACAACATTTCTTGGCACCTGGAAGTGCTCCTCATGCTTGCAAATTATGCCACTTCCACTTAAACCTACAATAAGTAGCGAAAATTTTGGGCTAGTCATTCTTCTCTACCACCTCCTTATTATGGTGTAGTAAATTTGTTTGGATCCATGTTCTACCATCCTCATTATAGAATGTATTCCAAGCCTGTCGTGGAAGTAATTGTTTCCATATATTCGCAATGTATGCATTATGGTCTCCTCTTGTTGGCAGATTGTGCATCCTCCATCTGAGTGAGTCCATTTGCTTATGACTACATTGGTTGCTAGTCTTCCGTGGGCAGCAAGCCACAAGAAATTTCTGGCTCTCTCAGGAACTTGAAGCTTCCAAATGAGTTTCCACATAGGGACCCTCCTTGTGTATGTTTGTAGTAGCTCGCAGTTGAAAAGTCGTCACTGCTGTTTGGTTTCCATGTGAGGGTGGCGTGGCCAGATTCATTCTTCTCTCTTCTTACGTTACCATTGAATCTATCCTACATGTTTAGCATTTCTTTCCGAAGTGTTAGAATTACGTAGAATCTTAATCTTAGTCATAATTAGGAATTATAAGAATTAGGGAAAATAAATGTTGGAGAGAATCAGGATTAAATCTCTTTTATTTTATGTATCAAACAAATCCCTATAATCATGGGATAAGTTGAGTCTCTTGTACTATATAATGTAATATAATAGTCAAAGAAATACATCAGACTTCTACCAATCCTTTTGTTTCCACACGGTACCAGAGCTAGGTTTAGTTTTTAGTCTGATCCCTAGGTAAAGTTACCTTTGTAGTAGAAACCCTAAAAGTTCCTCTTCTCCTCTCATAGTTGTCTCTCCCAAAAATAGTCATTAAACCTTAAAATTCCACAAACCCCATTCGTGCACATCGCATCAGATCGCGTCTGTTCATCCTCTGTTTCAGATCTCAGCCGTTGACCGACACAAGCCACCATCGTCAGAAATCAGAGGTTCAGTTGTTGTGTGAGAAGCCCCAGGAATTCGTGTTCGTGACCGTGGGTGTTGTTCGCCATCACTGGGTGTTGGTCGCTGGGTTTGTTCGTGGTCGCTGGGAGTTGTTCACCTTCTGTTTGTCGCTTGTGTGCGTTGTTCTCGTTTGTATTTGTGGTTGTTGTTTGTATCGTGTTTTTTTGTTATTGTGTTTCTTTTTCTTTGTTTCTGTATTTGTTAAAACAAACCAAAACAAAAACAAAACAAAAAAACAAAAAAGAGGAAAATTTTCAATGGAATCTAAAATTGGTACTATTATTGAAGGCACTATTGTCTCTGAAAAGCTCACTCCCCATAATTATCGAGATTGGGCACATGCCATGTTACTCGCATTTGGTGGGCGTGGAAAGCTTGAAATTCTCACTGGTGAAGCTAAGGAACCGAGTGATTCTAAAGTCGATGAGTTGAAACAGTGGAAGTTGATAATGCCATGGTTTCATCTTGGCTTATAAATGTGATGACTCCTCAATTAAAAAAGAGTTTTATGTATCTTCCGTCAGCATATGAAATTTGGATCGCGGTTCGTGATTCTTATGTTGACTCAAAGGATTTGTCTCATATTTATGCTATTCAATGTCAAATTTGGAAGTCTTCTCAAGGCTCTAGAGGAGATATTGAGTATTGGCTAGAGCTAACTGGGCTTTGGCAAGAATTAGACCTTCTTACTCATGAGGAGTGTAAGTGTTTGACAGATGCAGCAAAAAGAAAGAGAAGTCTGTATAACGCGTACTTCTATTTCTAGCAAGTCTTGAACCAAAGTTTAAAGATGTTCGGAGTAGAATTCTAGGCTAGCTAGATCAGGCAAAGTTGTCTTCAATCCGGGAAGTGTATGCTGAGGTCCGTTGTAAACACCCTATTATGTCCGGACCCCACCAAATAAAAATAATAATAAAAAATAAAAATAAAAAAATAATAAAAAGTAAAATAAAATAAGATATGCTCTCTTGATTCTTTCTTGTAAGGCAAACATAATTCAAATAAGAGTCAAATATGATGATTGGAATTAGGAAATAAAATGGAAACAAATTATAATCACAATAATGTGGGTAATCAATAGAAATTTGATTTGATTGTGATAAATAGGAAAGTTTTGAAAGGAATAAGATAATGAAAGGATATAATGATGCACTCATCAAATTTGATTGAATTATCATCATGGTAATTTGATTGATCACATAAGGGAATTAAAGAGGCAAACCTAGAGTGGTGGCCTATATAAGTGATGAGAGCAAGAGAGCATGGAGGGGGATTTTTTTTAGGGGGAGGATTCAGTTTTTGAGAGAAAAAAGGTTAGGTTTTGAGAGCATAGAAAAGAGGTGTATTAAAAAAGGTAGACATCTATCATATTTCTTGGGGAAGTAGGGAGAGAAGATGAATGGAGAGTGATTTGTTGTGAGACTTCTTCTTCTTCTTCTTACCCTTCTTTTCTTATGCCGATGAAAGTCTATTGTGAGACAGAGACATTCATAATCTCTCTAATCTCATTTAGGCAAAGGTGATATAACCCTCTAAGACAACTTGATTGTCTCTTAACCTAGCCAATGATTTGAGATAAGTGAGGATTATTCTTGTGAATTTATTTTTTTCTTTGAAAATAATTTTTTATATATATGTATATATTTTTTACAAATGCACTCACATTCAAATTTTTCATGATTTTAATTTGAAATTCTTTTGCAAAGAAGCCGAATCATATTTTTATCATTCATCCATCATGTTATTAAAATCCAATATTTTATTTTTGTTTGATATATGATTTACTATCTTTGTTTTGATTTTATTTTAAAATTGTGAAATCTCTTTCATAAATAAAAAATAATAAAATGAAATAGCTTTTATAAAAGAGGAAAAATTGGTTGAATGATTTTCATGCCGTGAAAGATTGAATTATCTTTTCAGGTTGAAAGTCGATTGTGAAGTGTTTATCTCCTCAGGCGATTATCTCCTCAGGCGATTCAATCAAAATTGTGAAGTGTTTCCTCTTTAAAAAATATAAATAAATATGCATTTTTTTATAATTAAAAAAATAAACCAAAAATAATCTTTTTTCTTAAACTTTAAAAAATATTTTCCTAAAAAAACATAAACCAAGTGACATGTATTTCTACCCCGAACTACGTGGGCTTTGATCCCTTAAGGGTACGTAGGCCCTAGGTTAAATCCTAAGTCAAGTCCAAATATGTAAAAATTATTATTTTTTCTTTTTTTGTTTTATTTTTATTTTTATTTGTATATATTTATTTCTCTTGGTAATTTAAAATAGAATTAAAATTAAGGTCATATTTATTTTTAAATAACAAACTTAGGGTAATCGTTCTCTTGAACGGGTGCTGTGGGGTGCCTAACACCTTCCCCACGCACAATCGACTCCCGAACCCTAATTTTATTTTTTATTATTTTAAAAATTTTGGTGCTGTGGGGTGCTGTGGGGTGCCTAACACCTTCCCAAAATATCCTTTTTAAAAATTTTGGTGGCGGCTCCATTTTTTTCAACTTAATTTAACCTAATTTTTCGGGCGCTACAGTTTGGCGACTCCACTGGGGAAATTTTAATTTTTTAGAGTCAAGCTCATTTAAGTTATTGTTTAAAAATAATTATGGCCTTAATATTAATTTTATTTTATTTACGTTATTCTTTTATTTATTTATTTATTATTTTTTTATTGTCATTTATTTTTTTTAGTTTTTTATTCTTCATATTATTTGTATATATTGTTTCTCTTGTAATCTGTTTAGCAGATGAGGGTTTGGGTAGTATATAGGCTCAAGTTTGTATGCCCTCTTCACACACTCCCACTTACACTATTTCACACACATTATTGGGCCCTATACCCGGGTCAATAGTACATTAGTGAGAGGAAGTTTCTAGCGGTTTCCCAGAGGTTTTATAACCCTGAGGTTACTGTGATGACTTCATCCTAGTTGTTACCCATGCGACAATGTTAATCTCTGAGGAGTTTTCACTACTCCCTGAAGGTTAAATTTTGTTAGTGGGGTCTTCATCATCATGATGAGGGCAACTAGGAGACCTTGTGAGGATTAGGACAACCTAAAACCATCTCACTTATTAGAAGGAACTTAGAAGACTACCCAATTAGTTAGCACTTTCCTTTATAGGGTACATGATACACCCTAAGGTTATTCCCAAGATAGGACACTAGAGGGCATTTATTTTTTTCATAATCATTCTCATTCAATAAATAAAATGCATCTTCTTTCTAGATGTACTCTTATAAGATCTTAGATAGAATGAATTCAATTTTCTTCTTTTCTAAGGATCAACTCTTAATTTCCCTGAAAAATATTAAATTCTCTGAGGAATTAGAGGATCTTACACCCAAAGCCTCATTCTAGAAAGGTCTTAGGTTAAAATAGAATGTAAAATCCTTATTGCCTAATGATCAATTCTAAAACTCCCTGAAGAATATTAAATTCTCTGAGGAATCCCTGAAAAGTACTATATAATAGAAGATAATAGTTAGAGAAATACATCAGACTTCTACCAATCCTTTTGTTTCCACACAAAGCTTGGAATCTCCTCTTTTTGCTATTAGTTCCCCTTCATTTTCGGTTCCTCTACATATTTTCCATGTATGACGTGAGCCCTTAAGCTGGAGGGTTCTACTTCCATTTTCCATAAGAGCTTTAAAAGAAACACATCATTCATCAGTTGTAAGTTTCTATGTCGATGCCCCCTGCTTCCCTTGGCTTGCTCATTTGTTCCCATGAGATCAAATGTTTCGTTTTACTTCCATCTTTCTCTCCCCAAATAAATGTATGCTGCTCCTTCTCTATCTCATTTGTTACTTCTTTTGGTATTCTATCATGCTGCATCAAGTAGAGTGTCATCAAGCTAGTGACAGATTTAACAAGTTTTATGCGCCCTACTAATGATAAGCTTGACACAAACCACCCGTTGAGTTTCTTTGTTAGTCTGGCCGCCATGGTGTTGTATTTATCCTTCCTCCTGTTTGAATGGGATATATTAGCCCCTAAATATCTGCCCAATTCCTCAAGATGTTTAAATCCACTCCATGTGCATATTGCTCCTCTCACAGCCTGCTTGACATTGGGTTAAAAGTATGTGTATGTTTTTTCCTGGCTAATTTTGTGGCTCGACATTTATCCAAAGTCCTACAAATCTTGCAAAATAACTTCTTGCTTATTAGTATTAGCTTCAGCAAATAATACCAAATCATCTACAAACAACATATGTGAAATCAAGGGACCTCGGTGACTGACTTTTACCCTTTCCATTTCCCCCCCCTCACTCAATGAGGATCATATTAGTAAGTTTTTCCATTCCTAGAACAAAAAGGTATAGAGAGATGAGATCCCCTTGTCATATCCCACAAGATGTATCTAAACCTACCAGTTTTCCTCTATTTCAAATTATATTGGTAGTATCAGTATATGTGTAACCCATTATTATTTTCACCATATCTGTTAGTTGGCCATTTGATATCACTACTTGTTTCATGTATGCCCAACTAATATGGTCGTAGGCTTTTTGAAGATCCACCTTGATGGCCATAAACCCTTGATTTAACCCTATGTCGCCCTAGGAATTAATCAATACAATTCAATACTAACACACTAAGTAGTTAGTGGTAGTAAGAGTCTTTTCTCAATTTAGGTATAAATCTTGCAAATCCTAGGCTACAAGTCACGCAAATTAAGAGGCAATGAGAGAATGATTTTTGTGTTTAACAACTAATTAAACCTAGCAAAAAGAACTACAATAGCCGAATGTAAAAAAATTATGTAATGAAATGAAAGACCTCCCTCTCCATTGGATCATGTGCCTATTTGTGAATTAGGCCTCATGTACTTGCAATACTTGATATAACCTAACTAAATCCTTAAGATCTCTTAGATCTAAGAAATCTAAAAGATTTAATTAGGATAATCAAGCTTAATGCTCTTTTCAAGCTTAACTCATACCTTAGCAACATTAAATTCTAATCAAGAACTTAAGCGAATTAATCATTCCACAAACACAAGAGGAGTTAATCACACACAAATGTATCTATGAAACTACAAACAAATAAGCTATAGGTTTTCATGAGCTAAACCTAAAAAGAGAGGTTGTAAGCCAAAATTAACTAGAACACCTAAAAGAAGAGTGTTCTAACCTTATGAAACCTAGATCTAGAGAATCATAAGCCAAAAATATAAATCTAGCTTACAACCTAAAAGTTACATACACAATTACATGAGGCCAATGCTAAATCTTCTACAAGCACATTGTGATCCTTTGGAGAGAGAGATGAAGGAGGTCTAGCCTTGCATGGAGGAGGTGGAGATGAAGAGAAATGTGGTCATGGAAGCCATGGGAGGTCAGATTCACGAAATGGTAGGGTGGTTAGGGTTTTGGGAAAGTTGAGAGAAAATGGAAGATGAAGAAGATGGACATAAAGTGGTAAATGATTAATGAAGCTAGGAGATATTTATGTGAGTGTTTAGATGAGTTAATGAGCTGCCACTACAAAAAACGGGGCCCATATCGGCGTTTTGTAGGGCCTCGGATCGGCGGAATTTTCCGGCGAAAACGCGCTACGGCGTTTTGGCAAAACGCCTAAAAATGTGCCGTCGAAATGCTACATATCGGCGTTTCGCAAAACGCCTATGCGCGGGGCGAAACGCCGGTATGAGGGTCAAACAAATAATATAATATTTCCTCATACCGGCGTTTCGCCAAACGCCTATGCGCGTATTATTTTATTATTACCTCATATAGGCGGATACCGAAACGCCTATACGCGGACTATTTTATTGTTTTTTTATTCACGCGTACCGGCGTTTTACCAAACACATATGTGCGACATGATGAAATTTTTAGAATTCATGCACATTGGCGTTCTGGCGAAACGCCGGTAAATAATATCATTTTTTATTATACCGCACATCGGCGTTTTCTCCAAAACGCCGATGTGTGGAAATATAAAATAATATTTCATACCGGCGCTTGTCAAAACGCCGGTATGAGTATTCCGAAAAAAAAATAAAAAACATTTTTCTTCCTGATTATTTAGAACCAGGAAGAAAAATGTTCATATATAAAGAATAATATGATAATACCAAACTTACATACACATATAGAATATTATATATGAAATAACAAGAGTAATTTATAAAACAAAATACCCAAATATATAAAATCAAAACAACAAGCAATATGTGAAAGAAAAGCAATAAAATCATGTTAACATTATAAAATCAAATATCACCATAAAAAACGAAATAAAAATCCAAATCAGCAATACTAGGCAAAAAAACAAAGCAACAAGCCAAATAAACAAAGCAACAGCAACATAAAACAGAGACGAAGCGAAGAAAAATATAGAAGAGAACGAGAAAATGAGCAATTTCGCTGAAGGAGGGAGGTGCTATTTATAAGGAACAGAGGTGCATATAGGCGGTTTCAAAAACGCCTATAGGCGTTCTAACGCATATAGGCGTTTTTGAAAACGCCTATATGCGTTAAAATGCATATAGGCGTTTATAGGAAACGCCTATATGCATTATTTTTTATATATAATACTGCATATAGGTGTTTTCCCAAAACACCTATATGCTTGTTTATATTAAAATAATGCATATAGGCGTTTCCTATAAACGCCTATATGCATTATTTTAATATAAACACGCATATAGGCGTTTTGCAAAACGCCTATATGAATTATTTAATCTTAAAATGCATATGGGCGTGTTGCAAACCGCCGGTACGCATTTTTTAAAAAAAAAACTCCTCAAACAACCTACATTTCTTAAACGCGGAAAAGTAAGATATATTGGTTATAAATATGCGTCTAGAGCATTAGTCAGTTGCCACATTCTTTCTCAAACCTCTCATTCTTACATATATCTGTGGTTTTGTTGTGAAACAGCAAAAGCAATAATGTTGGATAAATCGTGGATCTCTTTACCCAGATCGTCTCCGCAATACTTGGTGGGGTTGAATCAATTTCTGGATTATGCTTTTATGCACAGTAGTGTTCGGGGTAAGATACGGTGTCCGTGTGAAAAGTGTAAGTTCGACAAATGGAAGACTCGAGATGAGGTAGTTATTCATTGTCTAGATAAGCAGTTTCCTAGATATTATGTCACCTGGGCGTTTCATGGAGAGGATGGATTACACGACACTACCGGTGATCTAGAAGTCGGTTCGAGTTCTCACGTTGGCCGAATGCAAGGCGAAGACAGTGACGATGACTGTGAAGGAGGCGGCCAGCCAACAAATCCGGGTAACAACACTGTGAGGGAAGCATTTGGTATGCAGGAAGCAGCAGGCGCTGGCGGGGATGAAGTGGTGGACGGACCAGTCGCGGAGTACTTACGCACTGAGGTGGCCAGAGATTTCTTTGAGCTCATGACAGAAGGTGACAAACCGTTGTACCCAGGTATGTATAAATGTTTAATTTATTCTAACCGTTTATTATATATGTATATTATGTACGTGCGATGACAAAAGATGTGTTTGCACAGGGAATGAAAGATACTCTAAACTGTCGTTTTTGACCAAGTTGTACAGTATTAAGTGTAAACGTGGCGCATCTGATGCGACCATGTCGGACGTGATTGAGCTGCTTTCAGACGCCTTTTATAACATTGGAGCCGAGCTACCGTCGTCGTTCTACGAGGCAAAGAAAACAGTCAGGAAGATGGGGTTAGATTACATTAAAATCGATGCGTGTCTGTATGACTGTATGTTGTTTTGGGGTCCTGACGCAACGTTAGATAAATGCAGACGATGTGGTACTGCCCGATATAAGGTGGAGGGTGAAGGGCATAATAAGAAGAAGAGGCGACGTGCGATTAAGAGCATGAGGTATTTTCCACTCCGTCCAAGGCTTCAAAGGCTATTCATGTCCCCGAAGATGGCTGAGCAAATGCGGTGGCACGCGACAGAAGCTAACCCAGACGGCAAGATGAGGCATCCTCGAGACGGTGATGCATGGAAAGCTTTTGACGGCGCATTCCCTGATTTCGCCTCGGAGCCAAGAAATGTCAGGCTAGGCCTCGCTTTTGATGGTTTCAACCCATTCGGCTCCTTCAACCAACATTACAGCGTGTGGCCAGTTGTTTTGATGCCATATAACCTCCCCCCGTGGTTGTGCATGAAGTCCAGCTCATTCATTCTATCAACAATTATTCCAGGGCCGACATCTCCTGGAAACGATATCGATGTGTACCTTCAGCCGCTGATACAGGAGCTGAACGAGTTATGGAGCGATGGGGTCGAGACGTTTGACGCCGCAAGCAAGATGATGTTCACACTGCGTGCCGCTGTGATGTGGACTGTTAGCGATTTTCCCGGACTCGGCATGTTATCTGGCTGGAACACGTATACAGCGATGGCATGTCCCTTCTGCAACTTGGACCAGGTGCCCCGCAGACTGCCGCACAGCAGGAAGTCATGTTTCATTGGTCATCGACGGTTCCTTCCTCCGGATCATCAATTCAGGCGGCAGAGAAAGAAATTCGACGGGACACAGGAACGGAGAGATCCCCCTCTACAGATGTCTGGGTTTGAGATCTTTGAGCAGATATGCGATGTGCAATGCGAATTTGGCAAGGACCCGCCACCGCCGGATGAAGAGGCCCCTAGCACTAGCCGCGGTGGAAGGCTGGCTCAGCGGAGGCCACCGCCTGTGGCCCGTAGAACTGGCCCAGCACCTCAATGGAAAAAGAGAAGCATATTTTTTTGTCTGCCGTATTGGAAGCACAACTTAATGCGCCACTGTTTGGACGTCATGCACATTGAAAAGAATGTCGGCGAGAATGTCTTATACACCATTCTGAATGAGGCAGGAAAGTCGAAGGATCATCTTGGAGCGAGGAAAGATCTAAAGGCCATGGGGATACGTCAAGACGCGTGGCCGGACGAGAACGATAAGTTTGCGCCAGCTCGGTTTGCTTTGACAAAAAAGAACAAGAGAGTGTTTCTGACCACGCTACAGGGTATTAGGGTTCCAGACGGATATTCAAGTAACATCTCGAGGCGAGTGGACTTAAATTCGAGAGATCCAAAAATTTCTGGTTTGAAAAGTCATGACTATCACCTTTTGCTCCAACAGTTTCTCCCTCTAGCCGTGAAACACACTCTTCCCGAAGACGTGTGTATGGTGTTGGCCGACCTCAGTTTTATACTTAGACAGTTGTGTTCAAGGGTGTTGGACAGACAAGAGCTCGACGAGCTACAGGCCAAAGTTGTTCTGATGCTATGTCATATGGAGATGATATTCCCTCCATCATTTTTCACCTCACAGGTCCACCTCATTGTCCACCTTGTTGAAGAAGCAAAGATGGGTGGGCCGGTGCACTATCGTTGGATGTATCCCATAGAAAGGTACGCTAACTAATTTCATTGTGTACTTCAGTATATAATTAATTTTATACATAATTTCATCGTGTATTAATTTCACAGGTATTTGGGAAAAATGAAGACGTTCGTTAAGAATAGAGCCGCGTCAGAGGGTTGTATTGCTGAGTGTTACGTTGGGGACGAGGTTGTTTCATTTGTTGAACGATATTATGATCAAACCATGCGCAATGAGCGTCTGCCTCGAGTTGACGATAACTCAAACCATATCAGCTCTAACACGTTGTTTCCCGCAATTGGAAAGCCAGTAGGAGCAGCGCAATTCCACCGTTTGAGTCCTGTAGAGATGTTACAAACACACAGACATGTCCTGACACGCTGCACTGCTGTCTGAGCAACACTCCTAATCTCCTCGGCAGCCTTCCGGGATAGAGGTGTCCCATCCGAGCGGGTGCGCGCTTGAATGAGGAAATCTTTGAAGACGCCCTTCTTGATGCCCTTCGCCCTAGCCTCCCGCCGCTGAAATATGTGAATCGTTAAACTACGATCAATATTATTATAACATAAGATATTAGATATAGAAAGAGTACTAGTGGATAGTTATATACCATCTCATCGTAGCGGACGATCATCGGTACGCTCCCAGTCGAGTGGCCAACCTCCTGCTGTGCCCGAGCCGCCTGACCGCACCTTTCCCTGGCCCGCCCCAGGTCGCCCATCCTCCAGGCGAGGTAATTCCTCCACTGCTCAGGGTCCACTCCATCGGGCACGTCTGCCTCCACCACCTGCCTAGGCCTAGTCCCCTTCTTGGACTTCAGCAGGTACAGCTTGTTTCTCTCATCCTTCCAATTATCCCCGACCACCCCTTTCGCGAATTTCTTGAGGTTCAAGCTGTCGGGGACCCACCACTTGCTCTGCAAAAAGAAATTTTTTCATATTATTTAATAATAAGTATAATAACAATTATATACGTATTATAATATTTTGAAATATGTATTACCTTAATAATCTCCCAAGCCTCGTCTTTCCGGCCATCCGAAACTTTCCTCCAGCTGGTCGGGTCGATCGGGAAGCGCCGGAAGTCTTTGCCGAGGAGTCGGCAATGGCGGCGGAATAGAATGGCAGCATCTGTTGTTGGCTGCCCGGTGGTGCTGTAATATGGCAGCTCAATCTTCTCATTCGGCGGAAGCGCATGCGCCAGCTTCGCCGTCAGCCTCCTCCTAGTGACAGTGCCAGTGGTATCTGTAGGTAAGAAAAATATATTAGATAATATTATAAAAATGAAATTTAATTTGTAACTATTAATTAATATCAAATTTCAATTACCTCTGACATCCACCAGTTGACCAGTACTCGAAGACTTCCTCCCGCGCGCCATTTTGATCATAATTTCCGGCACCGGGATGTCCCACTCGCCACCCGCACCGCCACCGCCGGTGCCCTCATCCCCCTCCGCCCCCTCCGCCCTCTCCCTCTCCGCCCTCTCCCTATCCTCATTCAAAATATCCTGCATCTCTTCGTAGCTGATCTCGACGTTCAAGTCTCTCCAGAGGTCGTCCTGCGTGACTTCCGGGTTACCACCAAACCCAAAAGGAGTCCAAGGTGGCGCCCGAAGAGGGCTCACAATAGGCGGGGGGCTGGCGTACTGCAACACCTCTGGCGGAGTAGGCTGCTGCTCAATCTGTAACCGGCGCTCTTCTTTACGCCTGGCTTCTGCTTCGTCCCTCAATCGCTGCTGTTCATCTCGCAATCGCTGATCCTCTTCGGGGTCTATTGGAGCTTTACCGGTACGACGAGACATGATCTATCGAAGAGGAATATTTATAGGAATAGATAACGAAAAAAGATAGTTTCTGTGGGACCCCTACACTTTTTCACGTTTTCGAAAACGCCAAAATGAAACTCGGCGGTTCTTTTATATGCGTTCACACCTCGGCGTTTTGTGACACCCTACAGGCGTTTTTGCAAACGCCTATATGCTATTAAAGTATTAATTTAATCGCCTATAGGCGTTTTATAAAACGCCTATATGCGATTAAATTAATACTTTAATCGCACATAGGCGTGTTCAAAAACGCCTATATGCATTTAGTGCATTAAAAATGCACTTAATGCGCAGATAGGCGTTTTGTGAAACGCCGGTCTGCGCATAGGCGTTTTGACAAACGCCTATGTGCGATTTAAACAATATTTTAATCGCACATAGGCGTTTTGGGGAAACGCCGATGTGCGGTTATTTGAAAAAAAAAACAAAAAAAAAAACAGCCAGCCCCTTTTTTATATTTAAAAACCATACCGGCGTTTCATATACCCACAAACGCCGATATGGAAACGCCGGAAATTTGGCGGGAAGTGCGCGCCAAACGTATCGGCGTTTTCGTATAGGCGCGTGGTGTATAAACGCCGGTATGCTTCTCATATAGGCGTTTTGGACCAAAACGCCGGTAAGCGTGCGCCGGAATGACCCGTTTTTTTTGTAGTGTGCTAAGGGATGTTAATGAGCTGTTCATAAGGGTAGAAAGTCGGCCAAGCCATGGGTGTTATGTGTGTGTACATGTAAGAGGCCAACAAGGGTAGTAAGGGAAAGGAAGGGTATTTTTGGAAATGTAGGGTGAAAAGTGGTTGAATGTGGCCTTCATTTGGTCTTAATGCATTCTCCAAAGCTCCCTCCTTTTTCTCCTTTTCATTGTGCTTCCAATTGTGCCCTTAATGAGGCTTTCAAATTCAAATTTGAATGTGGAGCCAAAATTACCCCTTTTAGTAACATGCAAATCCCTTCTTTTTGACAAATGGAGTAATTTTTGTCCTATGCCTTTGCCTTTGCCACCTAGCCTCCTCCTTGCCACCTAAGCTCTCCCAAGGGTGTGTGGGGCCCACGTGGGACCCCCTACAATAAAATATCACCAAATAGTCAAAATGACCAAAATACCCTTGGTTTCTTAAAATGCAATAAGCATGCACAATAAAAATCTCCAATAATGATCAAATATATCAATTAAATCACTCTAATTAAGCTCAATTGCACATGCTTAAACATATAAAAATAGGTTCAATCAAATCCCCCACACTTAATCTTTGCACTCCGGGCAAAATCATGTAAAAAGTCTAACTCAATCATTAAGCATAGTGAAGGCACATGGAATTGACATAGAGTACAAGTTGAGCTTTTTGAACCTTTCCCTAAAGCATCACATGGGCCAAATCTAAGAATACAAAGTGAATGCAAGTTTAACAAGTAACTAGAATTAGAGAGGGGTGCTAATAGAGATTTTCGTCACCGGATTTAAGTGTTTGCACTCTATCTCTCAAGTTAGGAAAAATGCCTAACTAAGGTATTTGTGATCACTCTTTGGCTCAATGCACTTAACCTCACCATAGGCTTATAGTAGCTCTTAGTTCTCCACCCATTATTATGCATGGCACAATCAAATCTAGGGGACTTTGGGGTTTGGATGGAAGGCTAATCATGAATGATGAATAATGGATAGTAGTCAATGACCAATGATATGAACAAGTAGCTACCACATATGCATGCAATACAATGAAATCAATTCCAATAAAACATGCTACATTTCTCTCTTTTTTTTTCAAGCACTTTGTGCTTTTCTCATTTTTTTTACTCTCATGCCTTTGGCATACATTAGCACTTTGTGCTTTCTTTTTTTTTCTTTTTAGGCCTTTGGCCTTATTTCTTTTTTTTCTTTGTTTTTCTTTCTCTTTTCCTTGGCCTTTGGCCATCTCTCTTTTCTTTTTCATCACTTATGGCTCACGGCCATGCTCTTATTTTCACTCATGTAGCATGTTTTTCATAAGATACATCAATACAACACTAATACAAATGCAAGCATATGCTATAATCACTTATTCAAACATTGGTCAAGGTGGTAGAAAAGAATAGTGAATGGCCCAAAGAGGTTTAATCAAAGGATAATATTTGGTGGCTTAGTGTTTGGGTCAAAAGGGTTTAGAATAAAATGCCCTTTTCCTTTCCAATTATGCCATGCATTGTGATCTTGAACAAGAGCTAGGACAAGTTCTAGGAGGTGAAGTAGACTATTGACCCACTCAAATCGGTTGGTGGCTTCTCACTTTAATGGCTTACTCTAATTAGTCACTTCCTCCCTAAGAAAAGTTAAGTGAGAAACTAACATCCTCTTTATACCTTAAAAGTGCCCCATGCAATGCCCTAAGTAATCATTCCAAAAATTCTACTTACACACTAGAGGACAATTCCATTTGCTTTCAAGAGCCATGATCAAGTTAAACATCCTACACAATCATGCCTTAGAAGTCCAAATATCAAGTGTGAAAGCTTTGAATTAAACCACTTTTAAACACCATAATACACCCCTCCACACTTATAGCATACATTGTCCTCAATGGGACCAATAAAATCAAGTAGGAAAATGCATTTCAAAGGCAAGGCAGCAAACAAAATTGCCGGGCAGTCCAAGCATACAAATGGCCAATGCATGTATTATTCACAAAACTAACACTAAACACAACCTAAACACATGTAACAACATACTATAACATAAAACTAAACACAATCCTATTTTTTCTAACATATATCTTCCCCCACACTTAAGGTTTTAAACTAAACAAAACAAGTGAGGAAAGGATAGAAACAACCTTTAGGAAGGCTTGAAATTCTCTTTGAAAATTTCTTTTTGTGGCCTTTATTGAGGTATTCTCGGCCACCATCAAGATTTGTTGTTTGAAGCTTTCCTTGCACATCATGATCTTTGTACACTTTGGCCTTCTCTTGGTTGGGAAGCTTCCAAGTGGACTTTGTAGGATTTGCACCCTTTTTCTTCTCTTTTGGGCGCCTAGCTCTTCCATGGGCTTTAAGTCTCATGAGCAACTTTTGCACCTTCTTCTTTAGGACATCAAGTAGTGTAGGCTCACTCATATCTCCTCTCAAATGGTTGCCCTTCAACTCAATGTTCCTTTGAAGAACCTTTAATCGGACTACAAGCCTTTGTAATTCCTCCTTTGAGAGCTTTCCATTGAAGTAATCAATTTCCTCCCTTGATGCATCACAATCCAAGCTCTTCTTAAGATTCTCCTCGGCCTTAATCAACTCCAAATTGACTTCCTCAAATCTTGAAGTTTCCTCAAGCTCCATCAATCACTTCTCCTTATCCCAATAATCCTTGTGCATCTTAAAAGATCCTACAACATAGAATAAACTTCCCTTTTGCAAGGGGTTGTAGGATTGCAAAAATAAACTCAAGGAAACACAAGGAGAGTCAATATGCACATGCTTAGGTAAGACACTATGTTGAAAAATGGTGATCAATTTAGAAACTTTAAACATAACAAAATTTTGCCCCTTCAAAGCACCAAACCAAGGATCACCATTGGGCCTCCAAATGGAATTTGTGGCCTCCAAAGTAGTCTCAAGCATAACCTTGTTGGAGTACTCTACTTGCAAATCACTTTATTCATGCATGCTCCTCAACCGGCTCCTCCAATCCAAGATGGTATATGAGGTATAGAAATGCAAGTCTTCTTTCAATTGTAATCCGACCTCCATCATGAGATCAAGCACTCCTTCCAACCTAGCTTTATCCACAAAATTGAACAAACATCCCTTTTCCAAGGGGTTGTAGCTAGACAAGGAGTATGTAAATGCACCAACATCATTAAGATCACAATCATCATGCTTGGAACTAGTAATATCAAGAGGCATGCTCACAATAATAGAATCATCATCAAGAGAATTCATGCAAGCATCATTAACATTCACCAAGCAAGAATCAAATGAACCTAAATATGTGTGCACAACCTCATGTGAAAGCAAGCTCAAGGGAGTTACATGTTGTTCTACCACATTTTCAATCAACAATGTATATGGCCTACATGCTTCCTTATATATGCAAAGATTATATGAAGACTTAGCATAAGTAGGCATTGGCTCAAGAACAACAAGCAATGACACATTAAATTCCAACATAGAAAACAAATCAAGCATCATTCTTTGGATTATGTCATGATAGTTCTTCTTCCCTAAGTTACATGAACTAAGAAAGGGAACAAGTGTAGAGTAAAGAATTATACCTTTGGAAGTGTCCTCTCCACTTGGAAGGGTTATGCTCTTGGAATGGAGGTCTTGGATGCATCTTGTCAACAAGGTTGGCCAACTTCTCATCATAGGAGAGATAAGAATTATCATGCATACTCAAGTGATCCCTCCCATAGAATTGTTGTCGATTGGTGGCCAAGCCTTGAGGTGAGAATGAGGCATATGGCCTCAAAAATTCCCTCATTGGCCTATAAGGTTTGAACAAGCTTCAATGAAGCAAGAATAATATGCATGACCTGCAAGGAAAATAAAAACAATCCAGCCAGCCAATATCCAGAAACAATCCAGAAAAATCAAGTAGAAAAACACAAGAGATGTGTTTCCACTTGCAAGCCAATTTCCTTCCAAAGAGTTAAGCAAACGAGCCAATGGTGTTGCCACAAAAGGAGCCCTGCAAAACAGCACTAAAAGCAACCAAAAGAGTGCTTGAAATAGTCCTGCAATTGGTTAGAGTAAATGCCAACAGCCCTGTACAAGTCCAGTAACAAATCCACACAAACAGTCCACAATAAACAGTCCAAAAGCTTCACGATGTCACTCAAACAATGGTTGCAAAAGTCAACGAATTATGCTTCAAAAATTCAAAAACCAATTTTCCAAAATAGCCCTGTTATTGATGAGTTAGAAGCAAGTACAATACAGCAAAAATCAGTTCTCAATTGTTCCCAGAATTTTGTACAAAACAGCCTACCTGATTTAATAAAAAGTGCAAAAAGTGTGCAATCTTTCACAAATTTGACAAACTATTTGTGTGCAAAAATTCCAGCCCTTTACAGCCCTAAAAAGAGTGTTAAAAACTGAAGAAATGTAGCCAAAAATCACACAAAACAGTGCAGTGCAAGGGCAAACAGTTTGAGTCCAAAGTCAGCAGTTCCGAGTGCAATTTCCAGAAAAAAACAGGGCCATTTCAAAAATTCACCCCGGACAGTAGACAACGAATTTTCTGGCAAATGATATATCAAAAGAAAGCTCTAATCTTGTAGTTTTACCAGTGAAAACAGTTTCAAGAAATTCGTTGTGAGTCAGTCCCAGTTTTGAAAACAAGTAAGCTGAAATTTCAGTGTTTCCAGGACAATTTTCCAGCACTTAGCACACAAACTTATACCACTATTTTCCAGCAACAACAAGGCTAACTAGAGCACCCTAAACACTTCCAAACAGTGCTAAATTCAGCTCAATAATATGCAAGCACAAGATTTCAACAAATTTCACAATATGCACTATTTAGCCGAATGCACACAATGAACAACAACAAGTTAAAATGTGACTACTACAACCTAAAACTAGCAAGAGGAACCTAAATTGGCAACGGCGCCAATTGATTTGACCTTTATGTCGCCCTAAAGATCTAATCAATAATTCTTAACTCAACTACTAGGTAGTAGTGGTGAGCTAGGTGTTTCTCAATTCAAGTTCAATTCTTACAAGCTAAAGGTTCACAAGTCACACAAATTAAGCAAGGTTTTGAGAGTGATTTTTATACAAAGTAACAACAATTAACAACTAAAAATAGCAATAAAACCGAAATATAAAGTGATGAAAATATCAAGAATGAGGATTACCTCCCTCTCCAAAGTACTATGTGCTTATTGGTGAATTGGACCTCATATACTTGCAATACTTGATATATAACCTAACTAAATCCTTAAGATCTCTTAAATCTACGAAATCTAGAAGAATTTAATTAGGTTAACCAAGCTTAATGTTCTTTCAAGCTTAGCTCATACCTTAGCAACATTAAATTCTAGATCAAGAATTTAAGAAAATCAATCATTCCATAAACACAAGAGGAGTTAATCACACACACATGTATCTATGAAACTACACACATATAAGCTTTAGGTTTTCATGAGCTAAACCTAAAAAGAGAGGTTGTAAGCCAAAATGAAGTAGAACATCTAAAAGAAGAATGTCCTAACCTAATGAAACCTAGATCTAGGAAAACATTAGGCAAAAAGTTAAGTCTAGCTTACAAACCTAAAAGATTACATCAAGCAATTACATGAGGCCAAATTTGTTGATGATCTACAAGCACATTCCTTTGGAGAGAGAGATGAGGAAGCCTAGCCACTCATGGAGGAGGTGAATGGAGGAAGGTTGCTTGGAGATCCCATGGAGGAAGGTGGATTTTCGTGAAAAATGGGTATGGAAGGAGAAGAGAGAAGTTGAGAGGATTTGGGAGAAGAGAGAGAAAGTGAAAGTGTAGTGGTAAGTGATTATGAGCTTAGGGTTTGATTAAATGAAGTGGAGATTGGTTAATGAGTGGGATTAGTGAGGTAATTGGGCTGTCAAAGAGAGGTTAGGTCGGCCAAAATGTGATTTTTAGGTGTATGTGGGTGTTAATGGCCAAGAGATGTCATAAGGTGGAAGGAAGGGTATTTTGGGAATTAGGGTGAAAGGTGGTTGAATGTGGCCTAAATGAAGTCTAAATCCATCCTCCCAAGATTCCTTCTTTTTCTCCTCTCCATTGTGCTTCCCTTTTTGCCCTTAATTAGGCTCCTCCATTTCAAATTTGAACTTGGAGCCATTTTTACCCTTTTTGGTAATGTGCAATCTCTTGTTTTTGACAAAAGGGGTAATTTTTGTCTTATGCCTTTGCCTTTCCCTCCAAGTCAATTCCTTGCACTTCAAGCACTCCCAAAGGTTTGTGGGGCCCACGTGGGACCCCCCTACACATAGAAAAGCATCACATAGTCAAATGACCAAAATACCCTTGGTTTCTTAAAATGCAAGTAATAAGGCTAATATTTTCCAATTAATCTCATATAATAAGCATGTGCATATAAAATCACCAATAATGATCAAATATGGCAAATAAATCACACTAATTAAGCACAATTGCACATGCTTAAACATATAAAAATAGGTCCAATCAACCCTCTTACACCTTGTTTCCCTAATTGAATGGATCATTTCATTTACATGTAGATGCAATAATGTAACACAAATGTTTTGAAAGCTACAGGATAATAGATTGGAAAATTGAGGGAATGGAATAAATTGTAGCATGCGATAGATGTAAAAGTACTAGCTAACACTCCCAAGAAGCACAAAAGTCCCTCAAGACGATATCCCAAAACACAATATCGTGTTCATGGTGAATTGTTGGCTGTCAAAACCATTTTCGTAGAATACAAAAACTTCAAACTTAAAATTTACATAATTCTCACCTTTGAAGGGAAACAAGTAATTTAGCTTGGATGAACTTATGTTTTGAATAAATATATGCCAACATGTCTCAATGATTATCAATCTTAGCTTTTGTGAATGGTCATGGAAAATAACAATGACATGTAATTGTCTTTTTCTCATTTGAAGTGGCCATCAAATCTCTAAAGGATTTATGTCCATTTCATTCATGTATCACAATGGTCTCATTGGGATGAGGTCCATTAGGTCCAATTGTTTCAAACAGAGATATAAAGTGTCATGACTGGTTAGTTGGTTGGCCCTTCCAGTCAGAATCCTTCGTAGGTAGCCTCATACAGTCAATTGACCAAGACAACGCGTCTCAGATGCTCTTCTCTACAACACTTCACTCAACCTTTCGTTGATTAATGCTAATGAATCACAGATAGTATCTTACAAAATTGTTAGGCTGATGCGATGATCAATAATAAATTTTGAATTACTCATGGAACAATAAATAACTTAGACAAATTATGTATAGTTGGATAATGATCGATTATTGATATATGACTATCGATAATCAGAATTATTGACACAAAAGATAATTGATGAGATATCGATAGATAACTAAGACAAACATCTTGGATTATCCATAACCAATGTAACATTATTGATAATAGGTTAATTATCCATAAGGATGAACTGCTATCGATATGTCTTTGCAAAATATAACTAAGTATTACAAAAGCATTATTGATAAACAGAATCAATTATCAGTATATGTTGAGACCTTTGTCTATAAATGGCAAAAACATCAAGTACAAGTCTGTCATAATGCTTTTGCAAAAGAGACCGTTAAACACATACAATGTCATACCTAGCTGCTTTTGGTAAAAGAGTTTTGAAGCTGACTAAGCAAGCTAAGGGAGATGATGAAATTGTAATTAATGCTTTCCAACAATCTTAAACTCAATGTTCAAGAATTAAATGAAGGTTGGTGAATGGACTTATTACAACTACCACTTTCAAGTTGAGATTTAAATTGAAGAAGTCAAGAGACTGAAAGTTAGTTACAACAATTGAGCAGGTTTACTATATGAGAATTTATTGCTTCATTCATTCCATCACCTACTCATTGAACTTAATCTTGTATTGTATTCTTACTGCGAATGAGTGATCATTTTATTATATTTTAGTGGTTATCATAATCTGTTTATTGAATGAACTTAATTCTAAAATCATTTTCTGTTAAAGGTTGTTTCTAAGTCTGAGACTTAGGAATTGAAATTAATATCTTACAGTTGTAATAAGTAGAATGTTCTAAGGGATACTCTAAAAGATTGCAAATGAACCTGTGAAAACTTGTGGTTGTAAAGGTTGAAAGGTGATCTTGTTCTAAAACCTTTGTGATAGTGGAACCCAAATGAGGTTGAAAAACTGGATATAGGCCAAAGTTTTGCGCTAAACCAGTATAAAGTCTTGTTTGTGTTTTATTTGAATTTTAGATACGCACAATTCACTCCCTCTTGTGCATTATGTCATTCTTAGTTACGGATGAAGAGTCTGTTGATTGAAGTAGTGATGGGTAGATTGAAGTAGTGATGGGTAATCTTGAAGGCTCTTACACTTACAATGTGTTGCAAAAGTGAATTTGTTAATAGCTTGTTCATTACGGGAGGAGGTACGTGGCATGTTGTAGGACTGTTAAATAAATGAAGCATTAAAGATGTAAATTCTTACTTCAATAAGGATAGTTTCTAAGAATAAGAAGTAAATCCTAAAAGGTAAATAGCACTTGAAATAGAACCTGGTGGAGGAAAGTTAGAGAGAGAGAGAGTCTAACTTCTCTCTAGAACTTTGCCTCCTCTTAGTACCTCCTGTGTTGAGGTTTAGTCGCACCTTGGGGTATGTGTTTCTTAAGTCTTCTCTTAGATCTACTGGCGTCCTCTCGGAGGTAGTTGATGGCGGTGGTCGGAGGTGGGCTTTCGTGGGCTATGGGTAGTTGATGGCGGTGGTCAGAGGTGGGATTTCGTGGGCTATGGGTGTAAGGAAGGAGATGGCAGATGACGGTGGTCGAGGTGGCCGCAGGGTTTGTTTGAGCGATGGCTTCGAAGGTTCTCGAGTTGGGATGACGAGCTTTTGCGTTTGGAGGTTCCTACTCACCGGAATATAGGATCTGCGCGCGTGTTGAAGTTTGGATATGGCGGAGCTATGGTGGAGCTGATGGTCAAGGCCGAGGGAGACCAGATCTGGGCAACCATGGAGGTTCTAGAACCAGAGATATGGATGAGGGTTGTGACCCCAGATCTGTTTGATTTTGTGCCTAAAAGTGACCCTCTTCTGACTGATGGTGGCTGGTCCCCAGCCACCTATCCACCATGGTAGCTAAACAAGGTCTCTACTTGGGTTGGGGGGTCCTATAGTAGATATTGTGGTGTCTTGGTCACCCCTAGTAGGTGTTAGGAGTAGGGTTGGTGTCTTTTTTCTAGAACTTTTTATTTGTGTTTTGTTATCATTAGGTTTGCCTGATCTTGTGGCCTGGGTTAATTTTGTTTATGTTGGGTGTTGGCTACTTTCTAACATGATCCTTTGTCCAATGGAGTTTGGTCACAAGCTTCATATGTCCTTTCGCCTTCTTGGAGGTGAGAATGTAGCTGCTAATATGCAGCATTTGCATCAAAGTCATTGGGCTCTGGAGAGCAAGTCGTTAGACAACCACCTTCTATTGCTTTTTCATTTGATCATGCTGGAAGGGAAGACCAGCTCCCTTATCTTCTACCTAGAATTGCTAGGCATCGACATTAATATTTTGAGTTGGGTCTGTTGTCTTGTTAGTTTGATGTTATCTGGCCTGCTTATGCCTATGTATTGTTCTGGGGGCAATGGTATGCTCTATGGATGCATAGTCCTTAAGAGTCTATATCTTTTGTGCTCTCAGTGGAGTCTTAGTGTCTGTACTTTGCTTTGATATTAATATAATTATCCTTTCGGCCAAAAAAAATCCTAAAAGGTAAGTTAAGCACTACTGCCTAAAACATGAGCAAGACATTGAAGCTGAGCCAACAACATCTGAGCATGCTAACAAAATATTTCCTTGGGTAATCTCTAGAGACAAATCTGATCCTTCTTTAATCACTTATATCAACTTTGTCACCATCAAGAAAACATCAAACATAACCAAGGGCCTTGTAGCCCAGTGGTATGACATCTCCCCTTTAGGTGGGAGGTTGTGGGGTTCGATCCCGCTTGTAACCTCAAGCCGTTAGTGATTGCCCTTGAAATAAAAAAAAAAAGAAAACATCAAACATAACATGCTTCCTCAGCTTTTTTTATATGTTCCAACAATAAGTTTATTTCATAATATGAGTGAATAATGTTAACTTTTGTAAGATTTAATTTCAGAAAGTGTTGTTCCCTTAAGGAAGGTGGTGGATGACTTATCCAACCAATTGCAAAACCATTTTGCTAGGGCCTTCCACTCCCTCTGTGATAGATGACTCCTGGAAATTTAAATATGATTCTTCTGTAGCTAGAAGTCTTGAAGAATCTGTGGACAACTCACATCCTAATCATGAACCACAAGTTAGTGAAAATGGGATACTATAAAAACCCTAATTTTTTTTTAAATGCAAGTAAAAAACTAGAAGGATAAATAGAATAACTTGAGAGAATAAACTAGTAATTTTATTCATGTCATAACATAACTTTTATAACATAAAGGAACATAAACATAAACTACAACTTTCATAGAGGCTTTATCTGTTTCTCCTAACTAGACTGCATAAAAACACTATTCATATGAGGTGCTCATAGTCTCAGTTCCTATTGTAATCTCGGATGCGACAGTGGTAGAGCTATCGGAGGAAGAGGATGAAGGTTCCATCGCATTTAAGTTTGCTATATGATTATTATATATGTCATATAGTTCAGCATCTATTGCTTCCGGAGGGGGCTGTGGCGGGGAAAAGTCTGGTACGTTACTGAACACTTGAACATTGAATATGACCGGGAAAGCTCCCATCCAGTACCACTAAAAAACTATCCTTATTTCAGCGATGAGCATCTGAAACATTACGAAATATGAGTATGTACTACCAAATTTTGAACAAATAATGTTTCAACTGCTTAATTAAATTAAGCAGAAAAATATGTGTTTACTGCCAAAAAATGAACTTTTTATGAACAATTGCAAATGGAATATAAATTAAGGAATTTCATCCTTAACATGAAAATAACTAGGGCGTCCCCTAGTGTGGATCCACAATTATCATATCACACAGCTCAAATAATATTTCATATCTGCATATATATAGCAGCCACACAGCCCTAGCAATTTCCATAAAACTACCCTTTTGTGGAGTAAAAGAAAATACATAAACAAATATTTTTTTCACCCTATTTATTTGTGTGTGTGCTTCTATATATTTACATATAACATTAAATATAACAGTTCACAAGTATAAGAGAAAATTATACACAAAGGAAATGATTCTATGTGCATATAGTCAAGATCAAGTTACTTCTAGAGAATGACATTTGTACATGTAATAAGTGGACAAATTGCAATCTCTTGTTTATGTGTCATGCCAAGATAATATCTTGAGAATTAATCCTATATATGTATACATGTGTATAGATGGTTTTCCAATATATACACACCCGCACACACAAACCACAAATGAAAGGAGATGTTTGTTAATGATTATAGGTAAGTGTGTCAGTAAGTGCCTATGAGTGTGAAAATGGATGGGTCTCTCATGGTCATGAATACATGAGTGATCACATGCAATAAATTGGAGTAACCCCACATAGTGAAGTGGAAATAAAAAAATATAAATAAATAAAAATAAACACTCCTCTCAAGTCATATGATGAAAACCCAAGTTACATGCTTTGCTTTGTAGTGCATACGTCCAATCGAGTCAAATCACCATATATTATATATAAGATATTAATAAATATAAATGGCACATATATACACACAACTATGCACATATACAAAATAGTGTAAAGGGATTACCATAAAAACTAAAAAGTGTCTCTGGTCATACTAATAAAAATAAAGAAAACAAGTTATATGGACATTTCTCTCTCTAATGTGCAGGACACGCACATAGCATAAGTCAGAGCCATTCAGAATACACAAATAATTACACATGGATTTAGAGGAAAGTAATTCAATGAAACATTAGAGAAAAGTAAAAAGACATAAATGTAAGTTGAAAAAGTGACCAAAGCAAATGCACTTGAAAGTGAGGATGCACAAGAGGGGGGGGGGGGGTGAATTGTGCTACAAAATAAAACTTAGAAAATTAAAGTGCACAACACTTTTATAGTGGTTCGGTCCAAACTCTTGACCTACGTCCAGTTCTCAATCTCCCAGATTAAGTTCCACTAAACCACAGGTTTTACAGCGGGTTCACCTGCAACCTTTACAACCACAAGTTTTACGGGCTCACTTGCAACCTTACAACGTAACTCACTCCCCCTTACAACTTGTAAGGGTCCAACCTTTAAACAAGGATTTTCTAACTTAGTTCACTCAATGAACAGATGATGTTACTCACTTAAGTACAATAAAAGCTCTCAATAAATGAAAACTTTAATGCAAAGAGTACAAGATAACTAAAGAATAAACTCAGGCAATAAGTGCTCTCTTGAACTTTTGCTTTCTGGGTAGTATGAGCTTTGAATGCTTGAATGAATCTTGCAGATAAAATTCGGTGCAATTCTTAGGTCACCTTCATAAATGTTGAAGTCATTCCTTATATAGCATCTTCTAATAATCCATTGCTTGGATGGGGAAAATGCCGTTTGAATATTGCCGTTAAACCCTTGTGACCGTTGGCTTCATTAATGCTCCATAAATGCTTAGAAGGGTTGACTTGCTTTATCTCTGAAAAGCAACTCTGACAACTCTGCTCTGACAAAAGCATTCTGACTTCTGAGCATATGTACGTTCTGTCTCTTGTACTCTTGCTGACGGATGAACTTGTGCATCCTGAAGCGGCAATCTTGCTCTGCAAGTGTTAATCTCAGAATTCCAGTGCCAAGAGTATTTGCATCCGGAAGCTCATTTGCATCCGGAAGTAAAACTAAGTTCTGCACATAATTGTTAGTCCAACAAAGCAATATATATATATATATATATATATATATATATATATATATATATATATATATATATATATATATAATCAAGTGCAGTAAGAACCATGTATGCCGTGGGAAGCGTGTTTGCTATGGGAAGCAATCTTGCTTAGACTGGGTTCTAACTTAGCATGTTATTGACTTCTGCTGTGGGACGTATTCTTCATCCGTGAGCGTCAGTCATGTTATTTTACTCTAAATCTTCCGGAAGCGATTTTGCATCCGGTTGGTTCCTAACTTAGGATTTGATCTTAGTCTAATTCTACCTAAGTGACTTAGTGTTATTTACTCACGCTATGGGATGTGGAGTATAACAGTCAGCGTGAGTCACGTTGTTTTACTCTAAGTCTTCCGGAAGCGATTTTGCATCCGGTTGTGTCCTAACTTAGTCTTCATCAAGATTCAAAACTTTAACAGCCTAGACTAGGTTCAGACTTAGTGTGTCACTTTCTTCCGCTATGGGATGTGTGGTTCATCCGCAAGCACTAGTTCTAATCCATCCGAAAGTAATTCTGCATCCGGTTGTGACTTAACTTAGGATTCACTTTTAACCTAATTCTTCCTATGTGATCAACTAGTTCTTTCATATTTTAGTGTTCATCAAAACTTAAGATTCTAACATTCACTCCCTTTTTGATGATGACAAACTAAGCTAACTTATGAATTCATACTTAAGGGCAGATAATTAAATAACACACAGATATGAATTCAAAAGCGAACTTCATTAAAATGTAAATCAACTATGTATAAGCAACAAAACAGTAAGCAGATTTACAAGAATAACAGATAACTCTATGTAAGAAAAAATGAAAGAACAAAATGTTACATATGAAAGAGAAAACATGCTATGCTATGTATGCTTTGCTATGTATGAGAGGTTGGGGTTATTGGGGCTTGTGTCTCTTGTTTCTCTCTCTCAGATTCTGCTGATGCTCCTCATTCATCTTAGCCCACATCTCATCTATCTGCTGTTGGTTGATCTGGGCAAGGATCCGTTGGAGCTCCCTCTCTTCATTGGCTTTTCTGAGTCTTTCCGTTTCAAGGGACTCAGCAATGGCTTTCTTCAGATCACTAGCCTCATCTAAACCAAATACCCTCCCAAGCTTTGTATCTCCGATGGGGATGGATACGTGAGGGATATGGACAACTTTAACCTTGACATTCCAGGCAGGGTAATCAGGGTCAAGAGATAGGCTTGACTTAGCTTTCCCTTTTCCCTTTCCCCTTCTCTTGAAGATCCTTAGCAAGAGCCCTCTCAGCATCCAGAACGAAGAGTTGCTCATATGTAAGTCTGTCTGTTCTACCATAGCACTCAAACTCTTCAGGTGTCATGTCTTCCACCTCAAGCTTGACAACCACTTCTGGTGGGACTTCCTGAGGTTGCTCTCGGGTGGAGGACTGAGGCTCAGAAGCTTCCCCTTGCTGAGGCATAATATTCTTAGAATTAGGAATTGTCTCCTCTTCACTATCTGATGGCTCACTGGGGGAGGAGGCGCCCTTCTTTTTAGCCAGGGACTTAACCCTTGCCTTAGTAAAGCTGACTGGAGGAGGGACAGGGGCAGGCTCAGAGGGAGGAATTGGCTGTGCGATCACTACCACTGGCGGGTCTGGCCTCTTGAGCCCATACTTCATAATCAACTCTTCAATCAGATTGGGTGCAGGCGCAGAGGGAGGCACAGGCTCAGCAGTAGGTGGCACCTTAGGTTGATCAGGCAACACTATCTCAAGACTTGCCTCCGTGCTGGCGGACTGCTGTTGGCTCATGAAGCGAATGGCTTCATAACGGATTAGCCTTTCTGCTTGGCCCATATGCTTCATGTCCATGGCCCTTCGGAGAGCAGCAGCCACTTCCTCATCCATCCAAAGGGACGGCTGAGACAACATTTCTCTCCCCCTTTTGGCATCATCAAAGAGGGTGAGTGCCAGGGAGGAGGTTGAGGGAATGGAGGGAGGAGGCTCAGGGCCGTATCTGGGTGGTGAAGGTGGGGGTGAGAAGGTGTGGTCGTCATAGTCTGAGGGGGGGATGGAGAGTTATGAGGAGATGGAGAGTGATGTGGGGATGAAGAGTTATGAGGGGATGGTGAGTTATGTGGTGATGGGGAGTGGTGAAGGGAGGCTTGGTGACGGTTAGAGTCCTTTTGTGGGGGTGGTGGTGGCGGAGGAGGAGGAGGAGGATGGTGAGGTGGAGTTTCTAGGTGGGCAAGGATAATACCTAGTGTGGCTTCAATCCCATCAAGTCGATCTTCCAACCGCTCGATCCTCAGACTCTGACTCCTGAAGGCAGCATCAAATTCCTCACGAAGAGGAGTCATCAACTGATCCGGCAGCCTAAACAGGATCTCCTGCTTCACTTCGTCAATGAAAGCCTTCTGAGCAGCAGTCACTCTTGGAGCACGAGTGCTGCTGGGATCAGCCTAGTGGGAGTCTGCTTCTTGATCCCCTGCTCCAGATGTAGATGGACCAGAGGTGTGAGAAGCACTCCCAGCCTGAGACCCAGACTGAATGGCCTTCACAGGCTTGATGTAGTGGACCCCCATTTTGCCCAAGTTCATCGACCCCATGGGCAAGCACTTCTTGTTGTCGGCTTCCTCTGTTGATTTGATGTTAAAACACTCCAGGAGGAAGGCGATGAACTGAGGATAGGGAAGAGATGTGTTCCCCTTGTTCTTACTTTCTATCCATCGGAAAAGCTCAAGGGAGATCAGCTGTCCGGGGTTGATAGGCTGCTTGGTAAGGAACCAGGCTAACCATGGGTTGTCCAGTTGGGTGAACTCGTTGAAGTTACCACCTTTGTGCGTCATTATTCTTGAGTAGATATACTGGAGCACCCTCTGTGTGTAGGGCATACCCGAGACCTTCTTCCCACCAGTCCCATATGCAAGCTCCAATTCTGCTTGGTCCAGACGCTCAGGGAAGGACCACTGGTTCATCTCTTCATCAGTGACCCCCAGGAAGCGATTGATGGTTCTCCAGTTAAACTTAATGCTTCTTCCCCTGACGGTGGCCTTGAAGTCAATCCGCCCAATCGCAGTCTTGTTCTTGCTGATGTTCTTATTCTTGGCTTTTGCAGTCAGAGATTCATAGAACACCCTCAGCACCTGCACATTGTAGTCATTCTGAATCCCCAGCCAAGTCATGTATTTCTGGAGATACTCAGCAAGATCATAACCCAGATCTGCAAGCTTCTTCAGATCGACGTAGATTCCGTTGGAGAGATAGGTATTTCTGTTTTCAAATGCCTGGGAAACACCTTCCAACGGCCCAGATCTATACTCAGAATAATCATCTTCTTGAACGCGCTAGCATTTTGAAGGCTGTTCTTCAGCAAACTGGACTTTCTTCTTCCCTTTTCCAGATTTCCCAGATTTCTTCGAGGAGGACCCTTTCTGGAGATGAGGGTTTGTTTCATTTGATCCGACCATTCTTTTTGTGATGGGTATGGAGTGAATGATATGCACAGAGGATGGATGCGAAGATGAAAATGAAGAAGAGGATGATGAAGATGAAAATGAAGATGAACAGTGATGAAGACGATGAAGATGATGAACAGATGAGAGAGAATGGATAGAGTTTGGGCGAAAATGTGTGATGAATGAATAAATGAATACCCTTATTTATGCAATGTGATGTTTTTGATTCGAAGGGTCATGATGGCAGTTTATGGAAAACACACACTTTTATTTGAAAACGTGAACATTTAAATTGAAACGGCGCACCTGATGCCACGTGTCGCTTCTGACTGTCAGAAAAGGCACAATTTTTGTGAGAGAAGATGAAACGTTTGAGGTGACGTGTCCTTTTTCCCAACACTAGCGCTTCTGGTTGCTGAACGCCAAAAGCAAGCGTCTGCATCCATGCTGAGTAGAGGGGAGAGCTTCCGGAAGTAAAGGTGCTTCCGTAAGTGATCCACTTAAGATTTAACATTAACATGCTGGGGGACCTGCAAAACTCAAGATTGGCACTCCGATGCCTAAGTTAGCACAGTTTACAGGTTTTAACATTTAAGCACAGGTTTATTCTGAAGATTAAACTTCATTTGGGTTTACCATTCCCAAATTTCCTCTTATGAATGTAAATTGATCTACCCCCAGAGGTTTGGTGAAGATGTCTGCAAGTTGATGCTGAGTAGGAACAAACTGCACCTTGACATCCTTCTTTTGAACATGGTCTCTGATAAAGTGATGTCTGACATCAATGTGCTTTGTTCTTGTGTGCTGTACTGGATTCTTGGGCAGGCTGATGGTGCTTGTGTTATCACAGAGGATAGGAGCCTCAGGGAACTCTAGCCAAGATCTCGGAGTTGGTTCGTCAGCCAAAGCACTTGTGCACAGCAACTTGCAGCAGCAATATATTCTGCCTCTGTGGATGACAATGACACACAGGTTTGCTTTTTACTTGCCCAAGACACCAGGCCGCCTCCTAGGAACGCACATTGGCCACTGATGCTCTTTCTATCAGTCTTGTAACCTGCATGGTCAGCGTCAGAATAGCCCACAAGAACTCTTGGTTACCTCTGGGATACCAGAGACCAAGTTCTTGAGTTCCCTCAAGGTATCTCAGAATGCGCTTAACACAAGTTAGGTGTGATTCCTTGGGATTGGCTTGGAATCTAGCACACATGCCAACACTAAATTGAATATCAGGTCTGCTAATCGTTAGATATAATAGTGAACCTATCATTCCCTATACATTGGCTGGCTGACTGAACTTCCTTTAACATCTGCATCGAGAGCGGCAGTGGTGCTCATAGGAGTGTCATACTCCTTGCATTCATCCATCCCAAACCTTTTGAAAAGTTCTCTGCAATACTTGGTTTGGAAGATGAAGATTCCATCTTTCTTTTGTTTGATCTGCAGGCCTAGGAAGAAGGTTAGTTCTCCCATCATTGACCTTTCAAATTCTCCCTGCATTATCTTTGAAAACTCCTCACAGAGTTTCTCGTTAGTTGCTCCAAAAATGATATCATCAACATATATCTGAATAACTAACATATCCCTATCCTTATGCAGAATGAACAGTGTATTATCCAATTAGCAAAAAGTTGCTAAGTCTCTCATACCAAGCTCGAGGAACTTGTTTCAGCCATACAAAGCTTTCTTCAACCTATACACATGTTTTGGACGTTTAGGGTCTTCGAAGCCAGGAGGTTGTTCAACATACACCTCTTCCTTAATATAGCCATTAAGAAAAACACTCTTTACATCCATTTGATATAATTTGAAGCCTTTCATGGATGCAAAGGCTAGAAGAATCCTTATGGCCTCAAGTCTTGCGACAGGAGCAAAGGTTTCTTCATAGTCTATGGCTTCTTCTTGGTTATATCCTTTCGCTACTAGTCTGGCTTTATTTCTAGTTATAAGTCCGGTCTCATCCAGTTTGTTTTTAATGACCCATTTGGTCCCAACTATGGATTGGTGAGACGGTCTAGGCACTAGTTCCCAGACTTGACTCCTTTCAAATTGGTTGAGTTCTTCCTGCATGGCAATGATCCAGTCACAATCCTCTAGGGCTTGTTCAACTGAAGTTGGTTCAATTTGAGATAGAAAGGCTCCAAACTCAACTTCATTTTGAACCTGCCTTCTAGTTCTAACACCAGAAGAAACATCACCAAGCACTTGGTCAAGTGGATGATCCCTGTGATGTCTCCTAGCTGTTGGCAACTGTACCTCATCAGGCACCGTCTGCACTCTAGGTTCATCAATGGGGTCATCCTCTCTTTTAGGATTACTTGCTGGTGTTTCTTTGGGTGGTAAAGATGATGGTGGTTTTGAAAGGTTTAGAATTCCATCATCCTCTGTGGATCCTTCCCATGAGGGGTTTTCATCAAATACAACATGCATGGATTCTTCAACTGTTCTAGTTCTCATATTGTATACTCTATAAGCTTTGCTTCTAAGGGAATATCCTATAAAAATTCCTATATCTGCCTTAGGATCAAACTTACCCAGATTTACCTTTCCATTATTGTGAATATAGCACTTTGATCCGAAGATTCTTAGGTGGCTGATGTTGGGCTTTCTTCCATTGTACAATTCATATGGAGTTTTGTCCAAGCCCTTGCGAACATAGGCCCTGTTGGAGATGTAGCAGGCAATGCTCATAGCGTCAGCCCAGAACACTTGAGTCACCTCCTTCTCATTAAGCATGCTCCTGGCCATCTCAGTCAGCACTCTATTCTTTCGCTCAACCACTCCATTTTGTTGTGGAGTCCTAGGAGCTGAGAAGTTGTGATCAATCCCGTTCTCTTCGCACAGCTCTGAGAAGTTGTGGTTCTCGAATTCTCCACCATGATCTGTCCTTATAGCAGCTATCTTGAGATTTCTCTCATTCTGCACTTTCTTAGCAAGAACAACAAAGGCATCAAAAGCATCATGTTTAGAAGGAAGAAACATGGTCCAGGTGAACCTTGAATAGTCATCCACCACAACTAGAGCATACAGGTTTCCACCCAAGCTCTTCACTCTCGCTGGCCTAACTAAGTCCATATGGATTAGTTCTAGCGGCCTGCTAGTGGAGACTTTCTTCTTGGTTTTAAACGAGGACTTAGTTTGCTTCCCTCGTTGACAGGATTCGCAGATATAATCATGCTTTACTTTAAAAGATGGAATCCCTAGGGCTAGCTCCTTTTTGATAAGCATATCCAACTGTGTAAAATTTACATGTGCTAGTCGTTTATGCCATAGCCAACTATTTTCATCGCTAGTAATTAAGCATTTCTCAGTTAGTTGTTGGCATAAATCTAGGGTATATAAATTTCCATTCCTATTGGTCTTAAGCTTGCATTTAAGACTGGTTTTATCTATGTCCAGATCATTCTTATCAACAATAAGACATTCATGTGAGTCAAAGATTACCCAATTTCCTTTGTCTGTGCTCTGACTCACGCTTAGCAGGTTATGGCAGAGACCATCTACCAGGTAGACGTCCTGGATAGGACCAACTTCACCAACACCAGTGATCTTTACACTTTGATTTCCTCCAAAGTTCACTTTGGCTCCATCTTTGATCACTAGTGATTTGAACTTGTCCCTATCTCCTGTCATGTGTCTCGAGCATCCGCTATCGATGTACCACTTCCAGTTCTTGGATGCCTTGAGACATACCTGCAGGGATCAGACAGCCTTAGGTACCCAACCTTTATTGGGTCCTTTATCATTTGTGTTCAGAACCCTTGGTCTAGTGTTGACCTTGGGTTTGTGAATGACCAGTGCCTCTGGCCTTGAGTGGGCTCTAGGCGGATGGACTTCCTTTGGAATAGGTTTCCAAGTCTTAGACCCACGTACACCCTTAGTGTCTTGCCTTGGAAAGTCCCTAGGCAGTTTAGTTCCTTTTGGAACCCACTTGTGAGTGCTATTGATTCCATGCCTTTTAGCATTACAGGTGACGTGGAGTGTCCCTTCCTGTTGCAATAGTTACAGAAACTGAAGGGTGAAGACGTATGACTAGAGGCTTTGTGAAAGAATTTTAAATAGGGTTTCACTTTAGGTTCCACCCACTTTTTCTCTTTGTGCTTATAGCCTAATCCTGTCTTATCCCTATAGGCCCTTTGGTTCATTAAGATAACATTAAGCATTTCAGACCCATGGGTGAACTTCTGCAAGGCATTGTATAGTCTATCTCTTTCACTAGATATCTTGCTGCAGTTGGTGCAGCTCTCTAAGACTGAGGCATTGGGTTCCACTTGGGGATTTCCCATAGCATCCGCTACCGGAAGCCTCTTGACTTCCGCAAGCTCATCACTTAGTGAGCTTACAGTCAACTCTAGTGATTTGTTTTTCTTCTTTAGAATCTTAAATGCCTTTGTCATTCGATAAAATTCTCTATGAATATCATTGTAAGTTTCCTGAAGTTCAGTGAGGCTTACCTCGTCATCATGGACATATTCAAAGTCTGAGAGAGTTTCTTCACTACCATCTTCCCTAGCAACAAGACAGAGGTTTGCAACCTCTTCTTCATCGCTTGCTTCCTCATCTGAGCTGTTAACCGAGATAGAGGACACAAAGGCCTTCCTTTTGTCCTTTCCCTTGAATCTTTGGAGGCTTGGGCTCTCAGCTTTGAAATGACCCGGCTTCTTACACTCGAAGCAGACAGGAGCCCTTTCCTTCTTGTAGCTTGATTCTCCTCTCTGGAACCCTCCTTTCTTCTTGAAGAAATTTTTGAATCTTTTAACCATCATAGCCATTTCTTCATCATCAATGTCCTCCTCCTCATCATCATCCTTTTCCTTACTGGGGGCAACTAAGGCAAGATTCTTGGCTTTTGTAGTTGCTTGAGAAGCTCTCTGTGCCAACAGAGTTGGTTCATATTCAGCCAGTGAACCAAATAGAGCGGTGACAGATCTGGTTGACTCTCCTTGTACTTCCTGCAAAATAGTAACTTTTGTAAGCCAATCACCTTTTAATACTTTCAGAATTTTATTTACCTGCTCCCTCTCAGGGATGGTTTTGCCCAATGAAGCAAGGTTGTTTATAAGGTGAGTGAATCTGAGCTCCAGATCTCTGATCGGCTCATCAGGAAGCATTGTGAACTTGTGGAACTCTTCTACTAGCATTTCCACCCTTCTATCCTTGACTCCTGAGGTCCCCGAATGAGCTGTCTCGAGAGCCTCCCACACCTTTGCGGTTTTGTGGTGGCTTATCCTGAAGTACTCTTTCTGACTCAGCGCACACTGAATATAGTGGATGGCTCTGTGGTTCAGCTCGACCTTATAGTAGTAATCATTAGTGAACCTGGATCGAGGCTTCGCAAACCCTTCATCATCCAAAGGAATATTGTCACCATGTTCTATAACATCCTAGATGCGGAGACCATTAGCCTTAATATAGTTCTCCATTCTGAATTTCCAGAATGGATATTTATATCCATCGAAACCAGGATGCTTGTTTGGAGGCATCGAGACATCAGGGAGACCGCTCTGATCAGCATCCATCACTGGATCTTTTCTTTCCAGATTCGTTGGAATCAACTCAGGAAGACCGGCTCTGATACCAAATGAAAGTGAGGATGCACAAGAGGGGGGGTGAATTGTTATACAAAATAAAACTTAGAAAATTAAAGTGCACAACACTTTTATAGTGGTTCGGTCCAAACTCTTGACCTACGTCCAGTTCTCAATCTCCCAGATTGAGTTCCACTAAACCACAGGTTTTACATCGGGTTCACCTGCAACCTTTACAACCACAAGTTTTACGGGCTCACTTGCAACCTTACAACCTAACTCGCTCCCCCTTACAACTTGTAAGGGTCCAACCTTTAAACAAGGATTTTCTAACTTAGTTCACTCAATGAACAGATGATGTTACTCACTTAAGTACAATAAAAGCTCTCAATAAATGAAAAGACTTTAATGCAAAGAGTACAAGATAACTAAAGAATAAACTCAGGCAATAAGTGCTCTCTTGAACTTTTGCTTTCTGGGTAGTATGAGCTTTGAATGCTTGAATGAATCTTGCAGATAAAATTCGGTGCAATTCTTAGGTCACCTTCATAAATGTTGAAGTCATTCCTTATATAGCATCTTCTAATAATCCATTGCTTGGATGGGGACAATGCCGTTTGAATATTGTCGTTAAACCCTTGTGACCGTTGGCTTCATTAATGCTCCATAAATGCTTAGCAGGGTTGACTTGCTTTATCTCTGAAAAGCAACTCTGACAACTCTGCTCTGACAAAAGCATTCTGACTTCTGAGCATATGTACGTTCTGTCTCTTGTACTCTTGCTGACGGATGAACTTGTGCATCCGGAAGCTGCAATCTTGCTCTGCAAGTGTTAGTCTCAGAATTCCAGTGCCAAGAGTATTTGCATCCGGAAGCTCATTTGCATCCGGAAGTAAAACTAAGTTCTGCACATAATTGTTAGTCCAACAACTAAAGAGACTTAAATACAAAGAGTACAAGATGGATAATAAATAACTCTCAATGCAATAAGTGCTCTCTTGCTTTCTAGGTAGTATGAGCTTTAAATGCTTGAATGATTTTTGCAGAATTATATTCGGTGCAGTTCTTGGTTACCTTCACAAATGTTGAAGTAATTCCTTATATAGCATCTTCTCATACTCCTCATGCTTGGTAGGTAACAATCCCGTTTGAATATTGTCGTTAAACCCTTGTTACCGTTGGGTCCATTAATGCTCCATAAATGCTTAGCAGGGTTGACTTGTTTTATCTCTGAAAAGCAACTCTGACAACTCTGCTCTGACAAAAGCATTCTGACTTCTGAGCATATGTACGTTCTGTCTCTTGTACTCTTGCTGACGGATGATCATCGTGCATCCGGAAGCGGCAATCTTGCTCTGCAAGTGTTATTCTCTGAATCCCAGTGCCAAGAGTATTTGCATCCGGAAGCTCATTTGCATTCGGAAGTAAAACTAGGTTCTACACATAATTGTTAGTCCAACAGAGTAGTATATATATAATCAAGTGCAGTAAGAACTATACATGCTGTGGGAAGCAATCTCACTTAGACTATGTTCTGACTCAGTGTATTGTCTACTGACGCTAGGGGATGTTTAGTCCAACAGTCAGCGTATGTCTTGTCATTTTACTCTAAGTCTTCCGGAAGCAATTCTGCATCCGGTTGTGTCCTAACTTAGTCTTCATCAGGGTTCAATACTCCAACAGCCTAGACTAGGTTCTGACTTGGTGTGTCACTTGCTTCCGCTATGAGATGTGTATTCCATCCGCGAGCGCGAGTTCTAATCCATCCGGAAGTAATTCTGCATCCGTTTGTGACTTAACTTAGATTCACTTTTAGCCTAATTCTTCCTATGTGATCAACTAGTTCTTTCATATTTTAGTCTTCATCAAAACTTAAGATTCTAACATTCTCCCCCTTTTTGATGATGACAAACTAGGCTAAACTTATGAATTCATACTTAAAGGCAGATAATTAAATAACACACAGATATGAATTCAAAAGCGAACTTCATTAAAATGTAAGTCAACTTTGTATAGGCAACAGAACAGTAAGCAGATTTACAAGTATAACAGATAACTCTATGTAAACAAAATGAAAGAACAAAATGTTACATATAAATGAGAAAACATGCTATGCTATGTATGCTATGCTATGTATGAGAGGTTGGGGTTTTAGAGCTTGTGTCTCTTGTTCCTCTCTCTCTGGATCTGCTCATGTTCTTCATTCACCTTTGCCCACATCTCATCCATCTGTTGTTGGTCAATCTGGGCAAGAATCTGTTGAAGCTCCTTCTCCTCTTGGGCTTTTCTGATCCTCTCGGTCTCAAGGGACTCAGCAATGGCTCTCTTTAGATCACTGAGCTCATTCAATCCAAAGGCCCTTCCTTCCTTTGAATCTCCGATGGGGATGGTTCCATGAGGGAGATGGACAGCCTTAACCTTGACATTTCAGGCAGAGTAAGTAGGATCATGAGATAGATCTGACTTTGCTTTCCCTTTTCCCTTTCCTTTCCCTTTCCCCTTCTTCTCTTGCAGGTCCTTAGCATGGGCCCTCTCAGCATCCAGAACGAAGAGTTGCTCATATGTGAGTCTGTCAGTTCCACCATAGCGCTCAAACTCATCAGGTGTCATGTCTTCCACCTCTGGCTTGACAACTACTTCTGGTGGGTCTTCACTAGCCTGAGCTTGCTCTTGGGTGGATGACTGAGGCTCAGAAGCTTCTCCTTGTAGTGGCACCCTTTCAATCTCAATATTTTCAGGAGCAGCAACGGACTCCTCTTCACTCTCTGAGGATGCATTGGAGGAAGCGACCTTCTTCTTAGCCAAAGTCTTAACCCTTGCCTTACTAAAACTGACTGGAGGAGGGGCAGGCGCAGAGGGAGGAATTGGCTTGGCTATTACTATCACTGGCGGCTCTGGCCTCTTGTACCCATACTTCATCATAATCTCCTCAAGGATATTTCGTGTAGGCTCAGAGGGAGTTGATGGCTCAGAGGATGGCGAGGGCTCAGCAGGCTGATCAACCAAGATCATTTGAAGATTGGCCTCTTTGCTGGAGGACTGCTGATGGCGCATGAATCGAAGGGCTTCTCCACAGATTAACCTTTCAGCATTCCCAATTCGCTTCATGTCCATGGCGCGACGGAGAGCAGCAGCAACGTCCTCGTCTAGCCATAGGGAGGGTTGAGTCAGCATATCTCTCCCCCTTTTGGCATCATCAAAGAGGGTGAGTGCCAGGGAGGAGGATGAGGAGGGAATGGTGGGAGGAGGCTCAGGGCCATATCTGGGTGGTAAGGGTGGGGGTGAGGAGTGGGTGTCAGAGCCTAAGGGAGGTGAGTGAGTGGGGGATGGAGAGGAGCTGGGGAAGTGTGAGTGGCTAGGGGATTGAGAGTGGCTAGGGGATTGAGAGTGGCTAGGGGATGGAGAGTTGTGAGGTGAGGGTGAGTGGTGAGGGATGTCTTGGTGAGTGTTAGGATCATTCGGTGGGGAAGGGTGGAGGTGGAGAAGGAGGAGGAGAAGGTTGATTGAGAGGAGGCTGAGGAGGGGCAAGAAAATGATGAAGTAGGAGATCTAGTTTGGCTTCTATTCTCCCTAAGCAGTCCTCCAAACCCTGGATCCGCTGCTCTTGGTTGCGGAAGGCTGCATCACACTCTGCTCGCAGAGGAGCCATCAATGGATCGGGCAGCCTGAAGAGGAGTTCTTCTCTCAACTCAGCAACCAGAGTCTTCTGAGCAACAGACACCCTTGGTGCTCGAGTGCTGCTGGGGCCAGCCTGGTGGGAGTCTGCTTCTTGATCCCCTACTCTTGATGCAGAGGGAACTGATGTGTGAGAAGCACTTCCAGCCTGAGAACCAGACTGAGTGGCCTTCACCGGCTTGATGTACCAGACTCCCATCTTGCCCAAATTCATCGATCCCAGGGGCAGGCACTTCTTGTTATCGGCTTCCTCAGTGGATTTTATGTTGAACTTCTCAAGGAGGAAGGCGAGGAACTGCGGGTAGGGAAGAGATGCGTTCACCTTTTTCTTATTCTCTACCCATCTGTGTAGCTCCAGGGAGATCAGTTGGCCGGGATTGATTGGCTGCTGGGAGAGGAATCTTGCAAGCCATGGGTTGTCTAACTGGTTGAACTCGTTGAAGTTTCCACCCTTGTTCGTCATAATTCTAGAATAAATGTACTGGAGCACCCGCTGTGTATCGGGCATACCAGATACCTTCTTCCCCCCAGTGCCATAGACTTGCTCCAGCTCTGCCTGATCCAGCCGCTCAGCGAAGATCCACTTGTTCATTTCCTCATCAGTGACCCCCAGGAAGCGGTTGATTGTTCTCCAGTGGAACTTAATTATTCTTCCTCGAATGGTGGCCTTGAAGTCAACTCTGCCAATTGCAGTTGTGTTCTTGCTGATCTCCTTGTATTTGGGCTTGGCAGATAGTGAGTCACAGAACACTCGGAGAACTTGGACATTGTAGTCATTTTGGATGCCCAGCCAAGACATGTACTTCTGGAGATGTGAAGAGAGGTCATAACCCAGAACCTCAAGCTTCTCCAGATCCACGAAGATCCCATTGGAGAGATATGGGTTTCTGTTTTCAAATGCCGGAGAGACAGCTTCCAACGGCCCATATCTGTATTCTGAGTAGTCTTCTTCAACCCGCTGGCGCTTTGAAGGCTGTTCTTCAGCAAACTGAACCCTCTTCTTCCTTTTTCCAGAAACCCCAGATTTCTTCGACTTCTTGGAGGAGGAGGCTTTCTGGAGGATAGGGTTTGTTTCATTGGAGCCGGCCATTTGTGTGTGATGGTTATGAAATGAAGTGAAATGCACAGAGAATGCGAAGTAGAAGATGAAGAAGAAGATGAACAGTGATGAAGATGATGAACAGTCGAGAGAGTTCAGAGAGTTTGGGTGTTGTGTGTGAGAGAAGTGATGAATGAATGACCTATTTATGCATTTTTGATGTTTTTGATGCGAAAGGTCATGATGGCAGTTTATGGGAAAACACACACTTATGGGAAAACGTAAACATTTTAAATTGGAACGGCGCACCTGATGCCACGTGTCGCTTCGGACTGTCAGAAAAGGCACAATTTTTTGTGGGAGAAGATGAAACGTTTCTAAGGTGACGTGTCCTTTTCCAAAACACTGGCGCTTCCGGTTGCTTAGTGTCAATCCCAAGCGGCAGCAACCATGCTGAATAGAGGGATGAGCTTCCGGAAGGAAGTTTGCTTCCGGAAGTGAAATACTTAAGATTTAACATTGGGGGACCTGCAAAACTAAAGATTGACACTCCGATGCCTAAGTTAGTACAGTTTTACAGGTTTAAACATTAAAGCACAGATTTATACTGAAGATTAAACTTCATTTGGGTTTACCATTCCCAAATTCCCTCTTATAAATGTAAATTGTTCAACACCCAGAGGTTTGGTGAAGATATCTGCAAGCTGATGCTGAGTAGGAATAAATTGCACTTTGACATCTTTCTTCTGAACATGGTCTCTGATGAAGTGATGTCTGACGTCAATGTGCTTTGTTCTTGTGTGCTGCACTGGATTCTTGGCAAGGCTGATGGTGCTTGTGTTGTCGCATAGAATGGGAGCCTCAGGAAACTCCAGGCCAAGATCCCTTAGTTGATTTTTCAGCCACAACACTTGAGCACAACAGCTTGCAGCAGCAATATACTCTGCCTCTGTGGATGATAGTGACACACAGGTTTGCTTTTTGCTTGCCCAAGACACCAGACAGCCGCCTAGGAAGACACATTGGCCGCTGGTGCTCTTTCTATCTGTCTTATAACCTGCATGGTCAGCGTCAGAATAAGCCCACAAGAACTCTTGGTTACCTCTAGGATACCAGAGACCAAGTTTTTGAGTTCCCTCAAGGTATCTTAAAATACGTTTAACACATGTTAGATGAGATTCCTTGGGGTTGGCTTGAAATCTAGCACACATGCCAACACTAAATTGAATATCAGGTCTGCTAGCCGTTAAGTATAACAGGGAGCCTATCATGCCCCTATACATTGGCTGGCTGACAGAATTTCCCTTAACATCAGCATCGAGAGCGGCAGTGGTGCTCATAGGAGTATCATACTCCTTGCATTCATCCATCCCAAACTTCTTGAGAAGTTCTCTACAGTACTTGGTTTGGGATATGAAGATGTCTTCTTTCTTTTGTTTGATCTGCAGGCCTAGGAAGAAGGTTAGCTCTCCCATCATTGACATCTCAAATTCACCCTGCATTGTCTTTGAGAACTCTTCACAGAGTTTCTCGTTAGTTGCTTCAAAGATGATATCATCAACATATATCTGGATAACTAACATATTCCTATCTTTATGCAAGATAAACTGTGTATTATATAATTTGCCTCTAGAGAAACCTTTTCCTAGCAGGAAGCTGCTAAGTCTCTCATACCAAGCTCGTGGAGCTTGTTTCAGGCCATACAATGCTTTCTTTAGTCTATACACATGCTTAGGGTGCTTATGATCCTCAAAGCCAGGAGGTTGCTCAACATACACGTCTTCTTTAATATATCCATTAAGAAAAGCACTCTTTACATCCATTGATATAATTTAAAGCCTTTCATGGATGCAAAGGCTAGAAGAATCCTTATTGCCTCAAGTCTCGCAACTGGAGCAAAGGTTTCTTCATAGTCTATGTCTTCTTCTTGGTTATACCCTTTTGCTACTAATCTGGCTTTGTTCCTAGTGATCTGTCTGGTCTCATCCAGTTTGTTTTAAAGACCCATTTGGTCCCAACTATGGATTGGTGAGATGGTCTAGGGACTAGCTCCCAAACTTGACTTCTCTCAAACTGATTGAGCTCTTCCTGCATGGCAATGATCCAATCACAGTCCTCTAGGGCTTGTTCAACTGAAGTTGGCTCAATTTGAGACAAGAAGGCTCCAAACTCAACCTCATTTTGAACTTGCCTTCTAGTTCTGACACCAGAAGAAACATCACCAAGCATTTGGTCAAGTGGATGATCCCTGTGATGTCTCCTAGCGGTTGGCAACTGTACCTCATCAGGCACCGTCTGCATTCTAGGTTCATCACTGGGTTCATCCTCCTTCTTAGGATCACTTGCTGGTGTTTCTTTTGGTGGTGAAGATGATGGTGGTTTTGAAAAATTTAATATCCCATCATCTTCTATGGATCCTTCCCATGTAGGGTTTTCATCAAATACAACATGCATAGATTCTTCAACCGTTCTAGTTCTTAAGTTGTATACTCTATATGTCTTACTCCTAAGAGAATATCCTATGAAAATTCCTACATCTGCTTTTGGATCAAACTTACCCAGGTTCACGTTCCCGTTGTTGTGGACATAACATTTTGACCCAAAGATTCTGAGGTGGCTGATGTTGGGCTTTCTACCTTTGTATAGCTCATAGGGGGTTTTGTCTAGGCCCTTGCGAACATAGGCTCTGTTGGAGATGTAACAAGCCGTGCTCATAGCGTCTGCCCAGAACACTTGAGAAACCTCCTTCTCATTGAGCATGCTTCTGGCCATCTCCGTCAGCACCCTGTTCTTCCTTTCAACCACGCCATTTTGTTGAGGAGTTCTGGGAGCTGAGAAGTTGTGATCAATTCCATTCTCTTCACACAGCTCTGAGAAGTTGTGATTCTCGAACTCACCTCCATGATCTGTCCTTATGCCGACTATTTTGAGATTTCTCTCATTCTGCACTTTCTTAGCAAGGACAACAAAAACATCATGCTTAGAGGGAAGGAACATTGTCCAGGTGAACCTTGAATAGTCATCCACCACCACTAGAGCATAAAGGTTTCCACCTGAGCTCTTCACTCTTGCTGGCCCAACTAAATCCATGTGGATTAGTTCTAAGGGCTTGCTGGTGGAGACTTTCTTCTTGGTCTTGAACGAGGACTTTGTTTGCTTTCCTCGTTGGCAAGATTCACAGATAAAATCATGCTTAACCTTAAAGGATGGAATTCCTATTGCTAGTTCCTTTTTAATAAGCATATCTAGCTGTGTAAAGTTTACATGTGCTAGCCGTTTATGTCATAGACAATTATTTTCATCACTAGTGATTAGGCATTTTTCAGTTTGTTGTTGGCATAAATCCAGGGTGTATAGATTTCCATTCTTGTTAGCTTTAAGCTTGCATTTCAGATTGGTTTTATCTATGTCTAGATCATGCTTATCTACTATAATGCATTCATGAGAGTCAAAAATTACCCAATTTCCCTTGTCGGTGCTTTGACTCACACTCAGCAGATTATGACAAAGACCATCAACTAAGTAGACATCTTGGATAGGTCCAACTTCACCAACCCCAGTGATCTTTCCACTTTGATTTCCTCCAAAGTTCACTTTGGCTCCATCCTTGATCACCAGAGATTTAAACGTGTCTCTGTCTCCTGTCATGTGTCTCGAGCATCCGCTGTCGATATACCACTTTCGGTTCTTGGATGCCTTGAGACAGACCTGCATAAATCAGACAAACTTAGGTACCCAACCTTTATTGGGTCCTTTATCATTAGTTCCCATAACCTTCGGTCCAGTGTTGACCTTAGGTTTGTGATTGATTTGTGCCTCTGGCCTTGTGTGGGCTCTAGGCTGACGGACTTCCTTTGGAATAGACTTCCAAACTCTAGGTCCATGTGCTCTCTTAGTCTCTTTCCTTAGAGGATCCTTAGTCAATCTTGTTCCTTTTGGAACCCACCTATGAGTGCTATTGGTTCCATGCTTCCTTGCATTGCAGGTGGACGTGGAGTGTCCCTTCCTGTTGCAATAGTTACAGAAGCTGAAGGGTGTGGAACTGTGACTAGTGGCTTTGTGGAAGAACTTTAGGTAGGGTTTCACTTTGGGTTCCACCCACCTTTTCTCTTTATGCTTATAGCCTAGTCCAGTTTTATCTCTATAAGCCCTTTGGTTCATCAAAATAACATTTAGCATTTCAGAACCTTTTGTGAACTTTTGCAGGGCATTATGCAATCTATCCCTTTCAATAGAGATTTTGTTGCAATTGATGGAGCTCTCTGATGTTGAGGCGTTGGGTTCCGCTTGGGGATTTCCCTTGCCATCCACTTTGGGAAGCTTCTTGGCTTCCGTTAGCTCATCACTCAGTGAGTTCACAGAGAGCTCAAGTGATTCTTTCTTCATTCTTAAAGCCTTGTAAGCTTTGCATAATCGAAAGAATTCTCTATGAATATCGTTATAGGCTTCTTGGAGTTCAGTAAGGCTTACCTTATCATCATGAACAGATTCAAAGTCAGAGAGTGCTTCTTCTCCATCCTCCCTAGCTATGAGACAAAGGTTTGCGACCTCTTCCTCATCGCTAGCTTCTTCATCTGAACTATTTACCCAGATTGAGGACATGAAGGCTTTCCTCTTGTCCTTTCCTTTGAATCTCTGAAGGCTTGGGCACTCAGCCTTGAAATGACCAGGTTTCTTGCACTCAAAACACACAGGGGCCCTTTCCTTCTTATGGCTTGATTCTCCTTTCTGGAAACCCCCTTTCTTCCTGAAGAACTTCTTGAATTTTCTCACCATCATAGCCATTTCTTCCTCATCGAGATCTTCCTCATCATCATCATCATCATCATCATCATCATCATCATCATATCTTTCCTTGCTGGGAGAAACTAGGGCAAGGTTCTTGGCTTTAGTTGTTGTTTGTGAAGCCCTTTGTGCTATAAGGGTTGGTTCATACTCAACCAGAGAACCAAATAAGGCAGTGATAGAACTGGTTGACTCTCCCTGTACTTCCTGCAAAATAGTTACCTTTGTAAGCCAGTCACCCTTTAATACTTTTAGAATTTTATTTGCCTGTTCCCTTTCAGGGATGTTCTTTCCCAGTGAAGCCAGGTTGTTTATGAGGTGGGTGAATCTGAGCTCCAAATCTCTGATTGGCTCATCAGGAATCATTGTGAATTTAACATCCTGAAAATTTAATATAGGATTAAAAAGTGTTTTGGGAAATGATAAATGGAGAAATTAGGAATTTTGGAATTTTTAGGAATTTTTGGTGATTTTTGGGGATGTTTTGGAAATTTGAGTAATTAATGTGCATATAATTAATTAAGAAATTAAAGAGTTTGAAATATGAGGGAATGATAAAGCTCAAAATATTTTGAAGGTTAAGGAGATTGGAGGATGATTTAAGTGGTTTTAAATCAAAAAGAGTACACTATGGCAAGTTTAGGCTGTAATTATCAAAAAACCACCCTTATTGCTTCCAACCAAACGCGCCCCTTCTCCTTTCAACATAAAATTTCGGACTCCCTTCTTCCTCAAACACGCGCGCGACTTCACTCCTCCCTTTCTTCACCATTTTTGCTTTCTTGGTACTTCCATACTCAACCAAATCGGCCCTCTACCTCCATAAAGCTTAATCATTTTATTTCATCCTTCACTCCTCTTCATGAATCCGTGAAGCACGAGCTCGATCTGTAAATTCCGGCGGCGTTTCCGGCGGTTGCCTTGGCGTTCCGGCGACGTGAAACAGCGGATCAAAGGAAAGGTTTGATTTTTCTTGTGGTCCTTCATGTTGTTCTTCCTTCTTCAACTTCACAACACCTTTTCCTTAGCTCCTCTTCCCTTTTCAGTTTGGCCGACCGCCAAGGGGACGTTTTCCGGCGACGGTGAGTGCGTTTCCGGCGAACGGCGACTGCGAGTGGTGAGCTGGACCTTTGTTCTGTTGTTTTCATGCGAGTTCTTCATATTCCAACTTCATTGCTCATTTTTCCTTTCTCTTTTCTTTCATTACTCGGCCAACCACCTAGGAAGAGGTGTTTTCTGGCGACTTTAGGCGGCAGCCGGAGGTAGTGAGGCTTCCTTTCTCATTTTTGAACTCCGTAAGCTTTCTTACCACTTTGTGATGTTAATTTTTGATTAAAGTTGCCTCTTTTGAGTTAGGGTTTGGGCCATGAATAGATTTTTGGAACTTTAAGTAATAATTTGTATCATGTGCAAGTGGTAAATTGGAGATTCTTGAAAGTGCTTAAGTTGTTGAAGTTGGAAATTGATGTTGGAATATTTGTTTTGGCTCTTTAAGTAAGGGTTTGCTAAAGGATATGGTTTGGACGAAATGGATGATTATGTAATGATAGTAAGGTTGTTTATTGATGTTTGGAATGCTCATGTTGACTAGATTGGTGTTTAAAAAGAAGTTGGGTAATTAAAGTATGGAATGGAGGAAGTTTTGGTTAGATATGGGCTGCCTTAAGTTATGGTGTGATGCGTGGATGGTTAAGAAGGCTGTTTGAGTGCCAATGTAACACAAATGAGGTGCTTTTATAGGTATTTTTATGGTGGGTTAATTTTATAATTTGTTTTAAGAGATGATGAAGGTTGAAAGTGTGGGTATTGTAAAGTTCTGGTAAAGGGAAGTTGGGGAAGGAAAGGATATGAATGTGGTTTTGATATTGAAGTATTTTTATACTTTTATTGTTAATGAAAGTTATTTAAAAGGTTGAGTTAAGTCACTTGCAAAGTGTCTTGACCCATTTTTTTTTAAATTGTGGGATTATTGTAGACGGTGATCTTTCGAGCGGAGTTGAAGATAACTATTATCCGTGTATATCTACTGCAGTGAAGTTTAGCAGGTAATCACGCTTAACTGACTGTGATACTGAGGGTGATGGTAGTTGAGGATTTTCTAACATCCTCTTCTACTTATATATATAAATAAAATGAGTTCAGATTATGTTATATTTAAACGTGGGCTATAGGGTACCTTTCAACTGAACTGTACTTTATATATATTTATATTTATATAAATCTTTTGTATGTTGCATGACACTGACTATTAGTACCGTCGGCCGATGTAACCTATCGATTTGCGCAAATCGATAGGTTAATTGTACGGGATCCTCGGATTGTAAAGGAACCAGGGATTTTCACATTGATTAGAGTGGTCCCTTTTTATGCTTTTCGGATTGTAGACCGGGCATAGTGTCACACACGTTTATTTTTGTCTATTGAGAGATGGATGTATCTGTTCTATATATATATTCGTAAATATTATGTGCTGTATGCAGGTTTATAACTGTGGTACCCTGTAGACACTCCACTACCCCACTTCTGAGTGTCACAGTGAGTTAAGTAGTGATTACTGAGACATTGTTTTGTCTCACCCCATTCCCTTTATTTTTACAGGTGATCATGCCCAGGGGGAGGCGCAGAGGAAGGGGAAGGGGCCGTCTGGCCCAGACTGAGATAGTAAGTAGGCCAGAGGTGATCTTATAGGGACATATATCGCCATTTCACTAGGCTGCACCAGCTTCTGCACATATGAATGTTATTTTGAGTGAACTTTATTATATGTGAACTGTATTACTTGTATTGTGACTTAATGTAAAGTTGTGGATGGTATGCGATATTGTTCCTGCTACTGTGATAGTTCAGGAACTACTTTGACTAATATGTCAATTTCAGTTGGTGTATATTTTGTTTCCAGGTGATGAAAACTTGGATGGATGGTATATAGGAAACTCGTTTTTCCTAATATGTTGATGTGGTAAATGGATGATGTATTGAGTGGTTTTATGTTTTCCTGTGTGTATAATCATATTAGATGGGCCCCGCTCTAATATGGTTAACTTTTGTGTAGTTTGGTTAGTTCTTTTTCTAACCATGTTAGGTGATTCTTTTCTAACATGGTTAGATTTAGGTTATTGTATTGAATGTGTGATTTGTTAGGTGATGGTGGTTCTTTTGTTAACTATGTTAGAAGATTCTCTTTTCTAACATAGTTAGATAGGTAATAAGATTTGACTTTTAATCTCTTATTAATAGAGAAATTCTTTTGCTAACCATGTTAGGTGAATCTTTTGCTAACATGGTTAGACTCTATTGTTTGGATTTTTTCGATTAGCAGTTGAGTTAGGTTGAGGTTAATAATATATTAGTAGGAGGTACTTTACAACTTGGTATCAGTTTTATGGTAAACGATACCCTGCCTGTTGCATTGCATATAGAATGGCGATATATCAATCCCTTCTTTCCCTTCCTCATTGTTATGATCACTAACTCTTTTTACGATTATTATCATTATTCCCTAGGTGGGTGGAGAAGAAGATAGTTATAATCAGTTCCAAGATTCACAACAATCAAATCCGGCACAAAACTTTGGGTCGGAGTTTGTGAATCAGTTGAGGGATGTGATTTTGGAGACAATGGAAGAAAGGTTACAGAAATTTAAACAAGATATGGGCCATCAGCATCAAAGTGAAGGAGAGTTTGAATTTGGCCATGAGAGTGAAACTCACGGGACTCAGCAAGAAGTTAGCCAAGAGGACCGTGCTGTTAATAAAGTTTGGAAAGATGTGACTAGGCACAATCCTGGTACTTTTGAAGGGGTCGCCAACCTGAAATAGCAGAAGAATGGATCGATAGATTAGAAACAATTTTTCAAGCGGTGACTTGTAATGAGTACCAGAAAGCCAGGGTTGCCATTTTGCTGTTGACCGGTGATGCTAAGAGATGGTGGAAGTCAGCCGGAGGTATGGATGACTCCATGACTGCGTGGTCTGAATTCAAAGAAAAATTCCTTGAGCATTACTTTCCCATTACAGTTAGACATGAGAAAGAGCTTGAATTTAATAAATTAGAGCAAGGCAATATGCACGAGGATGAATTTATTGCTACTTTCAATGAGTTATCACGTTATGTGACTTACTTGCAATATAGAGATGATCCCGAGTGGAAGCATACTCAGTTGATTCAAAAGGCTAAACCCGTGTTGCGGCCATATCTGTATGCCAGACCGTATGTTAGTTTTGAGGATTCTTGTGAGTATTTTTGTCTTGTGGCCAGAAACTTGAGAAGTTCAGGTACCATGGGTCGTGTTGACAACCAGTATAAATCTACTAACTACCTAGGACCTTCAGGAGGTATCTCTAAGAGTCACAGTGCTGGTACGAGTATTTCTGGGAGTTCTGGGAGAAGATCTCAAGGCCAAGGTCATACGCAGGGGTATAACCAGAGAGGTAGTTTTCGCAGACAACAGGGAAGATCTGGGCAGAGAAGTCAGTTCAGGGGGTGGCAGGACCCAGTCTTTTAGTGGTAGAGGTCGAGCTGGTGCTACTCAGGGGTCTTATCAGGAGTCAGCTGCCTCAGCATCTAGTGTGGGAGGTCCTTGTGCTAGATGTGGGAGGTTTCATTCGGGAGATTGTTGGAGGTGTTATCACTGTAATGAGTTGGGCCATACTTACAAGTTTTGCCCTAGGATGGGGCAGCAAGGTCAGACAAGTCATAGCAGTCGCCCTGTGGCTCCTGGACGTGTGTATTCTACTACAAGAGAGGAGGCCACAGCGTCTCCTAATGTGATTCAAGGTATGGTTTCCATCCGAGGTCATAGTGTTGAAGTGTTATTTGATTCTGGTGCGACACATTCTTTTATTTCCTATGATTGTGCTCAGAAACTTGGCCTTACTCTATCTGCATTATCATATGATTTGAAAGTAACTACCCCTAGTGGAGCTGTATTTATAACTGCACATGTATGTAAAGGCTTGGACCTTCGATATGAAGGTTGAGACTCTGTGATTGACCTTGTGTGTTTACCCCTTAAAGGAATAGAGGTGATTATTGGCGTGGATTGGTTGATAGCCAATAATGTCATTTTGCTTTGCAAGGAACGAGCTGTGAGATATGCAGTAAATTCTTTGTCTGTGGAGGGTTCCAGTGGTTCCTTGTTGTTGTCCGCCACACAAGCTGAGAGGTGTGTGCGGAGGGGTTGTCAGGTGTTTGCTGTTTTCTTCTCAATTAAATCTGAGGAGGAGATTAGCATTGAAGCTATAGATGTGGTTAAGGATTATACTGAAGTTTTCGCTGATATCCAGGGTCTTCCGCCTGAGCGAGAAGTGGAGTTTACCATTGATTTGGAACCAGGTGCTAACCCGATTTCTAAGGCACCATATAGGATGGCTCCGGTAGAATTAGCTGAGTTGAAAAAGCAGATTGAAGAATTGCTTGATAAAGGTTTTATTCGACCTAATGTGTCACCTTGGGGAGCTCCAGTCTTGTTTGTTAAGAAGAAGGATGGTAGTATGAGGTTGTGCATAGACTACCGTCAGCTGAATAAAGTCACAATAAAGAATAAGTACCCGTTGCCCAGGATAGATGACTTGTTGGATCAGTTAGTTGGGGCTTCCATATTTTCTAAGATTGATTTGAGGTTGGGATATCATCAGTTGAGAGTTCGGATAGAGGATGTTCCCAAGACGGCCTTTAGAACCCGTTATGGTCACTATGAATTCTTGGTGATGCCTTTTGGTTTGACCAATGCTCCTGCTGTGTTCATGGATTATATGAACAGAATTTTCAGGCCGTATTTAGATAAATTCATTGTAGTGTTTATTGATGTAATTTTGATTTATTCTAAAAATGAAGAGCAGCATCGTGAGCATCTGGGTATTGCTTTGAGAGTTCTGAGGGATCATCAGCTTTACGCTAAGTTGTCTAAGTGTGAATTTTGGATAAAAGAAGTAAGGTTTCTAGGGCATGTGGTTTCTTCTGAGGGTGTTGCGGTGGATCCGAGCAAAGTTGAGGCAGTTTTGCAATGAGAATCTCCAAAATCTGTAACTGAAGTACGAAGTTTTGTAGGTTTAGCTGGTTATTATCGGAGGTTCATTCGTGGTTTTTCCCAGATTGCCCGTCCTTTGACAAATTTGACCAAGAAAGATCGCCCTTTTGTATGGACGGAGCAGTGTGAAACAGCATTTCAGGAGTTTAAGACTCTTTTGACTACCGCTCCAGTGTTGGTTTTGCCAGATTCGTCTCAACCGTTTGAGGTGTATACTGATGCGTCGTTGATGGGTTTGGGTTGTGTGTTGATGCAAAATAACAAAGTGATAGCTTATGCCTCGAGACAGTTGAGACCACATGAAGTGAACTATCCAACTCATGATTTGGAGTTGTGTGCAGTGGTGTTTGCCTTGAAAATCTGGCGCCATTATCTTTTTGGGGCTCAGTTTGAGGTGTTCAGTGATCATAAAAGTCTCAAGTATTTGATGGATCAGAAAGAGTTGAACGGTAGGCAGCGCCGTTGGATGGAGTTGCTAAGTGATTATAAGTTTGAAATCAAGTATCACCCTGGGAAAGCCAATGTGGTTGCTGACGCTTTAAGTAGGAAATCGGCTCATGTCTTTGCAATGAGTCTTGAAGAACAAGCTTGGTTGGAAACTTTGCGTGATATGCGAGTTGTTCCTGGGGTGGAGCAGGCCATTTTGAGAGCGGTAGTAGTTGATTTCGACTTGTATAAAGATTTGCGGGTATCACAGGAGAAGGATGACAAGTTGAGTAAGATTCGAAAGGAATTGGAGGATGGTTCAGTCTTAGATTTTGAGATTGATGGTCATGGAATTCTTCGTTTTAAGCATCGTATTTGTGTCCCTGATTGTGTTGGGATAAAACAGACTATTTTGGAAGAGACTCATAGGAGTAAATATGCTATGCATCCGGGAATCACCAAGATGTATAATGATTTAAAGCGAGAGTTTTGGTGGCCAGGAATGAAAAAGGATGTGACACAGTTTGTATTTAAGTGCTTGACTTGCCAGGAAGTCAAGATTCAGCACCAAAAGCCTGGCGGATTGCTGCAGAGTATTGAGGTGCCTCAGTGGAAGTGGGATGATATATCTATGGATTTCATTGTGGGGTTACCGCGTACTCAGTTAGGTCATGATTCTATTTGGGTGATCGTGGATCGGTTGACTAAGTCAGCGCACTTTTTGCCTGTTCAAATTTCTAGTCCAATGGAAAAGTTGGCTCAGTTGTATGTTGATGAGATTGTGCGTTTGCATGGGGTACCGAAGAGTATTATTTCAGATAGAGACCAGCGGTATAGATCCGGTTATTGGATGTCATTACAAGCTGCTTTAGGCAGTAAGCTTAAGTTCAGTACTGCGTATCACCCTCAGACAGATGGTCAGACTGAGAGGGTTAATCAAATCCTTGAGGATATGTTGCGGGCATGTGCTATTGAGTTGCCTGGTAGTTGGGATAAGCATCTTCCACTAGCAGAATTTGCTTATAACAATAGTTACCAGCCGAGTATTGGTATGGCTCCTTATGAGGCTTTGTATGGTAGAAAGTGTCGATCGCCAATCTGTTGGACGGAAATGAGTGAAAGGGCTGTTATTGGCCCGGATATTGTGGATGAGACGACCCAGAAGATTGAGATGATGCGGGAGAAATTGTTGACGGCCCAGAGTAGACAGAAAAGTTATGCAGATAAGCGACGACGACCGCTAGAGTTTGAAGAGGGTAATCATGTGTTTTTGAAAGTTTTACCGATGACAGGTGTTGGCAGGTCAATTCGGGCTAAGAAGTTGTCCCCTCGATATATGGGTCCATATGATGTGATTGAGAAGATTGGTGATGTTTCTTACCGGATAGCTCTTCCACCACAGTTATCGAGACTACACGATGTGTTTCATGTATCACAGCTGAAGAAGTATCACCCTGATCCTTCTCATGTTATTGAGCCTGAAGAAGTAGAGTTGGAGGACAATTTGACTTATCAAGTGGAGCCTGAAAGAATTTTGGATGTCAAGGATAAGCAATTGAGAAATAAAACCATTCGCCTTGTGAAGGTTTTCTGGAGAGGTATGTCTCCAGGAGATGCGACTTGGGAAGCTGAGGAACGGATGCGTGAGAAGTACCCACAGCTATTCCTAGGTACATGTTACCTCATTTCTCTATTGTTTTCATTTGGTAAAGATGTGATGGTAGTGAATTTTGAGAGCGAAATTCCTAAAAGGTGGGGAGAATTGTAACATCCTGAAAATTTAATATAGGATTAAAAAGTGTTTTGGGAAATGATAAATGGAGAAATTAGGAATTTTGGAATTTTTAGGAATTTTTGGTGATTTTTGGGGATATTTTGGAAATTTGAGTAATTAATGTGCATATAATTAATTAAGAAATTGAAGAGTTTGAAATATGAGGGAATGGTAAAGCTCAAAATATTTTGAAGGTTAAGGAGATTGGAGGCTGGTTTAAGTGGTTTTAAATCAAAAAGAGTACACTATGGCAAGTTTAGGCTGTAATTATCAAAAAACCACCCTTATTGCTTCCAACCAAACGCTCCCCTTCTCCTTTCAACATAAAATTTTGGACTCCCTTCTTCCTCAAACACGCGCGCGACTTCACTCCTCCCTTTCTTCACCATTTTTGCTTTCTTGGTACTTCCATACTCAACCAAATCGGCCCTCTACCTCCATAAAGCTTAATCATTTTATTTCATCCTTCACTCCTCTTCATGAATCCGTGAAGCACGAGCTCGATCTGTAAATTCCGGCGGCATTTCCGGCGGCTGCCTTGGCGTTCCGGCGACGTGAAACAGCGGATCAAAGGAAAGGTTTGATTTTTCTTGTGGTCCTTCACGTTGTTCTTCCTTCTTCAACTTCACAACACCTTTTCCTTAGCTCCTCTTCCCTTTTCAGTTTGGCCGACCGCCAAGGGGACGTTTTCCGGCGACAGTGAGTGCGTTTCCGGCGAACGGCGACGGCGAGTGGTGAGCTGGACCTTTGTTCTGTTGTTTTCATGCGAGTTCTTCATATTCCAACTTCATTGCTCATTTTTCCTTTCTCTTTTCTTTCATTACTCGGCCAACCACCTAGGAAGAGGTGTTTTCCGGCGACTTTAGGCGGCGGCCGGAGGTAGTGAGGCTTCATTTCTCATTTTTGAACTCCGTAAGCTTTATTACCACTTTGTGATGTTAATTTTTGATTAAAGTTGCCTCTTTTGAGTTAGGGTTTGGGCCATGAATAGATTTTTGGAACTTTAAGTAATAATTTGTATCATGTGCAAGTGGTAAATTGGAGATTCTTGAAAGTGCTTAAGTTGTTGAAGTTGGAAATTGATGTTGGAATATTTGTTTTGGCTCTTTAAGTAAGGGTTTGCTAAAGGATATGGTTTGGACGAAATGGATGATTATGTAATGATAGTAAGGTTGTTTATTGATGTTTGGAATGCTCATGTTGACTAGATTGGTGTTTAAAAAGAAGTTGGGTAATTAAAGTATGGAATGGAGGAAGTTTTGGTTAGATATGGGCTGCCTTAAGTTATGGTGTGATGCGTGGATGGTTAAGAAGGCTGTTTGAGTGCCAATGTAACACAAATGAGGTGCTTTTATAGGTATTTTTATGGTGGGTTAATTTTATAATTTGTTTTAAGAGATGATGAAGGTTGAAAGTGTGGGTATTGTAAAGTTCTTGTAAAGGGAAGTTGGGGAAGGAAAGGATATGGATGTGGTTTTGATATTGAAGTATTTTTATACTTTTACTGTTAATGAAAGTTATATAAAAGGTTGAGTTAAGTCACTTGCAAAGTGTCTTGACCCATTTTTTTTTAAATTGTGGGATTATTGTAGACGGTGATCTTTCGAGCGGAGTTGAAGATAACTATTATCCGTGTATATCTGCTGCAGTGAAGTTTAGCAGGTAATCACGCTTAACTGACTGTGATACTGAGGGTGATGGTAGTTGAGTATTTTCTAACATCCTCTTCTACTTATATATATAAATAAAATGAGTTCGATTATGTTATATTTTAACGTGGGCTATAGGGTACCTTTCAACTGAACTGTACTTTATATATATTTATATTTATATAAATCTTTTGTATGTTGCATGACACTGACTATTAGTACCGTCGGCCGATGTAACCTATCGATTTGCGCAAATCGATAGGTTAATTGTACGGGATCCTCGGATTGTAAAGGAACCATGGATTTTCACATTGATTAGAGTGGTCCCTTTTTATGCTTTTCGGATTGTAGACCGGGCACAGTGTCACACAAGTTTATTTTTGTCTATTGAGAGATGGATGTATCTGTTCTATATATATATATATATATATATATATATATATATATATATATTCGTAAATATTATGTGTTGTATGCAGGTTTATAACTGTGGTACCCTGTAGGCACTCCACTACCCCACTTCTGAGTGTCACGGTGAGTTAAGTAGTGATTACTGAGACATTGTTTTGTCTCACCCCATTCCCTTTATTTTTAAAGGTGATCATGCCCAGGGGGAGGCGCAGAGGAAGGGGAAGGGGCCGTCTGGCCCAGACTGAGATAGTAAGTAGGCCAGAGGTGATCTTATAGGGACATATATCGCCATTTCACTAGGCTGCAGCAGCTTCTGCACATATGAATGTTATTTTGAGTGAACTTTATTATATGTGAACTGTATTACTTGTACTGTGACTTAATGTAAAGTTGTGGATGGTATGCGATATTGTTCCTGCTACTGTGATAGTTCAGGAACTACTTTAACTAATATGTCAATTTCAGTTGGTGTATATTTTGTTTCCAGGTGATGAAAACTTGGATGGATGGTATATAGGAAACTCGTTTTTCCTAATATATTGATGTGGTATGTAACAATATGTTACTAATTATCTAATTAACCAATAATATTTATTTCAATTCATTAAACTCTTTACTAACTATGATAGAAAAAGGAATTTCCATAATATTAATATCTCTATCATAGTTAGAAAAGATTATTCTAATCCTTTTATAGTTTATCCATGATAGGAAAGAATAAACTAATACAACCTGAATACTATCATGGATAATTAATAGCTAACCATGTTAGAAAAGAATCACCTAACATGGTTAGAAAAATAGACAACCTAATGTTCAATAATATCAAATACATAAATATATGCGGAAACGTATGCAGGCCTATACAAATTGGCAATATACAATTCAAAATAGTCCATATAACTACTACTACCTAATTCCCTTTCCTGCTGCTTGCGTCTGTGCATGAATACCTGCAAAAATGTCAGTAATCGTGGGATGAGACAATTTGTCCCAGTAATCACCGCTTAACTCACTATAACAGTGAGATGTGCGGTAGCGAGGGCGTCTAAAGGGTACCTCATTTTAAAACCAGTAATATATATATATCCGTGTCAATTCTTCTTCCATTCATCTCTCAATATCCCTCCATCAATTCCACATCACTTGTCAATACTTTAATCAACAACATCAAATGATTCCCCACAACCTAACTCACCACTATCTCAAACTCAACAACAAAAATAAACGTGATTGACACTGTGCCCAGTCTCAAATCTGAAAGCATAAAAAGGGAGCACTTTAAATAGTGAAAACGTCCCTGAAAAGGGAGCACTATAAAAAGTGAAAACGTCCCTGGTTCCTTTAAAATCCGAGGAACCTGTACAATTAACCTATCGATTGCGCAGATCGATAGGTTACATCGGCCGACGGTACTAATAATCAGTGTCATGCAATACTAACAATCCCTATTCTATATTCCATCAACTTCAACCTCATTCAATATTTCAATCTCACATTTCATGTTTTCCACAACATAGTTCACCATAATCTCAAACTCAACATCTATCACTCTTTTCTATTTCCATAATTTCTCAAGTCACTGTCTAACACTATACCTATCTATATACCTTCCACAATCATTCCAGATCAATTCCAACCACAGCCAGAGTAATATATATGTAGTGTTTCAAATTCCTTTTATAAGAAAATAATCGTGTTTGAAAGGCACCCGATAGCCTGTTTTGTATAAAAATACCCTTTTAAAGATAATATATATATATATAGAGGGTGAAAAGGGATTTTACAAAATCCCTAACTAACGTCACCCTCAATGTTATAGTAAGGTTAAGAGTGATTACCTGTCGCCCTTAGCACTCTGTTGCTCTTCCTTACTCTTCCGTACTAGATTCACCTATTATTACATAAAGTAATAATAAAGGTAAACAACCATGCTTATATATATGTATAATGAATAACATCTCTCTCTCTCTCTCTCATATATATGTTACTACCCATTTTCCCCATTTTCTAAATCATATTCCCTTGATTTTTAAATAATCAATTGTGTTTAGTCATTCTAATTTCCAAAGTTAACCATTAGATGACTCATGTTGAGTTCAATTCAAGTATCACATAAAACAAATCACTTCATTAAGACAAAGCAAGTATATAGAAGGAAGCTCAGATTCCACCAATTTCAATCATTTAAACAAGCAAATCACATAATCATTCTTTATCATTCCAAAGAGCAACCATTTAAAGTTAATTCAATTATTACAAATCACAATCAACTTGGTAAATACGAATATGACTTATCTCACCAATCAATGAGCCAACCTCAATACTCATAAGGAACTCAATTTACCTTTTCAATAGTTATTCATACAAACCAGCATGTAAATATATATTCAATAACTTACTTAACCATATAAAAATCCTTCCATACTCAACAAGAACACCCCTTTGGTACTAAAAATATAAACAATAGCTTGAGTCTAAATTAACAACCGCTACAAACTACAAGTTCACAAAACTCTTCTCAAGTTTATATCATGATTATTTCCAACCTGTACCAGAACATATGTACTCAATTTAGACATTCCTATTCATAGAAAATTCTTGAACATTAAGCACCAATTCTGAAGTTTCTATATTCTCCTAGTATCTTTGAGTTCTAACAACACTAACAAGGATATACATGTCTAAACACAACTTTAAATATACCACATGCTTAACAATCAAAATAATTCTCAATCATCACTTATATCCTACTAAGCACTTCTTTAAATTCAAATGCCAGTAAAGTATACCATAACCACTTCAATAAAAGCAGATGCTTTTAAATGCAACCTATATTTCAATCAATCTTATATTTCAACTGATTGCAATCCTTTATTGTAGCAAAGGATCAAGAAAAACACGTAAAATATATGAACTTCCAGGCTACCTGTCAAAGCAAAAGGGCAAAGACAAGTACACCATACAAACACTTGTCCTCACTCCACAAATCACTATCAAGCTTAGCATCACATACAAAAAGCAACAATACCATCTCTTTCCAAAATCAATTCAGCAGTGCAGAGAAACATGTACTTACACAACGTTAATCCATATTCTAGACACTTGCGCCAAAATCTAATTCGGTTAGTGAAAGACAAGAATATACATTCACTGAATCCATCAATCCAAACAAAAATCAATATTAAATATCAATTTCCAGCCACAACAGATTACAAAGATAACAACTTAGAAATTTTGAAATTAAAGTTCTGTTATGCAAGGACAGATTGGGATTGCCCAATCTTAGGGCTATCATACAAAACATCAAATCCTTAATCTACTCAGCAACCATTTCAAAACTCTAAGAATATAATGTCTAAATATCAGTTTAAGTTGATTATTGTACCAAAACTTGAAAACTCATCCGTACACCCCTCTCAAAGTCTCGGCCAACACGAAAAACAAGTGTGCAACAAAGGAATGAAATTACCTAAACTTGTCTTTGGCCTTAAGTGTGTAAATAAAAGCTTCCCGTCGCCGGAAACCGCCACAAGCGTCGTCGGAAAATGGCCATTAAAGGGCTGGCCGAATGAAAAGAACCAAAAGAAGAGGGAAACATGAGGAAACAAACATTGAAATGAAAGCATAGCTCGAGATATGCTAGAAAGGTCGGAGCTTTACCTCAACCAACGTCGTCCGTTGTTACTTCGCCGGAGAACGAAGAAACCCGCCGGAAAATGATTGAGGGAAAAGAGAAGAGATCGACTTAAGCTTAGTAAAAGAAGTAAAGAGGAGAAGCTTCAGATGGCGGCAACACCTTCACCGTCCATCGCCGTCCGTCGCCGGAAAAAGGACAAGAAACGAAGGAAGAAGAGTGGGGAAGATGAGTTCGATGATGATGGTGATGAATATATGTGTGTGTACAAGTTTTGTTTTATGGGAAGGAGGAGTGAAGTATGGCGGCAGGCTTGCCGCCGCCGCTGCTTCGCCTGAGACGGAGGGAGAAAGAAGACGGAAGAAGAGGGAGTCATCGAAGGTGGGGGAAGGTTCGACTGAAATTTATAAAGGAAGGAAGGAGGAAGGCGCGTTTGGTTAGGGAGAAATAAGGTGGTTTATGATGCTTTATAGCCCAATCTTGCCATAGTGTACACTTTTTAACTTAAAACCACTCAAACCAGTCTCCAATCTTTTGAACCTTCAAAATATTTTTAACTTTACCATTCCCTCATATTTCAAACTCTTCATTTCTTAATTAATTATATGCATATTAATTACTCAAAATTTCCAAAAATATCCCAAAAATTCCTAAAAATTCCAAAATCTCTCAAAACACTCTCTAATCCTGAATTAAATTTTTCAGGATGTTACATGGTAAATGGATGATGTATTGAGTGGTTTTATGTTTTCCTGTGTGTATAATCATATTAGATGGGCCCCGCTCTAATATGGTTAACTTTTGTGTAGTTTGGTTAGTTCTTTTTCTAACCATGTTAGGTGATTCTTTTCTAACATGGTTAGATTTAGGTTATTGTATTGAATGTGTGATTTGTTAGGTGATGGTGGTTATTTTGTTAACTGTGTTAGAAGATTCTCTTTTCTAACATAGTTAGATAGGTAATAAGATTTGACTTGTAATCTCTTATTAATAGAGAAATTCTTTTGCTAACCATGTTAGGTGAATCTTTTGCTAACATGGTTAGACTCTATTGTTTGGATTGTTTTGATTAGCAGTTGAGTTAGGTTGAGGTTAATAATATATTAGTAGGAGGTACTTTACAGTGAACTTATGAAATTCCTCCACCAGCATCTCAACACGTCTGGCCTTCACTCCTTTGGTTCCGGAATGAGCTGCCTCAAGAGCCTCCCACATTTCTTTTGCTGTTTTGTAGTGGCTTATCCTGTGAAATTCCTTCGGGCTCAGGGCGCATTGAATATAGTGGATGGCCTTGTAATTCACTTCCACCTTGAAGTAATCATCATTGGTGAAGCTGGATCGAGGCTTCTGAAAACCTTCATCATCAAGTGGAATATTGTCACCATGCTCTATAACATCCCAGATTCGAAGGCCATTGGCCTTGATAAAGTTCTCCATCTTGAATTTCCAGAAGGGATAGTTATACCCATCAAAGCATGGAGGCTTGTTTGGCTGGATGGCTATATCAGGGAGAGAATGTTGAACTACATCCATCACTGGATCTTCTCTTTCTAGATTCGTTGGAATCAAGTCAGAAAGACCTCGCTCTGATACCAAATGAAAGTAAGGATGCACAAGAGGGGGGTGAATTGTGCTACAAAATAAATACTAGAAAATTAAATCGCACAAAACTTTTATATTGGTTCGGTCCAACTCTTGACCTACGTCCAGTTCTCAATCACCCAGATTGAGTTCCACTAAACCACAGGTTTTACCACGGGTTCACCTGCAACCTTTTACAACCACAAGTTTTACGGGCTCACTTGCAACCTTACAACCTGACTCGCTCCCCCTTACTACTTGTAAGGGTTCAACCTTTTAATCAAAGGATTTTCTACTTAGTTCTCTCAAAGAACGAATAATGTTACTCACTTAAGTACAATAAATGCTCTCAACAACTAAGGAAACTTAAATACAAAGAGTACAAGATGGATAATAAATAACTCTCAATGCAATAAGTGCTCTCTTGCTTTCTAGGTAGTATGAGCTTTGAATGCTTGAATGATTTTTGCAGAATTATATTCGGTGCAGTTCTTGGTTACCTTCACAAATGTTGAAGTAATTCCTTATATAGCATCTTCTCATACTCCTCATGCTTGGTAGGTAACAATCCCGTTTGAATATTGTCGTTAAACCCTTGTTACCGTTGGGTCCATTAATGCTCCATAAATGCTTAGCAGGGTTGACTTGCTTTATCTCTGAAAAGCAACTCTGACAACTCTGCTCTGACAAAAGCATTCTGACTTCTGAGCATATATACGTTCTGTCTCTTGTACTCTTGCTGACGGATGATCATCGTGCATCCGGAAGCGGCAATCTTGCTCTGCAAGTGTTATTCTCTGAATCCCAGTGCCAAGAGTATTTGCATCCGGAAGTAAAACTAGGTTCTGCACATAATTGTTAGTCCAACAGAGTAGTATATATATAATCAAGTGCAGTAAGAACTATACATGTTGTGGGAAGCAATCGTACATAGACTATGTTCTGACTCAGTGTATTGTCTACTGACGCTAGGGGATGTTTAGTCCAACAGTCAGCGTATGTCTCGTCATTTTACTCTAAGTCTTCCGGAAGCAATTCTGCATCCGGTTGTGTCGTAGTCTTCATCAGGGTTCAATACTCCAACAGCCTAGACTAGGTTCTGACTTAGTGTGTCACTTGCTTCCGCTATGGGATGCGTATTCCATCCGCGAGCGCGAGTTCTAATCCATCCGGAAGTAATTCTGCATCCGGTTGTGACTTAACTTAGATTCACTTTTAGCCTAATTCTTCCTATGTGATCAACTAGTTCTTTCATATTTTAGTCTTCATCAAAACTTAAGATTCTAACACTTTCATATTTTAGTCTTCATCAAAACTTAAGATTCTAACAGCACTAAGGTAGACTCAGTAAGAAGGATTCTTACTTTTCTGACAAATGAAAAGTGATGATAATATTTTTAAGAGTTTTTCTAGTTTCAGGGTGTCTCCTATGGTACAATACCGGTCCCTATTTATAGTACTTAAACTTAAAATGTAAAAATCTAGTTATAATTATTGCAACATAAGTGTTTAATTTAATTTAGTCTTATCTTGTTTGACTTACTCACCAAGTTAGACTCATCTTTATCTTTCTTCAGACAAAATTTTCACTGCCTACTCATCCCAAAATTTTACACGTCCTTATCTTAAGTTTTTACCCCTTCATATACCTCTTCTTATGACCTTACTAGTGACCTCATCCTTGACTACTTTATAATATTTATTTAATTGTGGGTCGTACCCCTCACACACACATATATTTAATTTATACTCAAATATTCGTTGTTTCCATAAGTAATTTTATTATTTTATTATTATTATTATTATTTTAACAATCATGTCATAATACATACATACATATAATAATATAGTGATATATATATATATATATATATATATATATATATATATATATATATATACACATACATACATATATATATCACTAACACTTGCTCTATAATAATTCTATATATATATATATATATTATTAATAATAATAATAAAATTTCTAGGGTGTTACAAATGCAACCTTTAACAATGGTTTTTGGAATCTGATTTCATTAATGGTGACGATGCTTTTGAGTAAGGTTGTTAAACTCGTGAGTTTAAGTAAACTGGTGAAATTAAAGTAAACTGGGATTGTAAAATTGAATAATAGACTCGTAAGAGCTTACATTTATTAATAAACATGTGTTTCTTGTATATGATTAAATAAAAATACAAATAATAATAGTAATTTGACTTGAATATATTTCAAATATAGATAGTAAATTCAAATATATCAGCCAATCTCCTCTTGGCTTTTTGGAGCATTCATTATGAATGTTTTAGAAGTATTGGGTTCGAGACATGGTATTCCATTCTTCCTTTGATTCCTCAATTCTTAATAGATTTAAATATATCAATATTCATACTATATTAACTTCAATAGAAAAATTTCTATGAAATTTATACATAATTCATTGAATTTGTCAATTAAAAATAATTAAAATGAGTTTAGTAGCAAATTAACATAATTTTTTGTAAGGTAAAAATGCAAAAACGGTGAATTCACAATGTAAGCACGCGAGTTTCTGCCTAGTTTTCAATGACTCAAAATTTAAGTGGTTCGTGTCACATTTTAATCAAGTATCGCTGTTAAAACAATAAAATCGAAGTGTCAACTAATAAGTTTGATAACAATTGTTTTGAAAATTAATGGAGGGAATTTAAGGACGCCTTCTATTAAGGGGAAAAAATTAGGGGTCTATTGATCAAAAGATTTACCTCTCCAGATGGTGATAATGGTTTCACACGGTTCTTTCTATTTTCATCAAGGGGGCAAAATGGTCATTTGATTTTGGGACATAATACAAATAAAGTCCCTTGGGAACTTCCTTTTATTTAACCATCTTGAGTGAACTCTCTTATTATGTGTCCTTCAAATAAATTTTCCCATTATATTATTATACATTGGTTCAAACTACGTGACCACTCACTTATTATGTGTCCTTCAAATTAATTTTCCCATTGTATTATTATACATTGGTTCAAACTACTCTTTGCATTTGATAGCTAATACTCCACCATTAAACTAATACCCTTTTATCCAGGTTTCATTTGATTTGATATTTTCTTTGTAGTACACAATTAAAAACGGATTATATTGACTTGATCTTTCTTTGTAGTACACAATCGAGAAGGATTATATATAAACGTATTGCATAAGAATACAGCCCGGATCTACGAAACAGATCAGAATCAGATTAACACATGATGAACCTCACAAGCCACAAACCCTGCGCTTTATAACAAAGACCGTTGAACCACAGAGTATTGAATAGTGAACAAAATCACCAAATAAATACGTTTAGATTCCGTCTAGCCACCAAATCATAGAAACGATGACTCTAGCATATGCAGACATGTTTCCATTCACTTCAAAATCGCCTAAGATCTCAAGTTTTACCTCCTCTATGATATCTTGTTTTACGCGTATCACAATTCATCCTTGTTTGAAGCATCATCATCCCCCATCAGTTCTTCAAGAGAAAACTCATCCTCCTCAATTATTTCTCCATCTTTTCCATCCCACGGCTCAGTTTTCACAATGGCAGGTGAGCCTGACAAGGGCAAATTGCCCTTGCCACCTCGTCCAGCTTCTCTCACAAATTCACTGAAAGCAAATATACAGGGCAGGGTTCATGCACTTGTACATTACGTATAAAAAAATATTCAGTATTTTTATCAATTTGAATGAAAGAATGACACTTACATAATGTGTTCAGTCTCAAAAGCACTCTTGAGTGGAGCATATACCGCTTTCTTTAAGTTGAGAGCCACTAGAGCAGGATAACCGTAGCCACCCACACCCACATGCTTCTCAAGATCTGGCTGCTTGCCAGCTGCTGTCCAGACATAGCTGTAGGAGACACAAAGGAATTGAAACAACACTGGTCATGACCGAAGTTTTTCTAAAACACATGGTGTACGGTAAACCAATCACAGAAATCTAGTAGAGTATTTAGGGGAAACCAAATACTCCTTCCGTCCTAAATATCGGATCTATTTAGGGAGGTGAGCTTGTTCCTAAATATTCTTCTTGTTCCTTTTTTTCTCACCATTTCCCTAAATTATCCCTATTAATATTACATAATAATAAACAAGAAGGGAGAGAGACAGAGAGTAGGAATAAAATAATGTGATGAGGTGTTTTGGTAAAATCATATCATTTTAATTAACTCAAGTAACATACATAATCAAGTTACGTGAGTAAATAATACTTAAATTTAGGAACAGAAAGAGTATTAGACTACAACATGCATGTGACATTTTTTCTATTTCAAGCACTTAATGTTTTCTTACGGAATTTTAGATATCAATTGTTTCAGGTGTGGGAATTCAAATAAAAAATTCTTATACATTAAAAGAAATGCATGTGCTGGATATATGTTGCGGATTTTTATATGTAAAAAATGACTTATCCATCTATCACAAATGACACTTGAACAGCTCTGTGCAACTTTGATTTTATTATTTCGATTTTTTCAACATATTCACACATGATCTAAATCTTAAAAAATCGGCCCAATTTATAAGAAACTTCACAGGGGAAAGAATATCAAGCTTTGAAGAATATATTGAGATGAGCAGAGGCCAACTCTAAATGAAATTTTAAATGTAAAAGCTTAAGTTAAAATAATCCATATCTACTTGCCTGTATGGACTTCTTTTGAACTTCTCAGCAACCGACAACAATTGCTGAAGGTATTGATTTCTTCCCTCAGCCTTAGAATCCAAAATATCAGGAAGAAAAGCAACAAAACAGATTGCAGCAGAACCACATTTATCTTCCAAAACATCCTATAGGAAAAGCTTATGTAAATAATTTAATACCCACTGATTCAAACTAACAAATGATCAACAAGAATTGGAAGTAATGTGAAAACTAACTGGACTCGTTAGCTCAGTCACTTCAGGTGGTGCAACATTCGTTTCCAACTGTTCTAGTGCAAATGATTCGATAGCTGAGGCAGTCCTTGCACCTTCATACGGAATTGGAATGTCTTTATCAGCACCAAATACCAAAATTGTTGGAAATCCTTGAACATTGAACCTGCTCATCAAAGACTAGTAACAATAGTACTATCAGAATATATAGAGAAAACAAAAGGACAAAAAGTACAGAAAAAGATTACACGGTTAAAACCATCATTAAAATAAGACTGCCTTATCCAGATGTAAAACAGGTTCAATTTATCCAGATGTAAACCATCATTAAAACCATTATCCAGATGTAAAATAAGACTGGCCAACAATGAACAATAAAAATGGTTCAATTTAGCCACTGGGCTAATGAAAAATACTAAAATACCCTTTAGAATTTATTTAATATAATTTCTGAGGATGTGAGCCCCACTTTTAAAAATAAAAAATACTCACCCCACCCCACCCACCTCTCTCTCTCTCCTCCCTCCTTTCCCTCACCTCACCCCACCGTCCCCTCCATCTTCTCCCTCTTCCTTTTCCTCCTCCCATTTTCTCCAACAAAACCTGAAATAGTAATGCTTCTAAACATTTGATGGTCTGAGGAATGAATATGGATTATGTGTCAACTACAATTTCATCTAACCATGAATCGGACTCAGCTTCAATAAATTGATCGAGCCCCATTGCGATGCACAGAAGTTGAAGTCGTCCATAGCCCATCCCCCGTAAACTACCTGCTAAGGGGTAAAACGATACCAACGATCTACTTAAAGAGTTCTTCAAGGTTTCAGCCATGGCGGATGGTGATGATGAAAGCCAAATATTTGGTAGTGGTGAACTGTAGAAGAAGATGAGGGGAACATAAATCAAACTGTCAATTTGATCCCATTCACATAAGGCCATTGTTCCCATCCGATCCATGTTGAATGGAAGAAGAGTATATATCAAAACAGGTGTAATATGCATGTGTGACTCATTTCTAATTACCTGAAATAATGCTTCTTTTTTTCGCCAACCTGAAATAATGCTTCTGAACATTTGATGCTCTAAGGAATGTATATGGATTATTATGTGTTTGAAGAATGCTGCTTGTGTATCTGAGTTTGTCCAAGATGAATGAATGGCGATATTTGATTTGGTTTATTGAGCATAGTTTCATTTGAGGTTCTTATTTTCATGTAGAAGTGAAGAGGTGGTGTTGAGGAAAATGGGAGGAGGAAGAGGGAAGAAGATGGAGGAGACGAAACGGTGGGGTAAGGCGAGGGAAAGGAGGGAGGAGAGAGAGAGGTGGGTGGGGTAGGGAGAGTATTTTTTATTTTTAAAAGTGGGGTCCACATCCTCAGAAATTATATTAAATAAATTCTAAAGGGTATTTTAGTATTTTCCATTAGCCAAGTGGCTAAATTGAACCATTTTTATAGTTCATAGGCCAGAATGAGACCATTTATTGTTCGTAGGCCAAATTGAGACTTCCAAAATAGTTTAGTGGATCTTTAACCCAAAATCATATAAAGCTACAAACAGTGAATCGTGGCATGAAACCAACAAGTTGACACCAAAAACTCTAACAACATAAAACACATAATATGGCACGAAAATATTATAGAAACCATTATATTATAGTCATAAAATATACAATAATGCAACGTATGATGTGCCTAATGGAAATGTCAGAATCTATGAAAATTAAAGATTTAATAAAACTTTTGATACTTGAACTTTCAGTCCCTTTCGGTTTCGGTCCCTAAATTTTAAAATTGATGGTTTTATTCCTTAAACTTTCGGTCAATTTCAGTTTTGTTCCATGAATTTTAAAATAGATAGTTCTGGTACTTGAACTTATGGTCAATTTTGGTCTTGATCTCTGAGCCTTAAAATAAATTAAGACCAGGGATCAAAACCAAAACTGACTAAAAGTTCAAAGACCAAGACCAGAGATAAATGAATGTTTAGGAATCAAAACCACTAATTTCAATCTTAAGTTCGACCAAAACCAAAATTAATCGAAAGTTCAAGGGTAAAACCAACAACAAAGTCTTATCCCATTACGTAGGGTCGACTACATGAATCATACGACTTCATTGCACTCTATCAGTAACCAACTCTTTAGGTATATTATTCGCTAATAGATCTTATTCTATAAATTCTTCACTTGGTCTCTCTCTTCCTCTTTCAATTGGACTCCAAATTGTTTGGTCCACCCTCTTCATTGACACATCTATTGGCCTACTTTGGACATGTCCAAACCACTTTAGATGAATTTCTACTATTTTCTCAGTAATGTGAGTCAAACCCATTCTAGTATAAAGTCATTTTAAATTTTATCATTTCTTGTATGACCACACATCCATCTCAACATCCTTATCTTAGCTACCCCAATCTTTCAATTGAACTCCAAATTGTTTGGTCCACCCTCTTCATTGACACATCTATTGGCCTACTTTGGACATGTCCAAACCACCTTAGATGAATTTCTACTATTTTCTCAGTAATGTGAGTCAAACCCATTCTAGTATAAAGTCATTTTAAATTTTATCATTTCTTGTATGACCACACATCCATCTCAACATCCTTATCTTAGCTACCCCAATTTTATCTCATGTCCCTCCACAACCCAACATTCACCACCATAAAATACTGTTGGTCTTATAGCAGTGCTATAATACTTTCCTTTTTACCTTATGGGGTACTTTCTTCTCACAGACCTCCAATTTCTTTCCTCTACAGACACCATCCAGTTTGGATTCTATGATCATCATTATCAATTTCATCATCTTGTCATATAATATATAATAGATCCCAAGTATTTAAACTTCGTCACTCAAGGAACTATTTGATCTCCTTGTTTAATATCCAAATTGCCTCTAAATTGTCAGTTTGCAAAATTAAAATGTATATATTCTGTCTTAGTCCTACTTTAGACGAAAACCTTTTGATGCTAAAGTGTTTCCATATCTCTTCGTGGTACTGGATGCATTTCAAACCAAACTAAATAGTTATTTTTGCACCCTTTATTTTCCTTAACTTTGAAAAGCTAAAGGCTGTAAGTATATATTGAGGGCATGAACATTTTTGATCCATTTTAGTAACTACATGGGAATTTTCAGGCCCAAAAAAAATTCACGATATTAGGTGCACCTTGAACCAATCTACATGGTCATTTGTGCACCTTTGCCCTAAAAACAATAGACATAAAGAACTGTTGGGTAGGACTCATGCTAAAAAGGAAAGAGCCCTCTGAGAATTATACAAGAAAGAAAGGTAAACAAGCCACCAAAAAATCCCAGGGTAATAACAATAACATGGAAACTGATGGGCAAATTGTGGAGAATTATAACGAAGGCAAATTGTGGAGAGCCCTCTGTGTTCGTTCCAGTATGTCAGAAAATTAAAAATGGAGGAAAGGGTATGGTGGCATAAAGAAGGCAAATGAGAGTGGGCACAGAAGTCTGTTACCTAAGAAACTATTATTATTTTTTTCATGTCCTTCAAAAGCCAACTCTCACATTAAATAACCCTCCCTACTCTTAACTGTCAAAATACTGCACCCTTCTCTCGTGTGTTCAATACCCCAGAAACCCAATATAGTGTTATTATTCGGCGGTAAAAGTTGCTATACAGAGTGTTAAGTCTTCTAGAAGATAACATAGACAAAAGAAAACAACTCACTGGATATTCAAGAGGCAAAATGCTCTCTTACCACAACCCAACATTTTTCATGCCTCTCTACAACCACTCTCAGGTTATATAACCCTCCCTACTCTAACAGTCAAAACACCTCACCATCTTGTGATCAGTATATCGGGCATCCTCCTTTATCAAGTAAACTCAGGTCCATGTCCATTACTCCACAAGTGCAACAAACAAACATTTAAAAATGCCTTACATAGATATAATTATATATTTCCTTGAAGTTCAATTTGAGGTTAATAATCTGATAGCATAACTAAACTTGAAGATGCTAACTTAAAAAGTCTAAACAAAAGATCAATATAAATAAACTAATATCAAGATGATCGGTATGTTTTGATCAAGGCAAACAGATAGGCTAGTTTTATCAAAGACTTCAGAGCATACCTTTTCGGCATCACAGTCAACATGACCCAGTTTCACTTTCCCTTGTAATTTATTAGCAGCCTTTTTCCATTCAGGAGCCAACTTTTTACAATGGCCACACCTTCAAGAAAAAAAAAAGAAAAAATTAATCCATAAAAGCTCTAAATATGATATACATGTACTCAATTAAGCAATAGATACCTAAGATCTGAAAGTCACCACTTACTCTTCAACTATTGGTTGTCACTATCATACTTCACTCAACAATGAATAAAATACAAAAAATGCTCCTCTGTTCACCTAAATCACAAAAACCTCCCCTTTCTGAAAACATGTATGAACCTCCCGTGGGATTGAAAGACATTTCACAACCCGCCTTTAAATTTGATATTTCATTTTCATCTATCAATCGATCATGAAAATATTATATTCAAATTTTAAACTTTTTATGGACTAAAACTCCCCACTTCAACATAGGGCTGCTTAAACATTTATATTAGTAAAAATAATTGTACAGTCAAATAATTATAACTCATATAATTTCATAATGTGAGTTAAAATTATTTTTACTAATTTTAACTCATATTAGTAAAAATAATTTTAACTCACATAGTTTTTCGTAATTGAGTACTCAATTACGAAAAACTATGTGTTGAGAGTACTATATTTTCAAACATATTATAATGCAATTACCAAGGAGCGAAGAATTCCACAATCCAAAGTTCTTTGCTTTTGAGAACCAGTTCATCAAAGTTTCGAGAGTTCAACTCTACAGAAGCGTTGGGTTCTGACTTTTCACTAGATCCTCCTGTTGCCTTTCCATTCAAGCGTTCCTTCAAAAGACCCTTTATCTGTACATGTACAATGCAAATTAGCACATAATGATTAAGCATAACTAACTTTCTAAACCACAAAGATATCGGCAGAGAGCTATGAAAACAACTTGAGAAATAACCTCTAGTGATGATCTTTGCATTTACTGGTTATAAAAGCTTAAATGATTTAACTGATTTTACCAGACTAGGTTGAATAAAAAATCTTAGAAGAAGCAAAAAAAATTGATGTAAATACAAAATGGAAAATAAACCAGACTAAAGCCATGAACATCAAACCCCATCTCAGACACCAAGCAACATACAATAAATGCGTAATAGCTCAATAAAGTACTCGTTATTAACATTTACTCATCCAACTTTCATCCAAATGTAAAAGAAAATTGTTTTTTTTTGCAGCCATAAATTTCTGCATGGAATAACGAATTGAAAAACGTGAGGATGTAAAAGATTCTCAAAACCTGTTGTAGAGCAAATTCAGCAATAGGTTTGACGTCTCGAGCTCCTTGGTAATCTACCGGTGGTTTTCCGGGAATAAACACCTTTATCGTTGGAAATCCCTTAATCCCATATTCCTAAAATAAATAGAAGAAACACGCTCAAAATGAAAGTACTAGAGGGGAATAGTAAATCATGTACGCTATCACAGCATAGCAAGTCATATAGGAGACAGGTAACTTTAAAAATTAAAAAATATATATAAATAAATAAAATATCATATGATATTGTTTCATCTTAGATGAATCAACTATACTAAGAACCAATGTAACAATGATGATATATGATGGGAAATCCCTTAATCCCATATTCCTAAAATAAATAGAAGAAACACGCTCAAAATGAAAGTATTAGAGGGGAATAGTAAATCATTTATGCTATCACAGCATAGCAAGTCATATAGGAGACAGGCAACTTTAAAAGTTAAAAAATATATATAAATAAATAAAAGATCATATGATATTGTTTCATCTTAGATGAATCAACTATACTAAGAACCAATGCAACAATGATGATATATGCCATGTTCAATTTAAACATAATGCTAGAAACGATTGGTGGTAAGAGAATTACTGATATAATAAAATTTAGTATTTCTACCATATGTTATTTCTATTTTCTGCGACAAAGCAATGCAAGCTATATGAAAGAGTCCAAAGTGGAAAAGACCATGTTATCTTATTCCAGTGATTTATGTCAAACTACCATGTTCAAGAAGTCAATGACAACATATAATAATTCACATTCTACACTCCGTAGAAAGATTTGACACTAATGGTGACTATAGTAATGCATTTTCATATTAAACGATGGCTGATTACAATACGGAATTATCAGTTTTAACATAATACATGTCAGGCATTTGAAGATTTGAACTATAAGCAACCTGAGCCAAAGCCTGGTGAGCATCAGCATCAAGTGCAGCAACAGTGGCTACACCCTTTAACACAGAAGCCGCTTTCTCCCATGTAGGAGTCAGAGCCTTACAATGACCACACCAAGGAGCAAAGAATTCAACGAGAACAACACCATTTGAATTGAGAACCTGCATCATTCACATACAACTCCTAAATTCAGTTCTACTATTCACTAGATTGAGCAAAAAGCTAAATAAATATCACTCCAAAGATGAATACATACACAGAAAATTCAAATTCAAATTCAAATATGATCAAATAATAAATAAAGCATTGCACGATAAGAGTTGTACCAACAACAACAAACAATGGTACGAAAAAACTACACCATGAATTACAAGTCAATAAAATATAGTTGCATAAAATGTTAGGATAAAGAATTAAACCGAAGCAGATTTAGAACATTATTTACTAAAACAAAAACGCAACATAACCTGAAATTGGAACAAATTACCGAATTGAAAGGCGGAAAAGAAAATTTATTGAAGAGAAAAGGAAATGTGAATGAGAATGTGACCTTGGACTTGAAATTGGAGGGATTGAGCTGAAGAACAGGGGAAGAAGGAGCGTAGAGAGCGAAGGAAGGAGTGAAGAGAAAAAGAGAGAAGATTGAGAGAGCTTGAAAGAATGGCGATGAAGATGAAGAATGAAGCATTGTGATGGTGCTTTTGCGGGATCGTCAACCACTGGAGAACGCCGATTCAAGTGAAGTCTCTTCTACGATCACAAGTTCTTCTTCTACGAGGGAACACCCTGAGCTACGTGGGCGGGCCAATCACGAATTGACACGTCAGATTGCCTTTATTTAACCAGGCAGATTTATCAACAACGTTAATTAAGATTAAGAATAAATATTACTATTAGGGATAATTAAAGAAAATGTGGGGATAATAGAATGGAAAATAACAAAAAAAAATGAAACTTGAATTTGAGTTGGACAAAATGGGGTCTTCAATTTCCAACTTAGATAAATAAGGGATAGTCCCTAAATTTGTCCGAAATGAAATTTGTGACTTTGTGGCAAAGAAAGTAGTGAGTGACGATTCTAGAGTAGTTATTGAGAATGATAGTTAATAGTGATACATGCGTAGATAAATGTAATACACTAATGCATGAATAGTTATTCATTAACTACTCAAATATAGCTGGTAATCGTCATTCACTACTTATTTGCCACAAAGTCACAAATTTCATTTATGACAAATTGGGGACTATCATTTATTTGTCAAAGTTGGAATTGGAGAACTCATTTTGTCCAACTCAAATTCAAGTGTCATTTTTTTGTCATTTTTCTGAAATAGAAAGAAGTTTTATGTATAATACTAATATTAAGGTTGAATAATGAAAAAGTAATCTTCACCTTATCTTTAATATTGAATTTTTCGGCAAAATATAGTATACCCTCCGTTTCTAAATATAAGATATTTTTTCCTAATTTGATTAGATTAAGGATGCTATTTAAGTTAGTTATTAGTACATGATATTACTAATCTATCCTAACTATATATATTTATTCTCACTCTTCCTCTCTTAGTTATTTATTATATACAAGGATTATTAGGGTTTACTTGGGAAAAAGTTATGAAAAATTATAAAGTTGTTTATATCTATGAATAAATTGAAATTTGAAAGTGATCTTATATTTACGAAGGGAGAGAGTATAAGTTTAAGGTGCAAAAATAAACATGTGATTGTGACCAATGCGTAAAAAACACAGTAAGATACTTTTTAAATCAATTAATATATTGATATTAACAATGATATGTTATGTTAGTATAGAAATATGAAATACTAGCGTTTTATGTAATCGATTAGAATAGTTTATTTTCTTATTATAAAAAAAAAAGAATAGGATATTTTCTGAAAAAAAAAGAGATTAGAATAGATATTTCTAGAATACCGAATTGAACTAGCGAGTTTGACGGCAAAAAATCGGCCATCCTTTCTTTTCTTTTTCATTTTCGGTGATTATCTATAACTTTTTTTTTATAATGGTGATTATCTATATCTATATATAAATATTGATTATTTCAAAATAAATTTTAGGTTTATTAAGTCACAAAGAGCTATGTCAACAAGGTTAAAATTCCCATTGATTTATTAAGTATATGATCAAAAAGATTTCATATATGGTTGGAACACCTTTTAATTATATGCTTTATGTAATTGTAAGTGGGGGAAATCAAGGATGTTTTGTTTTGCCATATCATTCTCATTGTTATATAAAGTATATGACCCAACGATTTCAACCATATGTAGTCGAACATCTTTTAGTTATATCTTCTGTTTCAATTGATAGGTGTAGGAGAGGGTTGTGTAATTTTAAGGGGAGAAAAAAAAATATTTCTTGTTTTGTCATATTGTTCCCATTGTTTATAAAATACATGATTTAATTATTTCAACCATTCGTGGTCAAGCATCTTTTAGTTATATTTTGGTTTCAAATGATAGGTGCATGAGGTTTGTATAATTTTAAAGGGAGAAAACAAGTAATTTTGTTTCGCCAATATCATTCCTATTGTTTTTATTAAATACATGAATCAATGACTCCAATGCGGTCACACATCTTTCAGTTATATTTTGTTTCAAGTGATAGGCGCTGGGGAGGAGAGGATTGTGTAATAGTTAGGGAAGAAAAAACAAGAATTTTTGTTATATCGTATCCTTCCATTAATTTCAAAAACAATGGCAGTTTTTTTAGTGGTATTATTCAAAAATAGAAGTCTAATTAAATTTGTTGATGAAAAAGTTCTTAAAAATCCCATTTTCTGTTCAATTCTACATGTTCTCGCTTTCATAGATTGATTGGACATCATCTTCCTAACTATTTGGGTATATTTAGTATCTAATTTTAGCTTTTTGACTATTTTTAACACAATATTTGGTGAGTTATAAATATCATATCCCAAATGGATTTGGATCATATCTCTGAAGCTTCACCTGTTTCAACAAAGTAGGAGAAGCCATAGTACGGAAGAAATCAATCACGATGGACAGAAAATTGACCATTACCTTATGCGCCTTGCTCTTATTGAATGGTTCCCTCATCATAACTCAAGCAAAAGAGTTTAACATAGCTAGCTTTGGTGGAAAACCTAATGGCGATATAACAAATGTAATGTCATAACATTTCATAGAATATGCACTCAAAAACACAATTCCACTATTCATAACACAAGAAACATTATATTTCATTTTTACATTATTACTAATTAACATGTTTGTTATTGTTTTCCTGAAGGCTGTCGTAAAAGCATGGACTGTTGCATGTGCAAATGCTGAGGCTAGCAAAGTATATGTCAGTCCAGGAACTTACAAAATGAATGCCGTTGATCTTAAAGGACCATGCAAGGCTCCTTCTATTGAGTTACACGTTGATGGTATAATTAAAGCACCTGCAAATCCCGCTGATCTCAAAGGAGCATCACAATGGGTTAAAATAGGATATGTGAACGCCTTCACATTATCCGGTAAGGGAGTTTTTGATGGGCAAGGTCCAGCTGCTTGGAAAGCAAATGATTGTGCGCGTAACCCAAATTGCAATTGGCCTACCATGGTATATATAACATCAAACTCAAATCTTCTCCTTTGAAAATCATATTATTCTCTCATTTTTTTTATTCAGGTTTATTGCTAGAGGTTCACTTGTATTACCTATACACTAACAGAAGTGTCCTATAATTTTGAACAGAACTTTGGTTTTAGCTTCCTCAACAACTCATATGTTAGGGGTGTAACTTCAAAAGACAGCAAAAACTTCCATGCCAATGTTCTTTCATGCAACAATATTAACTTTGATGGATTTAAAATCCATGCTCCTGGAGATAGCCCGAACACTGATGGAATCCACATTGGAAGATCAAATGGAGTGAGTGTTGCAAACACCAATATTGCTACGGGAGATGATTGTGTCTCATTGGGTGATGGGAACACAAACATAACTGTAGTGAATGTGTATTGTGGACCTGGTCATGGAATTAGTGTGGGAAGCCTTGGTAGATACCCCAATGAAAAACCAGTGAGAAATGTTCATGTTAGAAATTGCACACTAACTAACACACAAAATGGTGTGAGGATCAAGACATGGCCTGGTACTGATGGAGCTATCACCGTGTCTGATATGCATTTTGAAGATATTATTATGAATAATGTCCAAAATCCAGTGATCATAGACCAAGAATATTGTCCATCAAATCAATGCGATAAATCGGTATGTATCAATTTAAACTTTTCATTGTCAAATCTTTTTCTGTTATTATAGCAGTGGCTTCTTTTGTATTGTTTTGGACCTAATTATGTATATTTGCTTGATTTAAATGAAGGGTTAAGGTGCATTTTTAGTACTCTAGAATATAGCAAAGTGCACCTAACATAATACACAATATTGTGGTCCATTTGTGGTAACCAAGAATTATTTTCGTGGCTTATTTAGTAACGACGTTAAATAAATTAAGTTTGACCGTTATGTGTCAAATTTTGACCGTTAAATTGTGGGGTAAAGGAGCATTTGCAGTACTCTAGAATATAGAAGGAGCACCAAACATAATATACAATATTTTGGTCCATTTGTAATAACTAAGAATTCTTTTCATTGCTTATCTAGTAATTCATTAGGTAAAACTCACGTTTGTAAGATAAATCTAATGTGACATAATGATGTAATATATGTATATTGAAATGAAAATTTAACGAACATTATTTTAAGTTTATAACTATGTAATCAGATAGAAGTAACTCTTCTTCTATTACATCATAGGGTCATTTATTTGGGTCAAGCCAGTATGACCAACCCGTTTTAATTTGTGTCGAACCATTATGACCAACCCGTTTTAACTCAGTAAGGCCAACCTGTTTAGTTTATGATTCTTTGCTTACATTTTTATGTATATGTAAAATACTAATGACTTATTAGTTTATACATGCACGATACTATGATAGTCTATGGATCTTTATAACTTTGCGGTGTTTAATTATTTGACACTTTGAATAATATTGTGACTTAGTTGTTTATGGTGTTTAAATATTGTATATTATGTTTGATGCCCCTTCTATATTCTAGAGTACTAAAAATGCTCCTTTACCCCACAATTTAACGGTCAAAGTTTGACACATAACGGTCAAACTTAACTTATTTAACGTCGTTACTAAATAAGCCACGAAAATAATTGTTAGTTACCACAAATGGACCACAATATTGTGTATTATGTTAGGTGCACTTTGCTATATTCTAGAGTACTAAAAATGCACCTTAACCCTTAAATGAATGCAGTCCCCATCAAAGATAAGGATAAGCAATGTGAGTTTCAAAGACATTCGAGGCACTTCTAGTAGTAAAGATGGAGTGGTTCTCATTTGTAGTAGTGGAGTACCATGTGAGAATATTCAACTTGATAACATTAATCTCAAATTCAATGGAGCTGCATCAATTGCCAAATGTTCCCATGTCAAACCCAAAGTTATCGGGGTAGCACCGGCTTGTGCATAAGCTTAAGAATGTAATTGTACCACTTCTTGTTTTCTTGATGGGTTTTTTTGTCCCATCTCTTGATATCGTTTTTATATCGTTTTTAGAATTAAGGTGTCCATTACTACAATGTAATTTACCTATTTTTTTATTTCTTGTAATTGTCACTCAGTTTTACAAACTGGGTAGATTATGAATATGAGGTTAGACATTATATATATTTATTTAATTATATCTAATTTTTCACCACAATTGTTTCTAAAATGTTGGATTTTCTATACATGTTCGTAAATATAGGAGTTAGTTGATTTTTTATAAAATCAAATTAGTTATCTGAATGTTGATTTGGCTAAATTTTTCCTCTAAAATAGTTTATTGGACTTCCAAGCTAACATATGATCTAATAATATATAAACAACATTTTAATTAATCGATTTGTTTTACTTCCTTAACCGCTACAAAAATTAAAGTCAACCGAGTCATATATTCAAGAATGAAGAAAAGTAACATATGAAGCTTTTAAGTTAGTATCTGTCCATCATGTGGCATCAACATGATTTTCATATCTCTCTACCCGTTTTTACTTATATGTGATGTATTCCTGATTTTTTTATTTTTCTATTTGAAAAATAATTTAAAATATAAAATACCACAAGCTTCACATAATGGTATATATGCATTGTATGATTAGTGCACGTCTGTCTTAGTTTTTCCATGAACGATTATAATCCACAATTTGTGATGAATAATTATTTCCTGTATAAATATCTTTCACCGTTTTATGCGAGTGTTGCCATTGAAATCACCAGTGAGCGTATCACTCTCTAATGGTTTATTATAATTTTTGGATTTTGAGTCATTAAGTAAACATTCACTTTTGGCAATGCATATTTTTTGTCTTTTTTCTTACTAAATCAATTTCATAAAATTTCTTGGAGGTTAATGTTCGTGCATTCCAACATAATGAACGCTAGAAAATGTCAAGAGAAGGAGATGGGTTGAGGGTGAAGGTAATAGTGACAACTCAAGCATAGGATCACGGAGGTGTGCAAATTGGTGGTGTAGGTAGACAGCAGTATTTGGGGAAAAAGAAAAGAAAATGACAACTTAGATCTTAAGTGGCACCGGATAACTATAAGAATTGAGCTATAAACTTGATGAAAATTTAAGGACCATTGTTTTAAGAATCGGTGTGGACCTGATGGTTGGACTCGTCTAACAATCAATGCTTCACATTTCGCTTCAATAGTTATCAGTTTGACTATCAATCCAAGTGATTTGACCATGTTGAACTGTGAATTGTCCTTCTTTAGTTGGTCTTCCAGTCCGGCTTTTACAACACTAATAAAGAGTAAATAATTAAATTTCCTTCAAAATTATTAATGTAATTTCGTTGCTTCCTCAAATTTATCCTTATTTTGCTTCTTTTATGTCTTAAATTTCTTTTTGGAATGATAAGGCAAGCTTTCGTTGTTACACTTGGGATGAAGTTTCCTAGGATGATGAAGTTGTTCACTCAAAACATCTCTCACAAATATCCCATCACAGCTTGGAGGGCATCCTTGAAGTAAAACCAACTGCGTGTTTGTTAATATGTGCCCCTCACGAGCTCGGTGTTAGCACAGGCTAATGCTTCTTGTTTGCATGATGCACATTCACCGTAAACTCGCTATATAGGAGGCTCCTAGCATGCTCAATCTCCACCCTATAATGGTGATTTACACAATTATCTCATGGCAGTAGGTTGATTTCTCCTAAGGAATCAAAAAACACCATTAGATTGTGTATAGCAAGAGCATGGCAGACCTCAATCCCTTTTGAATTGTAGGAATCTCAACACTATGGTATATGCTCATAGATATTCAAAACCTAAAATCCATTAACCCATTTCATTTCGGATTAAACCTCCGCAAGATGCAGGATTCTCGTCTTGAACTGAAGCATCCACGTCACTCAAAGAATACCTTGTTTTGCTTTCTTTCCTAGCAATAGAAGCGAGTGAGCCACCAACAATTTTTACTTTCATGTTGGCAGCACACGAGATTTAGGTAGTGAGTGATTTATGACTGTCAGTCATGTGATCAACAATTCACATCTGTCGATCTTGTGAGGTTTTTAGGGCTTGGAGAAAGTCACCATACTTGTCCACAAACGTTGATGATACAGTCTCTCCGCAGGAATAATTGTTTCAGTTGATGGATGAATTCTTCTTTATCAAACTTAGGAAATACATGATAGCATTGAAAAAAAGGCTTATAATCATCATCATCTTTAATGAAAATTCAAAAGCAAATAAACCTCCAAGATCCTACAAATCAAGAACCACACTATTACAGAGGTGAACATATGAATAAACTGTGTACACAAGCACTACTACCCAATGTTTAAGAATGATTACCCAACCTCAGATCCACCATATAAGATTGGAAACTGGCCGAAAATAATGCGACGAGTGCAGGCCTCTTCACACAGCCCCACACGCTCCTGGACGACGAGTGCGATGGCGCGTCAACACGTGGAAGTTCGTGGTGGTTTTCTGGATGGGGCCGACAGTGAGAGCTAATGGAGCTTCGATCCTCGCGCACAGAATCATCCATATCCTTTGAAGAGGAAGTTTCATCTAACTCATGCTTTCAAACCCTACTTTTTAAAATTTTGAGCCTAAAACTCTGATACCATGTGGGTGTTTTGAGAGACTAAATATGAGAGAAAATATTGAATATTCTCATTAGTCACAAGAGTTGTGGACATGGAGGAGCTATACACATAGTCTAGAGTAATAGAGAACATAATAAATGCTAATAATGTCGAATGAAATTAAATAATTTCTGTTATAAAACCCTGAAAGTATAGAAGAATATTGAGAAGAAGATGATAAACAAGAAGGACAAGAGATTGGAGAGAAAGGGGAGCATTTCTTATTCAAATGTGTGTCACAAGGCATTGTACATAGTCTCTATATATAGCATCCAAGTTCCTCATGAGTTACAAGTACATAAAGAAGAGATTTAAGTAATATAAAGATACACTTGGAGGTTATAGAGTAATACACTTAAAACCTTTCAATATGGGAGTTATATATCATGGTGTAGTCGTGAGAGGATATTCTAAGAGTCATTTTGATTATGAACATCCATACATATTTTATTTATAACACTCCCTCTTGAATGTTCATAAACAAATATTATTGTGCCTCATTAAAACCTTACTAGGAAAAACCCATTGGGATAAAACCCAGTGAAGGAAAAATAGTACACAATAATTATCAATGTTGTCTCGTTAAAAACCTTGTTAGGAAAACCCAGTGGGATAAAACCATAGACAAGGGAAAAAAGTACAACGCCTATTACTCCCCTCTTTACAACATGAGTTGATACTTTTGGATCTACAAAGTCATGCCACGAACAAATCTTCCAAAAATTTATTGTTGTAGTGACTTGATAACAAATTTACTAAATTTACATTCAAATGGATTGATCATATGCTAGTTCATCACAATGTCTGTGTTGATAGAAAAAGATAGATTGACCCATGCATGTCTAGTTCATCATAAATAAAAATATGTATGGATGTTCATAATCAAAATGACTCTTAGAATTCCCTTTCATGACTACACCATGCTATATAACTCTCATATTGAAAGGTTTTGAGTGCATTGCTTTATAACCTCAAAGTGCACCATTATATTATTTAAATCTCTTATTTATATACTTGTAACTCATGAAGTGCTTATGTACAATGCCTTGTGACACACAATTGAATAAGAAATGCTCCTCTCTCTCTCCAATCTCTCTTGTCCTCCTTGTGTATCATCTTCTTATTCTTTTTCTTCTCAATATAGAAGAATAAGAATTTCACAACATTCTCACAATAACTTTTTTTGCATGGAACCTGGATGCAACTTCCCTTACTTGACAAGGGAATTTTGTTTTTTCATTTTGTTAAAATGATGAATATTCTAGATTGTATTATTTTGTGTGAATGTTCTAGTATGTGTGTATGTTCTAGAGAGTGTCTAGAGAGTGAGTAGTGTATGTTCTAGAGAGTGAGAATATTCTAGAGAGTGAGTAGTAGTTCATGACCCACATGTATAAATAGGCTATCATACTTGAGAATAATTAATCAGAAACATTTTTCCTTAAACTTTTGTCATGGTATCAGAGCAAGGTTGCTCTATACTCAGCTACCTCGTTTCTGGTCAATTTTAAAGAGAGAAAGAAGGGTTTAGAGAGAGAAAGCATCTCTGCCCTAACCTATCCACTGACGTCCAGAGCTCTGACAGCAACACGCGCCCCACCACCGTCTCCGGCGTCCTCCGATCGGCCGATCCCAGCCACCGCAAAGTATTCCGGCAAGCCACGCGCCACCACGCGCCTTCATCGGAGAGTCACGCGCCGCCGTCTGTAATCCACGCGCCGCCTGCCGGAAATTGCCCACGTCCACTCTAGAGCGCGTGTAAGCAGGTTCTGGCCGTCGTTTTTTCCCATCTTGCTCAGAAACACCTCTCCCTCCTATTTAAACCATGGCTGAGATGAAAAAGGCCTTTAATGATACTGGGTCTGCATCAATCAGCGGTGTTAGTGCGCATGGAGACATGGCAAATGTTCCGGCAGCTTATAAATGGCATGGAACTAATTTTCTAAGCTGGTCTCAGTTTGTTCGCACATTTTTAAAGGGTCGGGAGAAGCTTAGTCGGACTGATCTTAAGGGGGAGTTAGAGAGGTTAGAGTTTCTTATAGAAACACTTGAGAATTATTCCCCTTCTACAATAGATACCTGTGCTTTAGGGTTCTCAGGTATTTCATTTCAACCTTCAGCTGTTTTATTTTCATCTGCTCTTAATGCCTCAAATAAGGATTTCCTCCACTCTTGGATCATTGATTCAGGAGCTACTGATCATATGACTAATTCATCTAAGCACTTCATTTCATATAGTCCATGTCCTAGTAATAGGAAAATTGTTGTGGCTGATGGATCAGTCATGACTGTAGCTGGCCAGGGAGATGTTTCCATTAACTCTGCTCTTATTTTGAAAAATGTCCTGCATGTTCCTAAACTTTGCACTAGTCTCATATCTGTTCAAAAACTTGCTGCTGATTCTAATCTTTTTGTTATCTTTTCTTCAAACTCTTGTATTCTTCGGGAGTAAGAAACGAAACAGATGATTGGACTTGCTAAGGAAAAGGATGAACTTTACTTCTTTGAGAACTCTGGTGAATGTAGTAGAGTTAAGACCTCTTCATCTTCCTCTTTTCAATCTAAAAGTGTCATGTCAAATGAGGAACAAATTTGGCTTCAACATCGACGCCTTGGTCATCCTTCTTTTAATGTTTTGAAAATAATATTTCCTTCTTTGTTTAAGAACATATCTATTGAGTCCTTGCATTGTGATATCTGTGAGTTTGCAAAACATAAGCGTTCCTCATATCCTATAAGTAATACAAGAAGTCTTGTTCCTTTTGAGCTAATTCACAGTGATATTTGCGGTCCATCTATCATTTCTAATGTCTCTGGATTTCGATGGTTTGTGTCATTCATTGATGACTGCACTCGGGTGACTTGGATTTATTTGTTGAAACAAAAATCTGATGTGAGCTCTGTTTTTCCGCGTTTTCACAATATGATTCAAACACAATTTGGAGCTCAAATAAAAAGATTTCGTTCTGATAATGCTAAAGATTTTTTCAACCAATCCTTATCCATATTTTTTGAAAAACAAGGGATTTTACATGAGTCATCTTGTGTCAATACTCCTCAACAAAATGGAGTAGCTGAAAGGAAAAATAGTCACCTTCTTGCAGTCACAAGAGCATTGTTGTTTCAAACAAATGTGCCTAAACATTTTTGGGGTGAAGCTGTTCTGACAGCAACACATTTCATTAATCGACTCCCAACTCTAGTTCTTGGTTCAAAGAGTCCTATAGAAGTTCTCACTCATTTCTATCCTAATTTTAATGCATCAAATGGTCTTATTCCTAGGATTTTTGGGTGTGTTGCATTTGTGCATGTGCATTCTCATCAAAGGACCAAACTTGACCCAAGAGCTCTTAAGTGTGTGTTTGTAGGATATTCCTCTACTCAAAAAGGATACAAATGTTATCATCCTCCTTCAAAGAAGTTCTTTGTTTCAGCAGATGTGACGTTTTCTGAGTCTGAGTCTTACTTTGGTAGTTCTGTTAATAATGATCAAGAAAATGAACATTTTTCTAATGATCTTTTAGATACTAAATTTCAAGAGGTTTCAAAACTAAAGTCTCATTCATCTTTAGAAGTTCCACAACAATCTCATTCTAATCCATCTTTAGAGGTTCCACAAGCACTTGACTCTACTCATTCACCGCTGCGTTACAATAGAAGGAAAAAGAAGCCCCAATTGGAGCAAGTTCAATTATCTGACCCAGTTATTAATGAAGAACCTGAAATTGCTCCTGAAAATACAGAGGTACCTTCATCTCCTTCTAATATACCTGAGAACTCTCCTGTTTCTACTGATGATTCTGATTTACCTATTGCCTTAAGAAAAGGGGTTCAAAGTTGTAGTAAACGTCCTTTATACCCTTTATCTTCATTTCTTTCATATGACAAGTTGTCTTCCAACCATAAAGCTTTTCTCACTAATCTCCAGTCCATTTCAATACCAAAAACCTTAGATGAGGCATTGGCAGATGATAATTGGGTAAAAGCGATGAAAGTTGAAATGGAAGCTTTGGAGAACAACAAAACATGGGATCTTTTTCAATTACCCAAAGGAAAGAAGCTTGTTGGATGCAAATGGGTCTTCACACCCAAATACAATTCCGATGGCAGCTTGGAACAATATAAAGCAAGATTAGTTGCTAAAGGATATACTCAAACTTATGGAGTTGATTATGAGGAGACATTTTCTCCTGTTGCAAAAATGAATACCTTTCGAATTTTATTGGCCTTGGCTGCCAATCAAGGTTGGGATATGTTGCAGTTTGATGTGAAAAATGCATTCCTGCATGGAGACTTGAAGGAAGAAATCTATATGGAAGTCCCACCTGGTTTTTATTCTCAGGTTTCTCCTGGTACAGTGTGCAGACTCAAGAAAGCACTTTATGGCTTAAAGCAATCACCAAGGGCTTGGTTTGGGAGATTTACAAAATCTATGGTTCGCATGGGATATAGACAAAGCCAAGGTGATCACACTTTGTTTATTAGACATTCATCTTCAGGGGGAGTGACAATTTTACTTGTTTATGTTGATGATATCATTGTCACAGGAAATGATATAGCTGGAATTAATTCTCTTCGAACACAGTTGATGAAAGAGTTTGCCATTAAGGATTTAGGCAGACTTAAATATTTCTTGGGTATTGAGGTTGCTCATTCTAAACAGGGCATCTTCATATCTCAACAGAAATATATTCTTGATCTTTTAGCTGAAACGGGTAAACTGGGATGCAAACCTGTGGATACACCTATAGAACAAAATCACAGGCTATGTGAAGCAGGTAAAAGATCTCCAAAGTGGAGAAAGAAGAATAAGTCCTGTACACCACCAAAAGATCCTCCAGTTGACAAAGGATCATATCAAAGGCTTGTTGGAAAGTTGATTTATTTGGCTCACAAAAGACCTGATATTACATATGCAGTGAGTGTAGTGAGTCAGTTTATGCACTGTCCAAAAACTTCACACTTACAAGCTGCTCATCGAATACTTCACTACTTGAAGGGTACCCCAGGTAAAGGGATTTTATTCAGAAGGGGGAGAAAACTAACAATTGAAGCATACACTGACGCTGATCATGGAGGTGATCTTGATACTAGAAGGTCTACAGCAGGATATTACACCTTTCTTGGTTCAAATCTTATCACATGGAGAAGCAAGAAGCAAACTGTGGTCTCAAGATCTAGTACCGAAGCTGAGTTTAGAGCAATGGCTCTTGGAATTCGTGAATTGTTATGGATAAAGATCATTCTATCAGATCTAAGGATTCACTGGGAAGGCCCAATGAAGCTCTACTGCGACAATAAATCAGCCATTAATATTGCTCATAATCCAGTTCATCATGATAGAACAAAGCATATTGAGATTGATCGACACTTTATCAAGGAAAAGTTGGAAAGTGGTTTGATTTGCACTCCATTTGTACCATCAGAAGATCAATTAGCAGATGTTCTCACAAAAGGGTTGTCTGGCGAGCAGTTTCAGAATATAGTATCCAAGCTGGGAATGGATGATATCCACTCTCCAGCTTGAGGGGGAGTGTTAAAATGATGAATATTCTAAATTGTAGTATTTTGTGTGAATGTTCTAGTATGTGTGTATGTTCTAGAGAGTGTCTAGAGAGTGAGTAGTGTATGTTCTAGAGAGTGAGAATATTCTAGAGAGTGAGTAGTAGTTCATGACCCACATGTATAAATAGGCTATCATACTTGAGAATAATTAATCAGAAACATTTCTCCTTAAACTTTTGTCACATTTAAATATACATATTCACTAATTTTAAAATTCATCCTGCCATAAATATTGGACATAATTCTATTTTTGTCAACTTCCTATATTATCCAAATATCCATTATTTTTACCCATCCAAGTAAGAGTTGGAAGAGGAAATAAAGGAAGATGATTGGGCCATTTACAAAAAACACATTATACTAGTTCACAAAACTAACACCCTTAATTTAATTAGATTAGTTAAATTAGGACATGAGAGAGCACGTCAGTTTCATCTACACACACGCATATTACTTCCACATTCGATTCCAGTTTCACTATACCAAACAAGACAAAACAGAGTAGGCGGGGCGGGGGGAGAAAATAATTCATGAGTACAACTTTTGAAGTTCATCTTTGAACTTGGCTTTCAACTGTTCTCTTTTTATCTTGAGAGCTGCGGTGACTAACCCAGATTCAGGCGTCCATGGATCTGGTAGTAACTTAATCTTCGCAGGAATCTCAGTTTTGCCCAGCCTTGCAGCTTTTGCAACCTGCGAAGAATTAACAAATCATTATATATCCAGAATATAAGACCATTATAAGTTGTAATTTTGAGGATTGAAGTAACGGTTCTACAAATATGGAGCACATCACATGAAAATAATGTCCCATCGCAGCAGGGGGCACAAATATTAAGGGCACATGTTTGGAGTAAACTCTAAAAAGGGCCAACTCAGTTCGATCTCCACTTAGTGAGGGTGCTGGGGAAAAGAATATGCTAAGCAGCCTTACCTTTGCTTTATGCAGCTGATTCGAACCCAAGACCTCAAAACACAGGGTAAGCGAGCTTATCGCTGAGCCAAGTCGGCCCTTCGTTTGGAGTAAACTCTTGAGTTGAGAAATTGGGTATTTTGAATAACTAATGGATTTGGTGAGCAGTTGATTGTTCAAGTTATTGGGCATTTTCCTTTTCTACTATAGTAGAACCTTATTATAAGGTTTGGTGCTCTTCTATCATGATATTTACTTCCTGAATTGAGTTTCGTTCTTGTTTATACCATGGGAAAGTGGTTGGTTAGCGTTTTAAAAAAATATGAAGGTGATACAAAAAATCATTGCTAAGAAGTGTCATGTAGATTTTGCAAAATTGATTCATATAACTAACCTTGGAAAGGGATTGTTGAACCTCGGAGACAGCTTCAGATTTATCACACAACTCAGAAAAGTTAGTGTGCGCAACACCAGCTTCCTGGGCCCATTTCTCCAAAGCTTGATGTGAAGGAACAATAAGAGCTACACAATAATTGTGAAAGGGATCTGCATAGACCATAATACTATCCACATAACTACATGTGGATAGTGCAGCCTCAACCTGCAATATAGTTGGACCAGTCACACAAATGCAGATCCACATAAATTTTCTATTATAAGCCTCGGGTTAGAGTAGATCAAGAATGATGAGCGAAAGTCACCTTTCCAAGAGAGACATATTCTCCATGTTGAAGTTTGACAATATCCTTTTTCCTATCTATAATTTCAAGACAACCATCAGGATGGAACCTACCAATATCACCGGTGTAAAACCAGCGCATACCTTTCTCATCAACCTATACAAAACTCACACTTTTAAGTGCTCTTTATAAGATTCATGATTATTTCACGACAAATATCAAATATTAGTTTTGAAGATTACCTTGAACACCTCATTAGTTTTCTCAGTATTCTTGAAGTAGCCAGCTGTCACACTGAATCCCCCAACTACAATCTCTCCCCGTGGCATTGGTTTGTCTGATGTCATATATCCACCTTCTTCCCATGAAACAAGCTACACATCCAGAATGAAGAACTAAGTCAATTATTCACCCATCTACAGCTGAAGAGAAGCCGATTATATGTTCTATTATGATTTAGACTAGAACTGGGTTAGTCCTTTTTTTATGATTTAGCAACAAGTACATTATAAATTTTTGACATGATATAAAACTCTAAATTTGACATTAATTTTTTTCATGATAACAACCAAGGAACAAAATAATCTTCTTTCAAAAGCAAGAATGGTTTTCATACAAAAATAAATCTAATTAAAAATGAAATATACTGTGTACCTTAATGTAGCAACAAGGAAGAGGAGGACCAACACGTCCCACGCTGTTGTCATCAAACTCAGAGAAGGTAGCCCCAGCAAATGTTTCAGTCAATCCATATCCTTGACCAATAGGAGCCCTGTCAACACATAATAATAGATAACTTCATTTAGATAACAGATGCACATATATCATATGAGCATATCAGAATATCATTAGTGAAAGGTTATCCAGCAGAGAAATCCCAACACAGGACTAACCAGAAGAATTAAAGCAGAGATTGCATACCATAATTTAATTGCAGTCATAAGAAAATTATGTACAAATAAATTCTGAATATTAGCACATCTAACAACCCCTAGGATAAACCTAAGGTGAAAAGATCTCCATTCTCAATGTTGTCTAAACAACTTGATATTCAAGCAAATCTTAGACAAGGAACATAAGAAAATCCAAGTAAGAAACATTCAAAACAATGATTGCTGTTGTCTTCATAAACCACCAAGACAACTTCTGTTAAAAAATTAATAACAGTTATAAGGACACAAAAATGTGAAATTAACAGAACTAAATGACTAACCATAGCCAAAATTAGAATAGTTAAGAAAAATTTTGGTTTACACTCTAGAACAAGGTCCAGAGACTCTTTTACGAAGTGGTACAGGATTTAGGAAGAGTGATGAAAAATGGGCCAATGTAAGTGATGTAAAACAAGTTTAATAATGCTGATATATGCTCAATTTTAGTGTTGGACAGATTAGGGTTTATGAGGGAAATGAGAGAAGAGAAAGGATGGAGGGGGAAATAGAACTAGAACCAAAGAAGAATGGAGGGGGAAGTCAGAATAATCAGATAAGGGGGAAACAGAATCAGAAATGGGGAGGGGGAAGTGAAGAACCCTAGGGAGGGGAGGAGAGAAACACACAACTCACATTTTTAGTTCCATTCATCAATTCCACCAATACAATAAGAAAAGTGCCCTATTTATAGACCAAGACTAGGGGCACTTTGGTCATACATGGAAATATCTAGAACAACCAAGACTAGGACACTTAAGACAACTTAGAAATATCTAGAACAATTAAGACACTAGGCAACTAGTAATAAAGTAACTTATACCACTAAGTGACCACTTGACAACTTCATAATAAAACATAAACTAAAATATATTTGAGAACTATCCAGAAATATCTTATCATATTCCATCAGTAAGACAATGCTCTGTTTAAAGAGTGCACTGCAGGGGCGTGTGTATTTTGGTTTGGGAGCTGTGTAGCAGGATGTAGGTAAAAGAAATCTAATATATGCATCGTGATACTGTATGATTGTCCTCCAGTCTCTGCCCATAAAAATTGCTTTTATATCAAAATTTATGTTCAATCTTCAAATCATAACCCAATGCTTTGTATAAATACAACACATCAAATCAGGGAAATAAAAAGTTTCCGACATACATTAGGAATTCAAAAACAGGAAGATTATTTGCATCGTTCCAAGTATTAAAATGTACTCATAAGAGGGGAAGTTAAAGGCATTACCCCATGCAGATATTAATAAACTGCTGTGAATCTGCAGATAGAGGAGCCCCACCACAAAGCATCATCCGGATTTCACCTCCAAGCAAGGTGCGAATCTTTTTGAACACAATGATGTCCCACAACAGTTTTTCCAACCCCCAGGCTCCTAGCCAGCTTCCTTTTAAGGCAGCTAGTCGTCGCTTGTATGCAATCTTGAAAAGATTCTTCACAATCCCTCCTTTTTCCTCAACCTTCAGTACAACATAGTACCTCAACTGTAATAAAGCTATGAATATAAAATTGAAAAAAAAAAAGCTAATGAACAATGGGTATTGAATTTACACCTTTTTCACAACTCCATCTCGAATTCGATCAAGAATTGCTGGTACTGCAGTTAAAAGGGTGGGCTTCAACACAGACGCGTCCCCTTTAGTTCCTTTCATAATTTTACTAGATGTGTCCGTTAAAGTCAAAGGTGAGCTGTAACCAATAGCAGCACCTGTGGCTAGCATAACAGACTGGAAAAACCATAATTATTTAGAAAAAATGTTGCAAGTTTTTATGATTGTTACAGAGCTAAAAAGAAATCTTCTACCTCTGCAGCCAATTCAAAAACATGAGCAAGGGGCAAGTATGCCAAGTACACATCCTTTGTGCCTAAATTTGGGATTATTGGAATAACAGCTGCCGTAGTCGCTACAACATTTCCATGGGTAATCATGACTCCCTACATGGTTACAAACAGTTAAAAGCAAGGTAGTAAATGTAGACAACTTTCAAGACATCAGTATCCTAACGCGCCCCCTCCAGCTCCTTGAAAACAAGGCTTTTCTCATAGGAAGGGGATAGCTGAAAGTGAGAAATGATGCTTATTTGCTTTATGTGTTTTGTGACTATGCTACTGACAAGCCCAACACTAAAGTGGGACAAATATACTAGGGAGTAGCCCAGAACTCAACATGACTCAGAAGCAGCAGAAAGAATCTGGAGAGAGCAAAGAGGTAAGTTGCAGAGAGTTGTGTTGAAGGAGCAGTTGTGGAACCTGTGATAGTTCAGCTCCAGGAACAAAATTAGTTCCATTCTTACTTTGGTTTAACACACAATGTCAGCAAACAATTTTACCATCAATTAGACATAAAAGTTTAGTTAATCAACAAAGGTTACTACACACCAAGAAAGCACAACAGATACATAAATATTACAAAGTGGGAAAATGAAAATAAAATGAAGTAGCAAACCTTTGGTAGACCAGTGCTGCCACTTGTGTACATGACAAGTGCAATACTTTCTTTGGAAGGTAGGCTTGGTTGAACAGCATCTTCTTTCCCAAGTTTCTCAACATCACCAATAGATGCAATTGTCCAATTTCTCAAATCTCCAGAGACATCAGTATTCAATGGGCCATCATCATCTTCAAAGTAAATTATGTTCTCAATAAACGTCAGTTTTGAGCTTAAAGACTCTAACTTCTTCAACTGCTTGGACTCACAGATCAGGGTGGATACTTGAGTCTGTTGTCATTCCAAAGCTTCAAGTTAGTACTCCCTTACACCACTTTTAATCCAATAATATCTGTTTAAACTTTGACATATTTTTGTTTCCACTTGTTATATAGTAGCCATTTTCTTACCTCATTAAGTGAGTGGATCAGAGCATCCTCCCCTAGAGAAGCATAAATAGTAACAACCGTTATATTCTGCCTAAAGCAACCCTGGAATTAAGCCTAACTTAATTAATATACTTGAACACAGAAGATATCAATAACAAATTGAGATGACATGATAAAATGAAGAAGAGCAAACTAACCTGAAGGGCGATAAGCCAGTCAGCTCGAGTATCAGAGAAAATGGCAACACGGCTACCTTTGTTATTAGTAAATTTAATAAGGCCAGATGCAAAGTTGCACACACGAGAAAATACCTCTTCATAAGTTTGCCATTCATAATTGCCTAAATGAAGTGTCTCAAACTGTCTACCGTCACGTGATGGAACTAACTTCTTTTCAATTACCTTCCTTGTCCCAAGAAATTGTCTTTTGGAGTATTTCTTACATGATTGCTCAAATAGATGAGCCATGGTTGTAGCTCCCTCCCAAGGAACTTCAACCAAATCTTTCTTTTGGGCATTACGTACAGCATATCCTGGCTCACCACTAACTTTTACTGGAACACCTCTTACTTTTCCTCTCTTTTCTCCCATAAACAATGCCGAAAGCAAGACAGGTATAAATATACCAATAACAATAGTAACATATTCTCCATAATCCTTCCAAAAATTCAAGAAACTATCCCCTGGATCCACCATTGCCAATTGTTGACTAAATGATCCTTATCAATCAGAACAGAAATTTAAATACCTAAATTAAAAGGGAAAAGTAAGGATTATTAGTTTGGTCGCAATAATGGAAATCTCTATCCGTTATTCATTAATGGAATCACATGTTGTAATTGTAACAATTTTTGGAACAAAACAGAAACATATATGAAACACAAGTTTCTACGTCAAGATAGCTAATTAGCTCTTTTGCAAGAAGAGCTTTTTGCATTTTTCTCATATTCGCTTATTTTCCTCAGAATAAAATTAATTTTTTTGTTATGTATGTAGCAAAAAGGAATAGAACTTTGCAACTCCAAAATTGTTTCCTCATAACACTTTGTCAAATCGAAATTTCAAAATCCAAAGAGTTAGAGACAAATCCAGTATTGACCTGCATACAAATATTTAGCACTTCTAGCCACAGATATAGCAGTGATTCAATCATATCATTTGAAAAATAAAGTCAAGAACAGAAGTAGGCTTGTGTTCTGGCAAAACAAACTTGGATTCAAAGCCTTGGAAGCTAATCTAGTGTTCCGTATTCCGTGCTCATACCAAAACACATGAACTAGAAATTCATCATGTATGCCTTCTAATCAAGCAGTTGACTAAATCTATAGAACAGATAGACACGCATTTACATTCCCTTGTCACAAGATTTTTGAAACTTCAAATCAAACTAGGAACATGAGAACACCTTCTAGTTAAAAGACCACCTTATAGAATATAAATGAATTAAACTTTTTGAAATCCATGAAGCTGGTCAATCGCCAAATGAAGAAACAAAAAAATAATTAAATACTTGAAAGTATGATCATCAGACAGATAAAGAAACTTAATAAATCAAACATGACAATAACGAGAGACAAAGAAATTGAAAGTAACAATAGTAATTATTAAAAAAACAAAGGCTTATGAATCACCAGAAAGCGATCAACAATCAGAAAAATGTCGGTGATTTAAACAAGGACGTGGATATCAATCACCACTTACGGTAAAGCTAAAACGAAAGAGAATCGGAAGGTACCTTCAGGCTTCATAAACAAAATTGACGATGAAGAAGCGAGAGAGAGAGACAGAGACAGGACACGTGGAGGAACTCACCGTTTGTTTCAACTTTCAAGTAAGAATCTATTCGTACAATAACATTTTTTTTGTCAATATAACATTTTTCGTTTTTTTTATTTGTCAAACATTTTTCTTTAATTATTTCTATTAATTAATACTTCCTCCGGTCCTAAATATAAGACCTAATTGACTTTTTCTGGAAAATCATTAAAAAAGCAAAATAAGTTAATTATAAATTGATTTAGCTAATTTTTTCCTTTAAACTAGTTTATTTTACGTATAAACTAATGGATAATCTAAGAAAATATCAAATATGTCATCGTTTAATAACCTATTTCGCAACCTTAACCTCTCCAAAAAAAAGTCAATTAGGTCTTATATTTAGGACCGGAGGTAGTACAATAATACATTCAATGGTAAAAGATCAAATTCATCCCGGAAGTTTTCACCCAGGATCATATTTACCCCTAAACGTTTTTTAGATCACATTTGCCCCTAAAATACTTAAATTGGTTCAAACTCACCCTTTTCTGTTAATACCTCACGGAGACGTGAGACACATCAGCGCCCTGGCCACGCAATTGCCACGTATGCCTCTACTTAATTTCCCACCTTCTGCCACAGCCCTCTTAACCTTCACCCTCTTCTGCGACACCCCTCTTCACCTTCTTCATACACCTGAGAAATTAAATACAAACCTCACCCATGCCCACCATTAAACACACAAGAGCAACGAAATCGCAGAGACATGGAAGTGCGAAGAGGGTCAGAGAGCAACGAAATCGCAGAGGTAGAAACACACGAGACATGGGGGGTCGTCGGTGTCCTCCATAGAGGTAAAGTTTATTTAATTCTTGACCCAACTATAGATACATTTGGTTCTGATTTTGTTCTTGGTGTGTTGTTATGATTCGCTGGAAAAGCTTAAAAGAAACCCATGATTTTGATCGATGGCCGATACAGGGGTTACGGAGGTCTGATGATTTTCTGGGATTTGATGAAAAATGCTTGTAGAGACATTACTATGAACTGATTCATTAGCAGTAATTTTCAGACTTTGACTTTCTGGGTTTTGTTGAGATTTGTGATCTTACTTGTTTTATGAGACTTGATGAAGCATGTGGCATTACTATGACTTTGAGTTTGTGACACATCAAGTTCCTCCATAAAGGAACACTTTTTGAGATTGTGATCTTACTTGTAAAATCCAAAAAGAAAGGAATAAATGATATGAAGAAAGAGGACATTTGCAGAATTTGTGATATGCTCTTGTATGTATGAGATCTACTCTTGTCACTACTCGGCTCTTTTCACAATGGAATGATTAAGCTCTCCAACTAGCATTACATTACTGCTTATTGACACATCAATCATTTGGATAGCTTCACAGTGTTTTGTTTTTTGTAGGCTGGATGGGATCTAAGATTTATAAGTCTGTCAATGAGTGGGTACTTTACTTTAGGTGCCACTTATATTACTAGTAGCATCCGCTTCTTGCTCTTCCTTCTTGCATACCTTGATTGCTTATATAATTTTACCATAGTGCTTGATTTTACTTAATGACAAATGCTAGACATTGAGCGGCAGATATGGCTTTCAAGGCTGTTGGTTTGCACTCACAATATTTGAATGGGTAAGTTATTATTCCACCTTGCATCAAGTACATGTAAAATACTGCATTCTAATCGATTTTTTTTTATTTATAGGCTCGATTTTCATTTGCCCTCCAGCGCCTTCTTTCTCCCAAGGGCATGTTATACCCTGAAGAATTGAGAGTATAAGTAGAAAAGGCTAAGGACTGCCTAGTTTAAGAGTTCAGTTTAGGAGTTATAATTCATTTGTGTTGTTGTAATGTATATGGCTAATTAAAGGATCTCTCATGTTTGTAATGTATGTGTAACCACTTGACCAAATGACTTGTTAATGTAATGGGCATTATGGTCCTTCATTTATGTATTTTGAAGACATGTTTATAGTTATGTTATGTGTTTCATTATTGGCAAGGAATATGCCAAGTTGGAAATCATTCTTGGCTTTATTGTCATGCCTAAGGTGTGGGTGACGTATGATGTAGTTTTTTGAAGCCAATGAATCCTACATACTTGATGTGTATGAAAGAAGGAGAAATGTAGCAGAAGTAAATCAGTTTAGGTAAATGACCAAGCTTGGAATCATGACATAGTTGGCACCACAAAAAATATGTATATGCAATATCTTAACAAGTAAATAAGGAGAAATAAGAATGACCTGAACAAAAAATAAAACTCATATATATGCAATAGCAAAGTTTGGCCATATTTGGCAACAAAAAAATACATTGCTTGGCAGCCTACATTACAACAACAAACTAAAAATTCCTCTTATGCTACATTAACAGCCATTTCATTAACATTCCTCCTCTGCGACTTCTTCAATTGCACACTTAAGTCATTAATAACAACATCCTTGGATTGTTTGGGCACGGTAGTTCAAACCATCTGAAAAAACCACATCCCACCTACATTTATGCCATAAAATTTGCCCAGAATCAGTTCAAAAATACATATCAATAAACAAAAAAAAAATACATATCAGCACATATATATGCACAAAAATTTACAAAAGCATACCGAACTAGTTTAATTTCATAATGCTTGAACTTTTGCTTGATGCAAGAACTATAGTCAGCTTCATCATTAATAAAACACTGCTTCTCCTTTGATAACTCCATCAAACAAACTTCAGGTCCCAAGATTATGAAGCTTGGGCTATTGCACAAAGATCACCAGCAGAGAAATCTACAACAAAAAAACTAAAACACCAAAATAAATGCTACTTGAGATAATACATCATCTTACATATGCCACTGCTACACAAAGTTACAAATAAGATAATAAATTATAGCTAATATGATGCCAGAAACGCCTACGTTCTTGTAAATGCATACACACACTTGTGAATGTACAGCCACTTGTAAATGCATATACACATTTGTGAATGTACAGCCCTTAGCTTCGACTAACAGTAAAATAACTATGTCATTCCCAATTTTTATGCAACATACATCCATCTTCAGACAACATGAGGAACATAATAATGACTGTTCAACAGATACTGTACAAACAAGAAACACAAATTGAGATTTTTCCCAAAAAGAAAAGATTTTTTGGGACCAAGGCAACAACAGAAAGCTTACACTTTGATAATTTCTACAGCCGTAGAATCTCCTGCCAGGGTTGATTTCAGTCCATGAGCTTACACACGATTCGCGAGTTTCCATCATCAACCTCACCACCACGGTTGAAGGAAATGGAAACTGCTACTGAGGAGGCCGACGACGCCTCCCTCATGTCGTGGGGTGCTTCTACGATTCACGTTTCCTTGCCTCTGTATTTCCTTGCTTCTCGTGGAGGTGTGGCTCTGCCTTCTTTTTCTGCGTAAAACCTAGTTGGGGAAGGAGATGAACAAGGGAAATAAACTACATTAAAAATGTTATGATGTGAACAAATAAAAATAAATGAAATGATGTGTCTGCTGACTATGATATTACCTGTACAAATAAATGACGTGTCAAACGTCTCCTAACTGGTCCATCCAAAAAGGGTAAATTTGAACCCAAAATGAGACTTCAGGGGCAAATTTGATCTTGAAAAAAGTTTAGGGGCAAATATGATCGTGGGTGAAAACTTCCGGGGCGAGTTTGATCTTTTACCCTACATTCAACAATAAAAAGGCTGTGTAGAATAAGAATAGTACGAATGTAATCATGGTTGAGGTAATATTAATTTATTTTACTAAGGTTGAAGGTGCCAAAATGATACTAAACTTTACCCAAAATTGCGTTTCTAATACTAAAGTTTCGCGAGGAGCAAAAATAGTACCTAACTTGGACTCCGGGTATTTTCACTTCAGGGAAACAAAATTTCGATATAAAAAGACTGTTATGACCTAACTTGGGCTCCGGGTGCAAATATAATATTTTCACTTGAGGGAAATAAAATTTGGATATGAAAAGACTCGTATGCCCCTCCATTTAAGAGTCTTTACGTATCCAAATTTTATTCCCCTCAAGTGAAAATATTATATTTGCACCTGGAGCCCAAGTTGGGTACTATTTTTGCTCCTCGCGAAACTTTAGTATTAGAAATGCAATTTTGGGTAAAGTTTAGTATTATTTTTGCACCTTTGCCCTTTTACTAACTTATGGCCTGTTTGGTTGCATGAAAAAATCACAAAGAATTGGAAAGTGTAGAAAGTAGGGGGTATTTTTGTAATATACATATATATCGGGCCCACAAGTTCTCTCTCTCTATCTCCCACTTTTTTTGGGCCCCACACACTTTATTTTTCATCATTACTTAATTTACCCCTACTTTCCAACTTTACCCCTTTCACTTTTCATTTCTCCACTTTGCTTCATGCAACCAAACAGACCCTTAATTAACTTTAAATTAAGTAAATATGTCATACATATAGGGTTGAAGAAGTATCAATATATCGTATAAAACCCGTGAGAGCCGTTGAGCTTTTGGAGCGTTGTAGTTGAAGCACCTGGCTCCACTTTTTGCTCGGTGCTTTTTCTTTTGTTTTTTATCTTTTCCTTTATGCATGAGATATTTTCGATCCAGCGCGGCTAAAGTTGGGCGTAATGTGTGGCTTTTGTAGTTTTTTCTGTTCATAAGCCGTTTGAAGTGAAATGCAATCATGCGTGGGCGTACGTAGGGGTGAGGATTTGGGCCTCTACCATCGGGCCCCGCCCGCCCGTTTCTTAAAAAAACCGTATTGGGCCCGCCCGTTTTGGTCATGTTCATATAACGGGCGGGCCCCGCCCGTTTATCATTAAACGGATCCGGATACGGGCTGGGGCACGGGTAAGTTGGGCCCGCCCGTATAGGTGTGTACTGTGAAGAAAAATAAGGACCCCCTCCCCTCCTTCAATTCAGGATGTTGTCCATCTTCGAACAGTGGATGTCATATGAAATTATGAATTGATAGTTTGTAACAATGGATTAAGTATTTATATTACCCCACTTTAAGGATTATACTAGTTGTCCTTGCGCTAGTGAGTAGTGACATATTCAGCTTTGATACTTCACAAGACTCAAGTCATTCCATTACAAAAGTTTATTTCAATATGAACTTTGAACAGTTGCTTACTTCATATTTTGTTTCAAATTTTAATGCCTTAAACTGTGCTTATACAGTGATACAATGCTATAGTTATTTGCTTCAGCTGTTTTCAGAATACTTTTAAGTGTGTATGGTGTAGTGATTTTTCAACGGGTATAACGGGTATCCGCCCGTTATAACCGTACCCGTTCATGTCCGTTTTAAAACGGACAAACGGGTATGTACACGGATACGGGTAAAAACCGTACCCGTGTAACACTAAATGGGCGGATACGGGCATGGCCACGGGCCAGCCCGTTATCCGTTTTCTCCCCCCTAGGCGTACGTGTGAAGAGGAAAAGCTAAGATGGCCCATGTCCGTTTAGTAAATTTATGTGTGAAAAGTGAAACACACAAACGAAATGGTCCATTTTATAGTAGATATGACCATGTTTGTTGACTTTGTGGATATAGTGCTCTTTTCATTGAGGGATTAAATATAACTATGTTAATGAGGGTCAATCAAATTAATTGTGTTGGTGTGTTTTAAACAATTTGACTTTTCCCATAAAGTGTTTTTGCATTGAAGAACATGTTGGGCGTGCTGCACAATAGTTCTTTTTTAACAGTCAATTTAGTTTTGTCTTAAAATTTACCTTTTCCCTATTACTTTAGTCCAAACAGAATATTCATATGTTTACCTATATATGTGCTTCCAATCCTTAGTCCTCTACGTCCCCATTGTAGTTTCCCTTCAATGGTTGCATACGACGTTCTATATATTTCCATGGTCTATCCTGACTCGTGTAAAATACCTCCTAATAACACCTTATTAACTTACTCACTTCCACCTAATAAAACACATACTCAAAATAATCTAACCAAATGGTGTCTAACCATGTTAGCAAAAGTACATCTAACATGGTTAGAAAAAAGGAAACGATATCAATCAAAATTAGAATCCCTAACCATGTTAGTAAAGGATTCACCTAACATGGTTAGCAAAAGAACTATCATCATCCTAACCAATTCATAAAATCAACGTAATAACACAAATCTAACCATGTTAGAAAAGAGATTCTCCTAACATAGTTAGCAAAAGAGACAGCATAATACGCGGAGACGAATAACCATGCTAGAGAGGGGCCCATCTAACATGGCTATATGAGACAAACAACCTCCATTGACCTACAAACAATCAACATTCACCTAATATAATCAAGTTAGGAAAAGAGAATTTCCTTAACTTGATCATGACCATTCACCTGTAAAACTAATAATATTATCCAATACAATGGTGACTTAATCACCTAACACAGCATGTGTCAACAACACCAGTCATTAGCTTCATTAAATCAACACATCACCAATACACAAATCTCTGACTTAACATGTCAGTATCACAAAGCGAAATCAAACGTCGCTAAGCTCAATCAGTAAAAGGGATTGCCTTTCCATTAACAGGCAATCCTTCTGTAGCAAATGATCACATACAGTATATAATCAATCATCACACTAACAAAGTGTGTGATACAGTCAAACTGTCACCTTATGACAATATCAGTAATTAAAACAGCAATACATTTCACCCAAGATATACAACAAATGCGGAAGCTGATGCAACCTAATAAATGGCAATATATATAATCCTAATAGTTCACCCCCGGCCTACTTACTGTTTAAGTGCAGGCCGGACGGCTCCTTCCCTTTCCTTTGTGCCTTCCTCTGGCATGATCACCTGTAAAAAAAAATAAAGGGAATGGGGTGAGACAAAACAATGTCTCAGTAATCACAACATAACTCACTGTGACACTCAGAAGTGGGGTAGTGGAGTGTCTACAGGGTACCACAGTTCAAAACCTGCATACAGCACATAATATTTACGAATATATATACAGAACAGATACATCCATCTCTCAGTAGACAAAAATAAACGTGTGTGACACTGTGCCCGGTCTACAATCCGAAAAGCATAACAAGGGACCACTCTAATCAATGTGAAAATCCCTGGTTCCTTTACAATCCGAGGAACCCGTACAATTAACCTATCGATTTGCGCAAATCGATAGGTTACATCGGCCGACGGTACTAATAATCAGTGTCATGCAACATACAAAAGATTTATATATATAAATATATATATAAAGTACAGTTCATTTAGAAAGGTACCCTATAGCCCTCGTTTAAATATAAAGTAATAAGAACACATTTCATTTATATATAAAGTAGAAGAGGATTTTAGAAATCATCAACTACCGTCACTCTCAGTATCACAGTCAGTTAAGCGTGATTACCTGCGAAACTCACAGCAGTAAGAATACGCAACTAAAATCGTCCTTGAGCTCCGCTCGAATATCCACCGTCTACATTAATACCACAAATCATAATTGGTCAAGGCACTTTCTTAAGTGGCTTTGACTCAACATTTTAAATAAATTCAAAAAGTAGTTATATACTTCAATTATCCCTCATGTCTTCATTTCATTTTACTCACTTCCCTTTTGTTCTAATAATGCCCTTTTACACAATTTCTTGTCATTATTGATTAATATCCACCAATGATTAATAACTAACAAATTAAATTTTGTCAAAATTAATTTGACACCTAAATGACCTCCCAATTTCACAAATCTTCCATCAAACTCCAAACATACCTTTTACATAACTAAATTTCCCTTTTCTTCAACACTTTATCTTCCAAACTTTTTCTCAAGTATTAATACAAACCATTCCCACATTCCAGCATGTTCATAATACTCTAATAAACCTTTCTAAGTTAACAATTCAATTCATACATCTCAATTAATCTAACCTAACTTTAAAGATGCCAAAAATGCTCACAAAATAGCAAATTAATTACCTATCCCTAAATCATTCCATCCACCACCATAAATCCTTAATTAATACCTCAATCAATCATAATCTTTCCAAAATTTACTAATCATCCACCACATTCCAATCATAACTTTGCATAACCAATTTTCCAAACTTTATTTACCAACTTTATCCTATACACCATTTCAAACAATTTCACTCCTTCAACATCTTCATAATACCTACAACAACATTTATTAACATCCAATTTTATCCATACTGCCCTCATAAACAAATCTCCACTTTAAAGAAGTCAAAGATATCCACAAAATTGCAAAACATTCACCAATTACCAAACCACTTCTTTAACATCCCTTTGACAACTCAAAATGGCCTCTCAAGTTTCCTAACCTTCCATCACCATCCAAACCCACTATTGCATAATCAATATTCCCTTTCTTCAACACTCAAACTATTTAAACTTTTTCCTTAACTACTAATTCAAACTATTTCAACATTCTAAAATCATTATATAATCCTTAGCAAGCACTAATTATTCACCAATTCATTCAAAACATTTTTCATTAACAAAACCCCAACTTAAAGAGGCATAAAATGCTCCAAAAATTCTCAAAAATAATTCCTAACTTCAATAAACTTAAATACTTCTAAGAATAATCAATTTACCACTTATACATAAAATAAATTCTCATTTAAAGCTCCATAGATTTATTCATGGTCAAACCCTAACTTAAAAGAGGAAGCTTTATCTGAAAAATCAACTACACAAGAGGCTAGAAGCTTACAACGTTCTAGAATGAGTGACAGAGAATACAACCACCGTCGGCCGCCGTCCCACACGCCGGAGAACGGCCTTTAAAGGGGCTGGCCGAGCAAGGCTTCAGAGGAACCAAAAGAAAATGAGAAAATGAAGTTGGAAAGGAATATTAGCCCGAGAAGCAAAGGAAACCAAGAACCTACCTTTAACCATTGTTGGCCGTCGGAAACTGACGAGAATCTCGCCGGAAAAACGCTCACCGCGTCGGAGAAGGAAGAAAACGGACGGGAGCAGATCGGACTTCGAGTTGACAACTTATAGAAGAAGAAAGAATGATAAACAAAATGGGTGAGGTTTGGATCGAGGTGAGGAAAAATGAGATGGTGTGGATTTGAGGAAGAAAGAAAAATAGAAATGGAGGGGAGGTGGGGGCTGCCGAAAGTGAGGATGAAGAAGGAGAATGTTGTGTTTTATTATATGTTTATAATATTAAATAGGTATTTAGAGAAAATTACCATAATACCCCTTTTTAATTTCTATCTCATCCAACCTCCTTATTTACACAATCTCTTAAATTTCATAAACTTCTATAATTTCTTAATTTCCCAACCATTTTATCGATTATTTTCAAGGACTTACTTCCCAAAACTTTCAAATTATCCAAAGTTTCCCAAAAATCCTAAAAATTTTTAATTTCCTATTGGTCATTACTAAAAGTGTTTTCTAATCCTGTATTACATTCCCAGGATGTTACAATTCTCCCCACCTTTTTAGGAATTTTGCCCTCAAAATTCACTATGTCCAACAGCCTTTATGATATAATATATAGCATAATCCGCTTAATACATCCCTAAGAACTTGAATTAGGTGAAGAAAACTTCAAATTCTAGTCAACTAATATACATCATTTCTCTTATTTCCAAATTTTCGCATCATATTTTAACTTTATCACACCTTAACCATTTATTTTCCTTGACTTATAGATCACGAAAGTCTTTTATTATTCACCTGCAAAAGTATTTCACCCCAAAAATTATATATTTCTCCATTCTTAGACCAATTTTTTTTTTTGTACGATCTCATATTTAGAGACAATTCTATCCCTTTTGGAAATCACTATCAACTAACCAACAAATGGCTCACCAATCTAAATCAATATTTAACGCTTTCTCAATACAATCCAAAAATAATAATACTTTTGACCATTTTTATTCACTTTAAAGTCTTGAGGTCGGTACTTATATAGTTTTCACTATTCAAAATTGTCATTTATGTCAGAGTTCCACTACCACTACAGTTAGCCTAAATCTATATCCAATAGTTTCTTTAATTTATTCTATACCATCACTTCTTAAAGGCCAGATAAAAGTTCCTTAGAAAAGCATTGCTTACTTGTCTCATGACTCTAACTTAACATGTACCACCATATCTAAATCACTTAATTGTATTCAATTCCAATGAATCATTTAAGAGTTTCACTAAAACTTCAACCTAACATTTTAACCTCAGCTATTTTCTCTATCTACTTAACTCACAAGATTACAATTCTAAATCCGTCGGTAACATGAATAATCTGAATTTCCTCAATAGAATAATGACAACTTATCACAGAACTCTGGTCCTCCATCTAGTATTTCACTAACCCACCATACCACTAATACTAAATATGATTCACACTATTAAACTCAATCCTTTGTCTTTATGCTCAACATAAAATCTCACTTATCTTAATGACTCAAGAATTCATGCTAAATCTATTTAAACCACTTCATAAACAAATTGTTCACCAATACCATATATAGTTACTTCAGTTATGTCCGCGAGCCTAAACACTAATCCGTACCCAATAATTCTAAGTTCCATGACCAAAATAGTATATATATTCCTGTAATCGCGATAAAACCTCAAGTTCAACAATTTATCTTACTTATTCTTCAACTCATAACTAATATATTCTCCATCATAATCTCAAACAATCTTCCTAAATCAACTTTAATTCAAGACCTAAATTTAATTTTTCTTCCTCCATTTCACTTTTTAACTAAACTTTTCTAGTCAATCCTCAATCCATAATCATCATTTTTCTCCAATTATCATAATTGTTAATTCCTGTCAAATGCCTCTAACTTTAATCAATACAAGCCAGACAATTTTAACTTTAATCTCGTAATTCCACCTATATTAGCCCCAACAATTTGTACCGATTGAATTCTTCATAAGTATTAACTTCAATATGCCTAATAAACCAAGAGAAACCTCACAATTCTCCTTTAACTTCAAGTCATAACCATATTTATAGCATTTACAACCTATAGCCTATCCGCAATATTATCTGAATCTACATCAAAAGTCTGCCCTCACTAATATTATTTCCAATTCCAATAGTCAGTAAAACTACAAAAGCCACTAAACCATAACAATCTCTAAAACTTCTAATATCAATCCTCAATTTGAAATACCACCACCATTAATTACCTAACACCTATTATCTATATTCATATGCAATCTCATTAGAATCGAGGACTCACATCCCAAAAGTGCTTTTTGAATCAATTACCTAAGCCTCTCACATAATTTACATCCTTTTGAACAACCAAAAATCATCTCAAACACCATCCTCATACTTCATTAATTTCATACCCATATGTACCCTTCATAATATAGGAATCATGAATACCTCAAGATTAAAGAGAGTTTCAAAATCATCACCACTCTAACTAATTTAAATTCTGATTCAAAAGCAATCTTAATTACCCAATTTGCATTCATGCTCCACATTTCTCAACATTAACCTAATTTAACTACTCACACTTCCCAAGTACATTTAAATTAATTTCAAGCCTAAGGATATTCTCAATTTCCTTTTCAAAATCTACAACATAATTAGCCAAATTAACTTATTCAAGCATAAGTGTTGAACCTAAATAAGCCCTTAGACCCCATAAACATAATTCAAATGCCCAAGAATAATCCATTCAAGACCTCACTAGTCCTCCAACCATTAATGTAACATTTTCCCTCTAAAAGTTATATTTTATTCTAATAAAACTGCACCATTAGACATGCATTAAACTTATTCAACTTGATGGGACCTATGAATCTTTCAACAAATTCATATTTCAAAATCACCAATGCCCTTCTCGGACCAAAAATATTCAACTATCGTATTTCCATTATCCAATTGATCCACTCGTCCTTAAGTACTGATCCTAACATCTTATCTCTTTCAAAAGCACCCTTAATTTCAAAATTGATCAGGTTTTCCACACAAGAATTTTGTTAACTTAAGGAATATAATCATCAATCACGTAATACCTTAATGACCCCAAAATAATAAATCTAAGTTGAGAAAACAAAATTCATAATATAAATCCCAAATTCTAAAATCAAGCTAAACAACCCTCAATTGTAATCTCAATTATTTGTGCATTTTCTCTTTCGAAGAATTCATACCAACTTATTCTCATCTCATAACCTCTACACCTATTATTAATCTTAACATAAATATCTCCTTGGACTTGAATTGCTCTCATGCCTTTGTATCACTAAAATGTAACTACGTTTCTTCTTCTTTGATGTATAGATATCAAATAGTTTCAACCTTTTCCTCTATGTTTTTAAAAAAAAAAAATACAACTTAATATTTTCCCAATATCCAACTCAAGTCAACATATCAATTAATCCATATTTACTCTCATATAACTTGACTAAAGTGCAACTCCTAATATCACAATCTCACCATTACTGCACGAATAAGCACACTTATTATATAAAGTGATCAATTCTACAATTATCAAATTAGTTTGAATCTTGAAATATAGTAATCGTAACATTCCTTCCCGATCTCACTCATTTGCTATAACTTGTTCTATATTCAAATGCTTCCTATTCCATATGACCATTCTTTGAGCTATACCTCTATAAGGATTTCTTCATCCATTAATAAAGACCAAATATATCTTTACTTGAAATTCCGAATCACCCCAAAGTATAACCCAATTGTGACTCAAATCAATCCTCTTACAAGGTTTAATTATATTCCTTCTAAACATATTAGACATTCCCTATTTCTTAATAGAAGTCCATGAACTAGAAACTGAAAGTTTCCAACTAGTTGGCAAGCATCCCGACGAACATTTTCTCTCCTCATAACTAATAAACCAAGTGAAACCTTACCCACCATACTAGAACTTTCATTCTCAATGCCACTCCGCTTTTAAAATAAAAGCGGAAAAAGATTTAATAATCACAAGTGCAAGCACTTGAGAGACTTCAACAAGTGTCAAACCTGAGCAAGTCTCATTCTAATCATTCTACTTCAAATAAATCTTAGTACGGAATGACCGCTCTCCCCACCATAGGAATTTTGTCCGCAAAATTCACCGCAGATAGCTTCAAAATAAAGGTTAGTGATCATGCACAGCGGGAAGGGAAAAGGAATATATATTGCCATTCTAGATGCAATGCAACAGGCAGGGTATCGTTTACCATAAAACTGATACCAAATTGTAAAATACCTCCTAATAACACCTTATTAACTTACTCACTTCCACCTAATAAAACACATACTCAAAATAATCTAACCAAATGGTGTCTAACCATGTTAGCAAAAGTACATCTAACATGGTTAGAAAAAAGGAAACGATATCAATCAAAATTAGAATCCCTAACCATGTTAGTAAAGGATTCACCTAACATGGTTAGCAAAAGAACTATCATCATCCTAACCAATTCATAAAATCAACGTAATAACACAAATCTAACCATGTTAGAAAAGAGATTCTCCTAACATAGTTAGCAAAAGAGACAGCATAATACGCGGAGACGAATAACCATGCTAGAGAGGGGCCCATCTAACATGGCTATATGAGACAAACAACCTCCATTGACCTACAAACAATCAACATTCACCTAATATAATCAAGTTAGGAAAAGAGAATTTCCTTAACTTGATCATGACCATTCACCTGTAAAACTAATAATATTATCCAATACAATGGTGACTTAATCACCTAACACAGCATGTGTCAACAACACCAGTCATTAGCTTCATTAAATCAACACATCACCAATACACAAATCTCTGACTTAACATGTCAGTATCACAAAGCGAAATCAAACGTCGCTAAGCTCAATCAGTAAAAGGGATTGCCTTTCCATTAACAGGCAATCCTTCTGTAGCAAATGATCACATACAGTATATAATCAATCATCACACTAACAAAGTGTGTGATACAGTCAAACTGTCACCTTATGACAATATCAGTAATTAAAACAGCAATACATTTCACCCAAGATATACAACAAATGCGGAAGCTGATGCAACCTAATAAATGGCAATATATATAATCCTAATAGTTCACCCCCGGCCTACTTACTGTTTAAGTGCAGGCCGGACGGCTCCTTCCCTTTCCTTTGTGCCTCCCTCTGGCATGATCACCTGTAAAAAAAAATAAAGGGAATGGGGTGAGACAAAACAATGTCTCAGTAATCACAACATAACTCACTGTGACACTCAGAAGTGGGGTAGTGGAGTGTCTACAGGGTACCACAGTTCAAAACCTGCATACAGCACATAATATTTACGAATATATATACAGAACAGATACATCCATCTCTCAGTAGACAAAAATAAACGTGTGTGACACTGTGCCCGGTCTACAATACGAAAAGCATAACAAGGGACCACTCTAATCAATGTGAAAATCCCTGGTTCCTTTACAATCCGAGGAACCCGTACAATTAACCTATCGATTTGCGCAAATCGATAGGTTACATCGGCCGACGGTACTAATAATCAGTGTCATGCAACATACAAAAGATTTATATATATAAATATATATATAAAGTACAGTTCATTTAGAAAGGTACCCTATAGCCCTCGTTTAAATATAAAGTAATAAGAACACATTTCATTTATATATAAAGTAGAAGAGGATTTTAGAAATCATCAACTACCGTCACTCTCAGTATCACAGTCAGTTAAGCGTGATTACCTGCGAAACTCACAGCAGTAAGAATACGCAACTAAAATCGTCCTTGAGCTCCGCTCGAATATCCACCGTCTACATTAATACCACAAATCATAATTGGTCAAGGCACTTTCTTAAGTGGCTTTGACTCAACATTTTAAATAAATTCAAAAAGTAGTTATATACTTCAATTATCCCTCATGTCTTCATTTCATTTTACTCACTTCCCTTTTGTTCTAATAATGCCCTTTTACACAATTTCTTGTCATTATTGATTAATATCCACCAATGATTAATAACTAACAAATTAAATTTTGTCAAAATTAATTTGACACCTAAATGACCTCCCAATTTCACAAATCTTCCATCAAACTCCAAACATACCTTTTACATAACTAAATTTCCCTTTTCTTCAACACTTTATCTTCCAAACTTTTTCTCAAGTATTAATACAAACCATTCCCACATTCCAGCATGTTCATAATACTCTAATAAACCTTTCTAAGTTAACAATTCAATTCATACATCTCAATTAATCTAACCTAACTTTAAAGATGCCAAAAATGCTCACAAAATAGCAAATTAATTACCTATCCCTAAATCATTCCATCCACCACCATAAATCCTTAATTAATACCTCAATCAATCATAATCTTTCCAAAATTTACTAATCATCCACCACATTCCAATCATAACTTTGCATAACCAATTTTCCAAACTTTATTTACCAACTTTATCCTATACACCATTTCAAACAATTTCACTCCTTCAACATCTTCATAATACCTACAACAACATTTATTAACATCCAATTTTATCCATACTGCCCTCATAAACAAATCTCCACTTTAAAGAAGTCAAAGATATCCACAAAATTGCAAAACATTCACCAATTACCAAACCACTTCTTTAACATCCCTTTGACAACTCAAAATGGCCTCTCAAGTTTCCTAACCTTCCATCACCATCCAAACCCACTATTGCATAATCAATATTCCCTTTCTTCAACACTCAAACTATTTAAACTTTTTCCTTAACTACTAATTCAAACTATTTCAACATTCTAAAATCATTATATAATCCTTAGCAAGCACTAATTATTCACCAATTCATTCAAAACATTTTTCATTAACAAAACCCCAACTTAAAGAGGCATAAAATGCTCCAAAAATTCTCAAAAATAATTCCTAACTTCAATAAACTTAAATACTTCTAAGAATAATCAATTTACCACTTATACATAAAATAAATTCTCATTTAAAGCTCCATAGATTTATTCATGGTCAAACCCTAACTTAAAAGAGGAAGCTTTATCTGAAAAATCAACTACACAAGAGGCTAGAAGCTTACAACGTTCTAGAATGAGTGACAGAGAATACAACCACCGTCGGCCGCCGTCCCACACGCCGGAGAACGGCCTTTAAAGGGGCTGGCCGAGCAAGGCTTCAGAGGAACCAAAAGAAAATGAGAAAATGAAGTTGGAAAGGAATATTAGCCCGAGAACCAAAGGAAACCAAGAACCTACCTTTAACCATTGTTGGCCGTCGGAAACTGACGAGAATCTCGCCGGAAAAACGCTCACCGCGTCGGAGAAGGAAGAAAACGGACGGGAGCAGATCGGACTTCGAGTTGACAACTTATAGAAGAAGAAAGAATGATAAACAAAATGGGTGAGGTTTGGATCGAGGTGAGGAAAAATGAGATGGTGTGGATTTGAGGAAGAAAGAAAAATAGAAATGGAGGGGAGGTGGGGGCTGCCGAAAGTGAGGATGAAGAAGGAGAATGTTGTGTTTTATTATATGTTTATAATATTAAATAGGTATTTAGAGAAAATTACCATAATACCCCTTTTTAATTTCTATCTCATCCAACCTCCTTATTTACACAATCTCTTAAATTTCATAAACTTCTATAATTTCTTAATTTCCCAACCATTTTATCGATTATTTTCAAGGACTTACTTCCCAAAACTTTCAAATTATCCAAAGTTTCCCAAAAATCCTAAAAATTTTTAATTTCCTATTGGTCATTACTAAAAGTGTTTTCTAATCCTGTATTACATTCCCAGGATGTTACAACTCGCATCCTTTTTCCGTTGCTATCAAGGTTGATCAGGTTTACTCAATTGAGCTGGTAGAATGCCCACAATTCGGGTTACCCGCCATTGAATCTCTTTCAGCGGTTCATGTTGTTGTATTTGATAAGCTGGCTTGGTATTCATCTTCTCATCCTAAATTTAATTTCACATTGTAAAGATATTTAAAAAAAATTTAACAATTTGTTTTTTGTGATAGGGTACGAAAATGGTTATAAGATTGGATTTTGAAGATGTCATGGATAGGGTTTTATGGCTACTATGTCCAGCTTTCACTTTTGAGCTTATTAGACCAAGAGTAGATTATGGTGGCCTCGGTGTACATGGTGACTGTCACCTAAAAATTTCTGTGGATACTGAGCTTAGATATTGTATTGGGATTTTCCTTTCATTCCCTTAAGAAATATGGATTGCTGCTCAACTTATATTTTTTCCATTGATAGAATACTACTTATTTGGTTAAATTCACTTAGACTATTGTATGTTACATTTCACGAATGTTACTCTTTAATTTAATTGGTTTATTTGATTTTGTAGATGTCACCGGCTTCCTTCAACATGTTTCCCTTATTTCTAAGGTCAAAAACAATGGATTTTGGGATAAAGAAATTTGTATCCATTTATCATGTATAAGAAATAAAGCTTGGGGGTAGGTGTACATCCATGGAATGAGAATGTTTTATTTGGGATGTTGGTGTGATTTACTTTTATCACTGTTCTTGCAGTTCTGGGAAAATCGTCATGTGTGTCTTGCATGGATCTTGACTAGATGCTATTGAAAAGGTAGTTAAGGATGCCCGTGTATCTGACGTTGCCCCATTTGTTCATGTTCGATATGTTTTGTTCTCAAAAATTCTGGAATCAGGTATTTTGAAATGGTTTGTGCAACATGTTGAGGCGTTTTTAAAGTGTTGTTGTGGCTATATTCAATAGAGGTGACTGCTGATTCAAATAAATGTTTTTTAGGAATCCCTATTGTGCAGTCATTCTCTGACGCTAAATACCTGGATCTCGATCCACCCACTGCGAGGTTACAACAACTCAAGATCAGGATGCTTAATTTTTAAATAATTTTTAATATGTATTATTAGACAACTATTTGCAATGTGTAATATAATATGGGAGACAATTTAATCCTTCTACCATCTACCATCGGCCAATATTTTGATCATTCAGTTGGTTCTGCTATTTAGTATTTATTATTATGGCATTGTTTTAGTGCTTACACCGGTTTTTAGATCTATTTTGTGCATGTGTTTAGAATATCTTTATACACATCTGGATGTGTGGTGTTTATTATAGGTATATAACATAAATTTTATTGCAGCTTGCTTTAAGGATTTCCCAAACTAGCACAATCTTTTTTGTATTCTTTCTTTTTTACCTCAATCTTTTTTGTATTCACTTTTAGAATATTTCAGCTCATGTTGGAGACAATGAGTTTGGCTCTATAGATGGTCAGTGTATATGGGCGGTCAGAGTAGCGTGAAATGGAAAGTGGGAAATATTTTGCTCCGGAGGAGGTGTTGTTGGCCTCCGAAGGAGCAACGACGGAGGTGTATGAAGCGAGGCAGAGGTGGGGGGAGAGATGGAGGAGGCAGTGAAGAAAGAAGATGGAGGAGAGAGAGGGTGGGGGTGGGAGGATTATTTTATTATTATACGTGGGGCCCGCACCTTCAGAAATAATTAATATGAGGTCCTTGGGACTCTACTTTAATTTTCCAAGTTAGTGGAACTTTTTTAGTATTATGTCCCTTACAAGGGACATGTAATTAATTTTCTCAATTTTAAATGTGAGAGATCTACCAATACTTTTACCAAAGTGAGTTATGGTCATTGTGAGCGGTGATTGACAATCTTAATTTATCATATAAATAGGTTGATCTTTTTAATGTTGGTATGCAATAGTATCGTTCTTCATTTAATCAGACCAACTTCACTACTTCATCATCTACATTTATACTCCCATGTGATTGCGAATTGTGCTACCAAAAAAATATAGTTCACCCTTTTAATAACTCTTCCGTATTTTCATTCAATATTTTGTAAAGTTTTCTGCTGGTTTTTTAAGTTTTTAGAGACACTACATTTAAAATTTCAAAGACACTTATCTATCCAATGATATTGATATCACCAGTATCACAATAAAATCGATCAAAAAAAAGTATCACAATAAAAAAACTTCGAACAATTACAATAGTTTAATTGCATTTCAAATATCACGTAAGAGATATGAGCATGCATGCTCATGTACAGGGATGTCCTTTCCACAACTTCACACGGTTTTTGACGTTAGTGTTCTTTTAATTTATGAAATATGCAATTTTAGTTTAATTCAATACATTAAAATATTAAATTTAACTCCAATGATTACATGTGTAATTTGAAAAAGGATAATACCATTAACTATTAGTAGTAAAATTGTGCGGCTATTATTATAGTTTGTAAACCTATTTAGTTTCCTGTTATTATGTAGAATTGCTAACCGTAATTAAATGTTGTTTTTTGGAATTGTTTACCTATGCCTGTGTATGCATGTTCTTCTTTATTCATTTAAATTTGGGCAATGACCCTATTTTACCCTTAAAATAACCACCTTGTACCACTGAGCACCCTAAACTAACACCGGTACAATTTTACCCTTGAAGTAACCAAAGTGGTCTAATTTTATTCTCTGGACAATGTAATGTTGACACATGGAATGTAATGTTGACATGTGTCGTCCCTTAAGCTGATATGGTAACCAAAGTATATTTTTGACTGAGTGGTCCTTTAAATAATATACCTTTGCTTCTTTCTTATATTAGGCTATATTTGGACTGGAATCAAAATTCTCAGAAGGAAGAATGGAAAAAGACAGAACTGGTGAGAGAATTTTATCTTCTTCCCCATTTGAAAGGACTTTGAAAAATGTCCCCCTTTCAATTATGCCAATAAACTTCTTCATAGAATGTACTACCTCTGGTCCTAAATATAAGACCTAATTGACATTTTTGGAGAGGTTAAGGTTGCGAAATAAACTATTAAATCATGACATATTTGATATATTTTTAGATTATACATTAGTTTATAGGTAAAATAAATTAGTTTAAGGGAAAAAAAATTGGGTAAATCAATTTATAATTAATTCATTTTGCTTTTTTATAGGATTTTCTAAAAAAAGTCAATTAGGTCTTATATTTAGGACCGGAGGGAAAAGATGTGGTGAGTGAAAGTGTGTTGGTGGTTGTGGAGTTGTGGGGATTGAGAGAGATCGAAGATGAGATGTAAAAGTGAGGAGGAGCGATGTTGAACTCGCCAACACTTACGGTGGGGAAGATGGCCGGAGAACGATGGGAGGTGGCGGCGGGGCGGGGCGGGATCGGTAGTCATGGGAGTTGAGAGGTAGTGACCATGGGCTTTGGTGGGAAGAGGGCGATGATGTGGGAGGGATGGAGGAAGGAAAAAGACAAATTAACAAAAAAATATTAAATAATGAGAGAAGAAGGATGACACATCAGCTGACACATAAGGTTACATGGCGTTGATGTGGCAAATTCATAAACAGTGTTAGTAGTTAGATAACGGTGGCCAATTTGATACTTTTATTTTGTTAAGTGACCAAATTGAGACCGTTTATTGTTCATAGGCTAAATTGATACTTTGTTAATTGTTTGGTGGCTAGAATAACCTTTAACCCTAATCAATAATTATTATTAATTGTCTCTACATGACTTAGAAACTTGCCATTTCAAAGAAAATCTGTAGGCAATGTTGTCCATGATGCAGCAAAAGCTTAAAGAAAAACCACTTGATAGATGTTGATATTTCATCAAAAATCATAGTCTGTACTCCACAATTTTGTCAGTGAAATAGCATTCTTGCAGAAATTTGCCTACTCAGCAAGAAAATAACCAAAAAATGAAACCGCACATTCAAAGCCTGAGATACCTAAGCGGTATATACATACATAATAATTCCCCTTCGTTTCTACAGTGTTCTGTTTCTTAGCCTATCTTCATGTCAAAATACTTCATGAAGACCTAGTAGATACACATTCAAAACAATCATTCCTTCTATGACTACCGTGTCAAATTTCTCCATTCATCTTTCAAATCAACCTGAAAAATTGTAAAATATAATATTTTAATGTCAAAAACTCAAAGCTCACAAACAAATAATATGGCAAATCAAATAATATGTAAGTTGCCGTTGTTGGAAAAGAAACTTGCACAAGTTCAAAGTTGCAGGCAAACAAAACTGGCAAACAAACATGCCAACTCAAATAATCACAGTGAAATTTTGATTTTTTTTTTCTGCATGTACAAAATATAAGGGGCGCCCATCCAGAACAAGCTTATAAAACAACTAAACAGTAAATAAAACTCTCACCATAACTCAATAAAATCTATCTGTTGAACCAATCGGAGGGTAGGCAAGAAATTTAACCACATGTACTTGAGATAATGAGCATGACAACAATGCTAGTTGCTTACTTCTGTTCATCCTGACTTTTCAAATATCTCAACAAATGATTATAATTTTATAAATTGTTTAGAAGCTCAAGTTTACGAGGGAAATGTTTTATATAGTTATGAAATAGCAAAAGTTTTAATTTATTCGTATTTTTGGGCTTCTAACATTAGAAAAGTGGTTATAAATTAATAAGGCTATAACAAAGTTATAAAAAGTGAGGTGTGACAAACAACCTAAGAATCCAAATTCACTTATAATTTTGACTTGTAATCCCTAATAATTCGGGACTTGTTCCTTATGACACACCCACACAATATTTCCAACAGAAATTATATATAATATGTTTTAGGAAAATTCAAATTGACCCTCATCATGCACGGAAATGTTTATGAATAAAAGTGGCCACAAAGAACATAACATATATAAGATGCCACCCGTTAGAGTATAGACTAACGCCTAGCCCATCCAGATTCTTATAACCTCGAAAGAAGCTGCCACTATAATAAATTAGACATGAACCTCATAAGTTTGGGCAGTAATATTCCGTTCCATCCGGCAGGTATTGGGACATCGAGCATTACCTCGTATAACAGAAGACTATTTCTTTAAGCTATCATCAAAAGGTTGATTAGGCACGGTGCTCTGGCAAGTATTTTTCTCTGGTACATTAATAACAGTACTCTGGTTTTCAATAGCAGGCTCATGATTCATGCCCTTTGTTACTAATTCAGTTCCTACAATGTCAGATTCATGTAATGCATCAGGAAGAGTATCCTTCACCAATTGTTGCGACTCCAAAGAACTTGACCTGAGAGATTTCTGAGACTGTTCAACTTGAATGTTAGATTTATTATGATCTTTGCTACAAACTGTTGCTGGTCCTGCTTCATCAGAATCAGTAAATTTAACTCCTCTACATGCACGCTTAGAGGGCACAGCATGATTATGCTCAAGTGGCTGCTTGCCATTTCGAATAGCTGTGTGGCACAGTAAAATGTATCACAATGCATTGGGATCATGAAAAAAGTTGATACTTGAACAAAAAAAGAAAGGCAATGCAAATAAAAAATGTTGTATTGGTAAATTTGTGATGTGACCCAAAGACAGAATAAAAAAAAACTAGATTTGCCTATTCATGGTCAATGAATCAAGCACTCATACCAGAGAATGATCCATAAAAAAGGTAAAGGAACTATTTATAGTTGCAAATAAAAAGCAAGAATAGAAATGAATACTCCCTCGGGTCCTAAATATAAGACCTAATTGACTTTTTCTGGAAAATCCTTAAAAATGCAAAATAAGTTAATTATAAATTGATTTACCTAATTTTTTCCCTTAAACTAGTTTATTTTACCTATAAACTAATGGATAATCTAAAAATATATCAAATATGTCATCATTTAATAACTATTTCGCAACCTTAATCTCTCTAAAAAAAAGTTAATTAGGCCTATATTTAGGACAGGAGGTAGTACTAAATAAGCGTGGATCAAAAGAATACCTCTATCAATGTTTTGAGGCGGTTCAGGCCCATCCATTGCCTCATCTTCACCAACAGAAGGCAAAACTCTATTTACCAATTCCTTACCACCTTCATTAACACCAGCCAATGCCATACTCATCTCATGAACTAACTCATCTTCAGAAGCTATCTCAAGAAAAGAAGGGCCAATAGAAGCCCAAGTTTCTTTCAGAAAAATCCCAACTTTATCCAATGCAACTTGTCTAGTATTCATTTTCACTAATTTCTCACACATATCAACATCCCAAAGTGCAGATCCAATATCTTCCTGCCACGTAATCAACTCAGGCGTAAATAACTCACATTTCATCCCTAAGGCAATCCCAGAGAACATTCTCCCCATTTTACCCTTCCAAATACTATTGAAAGAATCAAAAAACAAGCCGGCCCTGTTCTTCTCTGGGCTTAAATCAATGTGCTTGACAGCACACTCAACGGCAACGGCACAGTATGCTTCCTTCATGGACTGAGGGACAGAAAAGCCATCCATATTTGCGATCATCACTATGCATTCCAGTGAGGTTTCAGAGATTGATGCCGCAGAAAACTCTGACTGCATAGACTTTAAAGCAATTAGTTTGGCTAGATGAGAATCTTCCTCTGGGAAAGGTAAGGCCTTCAAAACACGTTTGAGTGTTGAATCTGGAATGGAACTCATGAGCAGGAACTCAAGTATCCACCGATTTATGATGGAATCCATTGCAAAGTTTGAAACTTTGATGAGAAAGAAGAAAAAGGTGAATGTTCAGAGTTAGGGTTTGGTCTGAGTATCCATGGTGAACTCACGAATAGAAACCCTATATTGTGCTTAAAGGCTCCTTTAATATCTTAAAAAAAAAAATCCTTTAATTTTCACAAGGGTGTTTAGTTAGATTTGTGGAAAAGTACTTATTTGTAAGCTCACTTATTTTTTTAGAAAAATAAGCTCTAGGCTGACTTATTTTTATGTTTGGATGAACTTTAAAAAAGTTATTTTCCCATTTGACTTGTAAACATGTTTGGATGACTTTTGTTTAAAATGGTTTATTTTTAAGCTATTTTTAAGTCATATAGAAAAATAAGCTGGCTTATTTTCTGAAATAAACTACCTTGAGTGGCTTATAAATAAGCTGGCTTATTTCAAATAAGTTGGGTGAAAAATAAGTCCAGCCAAACATAGAAAAAAGCCACACACCCAAAATAAGTCAGCTTATTCAAAACAAGCTGACTTATTTCTCAAAATAAACCGAAACAAACACACTCATAGTCCCCTAACTTTCATCATAAATATAAGACCACTTTCTCTAATTTTGAGTAAATTAAAAAAGTTAGTTAATTTAGTTATTTACATATGGTATTCAATTTATCCCAACTATATAATGTTATCTTCACTCCCCTTTTTTGCTTGTATAGATAAGAATGGTGGAGATAATTTAGGAAAAAGTTGGGAAAAGTTAAAAAGTGATCTTATTATTAGGAACAAATTGAATTTTAAAAGTGATCTTATATTTAGCAATGAAGGGGTTACATTTTTATCATCCAGCCGTGTAAAAATTGCTAATGATACCAATATAATTATATAACCAATCCTCCTATTCTTATCATATGTGCAATTTGTTTTTTTATTTGTTTTAAAAAGTAAGAATATAAAATTAATCATTTTTAATATGTCTAAAGTTACTTTTTTGAAATGTGTGGCTGGACCCCAAGAGAGGGGGGTGAATTGGGTGATAGAATGAAACTTAAAATTCTTTTTAAAACATTACTTCTTGTGCTTGATGAAGATGACGATAAATCATGTCATGCACAAGTAAGTATGATGGTGTGGTGCTGGAAATGTGAAGATTAAAAACAGAATAAGCACACACAGATTTATCCTAGTTCGGTCACTTCCAGACCTACATCCGGTCCCCAGGCTTCACCTGAGATTTTCAGTCCACTAAACTTCTTGTTTACTCCAGGCACAAGGAAGCCTTTACACCTTAGGTTTTACGAACACGGGTTCACCTAACAACCCACAGGTTTTGCAATGGGCTTACCTGCAAACCTTTACAACCACAAGTTTTACGGGCTCACTTGCAACCTTGGAGATTTAGATAACCTCTAAATACTCCCCCTCACTTTTGTAATGTTACAACACTGTTCTTCAAGCACAAAGCTTTAGAACAGCCTCTCTCAATTAGAGGAGTTGATAATATGTTCACTCTATGAAGTGATTGTGATAAACACTTAAGTACAAATGATTCTCTCAAGAATTCTCTCTAAGAATATTACAACTGTAGGATTAGAGAGTAGAAGATAAGAAAAATGTATATTACAAATCTCAGACAATAAGCTTGTTCTTCGTTTTTCTTCTATGAATGCTTCAGATCTTTTTATACTCCATGTCTTATTGCTCAAATAGCTTGGACGACAACTTGAAGTATGTCCGTTTGAATATAGCTGTTAGTCCCTTGTTACCGTTGAGAAGTACATCTTCATTAATGCTTAGCAGGGTTGACTTGCTTTATCTCTGAAAAGCAACTCTGACAACTCTGCTCTGATAAAAAGCATTCTGACTTCTGGGCATATGTACGTTCTGTCTCTTGTACTCTTGCTGACGGATGAGCATCGTTCATCCGGAAGCGGCAATCTTGCTCTGCAAGTGTTAGTCTCAGAATTCCAGTGCCAAGAGTACTTTGCATCCGGAAGCTCATTTGCATCCGGAAGTAAAACTAAGTTCTGCACATAGTTGTTAGTCCAACAGAGTAGTATATATATATAATCAAGTGCAGTAAGAACCATATATGCTGTGGGAAGTATGTTTGCTATGGGAAGCATTCTTACTTAGACTAGATTCTGACTTGGCATGTTATTGATTTCCACTGAGGGATGTATTCTTCATCCGTGAGCGTCAGTCACGTTATTTTACTCTAATTCTTCCGGAAGCGATTCTACATCTGGTTGTGTTCTAACTTAGTCTTCATGAGGTTCAATACTCTAACAGCCTAGACTAGGTTCTGACTTAGTGTATTGTCTACTGACGCTAGGGGATGTCTAGTCCATCAGTCAGCGTAAGTCTTGTCATTTTACTCTAAGTCTTCCGGAAGCAATTCTGCTACCGGATGCATTCCTACTAGAACTATGTTATGACTTAGTGTTATATTCTCTGACGCTCGGGGTTGTCTTAGTTTAATAGACAATGCTAGTCACTTAATTTACTCTAAGGGGTCGTTTGGTTCGCTGGAAGAGGTTTTGATGGAAGTGGAAGTGGAAGTGGAGGTGGATGTAGGAGTGGAAGTGGAGGTGGAAGTGAGGTTTTAATGTGTCTTTGGTGTGGAGTAATTGTAGATGGAAGTGAGGTATTTTTTTATATTTATATATAAAAAGAAAATATGAAATTCCTAAGATACCCTTGAAAAAACACTTCCCCAGAAAATCAACAGCCACCACCTTCATCCTATTTTCCATCCAAACCCCAAATCCACCACCAATCCACAATAATCTAACATGTCTGATCTAACAATTCATTAAGCAAAACCATATATAATATTCAAGGCAACAATACAATCACTGAGATGAGGGGCTTTAAACGAGCACAATAATATAATTACTCATTTTTCAACTTGTTCTTGAGGTGGCGATGGTGGTTGACGGCAGTGGTTGACGGCGGTCCATGCATCCCCTCAAGAGAAACACCACCTATCCTGTCTACCGCTCCGACCTCACCGTCATCCCCGAACATCCCACCGAAGAGTCTCCGACCTCACCATGTATGTGAGGAATATGTTGTTGAATGAGGGGTGATGCGGCGGCGGCGGCGGGGAAGGGCTGGGCCAGGGGTGATGCGGAGGTGGCTGCGGGGAAGGGCTGGGCCAGGGGTGATGCGGAGGCGGCTGCGGGGAGGGGCTGGGCCAGAAGGTGGTGGCAAGGCGGGGAGGTGTTGGGCAAGGAGGTGGCGGGGAAGGGCTGGGCTGGAGGCGACGACGGGGAGGGGTTGGGCCAGAAGATGGCGGCGGGGCAGGGAGGTGCTGGGCAAGGAGGTGGCGGCAGTGAGAGTTGTTGAGTGGGAGGAGGAAGAGAGAGGTAGCTTTGAACATGGAGGGCAAAATAGTGTATTGAATGAAAATGTGAGGGCATAATGGCCATAAATTTTCACTTCCATGGAGCTCATCTCACTTCCATAGGTTTAGGTAGAGAACCCAATTCCATCATTTTTGATGGAAATGGAAGTGGAAGTGGAAGCCACTTCATGCACACCAAAGACAAAAATGATGAGTTCCACTTCCACTTCCACTTCTCTGCCCCCAATTCCAGCGAACCAAACGACCCCTAAGACTTCCGGAAGCAATTCTGCATCCGGTCGTGTCCTAACTTAGTCTTTAAGATTTGATATTCTTCTACTCTAGACTGAGTTCTGACTTAGTGACTTACTTGTTTCCGCTGTGGGATGAGTCTTTCATCCGCGAGCGCTAGTCCTAATCCATCCGGAAGTAAATTCACATCCGGTTGTACTCTTACTTGGGGTTCTATATTAACCTAATTCTTTCTAAGTGTTTAACTGGTTCTTTCATATTTAGTCTTCATCAAAACTTAAGATTCTAACACTTTTGTCTCAAAAAAATGTCTTAAGTTAGTACTTTTGACCTTAAATATAACACTTCTTTGACTTTTTTATAGAAATCAAGAAATCAAATTAAACCACTAAATTATAATACACCTAATTATATTATAGATTAGTGTATGATTAGACTAAATTAGTTTTGCAAAAAATGATAATCATAAACATTTTAAAGTGATTAACTTTATATCTTCAATTTGTAAAAAAAAAGATAAAGGGGCCTTAAAATCAAAAACATAATGAGTATTTTTTTTCTTCAAAACTACTATATCTTACTTATAAACTAACTGATAATATAATTACATGTATTATATAATGTAATTTAGTAGTAAATTTATTTCCTTAATGTTAAATAAATTAAAATTTGATTATTCTTAAAAAATATTACTCCCTCCATTCATAAATATGAGTTAATTTACTTTTTTTTGGAGAATGCTAATAAATCTAACAAAGTAATTACAATTTATTTTTCTAATTTTTTTCCCTAAATCAATATATTTGATTTATAAGCTAACATATACTTCCTACATTCCTAAATATAAGATCATTTTCCTTAATTTGATTAGATTAAGGATGCTAGTTAATTTAATTGTTAACACATCATATTACTAATCTACCATAATCATATACCTTTATTTTCACTCTCATACTCTTACTTGTTTATTATAATAAAAATTATTACAGTTTATTTGAAAAAATTGAAAAAATAGAAAATTACTTATATTTAAGAACAAATTGAAATGTGAAACTGATCTAATGTTTATAAAGCCAGGGAGAGTAATATAATAACATAAAAAACTATGTTATGATTGAAATGATTATTTTACCTTAAACCAAAATAAAAGTGAAGTGATCAGACCAAAAAAAATTGAAGTAAAATCGATGGAGTACTTTCCAAGAAAAAACCAAAAAAGAAAAGAACATAAGTATAAGAACAAGAGTACTCTCTGGAAATGTTATAAAAAAAAGAGTAGTCTCTGGAAATAGGAAACCAAATGGTGTATATAATGTAAGCTTCCTTCTCAAATGGTTGGGCTTATTTTTCAAAATAAGCTGGCTTATTTTGAATAAGCCAGCTTATTTTGGGTGTGTAGTTTTTTTTTATGTTTCGTTGGACTTATTTTTCACCCAGCTTATTTGAAATAAGCCAGCTTATTTATAAGTCACACAAGGTAGCTTATTTCTGAAAATAAGCCAGCTTATTTATAAGTCACACAAGGTAGCTTATTTCTGAAAATAAGTCAGCTTATTTTTTCTACATGACTTAAAAATAAGCTAACGTAAAAATAAATCACGTTTAAACAAAAAGTCACTCAAACATGTTTATAAGTAAAATGGGAAAATAAGCCACTTTTTTCAAAGTTCATCCAAACATAAAAATAAGTCAACCTAGAGCTTATTTTCCAACTGACTTAAAAATAAGTCATCTTTCTACAAGTCAATCCAAACACACCCAGAAGGGATTGCAGAGAGTACCAAACCAGCGGAACTCATTGATTTTCTTCACCGATTTACCCTTTGCACACTTCTAGCAATGTATACATTTATTATTCCTTAGTTAAAAAAGACTGGTGAAATACTGAAATGAGCAATACATCATCCAATTCAGAGAACAGATTACGTTTATCATCTTAAAAAAGTGGTAAATGGATGAAGTTGAGGCTTTTTTTCTATCTATTTTTTGGCAATCCTGGTAATAAGACTTTCGTTCACATAATGAGTGGCCAACAACAATTCTACACGTTATATCGGAACCACAATGATGTTTTATATGAAGAGATCTTTTCAGAATTAAATAACCGCAGTACCAAATTTTTTTTTATAAAAAATTTTGACATAAGTTAATGGCAAAAACAGCTCAAGTTCAAACTAGGGAAAATTAATATGAGGTCCTTCAAAAGGGACTTAATACTAGAAAGATCTCATGAACTCCTCATATTAAAGTAGGGTCCCTAGGGACCATACTTAAATAGATTCCAAATACAAAAAAAACCATTTTGCCCTTCATACTATAAACATAAAAAGTAAATTCATTTCCTTCCGTCCCTGTTCATGAGTTTGTTATTTATGACTCATTTCATTATCACACTAGCTTATTACTTCGTTATTTGTTGCTCATTAACTTGTCAGAGAGTTACCCGTGAATTTATTAGACCTGCTCATGAGCTTGTTATTTGCAGCTCATTAATTGTCACACTAAGTCATTATCTCGTTATTTGTTGTTCATTAATTCATCATAGAGCTGCTCATAAACTTGTTAGACCTGCTCATGAATTTGTTACTCGCGACCCATTACATTGTCACATTAGATCATTACCGCATTATTTATTGCTCATTAACTTTTCAGAGAGTTGCTCATGATCTTGTTTAACTTGTTCATTACCTTGTTTTTTGTTACACTAAACCATGAGCAATAAATTTAATTTTGTATGTTTATAGTATGAAGGGCAAAATGGTCTTTTTAGGTATTTAGAATATATTAAAGTAAGGTCCTTAGGGACCCTACTTTAATATAGGAAGTTTATGGTACCTTTCTAGTATTAAGTCCCTTATGAGAAACCTCATTAATTTTCCCTTCAAACTATCCATATATCATTTCAAATTGTGATATTAATGGTCAATTCATGGAATATTTACAGCGCTACGACGAAGTTATAAGCTAGCTTCCAAGATTGAAGCCATGCCACATTTTATTGGGAAAAGGCTGTTATGGGAAATTGCAATTTTGATAGAAAATTTTGGCCATTCTCAATTGCATATTTAAGCGTCTAAGTTAAACTACAAACTAGAATAATACTCCCTCTGTTCCTAAATATAAGATCATTTTGCCTAATTTGAGGAGATTAAGGAAGACAATTAATTTATTTGGGATTACATGATCTTCCAAAAATACCTCTCTAAAGAGAAAGATTAAAGGGAAAGAGAGAGAAACATACTATATCCTTTTGTGTATAGGGGTAATTTAGGCAAAAATTGGGACAAAATAGAAAGTGATCTTATATTTAGGAACTTATCCACTTCTCTAAAGTGATCTTATATTTAGGAATGGAGGGAGTAACAATTAAACTCATCGCAAGGCGACAAAAACCCTTGTTGATCTGTCGTCTATTAAAGTAAAATTAAGGATGAGCAAAGTTATGGATGAAAACTACCAAAGAACCACAAACTAGCACATAGCACAGTAAAGTGTTCATTTTTTTTTATTTTTTTGTGTTCATCAATCTTTACATCAGCTATATCCATCAAGTTCCATCCCGTTCACTACCAATCAAATCATTTATGCGATCAAATAAGTATAAAATTTGCACTAAAAACATTAATTCTAACCTGAAAAATACCATACATCTTGTGGTCCAACGTAAAAACAAGAATTTTACATTTGCAAGAGAATAAACCAGTAAGAGGCCAGAAGACATAATTAAAGTACCATAATTGTTTAGTATACAGTGAAGAAAGGTGTCTACACCATAGCATAATGTTTATGAACAAAATTGCCCGTCATTCAGAAAAAGAAAAGCCAAAAAAAAGGTACTCCCTCCGTTCCTAAATATAATATCACTTTGGAGAAGTAGATAAGTTCCTAAATATAAGACAACTTCCTATTTTATCTCAAGTTTTGCCCAAACTACCCTTATACTCCCTATTTTGAAAACTCCTCCTCCTTTTAAAGTTAAGTAATTGAGGGGATTTTGGGAAGATCATGTAATTTTATTGTCTTCCTTAATCTCCCCAAATTAACCAAAGTGATCTTATATTTAGGAACGGAGAGAGTATTAATTACTGAACAAAGGCATGGTTGTAGCCCACGACCTCACCAAGTGGAATATATTGTTGTTCAACAAATGACTATAGGCATGGGAAGTCATTATTGACATCAGAAAACACAAGCCCAAAAAGTCATTAACTATGTGTATATATATATGCCCTTCCACCATCAATTCATAAATTGCAAATCATTTTGACACAATAACTACTAAGATCCAAGGACTTCCTCCATTTTTTTACTACAAATAATCGAGATTAGCAGCATATGGTCAAATGTGCATATCCAATAACTTAAAGCACATGCACCTCAAGCTTCTCATTCCCTCCCATATAGAAAGAGAATTGGGTAAAACGCATGATCTTATTTCACAACAAAAACAGCAATCTAATTGTTCACGTTCACACCTTTAGCACATCTCAACCATACTTCCAAAAGGATGGTGCAAAGATATGGCTGCAACATTCGTCTCTATAGAAAGGGGAATTAATGGAAGGGTGAGACACATGACAATTCAACACCTCGATATAGAGAATATATTGGGGTTGGATCCTAAAAAAAGGTGCTGAATACAATATTCATTTAGATGTTCAAAACTAAGTCCCTAATAGATGGGTTCGTTCATTGTTGTTGAAATTTCAATGTCCACGTGTAGCAAGACAATAAGTTTATGATAAAGCGTCAACTCAATTCTAGTACCCACTTGATGAGGGCGCTGGGGAAGGAAAATATATTAGGCAGCCTTACCCCTGCTTTATGCAGAGAGGCTGATTCAAACCCACAACCTCAGCCCCCAAGGAAAGCAAGTTTACTATTGAGCCAAGCTGGCCCATCAATAAGGTTACAATATTCCAAAATTAATATACCATAGAATATCTTTTTCAATCCCCTCAGCAGGTTTCTAACAAGAGAAATGGATATCTAAATATCTATTGCAAAATCACTTAAAGAATCTAAGATTCTTAAATAGATGGTATGGTCTGGATCAATAGTCCAATCCTTTCTATGATTCCAATCACTATAGCTCACAACATTCCTCACCAGGTAACCAACCTTTAAGTCACCATGTGACTTCCAAAACCTGCTAACACTATCTGAAATCTATCATAAATAATATGCAGCTAAATCAAAAAACTAAATAATAGAAAACATAATCCTACAATGGATGTCATCATCGTTAATTAACATAGGCTAATCGAGCAAAACTCAACAGATCATAATTCGCACAACTATACTGGTTCTAACTAAAGAGATCATGTCTAGAAATATGACAATCTATCTTGCAACAATCTGCTTTTCAACGGGAAAACACAGATGTGCCTATAACTAGAAACAGCTGAAAGCGAATGCAAAGCTCTAGACTGATGAGATTCTACCCTTCATCTGTCTATGTAATAATGTAATACAGGCTTGCTAACAATTCATCTGACTTCTAGATAGTGGTCACCTGCAGTAAGAGCCCTGTGCCTATGAAATGTGATGCTTAAACCTGCACAGAGCATCTATAGAAAAGCTTAGTCATAAATCTATCTTGCATAAGGGTGGTAACGACTACTGCCTCCGTAACTTCCTCTACTACCATACAGTGCCCCTGGCCCACCATAGCCAGCACCAGGGCCAGAGTCATAACCCCCACCAGAACCTGGTCCACCATAACTTCCAAAGCCCCCAGTACCTCGCCCATATGCCCCTAGCCCACTTCCACCATATCCACTACCGAGGCCCCCCATATATGAACCATAGCGACTAGAATAGCCAAAAGAAGAATCACCTCGATAGCCAGCAAAACCACTGCTGCTGCCACCATAGCTTCCAAAACTGTCACCAAATTCATCACCACCATACCCACTGTAATCACCAAGCCTGCTACCAAAACCTCCAAAAGACCTATAAGAAGCAGGACCAAAACTGCCACTGCCAAAACTGCTATAGGATTCACCGAATCCACCATAACCATCACTGTATGGGCGTGCCCTATCACTACCAAATGGAGGAAAAGATGATGGGTTTGAGGCTTTCTTGGGTTCAGCCTTCTTGATCTCAACCTACAACAAAGAAGTAAGTCAACCTAGATTCTTCCATAAGCAGAATAGTTTGTTTAGCCTTGCTTCAGAATTAACCTGTTGTAAGCCCACTTATACCAATAGTCCAACATCATAGCTCCAACATCATAACAAAGCTTGACATTAAAGGACAACAGAAAGTAACCACAAAATAAATTCACAAAATTTCCTTTTGAATTGAAACAAGCTGTTGCTTCATTATACAAGAGACCATGGTCTTGGTTCACATGAATAAACCTACGCAACCAAATAGAACTCACCTGAGTACCAGCCATATCAATCATGTTTCCATTTGTCAGCAAATTATCAACAGTTTTTTCGCTGTCAAACACTATAAATCCAAATCCTCTTGAGCGCTTAGTAGCATGATCACGAATGATCTCATGCTCCACAACCTTTCCATATGTCGAGAAAAAGCTCTTCAATTCTTCTGAAAATCACAAGGCATAAGGAGAACATCAACATCATCACCTAACGAAAGAGAGAGAGAGAAGAGGGAAGGAGAGAGCCACTAATAGAAAGCTAGAATCCAAACCTTCGTTTACTGAGGTTGGAATACCACCAACAAATATCTTCTTAGTTTTAAAATCATTAGCCTGTGACGTGCCCTTCGGAATCGTCCTTTTGATCTCCACCTGACACAGATTTATCACAGAATACAAAGCCTGAGCCTCTCAAAATTAATCACAACATAATGCCGCTGGAAATTATTCCAACCCCACCAATAAATTCTCACAAACTAAGCTGCAAAAGCATATCAATAGTTTGTACTAGTAATAATACCATCCTTAATGTTCAAAAATGACTGGTACAGGAGCAACCACAAAGAATCCTATACTTTCAAACACAAAAACATAGAGAGGAAAAAAAAAGCAACTTGAAAGTAAAAGGAGTTGGTCCTACCTAGTGGAAATACTAAAAAAGCAAAATAAGTCAACAATAAATTGATTTACCTTATTTTTTCCTCAAACTAGTTTATTTGACCTATAAACTGATGACTAATGTAAAAATATATCAAATATATCATAATTCAATCTCCAAAAAAAAAATCAACTAAGTCTTATATATAGGAGGGCAGGGAGTATGAAAATTACCTGCTTGCCATTGATGAGGTGGTCCTCCTGGATGACATGATCAACGACAGAGGGATCAGCGTAGGTGATGAAACCGAAGCCTCGGGGTCGACCCGTGTGGCGATCTTTCATGATGACAGAGTCGGTGATCTCCCCATACTTCTCAAAGTACTTCACAAATTGTTCTGAGGCAAAGCATGACGTCAATCAGCACAAAGAAAAAGACAGACTTTGAAGAAAAGAATGATAAAATGTGAGGTGGGTGTTTCTAACCTAGTGATGTGTCTCTGGCAAGCCCTCCGATGAAGATTTTGCTGCATGAGAAAAAAGAAGGTGATGGGAAAGAAGATAATGGAAACAGTGAATGACAGAGAGAGAGAGAAGAGGGAAGGAGAGACACTCACCCAGGACTGGCACCATCATTGTCGCCCTTCCTGGAGGCCATGGAGAAGATGGTTGCACAGACTATAGATGTCTATGACCACCACAGATTGTGAATTGTGATGGATAGAGCGACTAACACCAAAGAAGGAAATAGATGGTTAGGGTTCTACTTATCGGCCAGAGAAAAAAAACCCCTTTTCCTTAAATAAAGTCGGACTGTTTTTTTTTTTTAAAAAAATAATCCTACTTGTTATTCCCTCCTGTCCTAAATATAAGACCTATTTTAGGATGAGTTTGGTTATAAATATAAGACCTATTTCTAATTTCTACCAACTTTTTCCTAAAATATTCTTATCAATGCCCCTAATAATAGACAAAACGAGAGAGAGATGGTGGAGTTAATGCTTATTAATATGTAGACAAGAATAGAGGGAGAGTGGAGACAATGCCCTCTGATGGTAGACAAGAGAAGAGGGAGAGTGAAGTCAATGTTCCCTAATGGTAGACAAGACAAGAGGGAGTGTGAGGGTGAAGGTGGATAGTTAGGGTATATTAGTAATATCATGTCATTTAAACTAACTTAACTTATATTCATAATCTATTCAAATTAGATAAATGGGTGTTATATTTAGGACTGGAGGGAGTATAAAACAAATAAAAAAAATGACAAATAAGGACCTCCGAATGTTTAAAATGACACAAGTAAGGAACTTGAACTTTCGAGTAAGGAACTCACATTTCCAAATAGAACAATTAACAATTGGAACGTACCTATTAACAACTGGAACATTACCAATTTACAATTGTTTGATTCCTTAATTGTCCTTTTGAAAATCTGAGTTGCCTACTTGTTCTTTTAGAAATTTAAGTTTCTTACTTGTTCTTTTTTTATAACAATTCCTTACTTGTTCTTTTGGACATTCAGTGGTATTTAATTGTTATTTTCGGAAAACATATTATATGGTTAATGTCTTAATGTCCATGAAGTCTTTGTATTTCTATTCCTCGTGGGATTCTTTTTCTTTTAAATATTACTCTCTCTGTATCTAAACTAGCAAAAGGGGAGCAAGATGTCAATCAACATTTATTCAAGTCAAATATTTTGACAGCATATATATGTTAACGTAAATTAAAACAAATAAAAAGGGTTAAGGTCAAGTAATTCAGCATGTTCAGTGAAAACAAGACCTTTTTCTACCTACGCGTTGCATGGAACCAATTTTGCATAGGATATTATTAAACTATGTTGTGTAAGAACAAATTTTACAGTTTGAATAGATAGTGCACAATAAGAAAACTATTGACCCAAATAGTTGATTTTATGAACGAAAAAATATATTGTAAAATACAAAAGTTTAATTATTATTTAAATATTGGAAAACCTCTATGTAAACTATATTTAATGTTTTGCTTGTGCTTCTTTTTTCTTCATCTAATATCAGAATCTTCAATCCACTAATTAATGCAAATATTGCGCAACTTGTTAAATTAGTTATCTACAACTTCATTTGTCGATGTAAATATTGCACAACTTGTTAAATAGTTATCCTAAAAAAGGTGATTCTCTAAATTTGGGGTAAGTAGCTTCTACTATTATTTAATTAATTGGAACACCAACATTTGACAATAGTAATTGAGATGACATTTCAATCTCATGTGGAAGCCCAATTGCCCCATCTCCATCTGTCAATAGTCATTCCGTGAATTTTTTATTGATCCTTGTTACATTGGATCATGCGAAGATTGTAGCCTCATGTTTTGTTTAAGCTCCACTAAAGTACATTGATGTCATAGAGCAGACGTGTTCACTGTCGCATTGACTATTTCAGCTCTTCCACCCCTTAGGAACCACTGGTAGTATCTGCCTGAAATCTCCTCCCATAACAATACATTCCATCCCCCCCCCCAAATATTGAATCACATCTCAACAGATATCTAGATGATATATAAATGGCTTCGACGCTATGTTATTTTTATCATTGGTGTCTCATCCCATATCATTAGGCTACTTTCTTTGATTAGGTTTGCTTCTAGTGTATTATGGCTCAATCCCCTCGTCCAATGCACGGATCGTCAGGAAAAAAAGTTCCATCCAATATGATTGTTAATAAGAAATATGAAATGAATTATGTATAATCCACCATTCTATCCAATACTGATATCACACCATTTAAAGGAAGGAAATGACATTTTATAGTTTTTAGATGAAATGTGAATTTTGTGGAGATATACAGAAACATAATGGGTTAAGCAATCAATTGATGAAATGTTGATCATTAAAATTGGAGCATAATTTCATAGATATGTTCATTTGAATAAATTGTATTTGATTGCATTGATTTTGACCGAATTGAAAAAAAAATGAATATTAGGCGGTAGAATAAGTAATTTGATTTTCAATTGTCTTCCTTATGTTTGCATCAAATTTCAATTTAGTCTTTCAAGTTTGAAAAATATACTTTTAATACCTTATATTTGCATCAATTTTCAATCTAGTCATTTATGTTTGAAAATTACTCTTTAAGTTTTTTTGTTAACACTGTTAGTTTCACCTAAATTTAAATGCTTATTTCATAATTAAATTGGGGCCTTAATGTCAAATTTTGAAACTATAAAACTAGTTATACTAAAATAATTTAATGTAAGCATTTTTTTCCTCGTGTAATAACCATTTGAAATTTTTAAGTTAATTTTTTCCCTTAGATGAAACTAACGGCATTAATAGAAAAAAACTAAAAGTGTATTTTCTAAACATAAAGGACTACATTGAAACTTGATGCATGCATAAGGGATTAAAAATGTACCTTTCAAATATAAAGGACTAAATTGAAACTTGATGCAAATATAAGGGAATAAAAGTCCACTTTAGCCTAACAAAAATTCAAATGGAAAAGTCTTTACGAAAATAAAAACTGTGGAATTAATTAGAATAAATGTACATAATGTACCCTAAAGGATAATTCCGTCTGATATCTAAGGAAATATTTTTAACCGCTAAACAGTGAATCACGTAGATGAATATTTGAATGATCAAGTCATTATTTTACTAATAATTGCAATAATTGATTAAATGATTCAATGCTTGAGGCCCAAAAGTTTTTGTAAATACATTTTCAATCATTGGAAATGATTCAATGATGATTAAAGATGATAATATTAGAAAATTTGAATAATTGATATAAAAAGGATGAATCAAATCAATATTTAATGAAAAAGTTCTAATGTATTCATATTTAAAGTGCCATTAACAAAGTTATTTAATTTTTAAGAATAATTACTTTCCCAAAACTTTCTCAATTCCAATTCATTCCATTCACTTAATTGTCAAAATTGCATGGTAAAAATGTAATATTCTTCATTCTATTTCATAATATCAATTTTAATAATCAAATTTAAATTTAATTACTTAGCTTTTTAAAAATAAGTAATACTTGCTTTTAATTTTCTTAAAATACTTCGCCAAAAAATTTCTCTTATTCTCAACAAAACATTTAACTCCCTTCTCATAATAAAATTGGAATGAACTCTCATGTTTCAACATAGGTAGAGAGATACAAATGGTTTAGTTGTCTTCAATTAATCATACATAATGATCAATTTGAATCGGTCACACAAATATAAACTTGACAATAATAGATCCATGATTAAGATCAAATATATGACAATCCAAATAACAAATTAAATAGAAAATAAAAGAAATTACAACTAATTACAAACAAATAAAGATAAAATTATTCAATCTCTCTTGGTCAAACAAGTAAGCTTGTACCGGATCAGCCCAATCTTGATAAAGCTACATGGATGAATAATACCTAACATCACATGTCAAAATATGGCAAAATAGGCTAGATAAAATATGACAATCAATCGGTAATATTCTTGCTCTCACTACACAACAAATGTCGATCGTAGAAAATTTACAAAAGTAGATAGATAGGTATATAATCATCAACCGAAAATGGCAAATAGTAAATGGTAAGAAAACATCAAAGGGTAAAATTAAGGGGCATAAAGGGAAAATGATAAAGAAAGATAAAATTTCATACCATAGCGTATGAGGAAGCTAAGAACCCTGCTATAGCATAATTTGCAAAATTAAAAAATGATTTGTTAAGATACCATTACTTTGACACAAAACTAATTGTCTTATATTTCATGATAAAGTAAAACAAATCACATAATTTAAAAACATTCACTCATCTAACAATTCATCTGAAATTGTAAGAAGGCAATGCTTATCAATGGGACGCAAATGAAGAGTAATTTGCATCAACAATATATAGGCAAAATAGAATGAGGATCAACCATAAGAATTGCAATTGTGTTAATTGTAGAAATAATGAAATTCAAACATAGTGATACTGATATGGAAGGAAATTGTGTTAATTGCAGAAAATAAAATATGAATAGCAAATTTACATGCGTTATATGATATATCTTTGATTAGATATTTGTTCACTGTTTAAATGTTCATTGAGCCGTGAATGTGGTTGATGATTTTCAGGGCAAATTTAGGGAACATGCCATATCGAAAAAGATGCAAATTGATGATATTTTTTGCTGAAAGGAAAATAGATCAAGGAAAGGTTTCATATCAAAAAGGAAGTAAATCAACAAAATATTGGTTGTTATGAGCACATGCAACAACTATGAGACTTGTCTAATAAAATCCAGTTAAAAAAAATTTTATAAATGATTGCTTAAATTTTTGTATTTATAAAAAATACATTATTGATCGAGTATTTATAAAAACAACACGATATGGTAATACAAAAAATACAATGTGGTGTTACAAAAAATACAATGTGGTGGTAACCTGGCGGGTTGGCGTGAGTGATAAATACTCTCGTCCCTTAAACAAGTGGTTGGGGGTTCGATCCCCAGCCCTTGCGAATGGAGCAAATTCACAGGCCAGCTGTCTACCCCTACATGGGACTTCAGAACAGCAAAGGATTAGTCCCACTTGACACGCGGGTGAGATACCCTTGAGAAATATAAAAAAAATACAATATGGTGGTATAACAGTTGCTTCCTTTTTTGAGCACAAAGAAAAATAATATGGTGTTATAGCAAAAAAATATCCCTTAAAATAAGTTTGGGTTGAATGTTTTTTTTAAAATATTAATAAATAAAATTTAGGAATCATTATTTTTGAAAATTATCCAAAGATGTTTTGTTGGTAATAACATGCTTTGTGAATATAAAGAATTTCAGAATGCCTCTTTTAGCCGTAGAGTAGAAGTTTGTGTTGAAGGAATATTTTTTAATTACTTGATTTTTTATGATTTTTCGGAAAAACTATTCTACTCAAAAGCTATTCTCAGAAAGTTATTTTCTCAAAAGCTATTCTCCAGAAGTTGAATCCAAACAGGCACTATTTGAAAGTTTGTTTCCCTCTCATTTATATGTTTATGGAATTTTGTTGGATTGAAAGTTTGTTTCTTCCCTCATCAATTACTTTTTTATGAAACTTTTTTTTTTTTCAAGTTTGATTACCCCATGCCATAATACATAAATCTTAAATAAATATCGGGTTTTTTGTTTGTGATTGATTGTTTTCAATGCAATTTCCCAATTAGATTAGTGATTATATTGGGTACTTTGAATCATTTTCTTAAGTGGTTGTGTATCATCCAATCAAAATCATTCAAAGTGGGAGTTTAGATAACATCAATTAGTTTTTTATGGAAATTTGTTTGTTTGAAAGTTTGATTCCCTCTTATTTACATGATTCTCAAATAAATATAATCATTTTTTGTTTCTGATTGATTGTTTGGCTCTTAATTTCCCAATTAGAATAATGATTTTATTGGTTAGTATGTTGTGTTTATTTAAGTTTTTGTTTATCATCCCATCAAAATCATTCAAAGTGGGAGTTTATAGTACATGTGGACCAATAGTTTTTGAGCTTAGAGGTTTAGAGGTATATATGGGATGGATTGGATGGATAGGTTAAACCAAAAAAGAATGTCTTACTAGTGCCACAATATCCATAGACAAATCCACCTTTGCTATCGTTCACTTTCTACAAACACATAAATGCACTCTGTTGGTATAAAATATAATTAGCATTCCATCAAGAGCATTAACCTATCTATTGCTTTTGTGAAAACAATCAATTGTAATCAATTGATACAAAATATAATAGAAAGTTAAATTTGTTTCCATTACTATACCTACATTTAAATCTTTAGAAAAAATCATTCCTATATGTTATTTAAGATTCACCACTGGCTCACTCGTAGTCTCTTCTCCCACAAAAATTGTTCTGCATGCCTTCCTCATTTCCTAACCTGTCTAAAAAAATAAAGAACAATACCAATGGGGCAAAGAGGTCGTTACCAGCAAGAGAAAGCGATTTGAGGTTGACGACAAGTTTGTCAGACTCAAAACCAAAAATTGTGATGCTCTTCATATCTTCGAGGACGCTGTTGAGGAGGATACTCTGCATGTCCTTCTCATTGCCCACTATCAAAGCTATCATCGGAATCAGTATCCTCATGGTTTGAACATATTTTCATGTAACCCATCCGCACGGACACTGTTTCCAATGATAGCTTTGACAGTGGGCAATGAAAAGACATGGAGAGCATGCTCCTCAATAGCACCCTCCAAGCTGTGAAGAGAGCCACGATTCCTGGTTTTGATCTGACAGACTTGTTGTCAACCTCAAATCACTTTCTCTTACCTGTGTCGATCTCTTTGCGGGAAAAATAGGGTGTGAGTGACATAGTGATGATTTTCAAATAAAATGTGTTAGAATCTTAAGTTTTGATGAAGACTAAAATATGAAAGAACAAGGCAAACACTTAGAGAATATTAGGTTAATATAGAACCCCAAGTAAGAGTACAACCGGATGTGGATTTACTTCCGGATAGATTAGGACTAGCGCTCGCGGATGAATGTCTCATCCCCTAGCGACAGCAAGCACTTCACTTAGTCATAACTCAGTCTAGGAGCATTAGATGTACAAAACCCTTGAGACTAAGTTAAGATGCTACCGGATGTGGATTTGCTTCCGATTGTCTTAAGGCTAGCGCTGGCTGTTGGTATGGATAACACTGAGCGCCAGTGAACATAACCCAACGTCCAGTGGATTAGCTTCCGATTGCTTAGTGACTAGCGCTGACTGTTGGAATGGATAACACTGAGCGTCAGTGAGTAAAATGTGAACATAACCCATCGTCCAGTGGAAGTGCTTCCGGATGTGGATTTGCTTCCGGATGTGGATTTGCTTCCGGATGTAAGAAAGCTTCCTTAGACTAAGTGAACTCCCACTGCATGTGACTATGTGTTTATATTGCTAGACTAAAGTTCAAAGTGCAGCACACTAAGTAAAGTTGCTTCCGGATGTGAATCCGCTTCCGCAAGCAATCAGAATGTCAGAACGTTCAGAGCAGTGCAGTGTTAGAATCCTTTTGGCAGAGCAGAGTTGTCAGAACTACTTTTCAGAGATAAAGCAAGTCAACCCTGCTAAGCATTAATGAAGCATTAAATGGGCAAACGGTAACATGGGGAAAACGGCCATATTCAAACGGCTAACCCACCTACCAAGAGTAGGAATACTTGAAGACTATATAAAGAAGCTCACCTTCATTTATGAAGGCAACTAATATCTTTGACATCTTGAAGAAAGCTAGAGTGAGAAACTAAGAAATCCTTCAAGCATTCAAAGCTGCCCAGAAAAGAGAAAGAGCATTTAACGCATTGAGAGTTCTTTTCATCTACTTATCTTGTACTCTTTGTTGTTAAGTCTCTTCTTGTATTAAGAGCATTAATTGTACTTAAGTGTGTAACATTATCCGTTCTTTAAGAGAACTAAGTTTAGAAAATCCTTTATTTGTAAAGGTTGAACCCTTGCTGGAAGTAAGGGGGAGTTAGTTAGCAAGGTTGCAAGTGTGCCTTGAGAAAAACTTGTGGTTGTAAGGTTGCAAGTGATCCGGTCCAAAACTTGCGGTTGTAAAGGTTCCAGGTGAACCCGTTGTAAAACCTGGGGATAGTGGAACTCAACCTGGGTGGTTGAGAACTGGACGTAGGTCAGGAAGACCGAACCAGTATAAACCCTTGTGTTGTTATTGTTTGATTTTTATTAGGTAGCACAATTCACCCCCCCTCTTGTGCATCCATTACTTTCAAAATGTAGTATATTTTTTCCTGACATAAATATAAGGGCAAATGTGCAAAAATAGCCATCGTAAATTTAAAAATGTGCAACTATAACTCTTGTAAATTGAAGGGGGCAAAACTGTATACTGTAAATCAAAATGGGGCAAATATGTTGATGAGACTTTAATTTTTTGATGAGACTTTATTTTTTCAGATGATTACGTAGAAGTAAGGTGAATTTCACATGATTTGGGGTTCTATTTGGTTTCTTATTGAAATGATTTGGGGGTCTAGAGTTCGTTTTTAGTGATTTAGGTTCAACTGGATGCATTTTTGCTTTCACGTTAGATTTTGGAATTGACATGTCATTTACTGATGGTGGAGCCCACGTCTAGAAAATGTCTGTTTAACTCTACCTAACGAATAAGTTACTTTTGCCTCATTTTGGTTTATAATGTATGGTTTTGCCCCATTTTAGTTTACAGTATACAGTTTTGCCCCTTCAATTTACCAGAGTTATAGTTGCCCATTTTTAAATTTACGGTGACTATTTTTGCACCTTTACCCTAAATATAATCATAGTAACGAACAAAAATCACTTTCTAATATATTTTGCATTAATAAAGTGGAAATGATTGGTTGTATAAAATAAAAAAATGAGTCAGTGATTTATGTCCTAGATGGAAACTGATTAAGCTTGCTTGCTAATACCAAGCAATAGAGTTATCAAGCAGCAAAAAAAGTAAAACACTTCGTAAACAACCTATTCTGTCTGAACCTCAGAAAAAAAATTATAACATAACAAAGAATAAAATTTAAAAAAATCAAGAATTTTTTCCCATTATTTCTTAGAATAGCTCTTTCTTAAAAGGGATAATAAAAAAGGGAAACAATTGAGTTGAAGTTCATCATTGAGATATTCAATGTAAATCTTTTTTTTTTGAAAGGAATGTTCTCTTATAGTAGCAATTGAGTTGATAATTGTTGACATCATATTGAGTGAAGAGAGAAAAGAAAAAAAATCTGAACATGAGAGCATACATGCATAAAAGGAATTGTTACAATTTCAATTTCATGGAGTCATCATCATGCACAAACGGACGGTTTTGACTTTTGAGTGAAACTTAAAAATCTAATATAACAAGTAATTTTCCGTAAGGAATCTCATTTGCTTTCACACTTGGAACCAGTTCCACATATAATGAGTAATGAGAATTCAATTGTCTCCGTTCACATCCTGTGATCTCATTTCGGTTTTTCAATTTAATTTAATAGACCATTAGTGAGCGCTTATTACTCCAAGTTTCCGACAACTCTCTGTCTTCCCAGATCCCTTCTTCTTCAAATCTGACCTATCGTCCTCCATTCCTACCTTCCTCTTCAAATTTCTCTGTTAACCACCTCCCTTTCAGATGCTTCGTCTCCTCCCTCGCTTCTCCCTCTCACTCCAGCGGCGCGTTGACCTCCAACAGCGACCTACCTTCACTCCGAAGACGTCGTCGTTGACAACGACGAGGAGGATTACAACAATAATTCCTCCATGCGGACGATTTCAGCGATGCTGACTTTGTGTGAACAATGATTTCGAGTATTCACCAATTTTAATCTTCCCTTTGTTATTGTTTTGTTCTTCCTGTTATTCACAACTAAATCCTTCACTTTTTCTTCTGTTTTGAAATTATTTCCCTGTATTGATGTGTTCTTATTTGATGATGATGATGCAGAGAAGGCCTTACCACGAGATCAGTTTCTGCTTCCAATAAAATTCAATTGCGTATTGATCTGGTGGGCATGGACGATGACATCAACAGACTTCTTGGCCAAGTTGGGAAATTGAGAAATGTATGTTTTTATCTATTTCACAAGTTCTTCTTTTCTTTCATTTTGCTTTAGCCTTTAATGATTCCTTTTTCCCTTCAACATTGGATGACCTGCTGATTTTTATTGTTTAAACCAAAATATTGCTCTCACTTTTTATGAAACAGTTTTTATTTGAGCCTTATTCCTTGGACTTTTCATTTTTTGCCAAAAGTGCTCCAAAAGCTTTTTTCTTCAGGAAATAGGTATTGTATCACCAGAAGTGTTCTAAATATTGTACCTCACATTACAATGATTGAAGAATGATTTCAACCTCTAAAACATAATGCACATTTACTATATGATTTGAATGTCTTATATGTAATAATTGACAAGTCCATTTTTTAGAGTTTGATGGCATCATTTGACTTGCCTAAAAATAATAAAGAATGGACATTGATATTGATTATTGGTGGTTATCACCAATTCTTTTGGGTGTTGGGTTGTATTTATGACCTGTTTTGAAGAATGATTTCAACTTCTACAACATAATGCACTATTTACTATATGATTTGAATGTCTTGAATATGTATAACAGTTGTATGCGGCCAGAGTCATAAAATCATAAGACCTTCAGAAGAAAACCTGTTAACTTGCTTATCTGGTTGATTTACAAGTGTTGAATTTGTGATTTAGAAATTTCTTGGTATGTTATCATGTTTATCACTGGACAATTTGTATTTTCCTCACCATGTATTACTTTACTGCATGGCTACACGCCTTCCTCCACCAAAGGAAATTGTTATTTGTTTCCCTTATATAATTTACTCATTTTATTTTTCTGCCATTGTAGTAATATACCAATGCAGCTATTGGGTTCCTGTTATTGTTATTTTTATCAGAAAGTTGAGACTTTTTAACATGAGATTTGATAACTCTTTGTCCTGCTATTTGAATATTTGTGGTTGATAAATTTTGTGTTGTGCTTTCTTGGATTTGGAATTTTGGAAGTCAAGATTTCTTTTACCTTGGAAACTATGACTGTTGGAGTTGACTAAATTAAAGCCCCATCAATCTTTTAAAATATTTCTTCCCAGTTAGAGAGAGAATCTCCCTGAATTTAAAATTAGAGTGTATATCTGGATGTAGTTAGTTGAATTGAAGGCTCATCACTCATCTCATTCTTAGGCTAATTGACAACAATCTTAAATTCCATCTTGCTTTGAATTAGAGCACTGACATTGCTCACTGTTCAATTTGGTGCATTCTTACTGGTTTCTCAATTGATCAAAGTTTAAAATGATAGCTCTTTTGAAAAAATAAATGCAGAAGTCTTTCATTTTCAACTTTCATTTTGGTTTGCCTAACCACCATATGTGCTCTTCCTCTGTACTGAAAGTGTGGGTGCGTTTTTCCTATTTGATATTGCCCATGACAAATTTTTGTTGAAGTTTGAGTTTACATAGTCGTCTGGATGATTATGTTTCTAGGGATTTTACTTGATCATATGCATAAACTGGGTGTAGGGCTTTCTTTCCCATGTTGGCTCCGTCTTTTGTGTTTGAAAAATTACTTCTTGATGGGAGTGTTCAATCTGTTGAAGCTGATTAAGTATCAAAGATTGCATTATGCTAGACTGAACTTATAAAAGCTAAATGAGCGAATAACATGATTGACGATAATTACTTAGACTTGCTATTTCTTTGTTTGTTGATATTCATCTTATCAAAAATTAATATTAGTATTAGTATTAATATCTAATTGACACTAGATCAATCATCTGTTACTTGCAATACAAAATTAGAATCAAGAATGACCAGTTATTGTCATGATTCCAGCTGTTACACATTTGATATATGTATCCTATTTAATATTTATGACTTCATTAATTAAATGATTCACTATCTTCCAAATTGTTACACAACACTCATTGGATCAAGAATGACTTTTGATTATGATACATTGTCCTATCAAGCCTTGGCAAGCAGGATATTTTGTTTACTTTTTCATGGAGTCATGCCAAGTTTTTGAAAATTACACATGAATCAATCTTACGTTGGAGTCAATGTAGTGTTCAATGCCCTGAATCTCACATTGAGTGGTATTAGATGTTTGAATCTCACATTTTTTGCAAACTATTAAGACCACTTACAAGACAGTCCCACATGCATTCTGAATCAATCAAATTCCTTATGACAATGGAACATGTATCTATAACTGATTATTTTTATTGTTTGAAGGGTGTTGGATTACAAGATTTGCTAAGCAAGATTCAAATGAGATTAGTGTTGAGATGGATGAAAGGCAAGCAGAGGCTACTCTTTTAGGCTCTCTCTATTTACTGTGGTAATGTGGTGAAGTAATTGTTAGAATCTTAAGTTTTGATGAAGACTAAAATATGAAAGAATAGGTCTAGTACTTAGAAAGCAATAGAATAACACAGGATCCCAAGTAAGAATGCAACCGGATGTGGACTTACTTCCGGATAGACTAGGACTTGGGCTCGCGGATGAATGTTTCATCCCCCAGCGACAGCAAGTAATTCACTAGAGATTTAACTTAGTCCATGAACGCTAGATATACAAAACCTAAGACTAAGCTATGATTCAACCGGAAGTGAAGTTGCTTCCTGTTAAACTTAGACTGACGCAGACTGATAAGATAGATATCACCCCAAGCGTCAGTAAGTTCACCTCGTCAAGTAAAAATGCTTCCTGTTAGACTTAGACTGGCACAGGCTGATAAAATAGAATACCCCAAGCGTCAGTGAAAAAGCCACGTCAAGTGAAATAGCTTCCTGATAGATTTCGACTGGCGCAGACTGATAGAATAGATATAACCCTAAGCGTCAGTGAGTTTACCTCGTCAAGTGAAAGTGCTTCCGATAGCTCAGTGACTAGCGCTGACTGTTGGATTGAATAGACACTGAGCGAGAGTGAGTAATAGTGAACAAAATCCTTCATCCAGTGGAATCACTTCCGGATGTAGAAGTGCTTCCTGATGCAAGGAAGACCTCTTAGACTAAGAACACTCCCACTGCATGTGACTATATGTTTTTATACTGTTAGACTAACACTCAGTGCAGCACACTCAGTAGAATTGCTTCCGGATGAGAATCTTCTTCCGCAAGCAATCAGAATGTCAGAAGTTGCAGTGTCAGAATGCTTTTGTCAGAGCAGAGGTGTCAGGACTACTTTTCAGAGATAAAGCAAGTCAACCCTGCTATGCATTGATGAAGCATTTATTGAGCAAACGGTAACATGGGTTAAACGGCCATATTCAAACGGCTCTCCCAACTACCAAGAGACAGATTGCTTGAAGACTATATAAAGAGACTCAAACCTCATTTATGAGGTTATCAATTATCTTTGAATATTCTCGAGAGAAGTTAGAGCGAGAAACTAAGAACATCTTCAAGCATTCAAAGCTGCCCAGAAAAAGCGAAGAGCATTTAACACTTTGAGTGATCTTTTCATCTACTTATTCTGTACTCATTGTAGTTAAGTCTCTTTCTGTTATAAGAGCATTTATTGTACTTAAGTGTGTAACACCATCAGTTCTTTGAGAGAACTTAGTCAGAAAAATCCTTTAAGTGTAAAGGTTAACCCCTTGCTTGGTGTGAGGGGGAGCTAGTTAGAAAGGTTACAAGTGAGCCTGTGTAAAACTTGTTGTAAGGTTGCAAGTGATCCCGTGCAAAACTTGCGGTTGTAAGGTTTCAGGTGAACCCGATTTAAAACCTGAGATATAGTGGAACTCTCGGCCTGGGTGGTTGAGGACTGGACGTAGGTCAGGTAGACCGAACCAGTATAACTCTTGTGTCGTTTAATTTGAGCATTTATTTTTGAAGCACAATTCACCCCCCCTCTTGTGCATCCATTACGTTCATTTGGTATCAGAGCGGGTCTTTCTCACTCGATTCCAACGAATCCAAAAAGCAAAGATCCAGTAATGGATACAGATTACTCCCTGTCAGATGTCTCTATTCAACCCAACAAGCCTCCAGGCTTTGATGGGTATAACTATCCATTCTGGAAGTTTCGAATGGAGACCTATATCAAATCCAGCGACATCAGACTCTGGGACGTAATCGAACGTGGGGATCACACACCACTGGATGAGGATGGTTTTGCCAAGCAGCGATCTAGGTACACAAATGAGGACTATGCTCTAGTCCAACTAAACTACCGGGCCATGCACTACATCCAGTGTGCTCTCAGCCCTAAAGAGTTTCACAGGATCAGCCACCACAAAAATGCTAAAGATATGTGGGAGGCTCTTGAGGCTGCTCACTCTGGAACCAAGGGAGTAAAAGCGAGACATGTTGAAATGCTGGTGGAAGAATTTCACAAATTCGCCAAGCTGAGTCCCACCGAGCCTATCAGAGAGCTGGAGCTCAGGTTCACCCATCTCATCAACAATTTGGCCTCGCTGGGTAAGGATATCCCTGAAAGAGAGCAAGTGAGCAAGATTCTAAAGATCTTGAAGGGTGACTGGATCACCAAAGTGACTATTTTGCAAGAAGTGCAAGGAGAATCAACCAGCTCCATCACCGCACTATTTGGCTCTCTTGCTGAATATGAACCTACCTTGCTGGCTATGAGAGCTCCTCAACCCTCATCCAAGAACAAGAACCTTGCTCTCGTTGCTCCCAGCAAGGAGATCAATGACAATGATGAGGATGATGAGGAGGAGATGGACGATGAGGAGATGGCTATGATGGTGAGGAAATTTAGGAAATTCTTCAGAAAGAAAGGAGGCTATCAGAGAAGTGATTCCAGCCAGAAGAAGGGATACAAGAAAGAAAAGGTCCCTGTGTGTTTTGAATGCAATAAGCCTGGTCACTTCAAGGCTGAGTGTCCCAGCCTGCAGAGGTCAAAAGGCAAGGACAAAAGAAAGGCTCTTGTTTCCTCCATTTGGGTAAATAGCTCAGATGAGGAAGCAAGTGATGAAGAAGAAGTTGCCAACCTCTGCCTGGTAGCTAGAGAAGAGGATGAAGAAGAATCTTCAGATCTTGACCTCACCAACGGAGATCATGAGGTAACTCTTCCTGAACTACAAGAGGCTTACAATGAGGTTCATGAAGAATTCTCTAGACTATGTAAAGCCTATAAGGTGTTGAAAACCAAAAAGGAATCACTTGAGTCCAAGGTGGACTCACTAAGTGAGGAACTAGCGGAAGCTAGAAGACTTCCGGTAGTGGATGGCCAGGGTTCTCCCCAAGTAGAACCTAACGCCCCAACACCTGAGAGCTGCCCTAATTGCAGCAAAATCTCAGAGGAAAATAACAAGCTGCAAAATGCCCTGCAGAAGTTTACCAATGGTTCAGAAATGCTAAATATACTCTTAATGAACCAAAGGGCATATAGGGATAGAACTGGATTAGGATATACTCCTAGAGGGAAGAAGTGGGTGGAACCAAAAGTAAAGCCCTACTTAAAGTTCTTCCATAAAGCCACTAGTCATAGCTCCTCACCCTTCAGCTTCTGTAACTATTGCAACAGGAAGGGACACTCCACGTCCACCTGTAATGCTAAGAAGCATGGAGCAAGTAGCTCCTACAAATGGGTCCCTAAAGGAACCAAGGCAACAAAGGATCCTCCATCTGCTAAGGAAACTAAGAGAGGACAAGGATCCCGACCTTGGAATCATTCCAAAGGGAAAACCCAAGAGTCCAGAGCCAACTCTAAGCCAGAGGCTCTAAATATTCACAAGCCCAAGGTCAAGAAGGATGACTCTAGACCAAGGGCATTGAAAACTAATGATCGAGGACCCAAGAAAGATTGGGTACCTAAGTTTACTTGATTTTTCCAGGTGTGTCTTAAAGCATCCAAGAACAAGAAATGGTATATTGACAGCGGATGCTCGAGACATATGACTGGAGACAGAGACAAGTTCAAATCTCTGGTGATCAAAGATGGAGCCACAGTGACCTTTGGAGGAAATCAAAGTGGTAAGATCACTGGAGTTGGAGAAGTTGGACCAGTCAAAGATGTCTATCTAGTGGACGGTCTCTGTCACAACCTGCTGAGCGTGAGCCAGAGCACGGACAGAGGAAACTGGGTAATATTTGATTCAAATGAGTGCTTAATAGTTGATAAGCAGGATCTGAATATAGATAAGGCCAACTTAAAATGCAAGATTAAGGCAAATAGAAATGGGAATCTATATACTTTAGACTTATGCCAACAACTAGAAGAAAAATGTTTAATATCTAGTGATGAGAATAGTTGGCTTTGGCATAAGAGACTAGCTCATGTTAATTTTACTCAACTCGACATGCTTATTAAAAAGGAGCTAGCTATAGGTATTCCATCATTTAAAGTAAAACATGATTTTATCTGTGAATCCTGCCAAAGAGGAAAGCAAACAAAGTCCTCATTCAAAACCAAGAAGAAAGTCTCCACCAGCAGGCCCTTGGAACTAATCCACATGGATTTGGTTGGGCCAGCAAGAGTGAAGAGCTTGGGTGGAAACCTATATGCTCTAGTAGTGGTGGATGACTATTCAAGGTTCACATGGACTATGTTTCTTGCCTCTAAGCAAGATACTTTTGATGCTTTTGTTGTCCTGGCTAAGAAAGTGCAGAATGAGAGAGAGCTCAAAATCACAGCCATAAGGACAGACCATGGAGGAGAGTTTGAGAACCATAGCTTCTCAGAGCTATGTGAGCAAAATGGCATTGAACATAACTTCTCAGCTCCAAGGACTCCTCAACAAAATGGAGTAGTCGAAAGGAAGAACAGGGTTCTGACGGAGATGGCTAGAAGCATGCTCAACGAGAAAGAGGTTTCTCAAGTGTTCTGGGCGGACGCTATGAGCACTGCTTGCTATATCTCCAACAGAGCCTATGTTCGCAAGGGCTTGGATAAGACTCCATACGAGCTATACAAAGGAAGAAAGCCCAACATCAGCCACCTCAGAATATTTGGATCAAAATGCTACGTGCATAATAATGGAAAGGTAAATTTGGGTAAGTTTGATCCAAAGGCTGATATAGGTATATTCATAGGATATTCCCTTAGGAGTAAAGCATATAAGATATACAACATGAGAACTAAAACTGTAGAAGAATCCATGCATGTTGTATTTGATGAAACTCCTACATGTGGACAATCCACAGAAGATGATGAAGCACCTAATCTTCCAAAACTACCATCATCTTCCTCACCACCAAAAGAAACACCAACAAGCAATCCCAAAGAAGAAGGTGAACCCGGTGATGAACCTGGAGTGCAACACATGCCTGAGGAGGCACAGTTGCCAATAGCTAGGAGACATCACAGGGATCATCCTCTTGATCAAGTGCTTGGTGATGTTTCTTCTGGTGTCAGAACTAGAAGACAAGTTCAAAATGAAGTTGAGTTTGGAGCATTCCTATCTCAAATCGAACCAACTTCAGTTGAACAAGCTCTTGAGGACTACGACTGGATTATTGCCATGCAGGAAGAGCTAAATCAATTTGAGAGAAGTCAAGTGTGGGAACTAGTCCCAAGGCCGTCTCATCAATCCATAGTGGGGACCAAGTGGGTCTTTAAAAACAAACTGGATGAGACAGGTCAAATCACCAGAAACAAAGCCAGACTAGTAGCCAAAGGATACAACCAAGAACAAGGCATTGACTATGAAGAAACTTTTGCTCCAGTCGCTAGACTTGAAGCAATAAGGATTCTTCTAGCCTTTGCATCCATGAAAGGCTTTAGATTATATCAAATGGATGTAAAGAGTGCATTTCTTAATGGTTATATTAAAGAAGAGGTATATGTAGAACAACCTCCTGGCTTTGAGGACCATAAGCACCCCAAACATGTGTATAGATTAAAGAAAGCTTTATATGGCCTAAAACAAGCTCCTCGAGCTTGGTATGAGAGACTCAGCAGCTTTTTGCTGGGCAAGGGTTTCTCAAGAGGCAAATTAGATAATACATTGTTTATCCTCCACAAAGATAGAAATATGTTAATTGTCCAAATTTATGTTGATGATATTATATTTGGGGCAACTAACGAGAAGCTTTGTGAAGATTTCTCTAAGACTATGCAGGGTGAATTTGAGATGTCAATGATGGGAGAACTAACATTCTTCCTAGGCCTGCAAATCAAACAGAAGAAGAATGGAATCTTCATCTCCCAAACTAAGTACTGCAGAGAACTACTCAAAAAGTGTGGGATGGATGAATGCAAGGAGTATGACACTCCTATGAGCACCACTGCCGCACTCGACGCTGACGCAAAGGGTAAATCTGTCAGCCTGCCCATGTATAGGGGAATGATAGGTTCCCTCTTATACTTAACAGCGAGTAGGCCTGACATTCAATTTAGTGTAGGCATGTGTGCTAGGTTTCAAGCCAACCCCAAGGAGTCACACTTAACATGCGTTAAACGTATTTTGAGATACCTTGAGGGAACACAAGAACTTGGTCTTTGGTATCCCAGAGGTAACCAAGAGTTCTTGTGGGCTTACTCTGATTCTGACCATGCAGGTTATAAGACTGATAGAAAGAGCACCAGTGGACAATGCGCCTTCCTTGGTGGTTGTCTGGTGACTTGGGCTAGCAAAAAGCAAACCTGTGTGTCTTTGTCATCCACTGAGGCAGAATACATTGTTGCAGCAAGTTGTTGTGCTCAAGTGCTGTGGCTGAAGAACCAGTTGAGAGATCTTGGCTTGGAGTTCCCTGAGGCACCTATTCTCTGTGACAACACAAGCACTATCAGCCTCGCCAAGAATCCAGTTCAGCACACTAGGACAAAGCACATTGACGTCAGACATCACTTCATCAGAGACCATGTTCAAAAGAAGGATGTCAAGGTGCAGTTTGTCCCCACACAACAACAGCTTGCTGACATCTTCACCAAGCCTCTGGGGTTTGACCAATTTACTTTCATTAGAGGTGATTTGGGAATGGTAAACCCAAATGAAGTGTAAATTCTATTCATTATACTTGATTGTTTATCACTTACAGCAATACTAACTTAGGCATCGGAGTGCCAATATATGTTTTTGCAGGTACTCAATGTTAAATCTTAAGCAAGTGCAACCGGAAGCAAAACCACTTCCGGATGATCACTCACTGACACTGGATGATCAAGCCAAGAGAGCGCCAGCACTAGTCAAGAGACACGTCACTTCAGAAAACTCTTCAACTTCCCAAAAGAGACGTTATGTCTTCTCTGGTAATGTGAAGTAACACGTGTCATCAGGTGTGTCATTCCAACTTAAGTTGTTTACGCTACCCAATGTGTGAAAATGTGAAAAAGCATGACCATTTTACCCTTAGTAACTGTACCTATAAATAGGACATCATTTTTCACTTTCACTTTTCACTTATACTTACAAATTCTCTGCATACAAAACTCTTCATCTTCTTCTATGTTCTTCATTTTCTTCGCATTTTACCACAAATCCGCACAAAAATGGCCGGATCCCATGAAACAAACCCAGTTTCAAAGAAACCTTCCTCATCTAAGAAACACAAGTCAAAATCTGGGAAATCAAGCCTTCAACATTCTGGAAAATCTGGGCATCGTGAAGAACATCGCAATGAACATCAAGAACACCATGAAGTTTTCTGGGCAGAATACACCGGGGCAGAATGAAAATATTCAAGGTCAGCCTGAAACTTCTGGTAGAATGGCAGAACAGTTAGTGGTTTCTAAGCAAGAGAAGCTTGATAAGAAGAGGAAGTCCATCCCTAAGGAAGAGGCTGCGGCGATCAAATATGCCGGAAATGCATGGTACAAGTACCAGCTTCTGTTAGGGCCTTTGAAGAAGAGCTTCCTTTTAGGCTGCCTGAGTCCTTGGTAAGTCCTCCCCGTGCTAAGTATGACGCTGGGAACGAATCCAGCAGCTTGAGGACAGAATGTGCCAAGTCGAGAATCATCTTGCCAAGATCTCACCCTCAGCCACCACCTCAAAATGACCACCAATCCCAACCCTCACCTTCTCATAACCAACAAACCCAAAAACTCACCACAACGAACCCACCCCTCACTCCAATCCTATCAACCCCAACTCTAGACCAAACTCCATCCCTGGCCCTCACCCTCTTTGATGATGCCAAAAGGGGGAGAGATGTGATGTCCACTCTGCACATGTCAATGAACACAAGGATGTCCTCAGCCAGCCCTGGAAATTGAAGACTTGACTCTTGAGGAATCCATTGAGTCTGAGAGACTCAGAAGAGAGAGGGATGAAGAAGAGCTTCAGCGGATAATTGACCAGAATGTTCATGAGGTCGAGCTAGCCAAACTACAAAAAGAAAAGGAAGAGAGACAAGAGGAGAGGGAGAGGAAAAAGAAACAAAAACCCTGAGGGTGAGACTAGGACTTGGGCTCGCGGATGAATGTTTCATCCCCCAGCGACAGCAAGTAATTCACTAGAGATTTAACTTAGTCCATGAACGCTAGATATACAAAACCTAAGACTAAGCTATGATTCAACCGGAAGTGAAGTTGCTTCCTGTTAAACTTAGACTGACGCAGACTGATAAGATAGATATCACCCCAAGCGTCAGTAAGTTCACCTCGTCAAGTAAAAATGCTTCCTGTTAGACTTAGACTGGCACAGGCTGATAAAATAGAATACCCCAAGCGTCAGTGAAAAAGCCACGTCAAGTGAAATAGCTTCCTGATAGATTTCGACTGGCGCAGACTGATAGAATAGATATAACCCTAAGCGTCAGTGAGTTTACCTCGTCAAGTGAAAGTGCTTCCGATAGCTCAGTGACTAGCGCTGACTGTTGGATTGAATAGACACTGAGCGAGAGTGAGTAATAGTGAACAAAATCCTTCATCCAGTGGAATCACTTCCGGATGTAGAAGTGCTTCCTGATGCAAGGAAGACCTCTTAGACTAAGAACACTCCCACTGCATGTGACTATATGTTTTTATACTGTTAGACTAACACTCAGTGCAGCACACTCAGTAGAATTGCTTCCGGATGAGAATCTGCTTCCGCAAGCAATCAGAATGTCAGAAGTTGCAGTGTCAGAATGCTTTTGTCAGAGCAGAGGTGTCAGGACTACTTTTCAGAGATAAAGCAAGTCAACCCTGCTATGCATTGATGAAGCATTTATTGAGCAAACGGTAACATGGGTTAAACGGCCATATTCAAACGGCTCTCCCAACTACCAAGAGACAGATTGCTTGAAGACTATATAAAGAGACTCAAACCTCATTTATGAGGTTATCAATTATCTTTGAATATTCTTGAGAGAAGTTAGAGCGAGAAACTAAGAACATCTTCAAGCATTCAAAGCTGCCCAGAAAAAGCGAAGAGCATTTAACACTTTGAGTGATCTTTTCATCTACTTATTCTGTACTCATTGTAGTTAAGTCTCTTTCTGTTATAAGAGCATTTATTGTACTTAAGTGTGTAACACCATCCGTTCTTTGAGAGAACTTAGTCAGAAAAATCCTTTAAGTGTAAAGGTTAACCCCTTGCTTGGTGTGAGGGGGAGCTAGTTAGAAAGGTTACAAGTGAGCCTGTGTAAAACTTGTTGTAAGGTTGCAAGTGATCCCGTGCAAAACTTGCGGTTGTAAGGTTTCAGGTGAACCCGATTTAAAACCTGAGATATAGTGGAACTCTCGGCCTGGGTGGTTGAGGACTGGACGTAGGTCAGGTAGACCGAACCAGTATAACTCTTGTGTCGTTTAATTTGAGCATTTATTTTTGAAGCACAATTCACCCCCCCTCTTGTGCATCCATTACGTTCAGTAATTATACTCTTGCTCTTTGTTTATTATGAAAAATGTTTCACCTAATTTATATAGAGACAAAATGTATTATTTTTTTTAATAATAATTTTGGACACATTTTATTGAATCATGAATTCCAAAGCATAGGATATGCAACCTAAGTTTATGAAGCCGTATCGTTATTGATGAATTTATGTGGTTAACTTCGGAGTACCGTACTCATCTACGGAAACATAACAAGTATTGTTATTAATGCACTGTTCACATAAACTATACTACGTGTTTTGTATTGATTACTCACTTGACATTTCATCCACTTCCTGATAATTCAGTGAACCTTGCAAATGAAGATTTCTTGAAATTGGTAGTAGAAGAGTTTAATAACCGTCAATTGCCATTTCGTGACGAACTCCATCTATTTAATAGTTAAAATATTTCTGAAGAACCTCATTAGGGTAAAATCTTTCTCAAGAACCTCATGAAGCTGATTATTTATTTTTTCCCTTAATAATCAGCATATCTTAATAATGACCAAGTGATTTACAGAGAGTAAACTAGAAAAACTGCATTTTCCAATCTCAGAATAAACACAAGATGCCTATTCCTTGACTATTGCAGCAATACTTACATAACTTGAAGATTGCCAAGCACGTGGTGCGTGGGCAATGTAGGACTTGCAGGCTTGCTTACATGCATTAATGATTTTTATGATGTTTGGAGTACTGAAGAGGAATAAATAAACCTCATACATTTGATGGAGAACTGAGTATTTTATGAAGCCACTATACATATATTTCTCTTTTTGCAGTGATATACGAAATAGACTTATTTCGTTTTTTACAAATTGGTAAAGCAATATTGATTGTCATTTTGTTTTATATTTGAAACGTTGTTTATATAACTTCCCTACACGATATAGTTGAAACTATGGTTTTTGATTTCATGTTATAAATAATTGAAGATATCAATGTCCTAATTAATACAAAATTTTTGCTAAAGTGAAGGTATGAAGGTTGTGGTAATTTGTTGCGTTGAGTAGTGCAGTTTTTTTATTTGACTTTTTTCTTTGAACTGACCGAGTAGTGTAGTTGAAGCAACAAGGTTTTGCTGTATTGATTGAATGGCTCAGTGAGTTAAATTATGCGCGGATTCTCTTACTAAAGAAACTTTAGCGTTGGGTTAGGAATTGCTCATCTTTCATGAACCCTCCATATTTTACGAAGGATTTGTTCAAGTCATAGAAAACTTCACTTATGAGCAAAATACTATTATTTCACATGAATTTAATTTGATTGCAATAAGTTGATAAAGTGTCATTATTTTAAATTAAGATAAAATTAAGGAAGCTTATTTATAGAGTGCAAACTTTAGATTATCAGATGATGAAGGAAATTGAATTTGCATTTATCATTCATCTTTAACAACTGGAATGACATTTTCAACTGTACACAACATAGCATTTTTCAATGGAACGTGTAATTAGAAAGACATTTTCCGAAATTAATGCTACATAAGAACAAACTTAATTCAATTTCCTATGCAATCAGCCACAAACAACGCCTAGCGATTATCTTTTCACAAAGTTTTATCATAAGAACATACAAAAATCAAGAAAAAAAACAAATGAATTATTGTTAGTTAGAAGATAGGCTACAAAATTAAATTTAGAATTATTGGTAAATATTAATGCTCAATATCAATTATAAATGATAAAGATTCTATGTACCAATATTAATGCAAAATATTAGGTTTCAAAATTCTTTCGGGGTGCTAAGGGGAAATTTAGTTTTGGGACCTAGAGGATGGTTTTAACTTTTGTTTTGTTTTTATATGAGAAGTTTGATTCTCGGCCAAGTTCAATATATTGCATATATTATAAATTTGTATCTTTCTTAAAAAAATTCAATTGCAGTAATCATAAATAAGAGATGATCAAAGAAACTGAGTTGGACATTGTTCTTTCAATATTAATTTCGTTTCATGGAACACATTCAAATTCATATCTTTTAATGCATTTAGTTTTTTTATGCCTACTAAATCTTGGAAACTTATTTTTCGATGAGTTCTACATAATAGCAACATGGTCAAACTGGTAGAATTGGTATTAGAGGTTAATGTACAATTGTAATTAATTCACAAAAAAAACTCAAAAATGATTAAAAACCAAAAATATTGATGTCAGGTCAATGTACACATAATTCTCAATTAAATGTGTACAAACTTTATAATTTCTTTCTTCCTAATTTTCAATTATACCACAACATATTATATTTATATATAATAGCTTTTCAAGGGATACCCGGAAGAGAACCACCAACTGAAACCTTCTTGTCCTCCAAAACCTTCATATGTCAATAGCTTTTTAGCGTTTCATCCAGTTGTGCTCTGATGTTCAGTTATTTTATGATTTGTTTACAATTTCACTCGACACCACTGTACTAAACATCCAAAATTAGTTTTCAATTAACCACACATACTAAGAATTATGCCATTTACCAAAATTCTTTTCACCATAATACGTTTCTATTTTATTATTAATGAAAACATTTTTCACAAAAAAATACATATCTGCAATTTGAAAGCAACAATGATAAATGGTGTTTTTCAAATACTTTCAGTATTTTATAAATTTTTAATTCTTCTTTGAAATGATAGCATCTCTAAAAAATATGTACTATTTACAGCCAGTAAGACATGTCATTTGATTAATAGTATGATTAATCAAAATTAAATTTGAAAATAACTAAAAGCATCACATAATTAAGTAAATTATTTTGAACTCCGGGTTTTGATTTAATCATACATATTAAGTAATAATTCAATTAATCAATACTCTTTTCACAATAATGAGTTTCTAATATATTAGTATTAAAAAAATTTCAACAATGAAATAAGGGCAAAAGTGCTGATCTGATAATTAACTATTTTAATTTGGGCAAAAATAATAAATGATGATTTCGTGGTACATAAATAATATCTAACTTTGTGACCAGGTTAAAAAATGATAATTAACTGGATGTTAATTTGTAATTTCGTGGAACCTTGCTAATATTATTTTCTAAAATGAAAATACATTTTAGCCCTTCCCAATCATAGTCTTGCTGATATTAGTTAGAATAGGAAGAGGAAGGGGAGAAGAGAGAAGGATTTAGTTTTAATTTTGAAAGGGTAAAAAGGTATTTTTACTTTAAAAAATAATATCAGCAAGATTCCACAAAACTGCAAATTAACATTTAGGGCCAGTTTCATCATTTTTGCACCGGGTCACAAAGTCAATTATTATTATTGCACCGCGAAAAAGTCATTTATTATTTTGCATAAATTGAAATAGTTAATTATCAGATCAGCGATTTCGCCCAAAAAATAAAATTTCCAAGTTTAATATCAACAATAATTATTGATACTTTTTCATACTTTAGAGTTTCTCAAATATTTAAATCTTCCTTTTAAGTGGAGAAATTAAGATTACAATTGATCAATGGTCTTCTATTCATTCGTGTAACAATAATAACAATGTTGATACTTAGCCTAATTACAAGTGATATACCTATCTGTACTAAGTGTTCATTCCTACCGATCTTTATGTATATATAAATTAGGAATCAAAATTTAGTGTTAAGTGTTGATCATTGATCAACCTCAATTGAGGGAGGATAAAACAAGCCAAGTAGATTACCATTATTGTACCACTTTTATGTTACCAAAAAATAATGTGCAAGTTTGTCACTCTTTTTTTTTTGATACAATGCAAGTTTGTTACTCTATACTATACAATAATGATACTTTTTAAATCTTATTAACATCCATCAATAATCAAAAGTCACCATTTAAATTTTACGAATCATTTTAATACTTAATATAAGATCAATTGGTAATAAAAAATTGCAAAACACAAAAGCATCCCCGTGCATCGCACGGGGTCTATCACTAGTTAGGTCAAAAAGGAAAAAAAGCCAATTTAAATAAGAAATTGAATGATTGACAATGCATGCCAACAGACAAAAATAAGAAAGGGAATTGCAGCATTTATTGTTATTCTTCTTGAGATAAAGGTAAAAAAATGTAACGAACTACTATGTTAGGAGCACTAAAGGGAAGAAACTGTTTCCGGTCTCAATTCTAGTAATGAAGAATACATTTTGTTTAATTTAGGTAATGCCGTTAAGTTTGACTGACGTTGACCGTTAAATGTTGACGTGACAGGGAAAACAAAATTTTTTGCTAACGTGGCGCGCTCATGGTTGGGGAGAAGGAGACCGAGGGTAAAAGTGAAGGTGTTTTTATTTTTTTGATTTTAAATAATATGGGCCCCACATATTCAGAAAAATTATTGCCACATGAATGCGCCACGTCAGCAAAATAATTTATTTTCCCTATCACGTCAACTTTTAACGGTCAACGCATATCAAACTTAACGATGTTACTTAAATTGAAATGAAATTTGTTCTTCATTACCAAAATTGAGACCCGAAACAGTTTTTCCCATGAGTTCTCCTAGCGTAATAGTCCGTTGCCATCTGTACCTTTACCCTTCTTCTTGATTTCTTCAACAAAATTAAGGAGGAAAATTTGCATTTGAATTAACAAAGGCAACCCCTAGTATAGGATGTCTATATAAAGAGGAGTAAGAGAGGAGCTTGAGGAGGGGAAACTTTGGAAGAGAGGAGGGTAGTGTCTTATGAGAGAGCCTTGAAAAAAAAGGAAGGGGGCATTTTTTAGAGAGATCATTTTAATTTGGGCAATCATTTTTGGAGAGAGGGGGATGATTTTTAGAGAAAATAGATTTTCTAGAGAGTCTAGGCTTTCTTTTAAACGATCATTTTTTAGAGGCTAGATTTTCTAGAGGAGATCATTTTTGGAGAGAGGATAGGAGAATTTAAGTAGGGGTTAGGTTCAAAAGAGCAAATTGGAGACATATAGAGAAAAGTCATGGAAACATACACACATTTTCCCTTCATACGTTCATCTATACCTTTCTCTCTCGGGTGTATCTACCACTTCGGTTTATTTCCACCAACACCATAATCCTCCCATCCATCAACTACTCATGAAAAATGCAAGAAGGTTTTTATAATTTTGGGAAGAAGCAAAGAGTAAGACTATGAGCGTTAACAATTTGAAGACATTTGTTTCACAACAATCATCAAATGATTAACTAAGACTAAATGGTAATCTCTTTTGCTCCATCATATGTCATTATCATTTCCCTAATTCCCTGTATGAGAAAAATGATTTTAATACATATATATCTTTAAGAAAATGAAGCTGAAATGAAATAAATCTCCTTTTGGATATAAAAATAAATAAGATCGTTTCAAAATTATTATTATCGTGTAAGTTTCTTGAAACCTTCTGAGGTAAAAATTGATTATTTTCCGTGAGAGATATTACATCTCCCAGGAAGTTTAGTCTAGCGTATTGCAAACAAAATATATTTTCTAAATCTAAATAACTTCCTGGGAGATTTATTTAGTCTAGCGTATTGCAAACAAAATATATTTACTAAATAAGTTTAGTCTAGCGTTTTACATCTCCCACGCCTTTCTAACCTTCGAACTACATGAACTTTGATCCCTTAAAGGTACGTAGGCCATAAGACACTCATTCTAGGTCAAGTCCAATCATGTAAATAGTTTTTTCTTTTTAGTTTTTAATTTTTATTTTGAAAGGTTTTCCAAAATATCATTTTTTAAAAATTTTGGTGGCAATTCATTTTTCCATTTTATTTTTTCGAACATGGCACATTTGCAAACATACATATGAAGGGGATGAACTACGGGATATGGAGGATTCTATAAGTAAGAACTCACCCAAGCTAGAAGATGACTGCGTGTTCATCACCGGCGGGATTCTTCGCAGAAATCAGTCAGTCTCCACCACTGGAAGCTTGCTGCGGGTTCATTGGAATAAAGGGGATGAACAACGGAGGAAGGAAAGGCACGTCACCGGAAAGAGGAGGAATGAAGAAGAAGCCGATGAAGAAGAAAAAAGTTAGGGTTTGAGGGAGGGGGCTCAACAGACAAATGAGAAAGGAAGGAAAAGAATGACGAAGAAGGGGTGTCCTTGGGTGTGTCGCGGCAGTCAGAGCTGCCGCGTGGCTGCCGGAAGCTCGCCTAGACAGTGGGCACACAAGGGAGGGAGGAGGAGTCGGGTGAGAGGGTGGGGAGGCGGCTAGGTTTTGTGGAGGAGGAAGGAGGTGGTTATATATACAATTTAGAGAAAAAATACAATTAACTACCCGATTATTTATTCGTAATTATATTTCTAACCCAAAGATTTATATATATTATTATATCCACTTCTTTCCATCATAATGTGATCTAATTTTCAAAATATTTTTCATGGAAATATCTAACTTCAAATGTTTCCTCTAACTATATTTCTATAATTTCTAAAGATAATTAAAATTTAATATGCATAAATCTAAAATATCATAAATTTATTCCAAAGACTCTAAATCTCCTAAATAAAACCTTTAGAACTTAATAAATTCTTTATTATCTCTAATTTAAAAATTCGAGATGTTACAATCTATTTAAACACTAAAGCAAAAAACCCCATTTGCTATTGGCCCGAAACACTGTTCATTACACGTAGGATCCTATGTGGCAACCGTAGCAGGTTTGTGGCCCCAATATGTACACACAACTTTCAAATTGCTTGCCATGTGATAACTCCCCCAGAGTATTAGTCGAAGAGAATGAGCCTTGTTTATTAAGAAGTGTACAACTTTTCCCTGTTTCTGTCCGTGGGGCCCTTTCTTCAGATAGTTATATTTTGGCGGCCTGACAAAATATATCTGTACACTCAAACTCTTAGTAAGCCTGCAGGATAGAAGTTTTCACTGCAAAAGTGGGTGGGGTTCACGGGTTGGAAAATGTTTTTGTCATCCATAAGTTTTTTTCAAATGGAACTGGTGGGCCTACTTCGGTTTTCTCTTTAGGGTGGAGTTCTCTCTCATTTAAAGAAGATCAAGGGTTCCCTTCATCTGCATCATCACTTCCACTATCAATTTGAGAAAGCTTTTGGCCGAGTCTTCTTGGAAATGGCTTACCGTAGAGACTGCAAACTCATTTCCCAGCTTGAAATAGGTGCTTTTCGTGGCGATGTCATAGTTAGAGTGGAACGTATCATCCGTGTTCAAAATGTGCGTCATCCTCTCGGTCCCCATCGTCCAATGATGGAGCAAGAAGCCGTCCACATCGTCGTTTTTGACCAGAGTGTGAGTCATTTTGAACCTTCCTTAATTTTTTACTACCAGTAACTTTGTTCTCTATCATTTGAAGAAGAACTAGGGTTCCCTTCATCTGCATTGTTCATGTACCTCACTAGGCAAAAATGTATTTTTTTGTCTCTGTGTTCATGTTAGTTACTAACACATAAAGGCCATATTTTTCTCTTTGTTCATGTTCCTTAGTAACACATAAAGGTCTTTTTTTTCCCGTGTGTTCATGTACCTCACTAACACATAAAGGTCTTTTTTTTCCCGTGTGTTCATGTACCTCACTAACACATAAAGGTCTTTTTTTGTCTCTGTGTTCATGTTGCTTACTAACACATAAAGGATGTTTTAGTCTCTGTGTTTATGTTCCTCACTAACACATAAAGGTCATTTGTTTCTCTGTCTTCATGTTCCTTACTAAAACACCAAATAATCTTCATTTTAGATATTGGACGACGTTCCTTACTAACACATAAAGGTCATTTTTTTTTCTTTTTTAGACTTTGTAGAAGATGAAGATCTTGATTGACTTTGAGAGTACAAATGTTCGCAATCGTGTGCGTTCTATGTTTGCGGAGGAGCGGATCCTCCGTATAGGTTATTTCGATGTTTGCTTGGATGAGGCAACCTCTGGGGGGACGTTGTATATCAAACTGAAAGGGCATTCACATGTGGAGCAGGTGCTTGAATCTGACCCTCGCTATCCTCATGGTTTGCCAAGGCATTGTTTTGACTTGTGCACAATAGCCGAAGTTGTTGAGCAGAAAGCTAGGGGACGCGGTTTACTTGGTGAGCTTTTTAACTTTGAGTTGTAACCATTGTGTAAACATACCACCAAAGAAAGTAACTTGCTGTCGTTTGTGTGTTGTGTAAAACTCAGATGTTTTTGGTAATGTGGTCACTTGCTACGAGAGGGGGATGGAAGGCGTTGATGGCATGGATTCCAGGGAAGTTATCTTAGTCCTTGAAGAGTTTGGCGTCCTGGCAACTAGGTATGCTTTATATACTAAGTAGCTTTTATATACAGACAAAATAAGGCATTCAGATTTTTAGAACCTTCATACTGAAGGGATGCTGTTGATAAAGAGGGTCCCATTGTGGTAGTTGTTATGTATGCCACACACACCAACGAGGGTATGCTGACTATTTTTCAGTACCATATTAGTTTCGGATTGTTTCTCATGTGTTTTGTAGTGGCACACCACGGCTAATGTGTTTTGTTAGATTCAACGGATAATGTGCATGTTTACAGGTTTTTTTGTATTTTAATGTTAACATTTGAGTGTGCTTAATACATGTTGTCTGCATATCATAAATTATTTCCAGTACTTGTGGTTTTTAATATATTTTTTTTTGTGCAAAGATCATCCAACTCTTAATGAGTATAACGATGCAACCAGGACTTTCTTTAACCCACCTTTCCCGGAGCTCTTGGAGGCTAGGAAGGCGTTGGTGGATCGTCTCTGTGAGATGTATAATAGGAATGCAATCCCCATGCTGCCACACCCATCCGAGGAACCTGAGGGCAGCATTGACCATGTCTATTTGTCATGAGCTGTATTGCTTTTGAGTCTGAGTATGCTTAGGATGGTGTTGCTGTTGTTGCTTTTGTATCTTTTGTTGTAAACTTTCCTCCAGTTTGGAGCTGTTCCCTAAGTTATTGTGAACAACTATCTTAGGATCCTTTAGTGTTTGTACTTTGTGGTTTGTTGTTGTTTTGGACATGATGGAGAACGTGGCAACTTGCCTGCAGTTTGTTGTAGTCTATCGTTTAATGACATGGGTGTGTTCTACAATTTGTTTATATATGTGACGTGCCTGGAAATGCCTTGATAAAGCCATAACCAAACTTCATGGTGAAATATACACAGGTGTCTAAACCGAAGTTGACGTGCAGGCATATAGCTTTGGAACCTATATTTTAAGTGAGAAGAACAAAAGTAAAAAAATAGGCATTAATGTTTCTGAAAATTAATTTTTTGGTTATATGCGATGAATACAAATGATGTGGGAGTGTCCGACTTGGCAGGGAAGTTTCCCACTTGATATCAATAAAGTTCTTTTTAATTTTTTTGAAAGATAAATACAACGTGTTTATAATGAAGGTAGTTTACAACCAAGAATAAAGTGGCAACATAATCAATCTAAACTTAAATGATTCGTGTATGCCCCATTAAAGAATACGAACTGAATTAGTTACATATAACGAAATCCTATAAGAGGAAACCATAAAGTGAGGATAATCACATACACAGCATGACATTCTGGAGAAGGTTAATTAAATTGTTTTGAATCCTTACAGAGTTGTAAATTGTAAATTTAACCACATCATTGGTGACATGCAAGTAATTTACGTGGAGAACATATGATGTGTAGTTTCTAAATTGTTTGTGGTTGGTGGGACTTTCTTTCATGTGTGTTGTTCTAGAAGTTGGAATCTCACATCATGCGTGTTTGGGCCTATAATATTTTGGTATGGCCTTTCTGTTTGGAAAATTGGATTAAAAGGAAGCCCACCTTTAAGCAAAGCCTGTTAAGTGATTTATGGTCTGCATAGGTAGGACATGTTTGATTCTATTATTTCCACCACGTCATGCAACTGTTTTTGTTATTGGTAAGGCGTGGCATCCATGTGTCAAGTTATATTCCATTATGGACCCACTTGGTCCTCTCTTTTATATTTTTCCATGCCACTTTGCACTAACAACACCGAAGATAATGTTTAAAAGACCTGCTCATGACAAGGAAGTCATGTTTTTGTTCTTTTGTTTTCGTAGGTAGTATTCTTCCGTTTGATTCTAACTGAACCTCCATGTACTTGGATTGGTTTGTAGTCACGGTTCTCTTTATGTCAGTTATAAGTGGTGGACACGTAAGCATGCTTCAACCGCCAAATCACGATGACACGCTAAAGTCTGCACGTCCTCTTTATTGTTTAGCTTTTCTGAATACTGTGACTAAAATCCTGTCATATTACATCCTCATCTTACTGTCTCATGCACTTCGAGTTCTGCTCTATAGACCAGTGATTTGCGTGTTCACCTAGGAAACTTGATTGGATGTATGTTGCCGCCACCTACAATGAAAAGGTCAGCTGCCTTATTGATGTTTATTATTCAGCGGATAACAACCCTTGGTTATTGACAAAATAGTCCTTAGTTCATGACCAAAATGCTGTGCCTCCAGTTGTGTAGCACATTTTTTTAGGTGCACTCTGTCTAAGATAAGTGTTCCTCAGAAATGGGCTCTTTTCATGTTATTATGTGTATGTGTTAACATTTTAGCTTCAGTCAACTACTCACCCTTGCAAGAGAAAACAAATCCCTTATTCTGAGAACTCTCCATGTCTGAACACAAACTCATAAGTGAGTTGACCATGCGTTCTGACTTGGAAAGCATTGTGGTCCGTGTTTGGAGAAAGTGGCTTGTGTATGGAAGGGCTAATCCAAATCAAACCTCTGCTGTATGTTTTTTGTTGATCGATGCTGAGGTTAGATAGTTTCCATGTTCATTCTGCTATCTAAGCATTTACACACATACTTTATTGTTATTGTTTTGGTTCCCTTCATGTTGAAGTTAACTAAGTGTATTCCTGTGTTCATTATCTGAAAGTACTGTTTTTTTTTTGTTTTTTAATGTCACTGTGTGTGTTTTGTATTTCACTTCATCACCAAACAAAAGGGAACCAAAATTCAAGCAAGCGTGTTATTTAAATCTGAGCATGCAAGATTTATTAGTGACATTCAACCTGGGAAGGTCAATGAATTTGACAACTTTGAGGTCTCTGAGAATGAGCATGCTTTTCGTGCCACTTCATATCATTTCAAGCTCACATTTGGACCTCAAACCTCCTACTACCCGGACGAGGCTGACATCCCTCATAATGCGTACACTTTTATACCAATATCAGATATATTGAAATTAGCACCAGAAAAAGAAATTGATAACCTTATAGGTAAGCATTATTAATATTCCGAATAGTTCTATGTCTTTTCAACTCTTTAGCATGGATCTTTACTTATTTATGTCCTGTATCTTTTTTTAATCAAATTTGTTGGACATAAATTATTTCCAGTGCTAAACCTGTCATTACTTTGTGTTGTCAACAGATGTTATTGCGTTTGTTAAGGCCATGGGCCAGCTGGAAGAACCAAGGACTCAGTCTACTGCTAAGTGTTGGCTTAGGATGATATTGCAAGATGATCAGTTATGAGTTATAAAAGCATTTAGCAGCTGTCATCTTTCAACATCATTACATTTTTACATGTATAGTATAAATATCTTTGGTCTTTTGTTTTCAGGGACAATGAGATGGAATGCATACTTTTTGGGGAGGCAGCATCTGAGGCTGCTTTGGCTGCTGAAGATACAGAGGGCACGTGTATGGTGGTTGTACTGAACCTTGTGAGGCTTACATGGACTGATGACAGTAAGATATTGTTCTTACGCAACATTAATAGACATGGTTTCCTCTTATAACAACAACTTTGGATTATGGTTCTTTCATATACTCAAGTGGAAAAATAAGCCACATTAAAAGACATTTATTTTGTGGTACATTTACGTTGCCTATCTGTTGATTTTGCTTATTATAGTTGTTGATTATTAATGTAGTAGACTTCTTATTAAAATAAGATTATATGAATCATTAATGGTAAAGGATACAAATGAAGCATTTTCACACAGACTTCATTATTTGTATGCGTGGAATGCATTAGTTTAAGCTCTGAATCCTACAAGCCTGCTAATTAAAATTGCTCACACAAATGATTTAGAACGTCGTCAAATTGCTTCATCTTTTGGTGCAACACAAGTGCTTTTCAATCCCAAAATACCAGAAGTTGCATCATTGCAGAAGAGGTACCTCAAGGTCATTTACTAAATTAAGGATTTCATTAAACTCTATTTTTATTAACTCTTTTGCTTCTTTAGCATTGAAGATCGTGGAACACCTCTTACCACTCAATTTAATCAATCCATGCCTTCTCAACGCAACCGTTCTTCTGTTGGTCAATCATTGCAAAGTGAATCCATTACAACATTGGATAAAATCGTGTCCTTAAAAGAGGTGTCTCTTTTAGTAAAATTATGGAATTATGCATTAATTGACTTATACTGGAAATCTGATTTTCAACCTTTCGTCACACACAGGGAGCTGAGTTGGTTGTACGTGTAGAGCTTGGGAAACTTGAATCTCATTTGGGTTGGAACTACGATGGTTGTCCTAAGTGTTCTTCTAAACCTAAACTCACTGATCCGCAGGATCCTAATAGTCCTCATTACTGTCAACTTTGTAAAAAAAATGTGACAAAACTGCAGAAGAAGTACTGCCCCTCTTTTCAGTATACAACTCCTTTTACAATTCTTTCGAAGCTACTTGTCATTGAATTTTTATTTTCCCTGTAGGATGAGATTGACCTATGTTGTCAGTGATGAAACCGGTGTGGCATCTATCACATTCTGGGATAAACAGGCAACTCAATTCATGAACAAATCTCTTGACCAACTGAAGCTAACTCTCGAACCGGTAATGTAGAAATTTAAAAAAATGAACATGTAGTGGTTGATGAACCTGATATCTGAACATATTTATCTTTTCTATATGATAATGCCGGAAAAAGCGTCTAACAGGAATTCAAAAAGGAACTTGATATGCAAATGGGAAAGAAGCTTTTGGTGAGGATTAGAATTAGTAAATATAATGAAGACAACCCAGGATCAAGCCTCAACGTTAATGAATTTACTCTATGTGAAGATTTGTTGAATCAATTCAATGCTGCAACCTCAGAGGTAATTAAAAAAGGCCGTTATTTATAACATCATATATGCTTGAACAGAACTTAAAATTGATAGACTACCAAATAACAAATTTACTATGTCAATTTTATTAGCATAAGGAGACTTCGACAAATTCTAATGCTAAGCACAAAGAAGGGAAACACAACAAGGAAACATCCACCTCATCAGCATCTGCAGCAACTTCACAATCGCTTAAAGCGCATGTAAAGGGTGTTTCTACCTCTACATGCGCTTAAAGCGCATGTAAAGGGTGTTTATACCTCTACATGCGCTTTAAGCGCATGTATAGGCCTAATATTAAAATAAAAGTTGATTCATTCAATTTATTTAATGATGAAAAACTTAATATAACTCATTAATTAAAGAAAAATAATTAGAGATTGAGTTTTAAGTTCTAAATTTTACCGAAATACTTTGAAGTAGACATTATGTTGGTGAAAGAAATATATATTTATATAAAGAACCATTTTTTTTTATCATTTACCTTCAATCAAGCATAAATTTTGGGTACTCTAGGGCTGACGGGTTTTCTTAGGTTTTGGGTTTAAAAATTTTCAATTTGTTTAGGTAGAAGTGTAATGAAGTCAAATATGGTGCTATGTAACATCCTGATTTTTTTTAATTTGTAAAACAAATTAATAAATACTTAAAAGTTAATCTTACAAATCAATTTATAAAAGTTTAATTTACTTTTTGTGAATTTGTTAAAATATTATTTCCATTATTACTTACCGAAAATAATTGATTATTTGATTTTAATTTGGAAATAGTTGTGAAATTTCTATCAAGAAAGTATTGTTTTAGAAATTTTATTTAGAATTTGTTTTTATCTAAAATAATAAAATTTATTCATTCAAAATAGAAACAAATACAGATATATTAATATAATATAATGTCTATATTTAGGAAAAGATGGTATGTGATTTTCTAAAGAAGTCTCATAACTAAATTTATTAGATGAGATAAGTAAGAAACTTTGTAATTGAACATGAGGGTATCCTTGTAATTTTATGGTTGGGCCCTAAACCCTAATATCCTCCTTCCTATATAAACCAATTTTCTCCTCTTTCCTTCAATGAAATCAGCCGCCTCCCCATACACCTTCTTCATCGTCTTTTTCTTCTTCTCCCATTACTTACCTTCACCTTCATTCCCATCCTTATTTCTCCAATTCTTCACTCCCTCTTCCACCCAAATATGTGAAATCGTGTGTGTTGTTTGTTTCCCCCTGTTTTTTTTCCTCGTTCCAGAGCCCTCCCCTTTCATTTTCTACGTTTTCCGGCGAAGGGAAACGACTTCCTGCGAGTCTCAGCAGCGACGGCGAAGCTCTAAGCGACGGTGGCGGCCATTTTGATGGAGCAAAAACTCTGATTCTTCAAGCAAGACAAGGTTCAAGTTTAGGTGATTTTCTTCTCTCTAATCCTCCTTTTTCGCTTCAGCTTTGTACGAATTTAAGAGAGAGGACGAGTTGGGTTCTACAATGTGGGTGTTTTCAACTAATTAAATGAATGTTGGAGTTAAGATTTACAGTTTTCCTAAAGAAAAGAGAATTTTTGCTTTGTGTGGGTGTAAGAATAAACCATGATTTTTCTGTATGTGGAGATTTGAGTTTGACTATGACTATGAGTCTTGCTTATTTTTTTAATTGTGGCTAGTTACTGTGATTTCTGATATGTGCGAGTATGATGTGATTTTCTTATATAAGGATTTAGGTACCTTAAATCATGTGTTTGAAATATGATTTAAATATGAAACCACATGTTGGAAATTTTTGTGCTTACTTGCCCATCTTTCCTCTGTTTGATGATTTTGTGTGGTTTGGTTGCTTTTGTTGTGTTTCTCTATGATGATACTGACATGATTGGCTTGGAGTTGGTGTATGGCTATGAAAGTTGGGTTTCTGTTGAGTTTAAAAAGTTGGCAATTTTGAATGGGATTTGATATATTCAACCATACACTCCTGCTTGTGTTTATAGTTGTTTGGAAAGGATGTTGAAACATGTAAAAAGTATGTTTTAAAGAACTAATGAGTAGCCTTATTGATCAAATGAAGTTGCAAGTTTGATTGTTGTTGCAAATGTGGTTTTAAAACTGAATTCACATCTTTCTTTGGGTGCAAATTCTGCTGAGTATTTTAGGTTTTAAAGGATGGAATGAATCCTTTTATTTACTAGATTACCGATATTATAATATGAATGCTTGGGACATTTTTTTAGCTGTATAAATTGTGTATCATTCAGTAGAACATTGCAAGAATATGGATGGATTTAGTTTGGCTGCAATAAAAGTCGTTCTCGTCAATACTTGAGTGATGCTAAGTTCATTTTTGGAGTTTAGCATTTATCTATTTAAAGGGAAAGTCTAAATTTGCTGAAGGGACACTTTGTAATGTTTTGAATTTGAAATCATGTTGATGAATATTTGTTAGGTAAGCTTTGATAATTAGAACGTGCAAACTTGGTAGATTATTTAAAAGTTAAGAAAGTAATGTAAAAGGGGATTGGGTAGTATTTCTAAGAACGAGAGCGACATTAATTAGTATGTATGAGTTTATTTTAATTATTTGTATGTGTTGTATTATTGATTGTAGAAGGGGATTGGGTTGAATATGATAACTGCATACTTATTCATGTGACTATCTTTGAGTGTTGTTACTGGGTTGATCATTGTTAGGTTGTTTCTGAAGGTTAAGCATCAACTATATAACCTGCAATTCGCAATTTCTTGAAGTCTTGGCATTTGAAAACTAGTCTTGTTTTGATAGCTATCATAAAAATGGACTATTGCCCTGTCAGCTGAATTCCTAAATGAAGTGGGTACCATAATTTGAAACTGGGGTTGTTATAATTCAAAGAGCAAATTTATGCTGTAACTTTTTCATGGATATTGTCTCTTCTGCCAGAAGTTAGACCCCAACAAGATTTATTTATAATTATGGTGATATGTTTTTTTTTGTTTATTGAATGCAGTACTGGATTGAAGAAAGAAATTCTTCTAGAAAAGAGATTGGTATTCATCTCTCTCTCTCCCTTTCTCCCTCCCCTTCGCATGCTCAAAATTGGTGAATTATATGCATGAAGGAGTAGTATATGCCTTATCTCGCTATTTGATTTAATTGGGAGAGTATTATATATATATATATATATATATATATATATATATATATATATATATATATATATAGTGACTAGAATTAAAATACTCAAAGTATACTTAGGATGGTTTTGAGATGGCTTGTGCAAGAATTTAGTTCATGAGAAGTGATTTTCTTGAAGGAGATGGAATGGACTTTCCTTTCTTTTCTTTTCCTTGTTGCTTTGGCCAAGTTGGGCATAAAAACTATGTATGAGAAGTATTATTAAGAAAGATTGATTGTTTTGAAATTTTATAGTGGGTTGATCCAATAAGTATTGAAATGTAATTAACCTATTGAGCTGTTTTGGATATGGATTCTTTGTTCTCTCTATTCTATTCTAAATGTGTTTGAGTTGTTTTATTGTTGTAATCTATGGTCTGAAAGTTTTATTAAAATTGGAGGGTTGTGCAAGTTGGCACATTCAAATTATGCTTAGATTGTGGAGTGTTTGTGTGATTGTTGAAAGTTTTGGGCGGTTTGCTTTGATTTTGGGATGTATGTTGTTCTTTGAAGTTTGGTTCAAAGAATTACGTGTATACAGGTGGCAAATGTAAAAGAATATATATTAAAAAATATATATATAGCTTTACATGCGCTTAAAGCGTATGTAAAGGGGCCACCTGTACATGCGCTTAAAGCGCATGTAGAGGCACATCTACATGCGCTTTAAGCGCATGTAGATGTACATGCGCTTAAAGCGCATGTAGAGGTACATACCTCTACATGCGCTTTAAGCGCATGTAGAGCCCCCCTCTACATGCGCTTTTTAAAAGCCCATGTAGAGCCTTTACCAGCGCCCCCCTCTACATGCGCTTTATAAGCGCATGTAAAGGCCAAAATAAGCGCATGTAAATGGGGTAATCTGTGGTAGTGATCCATTGATCTTACTCAGGAGAATTCCACTATTAATCTCAGTGATGATACTCCTTTAGCACAAGCTAAAGGAAAAAGGAGGAGCAGTTCAACCTTGCGCGGTGATAAGGCTATGGATTCACCTGGAGTTACCTCTGGATCAGTTGTACGTTCTGATGGAAGACTCATTAAAACCATCAAACAGGAGAAGCCATAGGAATTAAAATTGCTCTCTCTATATTTTGGAAAGCCAGCCTTATTAATTAAAAAATATGTACTCTAATCTTTTATTGGGAAATTGCTGAACTTTCTCTATGTTTGGGAATCCTCACTGGTAGTCCTTGAACTTTGTTGGATTCATCAGTAGAACTCACTTTCTGGTCAGCTCGTGGGGCTTTTGAACTCATATATTAGTCCCATATTTGTGTTTGTTAATTATATTTTGTTAGACCTGTGTTCTATTATCTTGTACTTATTAATGGCTTAAGGCACATGTTAAGCCCTATTTGTCTGATTCTGTCATATATCAGATATGATACTATTGAAATTACTAGCTATCATGGTTTTTACATATAGTTATTGCTTACAAATATTATTACCTCCATCCAGTTATAAATTATGTTGTATGGTGAGTTAATCATCAGGACCTGCTATTTTGAACATACACTCATCAACTAAGTAGGGAGGACATAACCACACTCAATAAGATTAAGAGAATTTTACTGTCACTAAGCTGATTTTTAATCCCATTAATTAATTAACAGGTAGAGAATCATTTTTTATTCTGACAGATTCGTAATTTGGGAATACATTTCTGTTGTCCACAAAAAAAAGGTCTTAGTTCAAACGTGTCATTTGTAAACGAAGGTGCATAACACCACGGAACTAATGAAGGAACATGGGAACTAAAAAATCAGCAATTTGTAAACATTATCAGTCTTCTAAAACTTATATAAGAAGAATAAATCCCTGTTACAATGACCCTGATCTGTAACTAATATCAAACCAGTAAAATAAAAATTCAGTTATATATGTTCAATGGATAAGCCACCTTGGTTTTCGTTTTCTGTCACTTCATACATCATGAGTTTGCATTTAATGTTTTGATGGTTGCAGCAAGCAAATACTTACATCATTTCTTTTCTTTCAATGTTGTTGGCAGCCATCCTGTCTTCAATTAATTATTGTTTCTTGTCAAAAGCATTAATTAGGTGGAAAAACAAGTTTTAGAAAGGTAAAGACTCTACTGTTATATTGCTAATGTGAATATACAGTTTCATGAATAATTTTAGGGAACTGATGCGTGGAGTCTGAAAATGCATCAGCTGGACAAAGAAGACATTGAAGCACACACCAACGAATCTTGTGTAACCAAGTTCCAATCAGGAAGTTCAAGTAATGTGGGAAGAAAATATACAAAAAGACTTCCTCTTGCTGATATAAGGAATGTCCAAGAAGATTTGTCAAGGAGATTTGATGGTGAGAGAATATATTTAATGCTAAATAAATGATGTATTCATGTCTTTGCTATTTTGGTATCTTTAATCTACATGCATTTCATCTGCCATTAATTCAATGTAGGGCCTCATGCAGGAAAGAGACAGCGGAAATACAATAATGCAGAAGAAGTTATTAATATCCAAAGTCTAACAGATGGTGAAGTGTTAGGTAAGTAACAAATAGTAGTTAAAACGTGTGATTTCAAGTAGAACACCTGTTGGGGAAGGGTTTGCATTTAATAAATATATATCAACTTTATACTAAAGCTATATATTAATCAATGCAGATTCTTCATTAAAGAAGCCCACATGTATACGTAAGAGTGCTAGATGGCTTGCTGTGAGTAATTTTGATGTGGACAAGTTGGGAGACAGAGATACACATTCATCCACAATGCATAGCCAAACTGTAACAAGTGACTTCAACTACCCCCAAACAGAGTCACAAACTCATTTACAGGGTATTTTCTGATGCTGTTCTGTTATATTTATTGCTGTCCAAAAGAAGTTTAACATATCACATCATTGTTCGTTGTTTGCCATGTCAAATAGCTGGATAATGAAGCACACTATATACTGATATATGACAGTTAACTTTGGGAGGAATCACCTGGAGTCACCTCATAAATGGTCAATCATTGTTATAAATATGTATTTTAATCAATTTACAGCTAACAATGTTGACATTAATCAGTGTTAAACCCATTCTACATATTATTGATTCATTTGACACCTAATCTGGTCAATTATTTTACACCTCTGCATGGGAGCTCTCAAATTATGTAGAATGTATCATCATTGGTAGTTTATTTGCATACATGAACTTTATGATTATACTTTACATGATTTTAGTAACCCTGTAGTATTTCTAACCTATTTTTCTTAATGCTTTGCAAGTACCACTCATTGACATAGCAACACAAGCTCGACACTACAAAAAAGTCAATTTTGATGTCAATTATGAGAACACAAGTAATGTAGAGGAATATTTATGCGAAGATGAACAAGTTAGGAAAGGTGATTTTACTGTCTTACCAAGGCAAATACTTTAAGCTGTCAAAGATATATTTTTTTTATTGTTCACCTTAATTTTGTTTTGCTGATAAGATATCACAATTGTCAATGTTGTTGTTTTTCAATTGCAGCCTTCCGTGATGATTTAGCTGATCTTACAAAAGTCAGTGATCCAGTGAAGCTAAAAAAAGGACTAAACGAGGACGGTCTAAAATGACAACAATATATATTGGTATTTATTTTCAGTTAAAATTTTCTGCCTCTATGAATAAGTCATACAGTTCATCAGTGAGTTTATTTAACTTATACTTTTTGTATCCTATTTTCTTGCTATAGATGAAGGTGATCCTGATTTTGAATGTCCTTTCTGTGGTGCAACTATGTGGTTAAATGAGAGGGTGAATAAAGAGAACAAGGAGATTGATGGATATGTTTTTAGTATGTGTTGCTTGCAAGGGAAAGTTGTCCTACCTCAAGCACATGAACCTCCGCCAGTTCTAAAGTCTCTTTTTTTGACAAACAATCTGAATTGTCAAAGCAATTTCGGTTAGATATCAGACAGTATAATAATATGTTTAGCTTCACATCTATGGGAGGAAAGATTAATCATTCAATGAATAATGGCAGAGGTCCATATACCTTTTCATTAGGTGGAATGAACTATCATAGTATTGGTGACCTATTACCTCCAGCTGGCTGTCAACCAGTTTTCTCTCAATTGTATATTCATGACACTGATAATGAAATCCGCAATCGAATCTCAGCTGTTAGGTATATCTTTTCTATTATTCAATCTCTACACACAATTATTTAAAGTTTACGTAGTCTGATTTTAATTATATTTGCAGCAACCACAAGAGGGACAATAACTTGAATGTTCAGATTGTTGAACAAATTAAAGGTGTACTTGATGTGGTTAACCCATATGTGAGGCAATTTCGTACTGCAGCTAATATGTTATCAGCTCCAGAAATTGAATCTATACAAATGATCCTTCTGGGAAATCGCAACACTGATGGTAGGACCTATAATTTACCAACAGCATCGGAGGTTGCTGCCTTGGTAGTTGGTGGTGAAGGAGCTGATATTCAAGTTCGTGACATAGTATTAGAAACGTCTGATGGTGATGTACAACACATTAATGAGCTACATCCCTCTTACTTGCCCCTACAATATCCCTTGCTCTTTCCTTATGGTGAGGATGGATATAGGGATGACATCAAACATTCTGATGACACAATAATGGATACAAATTCAAGGAAAAGAGTCAGCATTCGTGAATATCTTAGTTACAGAATCATGTATAGACCAAGAGAAATGTCAGCTATAATACATGCTGGAAAACTGCTGCAACAATTTATTGTTGACGTCTATACCATGATGGAATCACAAAGGTTGCTATGGTACAAGACTCATCAAAAAGAGTTGCGCGCTGATTTGTATCAAGGACTATCATAGGCTGTTGTTCGTGGTGAAACAGATGCATCCTGTACAGGTCGGCGGATTGTCCTGTCATCTTCATTTACTGGTGGTGCTCGATATATGATGAGTAATTATCAGGATGCAATGGCCATATGTAGGGCAATTGGCTATCCTGACCTTTTTATTACATTTACCTGTAATACCAAATGGCCTGAAATTACAAGGATTTGTGAAAAATTAAATATTGATCCTTCTGATTGTCCACAATTGTGCACAAGAGTTTTCTACTTGAAGTTTCAATCTCTGATGAAAACTATAAAGACTGGAAAGGTTTTTGGTGAAGTGCGTGCAGGTATATTTGTGCATTAATTTCATCAATATTAGCTGCAATGTCATATAAAATATCACACATTTCACTTTCTCATCCAATTTTTGTAACTAAACTTGTCACATTTGTTTTTTTCCTGTAGATATATATACAATTGAATTTCAAAACCGTGGTCTCCCACATGCTCACATTTTGCTATTTCTTACTGAGAACAATAAACCTTCGGATCCAGAAGCATTAGACAAAATCATTTCAGCAGAGATACCTGATAAAGATGTTGATGAACATTTGTATGAATTAGTGAAAAACATCATGATGCATGGTCCATGTGTGAAAAACAAGCGTACGGCTAAATGTATTGTTGATGACAAGTGTGGGAAATACTTTCCAAAAAAGTTTTGTGATGAAACAACTGTTGATGATGATGGGTATCCAACATATAGGCGAAGAGATGATGGCCGCACTGTGGAAATGAATAACGCTGTTTTAGATAATAGGTTTGTGGTGCCTTACAATTCTTTACTTTTACAAAAATTCCAAGCTCACATCAACGTGGAGAAATGTAATCAATCATTGGCAATTAAGTATCTTTTCAAGTACATAAGTAAGGGCAGTGATCGAGTTGTCATGGGTCTTTTTGGTAAGGGAAACGATGGAGGTCAACCTACAATTATAGATGAGGTACAACAATTTGTTAACTGCAGGTATATTTCAGCTTGTGAGGCTTCATGGCGTGCATTTGGGTTTCCAATTCATCATCGGTATCCTGCAGTGGAGAAGCTAAGTTTTCATTTGCCAAATCAACAATATGTTGTTTATGAAAGTAATGTGGATGTCTCAGAATTAATTGACAGCCCCAGAGTGTGTGAATCTCAATTTCTGTCTTGGATGGAAATTAACAGCTTAGATGAGGATGCAAGGAAATTAACTTACTCTGAATTCCCAAGAAAATATGTCTACCTAAAGAACAAGAGGATGTGGAGAGCAAGGAAAAAAGGATTGTCAATTGGTCGTATGCCACATATTTCACCTTCTGCTGGAGAATTGTATTATTTGCGTCTTCTGTTAACAATTGTCAAAGGACCAAAGAACTATGATGAGATCAAGACATTTCAAGGTGTTGTGTACAAAACATTCAAGGATGCTTGCTTTGCACGAGGGCTATTAGATGATGATCGTGAATATATATCAGCAGTTAAAGAAGCTGCTACATGGGCATCTGGACGTTGCTTGCGAAAATTATTTGTTAGCATGCTTTTATGTGGATCTCTGAAACAACCTGAGATTGTTTGGAAGGAAATTGTAGGTTTGCTTGCAGATGATCTTTACTATATCAACCGTCATGAGGCAGCACGTACAGGTAAGGTCTAATTTTACTATCATTAATATATCACATTATGATCAACTTTATTGACTATTTTCTATTAAATAGGAGTTTCTATAGATCGAGCATTGAAAGAAAATGCAGCACTCAAGGAAATTGATTCTCTACTACATTTAAATAGAAGATCTTTATCAGACTTTAGTTGCATGCCATCAATAGAACTTGGTAATGAAGTAGACTGCCTAAATCACTTAATCGTGCAGGAATTAGCATATGATCGAGCTGTCCTTGCACTTGAAGCTAGATCATTGATAGGATCTCTCAATGAGGATCAATTAAAGGCCTACAATGGTATAATGGAAGCTTCCAAAAAAAAATGTGGTGGTTTCTTTTTTGTGTATGGTTACGGAGGCACTGGTAAAACTTTTTTATGGAATGCACTGGCAGCATCCATTCGTTCTACAGGTGGCATTGTTTTAACAGTTGCATCGAGTGGAATAGCAGCAACCCTTTTGCCCGGTGGAAGAACAGCGCACTCTAGATTTGGCATACCTCTTCAAGTTAATGAGTTTTCCATGTGTTCTATGCGACAAAATTCTCCTCTTGCTGAGTTAATCAAGGCAACCAATTTAATAATATGGGATGAAGCACCAATGATTCAAAGGTATTGTGTAGAGGCATTGAATAGAAGCTTACAAGATGTTATGCATTCTTCTTTGATTTTCGGTGGTAAATGTATTGTCATGGGAGGTGACTTTAGACAAATATTACCTGTTATACCTAAAGGATGTCGGGCTTCTATAGTTGATGCATGCATTACTTCTTCTTCTCTATGGACACAATGCCATATTTTCCAACTACACAAGAACATGCGACTTGGCTCTTCTGATGATCCTGTGGAGAATGAAAGGATCAAATCCTTCTCGCAATGGTTGTTAGATGTGGGTGATGGAAAATTTAATGATTCCATAGATGGTATTGGTGATGTCGATATACCATCAAACTTATTAGTTAATGGAGGAACAAATCCTATTGCTGCAATTGTTCATGAAACATATGACAATTTGCTGTTACATTTAGAGGACAATACTTATTTTAATGACCGTGCAATATTAGCTCCAACAATTGAAATTGTTGATCAAATTAACACACACATGATTGAGGCTCTTCCTGGTGAGATGCATGAGTTTATAAGTTGTGATTCAGTTTGTAAATCCTCTTATGATTCTGACAACATTGAGCAATTATATACCACTGAATTCCTCAACACAATAACAGGTTCTGGCCTGCCACCACACAAGTTAAACCTAAAAGTTGGTTCTCCAGTCATGCTATTGAGGAATATTGATCAAGAAGCTGGATTATGTAATGGTACTCGGTTGAGGGTTTCTAAACTGGGTCAAATGGTCATTGAAGGAATTACCTTAAATGGTTCAAAACCTAATGAGAAGGTGCTTCTCCATAGGATGGATATGAATCCTACAGAATCTAGGTGGCCTTTCAAACTTCAAAGGAGGCAATTTCCCATAACTTTGTCATTTGCAATGACAATTAACAAAAGTCAAGGCCAATCATTGAAAAAAGTGGGCTTATATCTCTGTAAGCCTGTTTTTACTCATGGTCAATTGTATGTGGGTTTATCTAGAGTGCGTAGTGTTGATGGTTTAAGAATTGTTCTTGGAGAAGAAGAACAAAACAGTATGACAACAAAGAATGTGGTATACAAAGAAATCTTCATGAGTGTCTATCACACGAATAAGTCATGAGACATGAAGATTGTTATCTTACATTGCACTGCTTACTGTGAGTTTTCCTGTAAGTTGGATTTAGTTTACCCATATTTTTAATTCATTAAATCAAGCCACATCTTTTTGACTTGCTTTAATGTACATACTATGTTTGTGTATTTTGTACAGATCCACAGCCTATGATTCCGGAACTGATCTTTCGCCAATTTGTAGATGAAATGGATGCAAAAGTTGTTTTACGTCATATTAATGTTCTACCTTGTAATTTGTTAAGGATTTGTAATGATGCGTTACTAATATTTTTGGCATATGCAGCATCAACTATTCTATACTCTGTGTCTTTTTTCAATGTTGCATTAGTAGGCAACAAATGTGTTTTGGGTAATACGTTAAATGTGGCTTTTGTATTAAGAAAGGGCCTATATATATATATACATTTGTTGTATGTAGATTTTTTTGGGAACACATTAAGCGAACTAATTAATTTGCCTTCATGTTTTGAGACTAACATTCAGTGTATGTTTTTTTTCTAATGTTCTTGCACCTTTAGTTTTGCTCCCCGTGCAACGCACGGGAGTCCCTGCTCGTTACCAAGGTTAAAAAAACACTTTAAACTCTCTCCTACCACAAAAGGAATCCAACATATGATTACCGATACAAACATAAACCTAATTGAATAAATAATATTTTTGATATGCGCTCACCCCTTTAAAAACATCGATCTCATCCTCATACAAACTTAGAAGGATTCAACAAACATCTAACCAACCAATGAGGAAAACTACTTAACTTAATAAATATTAACATATAATTATGTAAGAGAACTTAAAGCATCATTCACTGACCTATCAACTCATCTCCAGAAACGTAGTGTATGATCTCCGCAATATATATTCTGTCCAATTTAAATAAAAGAAACCCGTACCATTTGCCCATTTTTCAAAGAACCAAACATAACAGGAATTCTACCCAAAATGACCACGATGGAATTAAGCTATCGGCGGACAAACCACCACCGAGCATCAAGCTTCCAGCAAAGAGACATTCATAAGAAAAATCCTACCAGAAATAACCGTGGCGTAGGAAAGCAATAGGTGGGAACACCGCCATAAGAGCTACATATTGTTTAGCGAAGGCTGGAACCAAAATATTTGGGGCAGAAAAGTAAATAAAATTTTAAGTTGAGAGAAGAGTTTAATCGAAAGGGAAGACACACGAGTAAGATGAAATAAACACAAAGCTGAAATCCAGAAAATTTAAAGGGAAAAGACGTATCAATTGATTGAGACTAAAAGACATTGACACACGCAATGGTGTGCCCACTGAGAGTACAATTTGAATCGACAGTGAGTGCTAGAAGGGGAAAAGGGAGGGGAATCAAAATAATATAATAATAATACTAATAAAATAATAAAAAATAAAATAATAAAAAATATAAATAAAGGAGGGAAAGGTAAATCTATCGTTAAATGAATAGTTCCTTCAAAAATCGCTTTTCGTTGCCTTTAGATTAAGAAGAGGAGAAAAGGTAAACCAACTGTTAAATGAATATTACTTTGCTTCATTGCTTTTACCTAAAGAGGATATAAGATAACTTCCCCTAATTTGATTAGATTAAAGATGCTACTTAACTTAGTTATTAACACATGATATTACTAATCTACCCTAATCATATATCTTTTTATTCTCACTCTCACTCTTGTTTATTATAAATGATTATTGGCCCGTTTGGATGTGGGGATTTTATGCAAAGAATTAGAAATGGAAATCGAAATGGCTCCATTCCGTAAAAAGTTGTCTGAAGTGGCCCCAATCTTAAAGTAATCTTATATCAAATATAACTCTTAATTTTGCGTATGGAATCTTTTTTCGTGTTCACACCTATATGTTTTCACCATAAAACATATTGGATTGGCCATTTAATGAGGCCTTTAAATGAGACATTTTAAACATTTAATTTTCGGTTACAGTTCATACTCAATTTTGCATTTAGAGTCATGTTATTTGGTGTATGCTTGGATTCAATCCCAATTTAAATTCATCCCGTTCCCCATTGCTATTCACTTCATATATTTACAAACTTGTAATGACCACTCCCCATAATCATTTTTCTCGCGCATCTTATTTGGAGTATGCTTACCATAGCAAGCACCAACCCCAGAAGACTTGCAAGCACCTCAAACTACAAAGACTTCCCAGAGTTTCAATCCAGAATTCTCTGCCCTCTCTTTTAATTTAGATCTTCCTAACTCTATCATGGTGGAGATAATGAAATGGGTTGCAAAAGGTTCTTACTTATTGTATTAATTAGTGGTTTTGTGTAAGGCATGTTTTTTTAAAAAAAATTCTGGTGGAGCTTATGTTCTCCATTGCATTTTCTGGTTTGTCAATATATTGTTACTAATAAATTGTTGGTACTGGTGATATGACATTATATTCAGAGTGGTTAACTATTTACTGTTTCCTTTATGTAATTTATAGTTGTGCTTTTAGTGATGCACCCTTTTGTATCATCCGTACCGTTGTATTGTTCATACCTTAAATGGGAATAAGGTTTTGTCATAAACTAAGATGATTTATCACTGTTAGTGTAAAGATGTTTTCCCCACGTACAGATTTTCATCTTACAAGAAGACTTGAATATCATCATTACTATATGATATTTATGAATGAAGAACTGAAATAAAAGAGGACCTGGACTAAGGTATAAACTAAGATGATTAATAGTTGTTAGTGTAAAAATGTTTTTTACCACAGATTTTCATGTGTTGTTAGTGTAAATCAGTGATGCTACATTTAAATAACTCGCAGATTTCCACTTTCAATTGCGAACAGTGGTCACTGAAAAGGCATCACTAGATGATATTTAATATAACAGCGGTGAGCCAACATTGTTGGGGTGAACAAATGGAGGAACAAGTGGAATTGCGAAAATAACTAATTAAAATTAAGATAACACTGGTCAATGAAAAACATCATCACTAGATGATATTTATGGATGGAGGACTGAATTGAAAGAGGAGCTGGACTAAAGTGACCATCCCTGGGGTCTCTGCATCTCCAATAATTTTATCAAACAATATTACATGTTTTGATCCAATCTAATCAATGGCATTACATGATCTTACTCACTTTTTCCAAACAAGCAATGTTGATTTTTGATATTATTTCAATTCAAATATCCAATATTATGTATAGTCATATCTATCACGCAAGTGTATTTTTCCCCTGCAAGTTAGTTATTATTAATAATATGGACTGCTTTACAAATGGACTGATTCATTCGGTGTATTTGATATTAATAAAAGTGTATATCATTTTACTGTGAAAGGAAATCACAGCTAACCCCAACTCCACTAATTTTATAATCCAATATTAGATATGCCAGAATAGGTCCATTTAGCTCCATTTAAATTCTCATTGTCCCCTCATCTGCCACATCATTGCAAATGATGCAGTGTTCGCTACTGTGGAAGTGAAATGAATTTGCTGTTACCACTACTTTTAATATGATACTGGACTTTGATTGAATAGTTTAAAGAGTATTAAAGATGAATGCTACTAATTTGAGGATGGATTTAAATTAAATATTTTATGTAGAAAAACTGGAATTATTGGGTTAAATCCGTTATTGGAACTTCAATAATTTATGTCAGGTCATAACTATTTTTGTTTGCTTTCTTTATATCTAATATATATGTATTTGTTATGTAAAATATAATGATTTAATTGTTTTTCTTCTGTTTTTTGTTTTTATTTCAGATGTATCAAAAAAAATATAATGATTTAATGGCTCTTTCTATACCCTAACCGTTTTGAATGATCTATTGTTTTGCATAATTCTGCACTTTAGGCTTTCCCACTTCATCTTCCTCACTTATTTCTGAAATTTAATTATGTGGTATCTATATATATATGGATTGCATTTTTTATGGGGCATCCACTGCCCTATTTCACTCTTTAAAATCCAAAATCTTTCAATGGGCCACTCAAAGATGTATGGGAAAAAATAGGTTGCCAAGTGTGACAAATTAATCCACCCTTTACTCCACCTTTGGGTACCTCTCTCTAATTTTATCATATATTTATATGTTTTAATTGATTATATATATATTTATATTAAAAAATAATAAGTTATTTTAATTTCATACTTCGAACAAGTATAAAAATAACTTATTATTTCTAATTGTTCCATAGATTATAAACTCGAGAACCTGTCTATTGACGTCAGTTTCACAAGGATGATTGTGGCAAAGAGGTAAAGAAAGACTGGGGAAAAGTGCATGGAATGATTAAAAATTGCTTTTGAAGTTCTTAATAGTGTATACATTATATTTAGCATTAATAGGGATGAGATATATTTCTGCATATGCTTCACTATTATATTCAACCCATTTCTTGCCTTGATGTTGGTTTAAAGTTAGTTTGTGTTATTATGATAAACTTTTGATAGGAAGAATAATTTGAGTTTCTTTTGAATTTTGCTGAAGGAGATGATCCATTAGTTTGATTTTGTTTAACGGGGATCTGAGTAATATTTTTATACATATTATGAAATTTTAGAGTTTCTTAGTTCACATGCTTTTAAATGTTATACTACAATATAAGTTTCTTTTATGGTAATGAAAGTCTTCCAGTTGTGTTAAGCTTTAATGATGCTAACAACACTTAACATTGACCACCTATATTTGAAACAAAAGATGGTTGATGTTTGATCAAAGTTTACATATTGATTATTTTGGATTAATGTAGTCTCAAGTATTAATGTATTTTAATTTTCATATTTTGAGTTGTAGTTTAATTTTGTTACATTTTATTTAATGTTAGTAGTAATCGGTATATTGGACAATTGTCATGTATCGATGCTCAATTAGAGAATTGTGTTCTATATGCATTTAAGGTTAAGTTCTATCTTTTAATACAAATGACACTCTAAAATAAATTTGGAGTTGAGGTTGTATTTCTTTAATATACTAGGGGTAAGGGTAAACCAATGCAAATGCTTTTTTACATGAAGGCCTGACATTTTTGACCTCATATTTTGGCAAACATTCAATTAATGACACATTTTAATTTAATGTTGTCTAAGTTTTTGTTATGATCTTATGAAGGATTGTCATTTTTTACCCCGTTTGGAATTTACATGTGTATATTTAAACCACTTATTTTAATATGATGCTTGGTAACAAATGTGTGAGTTGATTTGACCCTTTACCCATTTGCATAAAAAACTCTTTTGTTGAATCAAACTAGAAATTTTTTTCATATTCCCATAAAAAGGAATATATTGCATATAAATTGTTTCTCTTTTGTTCTTATTTATAAGGCATTCATCTATGTTTCGATCATACCAAGAAAATTCTAAAATCTCATTAAATTTATATTTTTTGAAACAATTGAATGTTAATGATAATAGGTATCTTACGTAATGGTTGGATAACACATTTAGTGTCATTTTTAGGTGTTTTAAGAAGATATATTGGGGAAATAATAGGGGTCTGGAGTTTTTATTTTCATAGTAATTTAAATATTACACATGGTATAATTTCTATTTTATTTTCTAACTCATTTTAATTCTTGATAGTTCTATATTATTAGCATTTTTGCCTTTGTAAAAATTTAGCATTAGGATTTGGGAGCGTTATAGTCACATTGTTAAAAGAGTTTTACATAATAGCAACATGGAGGATCTGAGAGATCAATATTGCGGGTTAATGCATCATTGTAATTAACTCACAAAACAAATACAACTGATTATTAACAAAAAATATTGATTTCCTGTCTTACACAATTTTCCTTCCTCATTTTCAATCATTTTTCAAAACCTTTAATTTTTTTTACGTTAACTATATTTTCTTATCCCAACCAATTGATAAATCATTAAATTATGCTAAATGATTATTTAGATCCTTCACAAACTTTTTCCTAATAGTAGTTGTCTTATATTGTGCCAAGTAAACTATTTCTCCATCACATATAAAACTTTAATTCACTTGGAACATCAAAATACCTTCAAACTAAGACGATATGTGATACTCCCTCCGGTCCTAAATATAAGACCTAATTGACTTTTTTAGAAAATCCTATAAAAAAGCAAAATAAATTAATTATAAATTGATTTACCTAATTTTTTCCCTTAGATTAGTTTATTTTACCTATAAACTAATGTATAATCTAAAAATATATCAAATATGTCATGATTTAATAGCCTATTTTGCAACCTTAACATCTCCAAAAAAAAATTAATTAGGTCTTATATTTAGGACCGGAGGTAGTATTTCATTAAAAATAAAAAGATCCATGTGCATCACATGGGGTAGGCCACTTGAAAAAAATTAAAGTGGCAATAAAAATAAGGAGAATGTTTTAATAGGAAATAAAATTTAATTGATTTTAACCACCTCATGCCAATTTTTTAATTAATTAATTGGGAATCACATTTTAGTGTTAAGTGTTGATCATTGATCAACCTCAAATGAGGGATGATAAAACTAGCCAAGTGAGTTACCATGATTGTACCAGTTTGTTGTTGCTACAAAAATTTGTACAAATTCGCTACTCTATCATAGACAATAATATGAATATGGCTTTATTAGTCAGCTTATATCCCTCAATAATCAAAAGTCAACAATTTAATTTAGTTTGAAAATGACTTGCATAAATAATTAAAATTAAACTTCAATCGTTTTATATAAATTGGTCTAGGACTATTAATCACGTTAATACTAAATATAAGATCAAGTGATAATAAAAAATCGTATAATACAAAAGCATCACGTGCATCGCACGGGGTCGATCACTAGTTTATGATTGAAGGGAGTATTAACTTTGTAACCCCACAACATATTATATGTAAGGAGTTTCTAATGTCATAAACTCCATCATAATTCTTTCTATCTCCTTACATAATATTCAATGACTTGGGACCTATAAATAGATTTTATTTAAATGGCATTTGGTACCATTGAATCACAAGTGAAAGTGATTATTATTCTTCCTCTCATATGTTCTTTATTGTTTTTTTTTCTTTTCTTCTCCATCTATCTCTTCTCTTTCTTTAGTTTTATCGCAATACTAACAAATTTGACTATTTTAGAGGGAGAAATTACTATGCTTTGATTGCTTTAATGACAAAAACTCCTGAAAATGGGTTTTATTTTTGAATTATATTCTTTTTAGGGTATTCCCATCAGCGCATTAAATGAGACTAATATCTCATTATTCTTTTTTTGATACATGATCAAGGTATTCCCTCACTCGACAAGTGAGAGATTAATCCCCCGCTGATTTGTAGGCACCTCAAAGGGTGGGACAGCTGGCCTGAGAGATTTAATGCTTCTCCATACCCAACGCCAGGGATCGAACCCCAGACAATTGGTTAAGGGTGAATGAGTCCTTGCCACTCAACCACACACATGGAGAGTAGATAACTGTATGTGTATTGGCTCCACTAATAAGGGTTGAGGATTGAATGCCTAACCACTTGTATAAGAGATGACCACTCATGCCGACCCGCCAGATTTTTGAATTATATTAAGTTGTTTCTTTATTGTTTAATTTCTTTTTCCAATTTTAACGCTAATTAATTATGTCTATTATATGTCTTTTATATCTTTTATCGATTCATTTTCTTTCCCACCCAAATTTGTTGTGGACAAATGTATTTTAGGATAAGTTTATTTTTCTACATATTCATTTTTAAAACAAATTTTTCAATTATAAAATTCAATCAATTGATGCTTATATTTTGAATGAGTGAGGTTGTAATAATTAATAAACAAAGGGGAAGATAAGGGTCATATTTTTACTACAAGAGAATTTCTCACTATTAATTTATTTGTGGATTTGGAGATCATATTAAGCTTTGTGATCACCATTTGATGGTATGACAAGTTGTTTATTCACCACTTCATCTCTTATCCTTTTGGCTTGTTACCATTTATGAAATTGACAATAAAAGGCTATTGAATTTGATTTGGACAAAAAAAGAACTCCATTTAGGGAAAAGAGACATAAGAGTTTGTCCCCAATTTGGGACAAATGAAGTTTATGTCAAATGACCTTTATGCCCTTCACTCTCATTCATCTTATAAGTGTTAAAACTCCGCTCCAAACACACGTGAGAAACTTTCCCTGCAGTCCTTGCACGCCAGAGAGAAGAATAATGTCATTTTAGCCATGGTGAAGCTTATGAAGGAGAAAAGGAAGGAACTTTGTGTATTAATTTGATCAAGATAGTATTCTCCTTCTAGTATGAAGTGAAAAAAGATGCTTTAGTTGGTTATTTTGTTGGACCAATGTTGATAAATGGGTTTCAATTTTTTTCTGATCAAAGTAGGTTCAAAGAGAGATGATTTATTAAGTTGGGTTGTTGATTCATGTGAATAAGATAGACAAAAATCGTGTATTTCCTTCAATTTGAACCCCTTTGGATGATGGTATGTAGATGACATATGTGTTTTAAGGGACTAGGAGTGGGCTCTAATGCATAAGAAATAGATGAATGTCTTACTTTTGCCAGTTGACAGTTTATTTGTTGGAGAAATCAACAATTTCATGTGGGTGTGTCAAATAGAGAAGTCCCACATTGCTTGTGAGTGAGAACTTACAAGGGTATATAATAAACTTGTGTTCTAGCTCAAGTTAAAGGGTCAAAAGAGGAGTGGGCCTCGCGCGCACAAGTTGGGCCACCAAGAGGCAAACACAGTGGAAATCCGGCGATTTCCCCCCTACGCGCACGACAAATATGGACTGGGCATTTTTTTTATTACCAGTTTTATGAAAATAATAAATGATTATTTTTATATATGCCTTACCAGAAAACCATGTTATTTGAGGATTATATTTTTGAATACCCATGAATTCGGTTAGCAAGAGTTTGAATGAATTCCAACATATGCATGCCCGTTTGAATTCATTTGTGCTTATCCTAACCGCTGTTTTAATTCATTTTATTGTCATAATGCTGGTAACGTTAATAACCAATAATTGATGGTCATTAACGTGGTAATTAAGTGTGTGCCCAATGTCTCTGAAGTCTTTGCCTATAAAAGGCAGTGTCTGGCAAGAGGTCCAACACACTGAGCTTCAGAGCTTCCATCTTTCCTCTTTTGTATTCACACTCTGCTGTGTTCTATTTTCTTTCGTTGTTCTGTTCCCTTGATTCTGCAGGAGGGATCTGTTTAATCCTGGGGAGTGCCGCTTCCTTCTTGGCCGGTGGTCGCGGAATAACTCTATAGGAAAGTGTCCCTGAGGACACGACTCAGATTTGTCGCCTATCACACTGTCGCCTATCAGATTGTCAGCTACAAGTTTGTCGCCTATCACACTGTCGCCTATCAGATTGTCAGCTACAAGTTTGTCGCCTATCACACAGTCGCCTATCAGATTCTCAGCTACAAGTTTGTCGCCTATCAGATTGTCAGCTACAAGTTTGTCGCCTATCACACTGTCAACTATCAGATTGTCGACTATCGTCGTTTTGTATTGTTTGCCAACAATCTATAGTGAAAGTAATGGATGCACAAGAGGGGGGGGGGGTGAATTGTGCTACAAAAATAAATGCTCAAATAAAACCAACACAAGATTTATACTGGTTCGGTCTCCCTGACCTACGTCCAGTTCTCAACCACCCAGGCCGAGTTCCACTATCTCAGGTTTTAAATCGGGTTCACCTGAAACCTTACAACCGCAAGTTTTGGACGGGATCACTTGCAACCTTACAACTACAAGTTTTACACAAGGCTCACTTGTAACCTTTCTAACTAGCTCCCCCTTACACCTAGCAAGGGTTCAACCTTTACAACTAAAGGATTTTTCTAACTAAGTTCTCTTAAAGAACAGATAGTGTTACACACTTAAGTACAATCAATGCTCTTATAACAGAAAGAGTCTTAACAACAAAGAGTACAGAATATGTAGATGAGAATGATCACTCGATGTGTTAAATGCTCTTTACTTTTCTGGGCAGCTTTGAATGCTTGAAGATGTTCTTAGTTTCTCGCTCTAACTTCTCTCAAGAGTATTCAAAGATAATTGTTAACCTCATAAATGAGGTTTGAGCCTCTTTATATAGTCTTCAAGCAATCTGTCTCTTGGTAGGTGGGAGAGCCGTTTGAATATGGCCGTTTAACCCATGTTACCGTTTGCCCAATAAATGCTTCATCAATGCATAGCAGGGTTGACTTGCTTTATCTCTGAAAAGTAGTCCTGACACCTCTGCTCTGACAAAAGCATTCTGACACTGCAACTTCTGACATTCTGATTGCTTGCGGAAGCAGATTCTCATCCGGAAGCAATTCTACTGAGTGTGCTGCACTGAGTGTTAGTCTAACAGTATAAACATATAGTCACATGCAGTGGGAGTGTTCTTAGTCTAAGGGGTCTTCCTTGCATCAGGAAGCACTCCTACATCCGGAAGTGAATCCACTGGATGAAGGATTTTGTTCACTATTACTCACTCTCGCTTAGTGTTCATTCAATCCAACAGCCAGCGCTAGTCACTAAGCTATCGGAAGCACTTCTACTGGACGTTGCTCATTTTTACTGACGCTTAGGGATATCTATTCCAACAGCCAGCGCCAGTCTAAGTTTAACAGGAAGCAACTTCACTTCCGGTTGAATCTTAACTTAGTCTTAGAATTTTGTATATCTAGTGCTCATGGACTAAGTAAATTCCTAAGTGAATTTCTTGCTGTCGCTGGGGGATGAGACATTCATCCGCGAGCGCTAGTCCTAATCTATCCGGAAGTAAGTCCACATCCGGTTGCACTTTTACTTAGGATTCTATGTGCCCTATTGCTTTCTAAGTTCTTTCATATTTTAGTCTTCATCAAAACTTAAGATTCTAACATTCTCCCCCTTTTTGATGATGACAAACTCAGTTTTATCGATTAAGTTCATATGAAAGAATTAGCATAAAAATAAAAGCAATAGATAAGAACAAGTAACTTGGACAAATATTATTGATATGAAAGAGATTACATGTTAGAGTATACAAGCAAAACATATACAGGTAATCTATACTAAGCAAGAATAAAATATGCATGAAAACAAAGAAAATTTTCTAAGTAAAAAAAATGTGGAATGGGAGTTCATAGTTTGTGTCTCTTTTTCTTTTCCCTCTCCTTCTGTCTCTCCTCACTCTCTTTCTGAAGTTTGGCGATCTCAGCCTCATGCACATTCTGGTCTATCTGGGCAATTATTCGCTGAAGCTCTTCTTCATCCCTCTCTCGTCTGAGTCTTTCTGATTCAATAGACTCCTCGAATGCCCTCTTCATGTTCTCTACTTCTTCATACCCAGGGAACCCTGTAGCATCATCGAAGTAGGCGACCTCTCCATTGGGGTAGTGAACAGCCCGAATCTTTACGTTCCATACAGGGAAGTTGGGATCCTCCTCAACTTCCTGGGCTTTCCTTTTTCCCTTTCCCTTTACTCTTCTTCCCTTTGTTCTTGCTAATCGGAGGAGTGGGCATGGCACTTGCTCTGTCAGCATCGAGGCAGGCCATCTGACCGAAGGAGAGCTTGTCCGTGAACCCATACTTTTCATATTCCTCAGGAGTCATGTCCTCAATTTCTAACTTGACCTCCTTTAGAATAGGAACTGCTTGTACTACTGGGATTTCAGGTTCAACTTGGGCAGATGAGGTCTCTGGCTCAGGTTGGTCAGATGGAGTCTCTTCCTCACTCTCAGCAGATTCAGTGGAAGCAATAATTTTCCTGGTACGCTTCTTGGCAACGGCCTTCTTTCTAGACTCACTGAAGGTGACTGCTGGCTCAGATGAGGGAGGAGGGGCAGATGATTGCTCAGACGAGGGGATCTCAGACTCTTGCCCAGTGGATGAGGGGATAGGCTTGGCTATCACAATAGGAGGGTGATTGATCTTCTTCAGTCCCCACTTCATCATTATCTCCTCAATAACTTTTCTACTTATCTTAGTTGGAGGAGGTTCTGATGAAGATGACTCAGCCTGTGAAGGTTGTTCATTTGGCTCAAAGACAACCATCTCCAATTGTGGTCCTTGCTCAGCCGTCCTCTGCTGCTCCATGAATCTTATGGCTTCTCCTCTTATTAGGCTCTCAGCACCACTCAGCCTTTGGGATTCCATGGCGCGGCGAAGGGCAGCCATGATGTCTTCATCCAGCCAGAGGGATGGCTGGCTGAGCACATCCCTTGTGTTCATGGATAGGCGAAGAGCGGTCATCACATTTCTCCCCCTTTTGTCATCATCAACAAGGGCGAGTGCCAGGGATGGAGTAGATGAAGAGGAGGGTGGAGGTTCAGGGCTAAGTGGAGTTTGGGGTGAGGATTCTGGGGAAGAGGCAGGTAAGGTATGATCTGGGGATGTGGGTTGGTTGGGGAACCAGGTAGGATCTACGAATAGACCTTCGAATGGGTAGGTGGAGGAATATTCAGTGAAGGTAGTGGAAGAGTGTGGGGTAAATGGGGTAAAGGGTACGTGAGGATCCTCAGGGATTTGCTGAAGGCGTGGGTAATCTCGTAGATAGATATGGCTGAGGGGGTGAATGGCAGTTTGAAATCCAAGGTGTTCGGCTAAGGGGTTGGATGGCGTGCGAGTGGATGAGGGAGGTGTAAATGGGGAGTTTTGTGGAGATGGGGAGTTGTTGGAGTGAAGGGGTGATTGGCTAGAAGATTGTTGGTGTGTGTCTTGGGTTTGGTGTTCATGGTTGGGTGAAGGTTGGGATTGGTGAGCATTGTTTGGTGATGGAGGGGATTGATGGTCATTTTGTGGAGGTGGCTGTGGTGGTTGTGTGTTAGGTGGAGGAGGAGGGGGAAGTTGAGGGTGACCTGAGGGAGGAGGAGGAGGAGGATTGTGGGGAGGAGGAGGAGGTGGTGGTAGGTTACCTTGTGATGGTTGGGGAATTTGTAGGTGCTGGAGAATGAGGTCAAGTTTTGCATCCACCCTGGCAATGTGGTTTTCAATCTGGCCTACCCTGTCTTCGAGCCTCTGAATTCGCTCCCCTTGCCGCTGGAAGCCAATGTCACACTCAGCACGGAGAGGGCCTACCAAGGATTCAGGCAGTCTAAAGAGGAGTTCCTCCTTAACTTCCTCGGCAAAGGCTTTGACAGAAGCTGGCACTCTTGCAGCACGGCTTGGCCCAGCATGGGAGTCCACTTCCTGATCCCCTGCACCAGATGTCGAGGGGGCTGAAGTCCCAGAAGCACTACCCGCTAGTGATCCTGAGCGAGTGGGCTTAGGGGCCCTCACATACTTGATCCCCATCTTCCCAATGTTGGTTGCTCCCACAGGTTTACACTTGACGTTTTCTTCCTCCACAGCAGATGTGGCCTTGATCAGATGCTTCTCAAGGAGGAAGGCAATGATGGTGGGATAGGGAAGATAGCCAGACTTGTCATTAGTTATCCAGCGCTGAAGCTCAAGACAAATCAACTGGCCGGGGTTGATTGGCTGGTGGGAGAGAATTCTGGGGAACCACGGATTGTCGATCAAGGTGAACTCGTTGAAGTTACCCCCTTTGTGTGTCATAATTCGGGAGTAGACATAATACAAGAGTCTGTTTGAGTCAGACATCTTGGACACCTTTTTCCCTGTGGTGCCATACAACTTCTCGAGATCCTCCTTGCTGTACTTTAGTGACTCAGGGTATAGCCACTCATTCATGCTCTCGTCTGTGATCCCCATCAACTCATTCAGTGTCCTCCAGTTGAACTTGAAGGTTCTCCCCCTTACAGTGGCAGTGAAGGAGAGTCTGTGGACTTGCTCTTTTCCATCAACCTTCTTGTTCTTGACCTTGCCAGCGAGGGATTGACAGAATACCCGCAGGACGTTGACATTGTAGTCCTGGTTGATCCCCAGCCATGGCATGTACTTCTCAAGATAAGGGCGCAGGTGAGAAAACCCTAGTTCATCAATCTTGTCCAGATCAATGAACAGGCCCTGGTTGAAGATTGGAGTAGACGTCTCAAATTTGGCTGCTACTGACTCCAATGCCCCATCTCTATATACTGTGGGATCATCTTCTTCAACCCTCTGCCTCTTGGAAGAAGGTTCTTCAGCGAACTGAACCTTCTTCTTCTTCCCTTTTCTCTGGGCTTCCCTCTCTTGCTCATGCCCAGAAACCACTGACTGTTCTGCCACTCGACCCGATGTTCCAGGCTGATTCTGGGTGGGTTCATCCTGTCCCTGGGTTTTCCCAGAAATCCTATGGTGTTCATCACGGTGTTCATCATTTTTCGCAGATTTCCCAGAATGTTCATGGCGAGATTTCCCAGATTTTGACTTGTGTTTCTTGGATGAAGAATGTTTCTTTGTAACTGGGTTTGTTTCATGAGATCCGGCCATTTTTGTGTGGGTTGGTGGTGAAAAGAGATGAAATGCAAAGAGTGTATGAAGAATGCGAAGAACTCAGATGAAGATGGAATATGTTATGCAGAGAGAATGTGGTGAAAGTAAAAAGTGAAAGTGAAAAAATGACACCCTATTTATAGGCGAAGTAACTAAGGGTAAAATGGTCATGCTTTTTCAGATGAAAACCAAACGTTTGCACATTGGGTAACGTAAAAATTTAATTGAAACGGCGCACCTTATGACATGTGTCGCTTCATCTAGTCAGATAAGGCACACCTTCTTATAGAGGGAGTTGAAACGTTTCTGAAGTGACGTGTCTCTTGGACTGGTGCTGGCGCTCTCTTGGTTTCATCATCCAGTGTCAGCGAATGATCATCCGGAAGTGGTTTTGCTTCCGGTTGCAAAATCTTAAGATTCAATATTGAGGACCTGCAAAAACACGTATTGGCACTCCGATGCCTAAGTTAGTATTGTTGTAAATTTTAAGACAATCGAGTATAACAAATGGTATTTACACTTCATTTGGGTTTACCATTCCCAAATCACCTCTTATAAAAGTAAATTGGTCAGCCCCCAGAGGCTTGGTGAAGATGTCAGCAAGCTGTTGTTGAGTGGGGACAAATTGCACTTTGACATCCTTCTTTTGAACATGGTCTCTGATGAAGTGATGTCTGACATCAATGTGCTTTGTCCTTGTGTGCTGAACTGGATTCTTGGCGAGGCTGATTGTGCTTGTGTTGTCACAGAGGATGGGTGCCTCAGGGAACTCCAAGCCAAGATCTCTCAACTGGTTCTTCAGTCACAGCACTTGAGCACAACAACTTGCTGCAGCAATATATTCTGCCTCAGTGGATGACAAGGACACGCAGGTTTGCTTTTTGCTAGCCCAAGTCACCAGACAACCACCAAGGAAGGCGCATTGTCCGCTGGTGCTCTTTCTATCAGTCTTATAACCTGCATGGTCAGAATCAGAGTAAGCCCACAAGAACTCTTGGTTACCTCTGGGATACCAAAGACCAAGTTCTTGTGTTCCCTCAAGGTATCTCAAAATACGTTTAACACATGTTAAGTGTGACTCCTTGGGGTTGGCTTGAAACCTAGCACACATGCCTACACTAAATTGAATGTCAGGCCTGCTTGCCGTTAAGTATAGGAGGGAACCTATCATTCCCCTGTACATGGGCAGGCTGACAGATTTACCCTTTGCGTCAGCATCGAGTGCGGCAGAGGTGCTCATGGGAGTGTCATACTCCTTGCACTCATCCATCCCAAACTTTTTGAGTAGTTCTCTGCAGTACTTAGTTTGAGATATGAAGATTCCATTCTTCTTCTGTTTAATCTGCAGGCCTAGGAAGAATGTGAGTTCTCCCATCATAGACATCTCAAACTCACCCTGCATAGTCTTAGAAAAATCTTCACAAAGTTTTTCATTAGTTGCCCCAAAGATAATATCATCAACGTAAATTTGGACAATTAACATATCTCTATCTTTGTGAAGGATAAACAGTGTATTATCAAGTTTGCCCCTTGAGAAACCTTTGCCCAGCAGAAAGCTGCTGAGTCTCTCATACCAAGCTCTAGGAGCTTGTTTCAGGCCATATAAAGCTTTCTTTAATCTATACACATGTTTGGGAGATTTGTGATCCTCAAAACCAGGAGGTTGTTCTACATACACCTCTTCTTTAATATAGTCATTAAGAAATGCACTCTTTACATCCATTTGATATAGCCTAAAGCCCTTCATGGATGCAAAGGCTAGAAGGATCCTTATTGCTTCAAGTCTAGCGACTGGAGCAAAGGTTTCTTCATAGTCAATGCCTTCTTCTTGGTTATATCCTTTGGCTACTAATCTGGCTTTGTTTCTTGTGATTTGACCTGTCTCATCCAGTTTGTTTTTGAAGACCCATTTGGTCCCTACTATAGATTGATGAGACGGCCTAGGGACTAGTTCCCAGACTTGACTTCTCTCAAATTGATTTAGCTCTTCCTGCATAGCGATAATCCAGTCGCAGTCCTCAAGAGCTTGTTCAACTGAAGTTGGTTCTATTTGAGATAGAAATGCACCAAACTCAACTTCATTTTGAACTTGTCTTCTGGTTCTGACACCAGAAGAAACATCACCAAGCACTTGATCAAGAGGATGATCTCTGTGATGCCTCCTAGCTGTTGGCAACTGTGCCTCATCAGGCACGGTCTGCACACTAGGTTCATCACTGAGTCCATCTTCTTCCTTAGGATTGCTTGCTGGTGTTTCTTTTGGTGGTGAAGAAGATGATGGTAACTTTGGAAGATTCAGTATTTCATCATCTTCTGTGGATTGTCCCCATGTAGGAGTTTCATCAAATACAACATGCATTGATTCTTCTACAATTCTAGTTCTCATGTTGTATACCCTATATGCTTTGCTCCTAAGGGAATATCCTATGAATATACCTACATCAGCTTTTGGATCAAACTTACCCAGATTTACCTTTCCATTGTTATGCACATAGCATTTTGATCCAAAGATTCTGAGGTGGCTGATGTTGGGCTTCCTCCCTTTGTACAGCTCGTAGGGAGTCTTATCCAGTCCTTTGCGAACATAGGCTCTGTTAGAGATATAGCAAACAGTGCTCATAGCGTCCGCCCAGAACACTTGAGAAACCTCTTTCTCATTGAGCATGCTTCTAGCCATCTCTGTCAGAACCCTGTTCTTTCTCTCGACAACTCCGTTCTGTTGAGGGGTCCTAGGAGCTGAGAAGTTGTGTTCTATGCCATTTTGTTCACATAGCTCTGAGAAGCTATGGTTCTCAAATTCTCCTCCATGGTCTGTCCTTATGGCTGTGATTTTGAGCTCTCTCTCATTCTGCACTTTCTTAGCCAGGACAACAAAAGCATCAAAAGTATCTTGCTTAGAGGCAAGAAACATAGTCCAGGTGAACCTTGAATAGTCATCCACCACCACTAGAGCATATAGGTTTCCACCCAAGCTCTTCACTCTTGCTGGCCCAACCAAATCCATGTGGATTAGTTCCAAGGGCCTGCTGGTGGAGACTTTCTTCTTGGTTTTGAATGAGGACTTTGTTTGCTTTCCTCTTTGGCAGGATTCACAGATAAAATCATGCTTTACTTTAAATGATGGAATACCTATAGCTACCTCCTTTTTAATTAGCATGTCGAGTTGAGTAAAATTAACATGAGCTAGTCTCTTATGCCAAAGCCAACTATTCTCATCACTAGATATTAAACATTTTTCTTCTAATTGTTGGCATAAGTCTAAAGTATATAGGTTTCCATTTCTATTTGCCTTAAGTTTGCACTTTAAGTTGGCCTTATCTAAATTTAGATCCTGCTTGTCAACTATTATGCACTCATGTGAATCAAAAATTACCCAGTTTCCTTTGTCTGTGCTCTGGCTGACGCTTAGCAGGTTGTGACAGAGACCGTCCACTAGGTAGACGTCTTTCATTGGTCCGACCTCTCCAACTCCAGTGATATTTCCACTTTGATTTCCTCCAAAGGTTACTGTGGCTCCATCTTTGATCACCAGAGATTTGAACTTGTCTCTGTCTCCAGTCATATGTCTCGAGCATCCACTGTCAATATACCATTTCTTGTTCTTGGATGCTTTAAGACACACCTGGAAAAATCAAGTAAACTTAGGTACCCAATCTTTCTTGGGTCCTCGATCATTAGTTTTCAATGCCCTTGGTCTAGAGTCATCCTTGACCTTGGGCTTGTGATTATTCAGAGCCTCTGGCCTAGAGTTGGCTCTGGACTCTTGGTTTTTCCCTTGGGAATGATTCCAAGCTCGGGATCCTTGTCCTCTCTTAGTTTCCTTTGCAGATGGAGGATCCTTTGTTCCCTTGGTTCCTTTAGGGACCCATTTGTAGGAGCTACTTGCTCCATGCTTCTTAGCATTACAGGTGGACGTGGAGTGTCCCTTCCTGTTGCAATAGTTACAGAAGCTGAAGGGTGAGGAGCTATGACTAGTGGCTTTATGGAAGAACTTTAAGTAGGGCTTTACTTTTGGTTCCACCCACTTCTTCCCTCTAGGAGTATATCCTAATCCAGTTCTATCCCTATATGCCCTTTGATTCATTAAAATTATATTTAACATTTCTGAGCCATTTGTAAACCTCTGCAGGGCATTTTGCAGCTTGTCTTTCTCTGCTGAGATTTTGCTGCAATTAGGGCAGCTCTCAAGTGTTGGGGCATTGGGTTCTGTTTGTGGAGAACCCTGGCCATCCACTACCGGATGCTTTCTAGCTTCCGTTAGCTCTTCACTTAGTGAGTCCACCTTGGACTCAAGTGATTCCTTTTTAGTTTTTAACACCTTATAGGCTTTACACAATCGAGAGAATTCTTCATGAACCTCATTGTAAGCCTCTTGCAGTTCAGAGAAAGTTACCTCATTGTCTTCGTGGGTGAGGTCAAGTTCTGAAGATGCTTCCTCATCATCTTCTCTGGCTACCAGGCAGAGGTTGGCAACTTCTTCCTCATCACTTGCTTCGTCATCTGAGCTATTCACCCAGATAGAGGAAACAAAGGCCTTCCTTTTGTCTTTGCCTTTTGACTTCTGCAGGCTGGGACACTCAGCCTTGAAGTGGCCAGGTTTCTTACATTCAAAGCACACAGGGGCCTTTTCCTTCTTGTATCCTTTCCTCTGGCTGGAGTCACCTTTTTGAAAGCCTCCTTTCTTTCTGAAGAACTTTCTGAATTTTCTCACCATCATAGCCATCTCCTCATCGTCCATTTCCTCCTCATCATCCTCATCATCATCATCAACCTCCTTGCTGGGAGCAACAAGGGCAAGGTTTTTGGCCTTGGATGAGGCTTGAGGAGCTCTCTGAGCCAGCAGGGTAGGTTCATATTCAGCCAGAGAGCCAAATAGTGCAGTGATGGAGCTCGTTGATTCTCCTTGGACTTCCTGCAAGATAGTTACTTTGGTGATCCAGTCACCTTTCAAGATCTTTAGGATCTTGCTAACTTGCTCTCTTTCAGGAATGTCCTTACCCAGCGAGGCCAAATTGTTGATGAGGTGAGTGAACCTGAGCTCCAGCTCCCTGATAGGCTCAGTAGGACTAAGCATGGCGAACTTGTGAAATTCTTCCACTAGCATCTCAACTCGCCTTGCTTTCACTCCCCTGGTTCCAGAGTGAGCAAGCTCAAGAGCCTCCCACATATCTTTAGCATTTTTGTGGTGGCTGATCCTGTGAAACTCTTTAGGGCTGAGAGCACACTGGATGTAGTGCATGGCCCGGTAGTTTAGTTGGACTAGAGCATAGTCCTCATTTGTGTACCTAGATCGCTGCTTGGCAAAACCATCCTCATCCAGTGGTGTGTGATCCCCACGTTCGATTACGTCCCAGAGTCTGATGTCGCTGGATTTGATATAGGTCTCCATTCGAAACTTCCAGAATGGATAGTTATACCCATCAAAGCCTGGAGGCTTGTTGGGTTGAATAGAGACTTCTGGCAGGGAGCAATCTGTATCCATTACTAGATCTTTGCTTTCTGGATTCGTTGGAATCGAGTGAGAAAGACCGGCTCTGATACCAAATGAAAGTAATGGATGCACAAGAGGGGGGGGGTGAATTGTGCTACAAAAATAAATGCTCAAATAAAACCAACACAAGATTTATACTGGTTCGGTCTCCCTGACCTACGTCCAGTTCTCAACCACCCAGGCCGAGTTCCACTATCTCAGGTTTTAAATCGGGTTCACCTGAAACCTTACAACCGCAAGTTTTGGACGGGATCCCTTGCAACCTTACAACTACAAGTTTTACACAAGGCTCACTTGTAACCTTTCTAACTAGCTCCCCCTTACACCTAGCAAGGGTTCAACCTTTACAACTAAAGGATTTTTCTAACTAAGTTCTCTTAAAGAACAGATAGTGTTACACACTTAAGTACAATCAATGCTCTTATAACAGAAAGAGTCTTAACAACAAAGAGTACAGAATATGTAGATGAGAATGATCACTCGATGTGTTAAATGCTCTTTACTTTTCTGGGCAGCTTTGAATGCTTGAAGATGTTCTTAGTTTCTCGCTCTAACTTCTCTCAAGAGTATTCAAAGATAATTGTTAACCTCATAAATGAGGTTTGAGCCTCTTTATATAGTCTTCAAGCAATCTGTCTCTTGGTAGGTGGGAGAGCCGTTTGAATATGGTCGTTTAACCCATGTTACCGTTTGCCCAATAAATGCTTCATCAATGCATAGCAGGGTTGACTTGCTTTATCTCTGAAAAGTAGTCCTGACACCTCTGCTCTGACAAAAGCATTCTGACACTGCAACTTCTGACATTCTGATTGCTTGCGGAAGCAGATTCTCATCCGGAAGCAATTCTACTGAGTGTGCTGCACTGAGTGTTAGTCTAACAGTATAAACATATAGTCACATGCAGTGAGAGTGTTCTTAGTCTAAGGGGTCTTCCTTGCATCAGGAAGCACTCCTACATCCGGAAGTGAATCCACTGGATGAAGGATTTTGTTCACTATTACTCACTCTCGCTTAGTGTTCATTCAATCCAACAACCAGCGCTAGTCACTAAGCTATCGGAAGCACTTCTACTGGACGTTGCTCATTTTTACTGACGCTTAGGGATATCTATTCCAACAGCCAGCGCCAGTCTAAGTTTAACAGGAAGCAACTTCACTTCCGGTTGAATCTTAACTTAGTCTTAGAATTTTGTATATCTAGTGCTCATGGACTAAGTAAATTCCTAAGTGAATTTCTTGCTGTCGCTGGGGGATGAGACATTCATCCGCGAGCGCTAGTCCTAATCTATCCGGAAGTAAGTCCACATCCGGTTGCACTTTTACTTAGGATTCTATGTGCCCTATTGCTTTCTAAGTTCTTTCATATTTTAGTCTTCATCAAAACTTAAGATTCTAACATATAGAGTTAATTTGTTCTTGCTGAGATGGAGATGAATTCCGATATTGTCAATCCTGAGCAACCTGTTGGTACACTTGCTGTTCCAATTCAAAGGCCATTCCCAGATGTTTCCAGAATTGAGCTGTTTGATGGAAAGAACTTTAGGCGATGGCAGGAACGTGTCTACACCATTCTGGATGTACATGGAGTGGCTGATGCACTGACTGAACCTGTTCCTCTTCCAGATGCAGAACAAAACAAGATTAATTCTTGGACTTATGCCAATAAGGTTTGCAGACATACCCTTTTTAGTACTTTATCTAATGATTTGTTCGATGTGTACCATGTATACAAGGAGGCTAGCAAAATATGGGAGTCGCTTATCCTCAAATACACTGCCGAGGATGCTGGGAAACAGAAATTTGTGGTTGGAAATTTCTACAAGTGGGAAATGACAGATGAGAAAGACATCAAGTTGCAGATTAACGAATATCATAAGCTGCTAGAGGAGTTGAGAGTCGAAAACATCAATCTGCCTGATGAGTTCGTGGCTGGAGTCTTGATCGAGAAGTTGCCAGGATCATGGAATGACTACAAGCAACAACTGAAACACAAGCAGAAGCAGATGTCTCTCACCGACCTGATTACTCATATCATCATAGAGGATACTAATAGGAAGGCAATTCAAGCTGCTAAAGCAAAAGAAACAGCTGTTAAAGCAAATCTGGTGGAAGACAAGCCTCACTCAAGAGGTATGATTCCAAATATAAAAAGAAGCAAAAGCAAAAACAAAATTTTGTTTACAAGCCTAAGGATACTAACTCCAAATTTAAAATGAAAGGAAATTGCTATGTTTGTGGACAGCCTAGTCACTATGCAGGGCAATGCAGGAAAAGAGCTACGGGAGACAATCCTAAGAAAGGCAATAATCCACCAAAACCAAATGTTAATTTGGTCCATGGTGATGGAAGAAGTTCTGACGATGAGGTCATTACTGCAGTGGTCTCCCAAGTCCTATTAGTTTCTGATGTGAACAAATGGGTGGTAGATTCTGGAGCTACCAAACATATTTGTGCAAACAAAGATGTGTTTACCTCCTTTGAAGAAGGGGAAGACCGCATTTACCTTGCTGCTCATTCTCAAACCGCTAAGGTTTTGGGAAAAGGAAAAGTGGTTCTTAAGCTCACATCAGGAAAGACTTTGGCACTGAATGATGTACTATATGTACCTGAAATAAGAGCCAATTTAATTTCTGTGTCACTGCTAGGAAAGACTGGAGTTAAAGTTTCTTTTGAGTCTGACAAGATTGTCATGACTAAGAATAATGTACTGATTGGGAAGGGCTATTGTAATCAGGGTCTGTTTTTGCTTAGAGTTTCTGAAATGAATAATAATGCATCTTCTTTTGCTTACATGATTGATTCGTTTAATATATGACATGGTAGACTAGGACATGTTAGTAAAGGTTACATTACTAGACTACAAAATGCTAAAATAATTCCTAATATTAAAAAGAATATGGGAAATAAATGTGAAATTTGTGCAGAAACTAAGTTGACTAAAAGGCCTCATAGTTCTACACGAAGAGAATCTGAATTATTATCCTTAGTTCATACTGATCTAGGTGATCTGAAACAAACTGAGACTAGGGGTGGCAAAAGATACTACATAACTTTCATTGATGATTTTTCAAGATATACAAAGGTATATTTATTGAGAAATAAAGATGAAGCGTTTAATAAGTTTCTTTCGTATAAAGCAGAAGTACAAAATCAACTTGATAGGAAAATCAAGATAGTTAGGTCGGATAGAGGAGGAGAATATTTAATGTTGAATGATTTTTGTGAAAAAGAAGGGATAATACATGAAGTAACACCTCCTTATTCACCTGAATCTAATGGTGTTGCAGAAAGGAAAATTAGAACATTAAAAGAAATGATGAATGTTATGCTTGTAAGTTCTGCTGCACCTAATAACTTATGGGGAGAAGCTTTGTTGTCTGCATGTTTTATACAAAATAGAATACCTCATAAGAATACTGATAAGACACCTTATGAATTATGGAAAGGTTTTGTACCTAATCTTCAATATTTGAAAGTGTGGGGGTGTCTTGCAAAAGTTTTATTACCTGATTTTAAAAAGAGAAAAATTGGTTCTAAAACTTCTGATTGTATGTTTATTGGATATGCTCAACAAAGTAGTGCTTATCGTTTTCTTGTTTTGAAAAGCGATATTCTTGATCATAATACAATTGTTGAAACAAAAGATGCAGAATTTTTTGAAAATATATTTCCTCTAAAGGATGGACATATACCAAAAAAGTTGGAAATTCTTCTTTTCAAAATGAAGATGATTCTTTTGAGAATTTACGGAGAAGTAAAAGACAAAGAAAAGAAATCTCATTTGGAGATGATTTTTACACTTATATGATACAAGATGAACCCAAAAATTTTTATGAAGCTGTCTCTTCTCTGGAAGCAAAATTTTGGAAACATGCTATTAAAATTGAACTTGATTCTTTGAATAAAAATCAAACATGGGTTTTAGTAGACTTACCTCTAGGAGCAAAACCTATTGGTTGCAAGTGGGTATTTAAGAAGAAATATTTTCCTGATGGGTCTATTGATAAATATAAGGCCATACTAGTAGGCAAAGGTTTTACACAAAAAGAAAATATTGATTATTTTGATACCTTTTCTCATGTGACTAGGATTGCTTCTATTAGAGTCCTAATGACTTTAGTTTCAATTCATAAGCTTTATATTCACCAAATGGATGTTAAAACTGCATTTTTGAATGGTGATTTAGATGAGGAGATTTATATGGTATGAAGGAATATTTGGTTACCCGGCTCACGAGCTTTCCTCCTGGAGCTTCGACCCGAACTCGAACCCGAACTCGGACAGAGTTCCTGTTGTTAGAATCTTAAGTTTTGATGAAGACTAAAATATGAAAGAATAGGCCAAGTACTTAGAAAGCAATAGGATAACATAGGATCCCAAGTAAGAGTGCAACCAGATGTGGATTTACTTCCGGATAGACTAGGACTCGCGCACGCGGATAAATGTTTCATCCCCCAGCGGCAGCGAGTAACTCACTAGGGATTTAACTTAGTCCATGAACGCTAGATATACAAAACCTTAAGACTAAGCTATGATTCAACCGGAAGTGAAATTGCTTCCTGTTAAACTTAGACTGGCACAGGCTGATCAAATAGAATAACCCCAAGCATCAGTGAATCAGCCACGACAAGTAAAATTGCTTCCTGTTAGATTTAGACTGGCACAGACTGATAGAATAGATATAACCCTAAGCGTCAGTGAGTCTACCTCGTCAAGTGAAAGTGCATCCGATTGCTTAGTGACTAGCGCTGGCTGTTGGACTAAATGACACTAAGCGTCAGCGAACATAAGCCACGTCCAGTAGAATTGCTTCCGATAGCTTAGTGACTAGCGCTGACTGTTAGATTGAAGGACACTGAGCGAGAGCGAGTAAAAGTCATTATAATCCTTCATCTAGTAGTAGTGCTTCCGGATGCAGAAGTACTTCCGGATGCAAGAAAGGCTCCTTAGACTAAATGAACTCCCACTGCATGTGATTAAGTGTTGTTATACTACACATCCCATAGCTTAAGAAAATGACACACCAAGTCACTTGGGAAGACTTAAGAGTTAGAGTAACATAACGAGACTCACGCTGACTGTCGGATTAGACATCCCCTTGCGTCAGTAGACAAAACACTAAGTTAGAACATCGTCTTAGTAAGATTACTTCCCATAGCAGACAAACCTCCCACAGCATGTATAGTTCTTACTGCTACACTTGATTATATATATTACTCTGATGGGACTAACAAGTGTGTGCAGAACTTGGTTGTACTTCCGGATGGAAATGAGCTTCCGGATGAAAGATACTCTTGGCACTGAGATTCATAGACTAACACTTGCAGAGCAAGATTGCCACTTCCGAATGAACGATGATCATCCGTCAGCAGGATTACAAGAGTCAGAAGTACATATGCTCAGAAGTCAGTATGATGTTGTCAGAGCAGAGTGGTTAGGATTGCTTTTCAGAGATAAAACAAGTCAACCCTGCTAAGCTTTAATGGAGCGTTTAAGAAGATGTACTTCCCAACGGTAACAAGAGGTTAACAGATATTCAAACAACATTGTTACCTACCAAGCATGAGGAGTATGAGAGATAAGGAGAACATAATCTGAAGATTCATTCAAGCTGTCAAAGCTCATACTACCCACAAGAGTCAGAGTCCATAAGAAAGCTTCTAATAGCAAGAGAGCATCCAATAGCAAAGCACTCTTATCATTCATGGACAAGTGCTTGGAAGACGAAGTTCCTCTATGTGATAGCAAGCAGAATGATAGAGTCCACGAGCTTCACTTCAGATAGCAAGAGAGCTTCCGATAGTAAGTCTCTTAGCATCCTGGACTTATGCTTGAGGAACGAAGTCCTCATATGACAACAAGCAAGAGTCAGACCGTACAGTGTATAGATGTCAGAACGACTTTTGCCAGAACAGTGTTGTCAGAACAGTGTTGACAGAACAGCTGGTCAGAGCACCTTTTCAGATAAAGCAAAGTCAACTCTGCTGTGCATTAATGAGGACAACGTATACAAGGCCCCAACGGCTAGATTCAAACGGCCTTATTGCCTCTCCAACGGTTGGATAATCAGAGGCTGATATAAAAGGAGATATTCTTCATTTCTGAGTAGAGCTTCAGGAGTTTTGATAAGCAAGAGAAATAGAATGAAGAAGCTCAAGCCTACTATCTGAAATATCCTTCTACTCTCTGATCTTAAGTTGTAATATTCTTAGAGAGAATTTGTTGAGAGCAATTATTGTACCTAAGTGAGTAACATAATCTGTTCATTGAGTGAACCCACTTAGTTGAGCTTAAGTGTTTAGCACAATCAGTTCATAGAGTGAACATCCTATCAAACCTGTTCTAAAGCTTGTCGCTTGAAGAACAGTATTGTAATCATTGTTAAATCATTGTCTGTAAAGACTGAACCCTTCTAGGTGTGAGGGGGAGCTGTATAGGTTGCAAGTGAGCCCGCAAAACTTGCGGTTGTAAAGGTTGCAAGTGATCCCGTAAAACTTGCGGTTAGGTTTGCAGGTTAGCCGTTAGCAAAACCTGTGGGTTGTTAGGTGAACCCGTGTTCGTAAAACCTAAAGTGTAAAGGCTTCTCTTGTGCCCGGTTTAAACAAGAATAGTGGATTGGAAATCTCAGGTGTAGCCTGGGGACTGGATGTAGGTCTGGGTGACCGAACCAGGATAAATTTGTGTGTGCATAAATTTATATTTAATCATTCTATTTTGCATCACATAACATACTGACTTGTGCATAGCATTATTTATTATCATCATCACCGAGCACAAGCAGTCTTTCGAAAAAGAGTTTTAAGGTTTTATTCCCTCACCCAATTCACCCCCCCCCTCTTGGGTGACAACCACACATTTCATTTGGTATCAGAGCAGGTCACTTGTTTAAAGGATCCAACGATCTCAAGTGTAAAGACCTTGGCTGATTTGGGTTAAAAATGTTTTCCAAAGGTTTTGATCATACCATTCCACCCGTGCTAGAAAATATTGATTTTTGTTGGTGGAAAGCAAAGATGGAAAGTTTTATACAATCCACTAGTTTGAAAATGTGGGATATTTTTGAAAATGATTTTGATTTCAAACCAAGAGGAAACTGGACTGAAAAGGAGAAAAATTTGTTTTCCTTAAACATTAGAGCAATGCAAATTTTATACAAAAGTTTAACTGAAAATGATTTCCAGAAAATCAAACATTGCTCTAGTGCTAGAGATATTTGGAATACTCTTGATGTGATATATGCTTCTAACCCATCTCTTGAAAGCACAACTATCCAAAGCTCAACTCGTGCCCCTTGTGGATCATCTACTGATGAGCTTCTGGAAGCTGATATTGAGGAAGCAGGCTTCAGTGAAGAGAGTATCCATCTCTGCCTAGAAGATTCAGAAAGTGAGGTATCTGGATCTGAAATTGAATTCTCTGATTTGCAAGATGCATACAATGAGTTATATACTGAATATTGTAAACTTGCAAAAGAACTTCTAGGCTTAAAAGAAAAAGATAGGAAACTTGTAAAACTAATTTCTTCTTCTACATCCAAAGTTTCTGAGGTTTCTTTTAAAGAACTAGTGGTTCCGATAGCTAGCCCACTATCGGTAGGGAAAACTTCAACATGCCTTGAAAAATGTTTTGACTGTAAACACGTGTTGAAGGAAAAAGAAAAGCTTTCAAAAGAAACTGAGATTTCAAAGGAACAAAAAGCTTTTCTAAAGAAAACTAATCATGATAATGATAGAAAACCCCATTTTGATTATCATTCCATTATCTGTCATTATTGTGGTAGATTAGGACATATTTCTCACACATGCAGTCTTAGAAGAAATTCAAATGTGAGAAATAAGTTTGTATGGATTCCTAAAGGACAAGCAAGGTCCAGTGCTAACCATGTAGGACCCAAGTACAAATGGGTGCCAAAACATCCTCCTTGTGCCTTACTTGTGCAGGAAAGATCAAGAGTTCCTCTTACCCCGAAGAAGAGAACTCGTAGTGATGCAACTGCTGAAACCCCCTGGTACAATCATAAGAAGCAATGCGCAACCACCAGGAACAATGGTTCTGTCTCAAGGATGAGCTATCACAGAGTTCCATTCAACTATCCTGAGAAGAACAAGAGAGAGTGGATTCCTCGATCAACATTGAAAAGGCTCTTGAATCCTACCTCTCAGAAGAAAGTGCTTCGAACCAAGGATAAGTATAGAAGATCTCCTTGGGTAAGCAAGGGATCACTTAGCAACGAAGCATTTGATAGTAAAATCTCCTATGCTAATGTTAGATGGACTTATTGAGATTTTACATTAAGCACCCTAAGATGTGAACATTATATTAATCATAGAAGAAAGCTTAAAGAAATTAATAATGTTCATAATCCACATGCTGTCCATGACTAACTTGATCAAAAACCTTGTATATCCTTGTGCATATAGTCATGATAGATTCACCATGCCATACACATAGCAAGTAATCTTTAAGTGCATGTGAATTATATATAACCTACAAACTGACCTTCAGATCCAGACTTGGATACAAAAGGAAGGAACTATCTGATATTTTGTAGGAAAGGCAATCCGGAGGTTCAGCAAGACAAGGGTGAAGAAGACTCTGGCTAAAAAGAAGATCTCCTCCCTCGGTGAGCCTTCAGACAGTGAAGAAGAGTCAATTGCTGATCCTAAGGATGCTCTGAATGAACAAGAAGGGAAAAGGGAAAGCTAGGTCAAGCCAACCTCAAGACCCCAGCAACCCTGTCTGATAAACTCAGACTTCCCAGTTTGAAGGTTGAGATCAAAATGTTTATCTCCCTCACGGATCCAGTACAATAGGAGATGCATCAACATTTGAAGGATCTGTTGAATTTAGTGAGACTGTTGATCTGAAAAGCCATAGTAGAACCCCTGGAGCTTCAACAGATTCTTGTTCAGATCAATCAATCAGAGTTAGATGAGTTATGGGCTAAAATGAACAAGGAGCATGAGCAAAATCAGAGAGAGATAGGCTAAGATAGCCATCCCTCGGACTTGACCAGGATGTCACTGCTGCCCTCAGAAGGGAAATTGAAATGAAGCGGATTGCCCAAGCAGGAAGGCTCGCCCTTGGGGAAGCCATCTGATTCATGTGCCCCCAACAGTCTGCTAGCACAGAGGCAAGCTTGAGATAGCGCTGAGTGATCAACCTGCGGAGATACCCTCTGCTGAACCTGTGTCTCCCTCTGCGCCAGCACCCAATCTGAGTGAAGAGCTGTGTATGAAGTATGGGTTCAAGAGGCCAGAGACGCCAGTGGTAGCGATCACCAAGCTAATTCATCCCTCTGTACCAACTCCAATCCATCCTATTAGCGTCAGCAAGACTCAGGACTGTACCTCATCTGAACAATTTGTCAAGTCTTGTTGAGCATTCGTCACACATAGATTTTGGTGCTGCTCTGAAAATAGAAGAATCCTTGTATTGCCAACCAAAATCAAGCAAGCTACTGCTTGATGCGAATGGAGTTATGGTGATATCATTCTTACCCTCTTCTTTACTTGAATAATCATTTGGGTAGTAAATGCATGATGGGCTTAACAGCTTTTATTTTTCTGAAACTGATATGATTTCCCTTTTCTGTGATGACCTTATTTTCTGTAAAAATGATCCTATCATATCAAATTCATTTTCTGATATAATGCATACTGATTTTACAAATTCAAGAAGTCTGACACTTTGAAACTGAACTTCCTTCAAAACCTTCTAAATTTGTGCATGCTGAATCATTGTATTAATAATTCACATGCCTTCATGATCTAACATGAACATCCTTGAGGCATATTTATTGAACTATACTTGCTTATGAAACTCTGAAAATATGCCACCTGTTTGATACTCGCTGTACTATCACATTGATATTTATCTATGAGAGTATAAATAGAGTTCATGTCTTGATAGTGAAACTATGTGAACGTGTAGACAATTTCAAAATTAGTTTTCACATAATCATTGCTCATATTTTCTTAAACCAATCAGCAAGCATGATTTCTTAAAATTATTAACTTGTGCTGATTAACACAGATTGACTTGAATGTCCTGAGTATGGTCTCCAATGTTAAATCTTAAGTTCTTTCACTGACCATCAGGAAGCACTTGCTTCCTCAAGCACATGCAGGACCAATCATCAAGTCTGAGCAAGGTTGCTTTCGTAACAATCAGCGCCTTCGATAGCAGGCCAACTATTGAACCATGGGAAGAGTAGAGTGACTGCCCAGTCATGTCTGCTTGTGGTTGTAGCTCAGCTTGCTGAAGCGAATCATCAAAGCACTTGCGCTAGGGGTTTCCACTTGAGATAGCACACCTCTTGAAGATGTCAGGAAGCATGCTTATCTGCGTATGATTCAGATTCATGAGTCTAATAGAGTATGAGGATTCCTCATCTGTGGTAACATCTACACCTTACCATCTCTTATATATGATACATACATGGCATTGGTAAGGGTGTCAATTTAGGATGTTTTTCTCAATCTGCATTGACTTCAAAATCATTCACTGTCTTAGAAAATCATCCCAGCTCACACATCTGTATCATTTATATGACACGCTGGAAAGTAATTGATAACATACCTCTCTTATATGCTTCTTTTCTTGATCTTGTGATGATTAATCTTAATATAGAAGAGAAGTAGATGGACATTACTTGATAATGATCCCTTGAAAATAGAGAGTTACATGCTGTCATCGATAATAAACTCTTGAGATGCTGTGATGCAATTTGTTTGGAAATTACTTTTGGCATTATTAAACTCACAAAATTCATTTGATTTGGTTTCATTTCATTTCACTTGGCATTCAATCATTTCATATCACAAGTTCAATCTCACATATTTCATTTGATTTCATTTGGTATCACGAATTTAAAATCACAAATTTTCATTTGATATCATAATCATCATTTTAAACGCACCAAAATTATTTTGATATCAGGTTAATCATTTCGAGAGGGTCAAAATTACTTTTGATGTCTTTTATATTTGAAAAGAATTTTCACCTTCAAAAAGAGAACTGTTTTTGTATGTTTTGATCTAGACTTAATCCTTGCAAAACATGTTCTGTTATCTTGCATAATGGTTAGGGAGAGTAAACTCACTTAGAATACTGAATCAATATTTTTTTTTGTCTCACACTGTTTAGCTATCCTACATAATGTTTAGGGAGAATACAATCATTTAGGATCATGAATCATTATTGTTGTCCCTTGTTAATTCTCGTACGGTAGAAAGCCCATTCCTAGGAGAACGATAGAAGTATCCCCATCCCTAAGGCTAGCTTGCACTTGTTGAATTTTGATGAAGCCAAAAGGGGGAGAGAGATGAGACATGAGATGAGACATGAGATGAGATACAAGATGTCTAGCTAGAGATGAGACATGAGATGTCTAGAGATGAGACATGAGATGAGATATAAGATGTCTAGCTAGAGATGAGACATGAGATGTCTAGAGCTGAGAGATAAGATAAGATGTCTAGATATCTGGGGAGAGAACTGGGGAAAGAAATATAGCTCTGGGAGTGATCTAAGTTTAATTATGTTCTCTAGTCATCTATGGGTTTGTCATCATCAAAAAGGGGGAGAATGTTAGAATCTTAAGTTTTGATGAAGACTAAAATATGAAAGAATAGGCCAAGTACTTAGAAAGCAATAGGATAACATAGGATCCCAAGTAAGAGTGCAACCGGATGTGGATTTACTTCCGGATAGACTAGGACTCGCGCACGCGGATAAATGTTTCATCCCCCAGCGGCAGCGAGTAACTCACTAGGGATTTAACTTAGTCCATGAACGCTAGATATACAAAACCTTAAGACTAAGCTATGATTCAACCGGAAGTGAAATTGCTTCCTGTTAAACTTAGACTGGCACAGGCTGATCAAATAGAATAACCCCAAGCGTTAGTGAATCAGCCACGACAAGTAAAATTGCTTCCTGTTAGATTTAGACTGGCACAGACTGATAGAATAGTTATAACCCTAAGCGTCAGTGAGTCTACCTCGTCAAGTGAAAGTGCATCCGATTGCTTAGTGACTAGCGCTGGCTGTTGGACTAAATGACACTAAGTGTCAGCGAACATAAGCCACGTCCAGTAGAATTGCTTCCGATAGCTTAGTGACTAGCGCTGACTGTTAGATTGAAGGACACTGAGCGAGAGCGAGTAAAAGTCATTATAATCCTTCATCTAGTAGTAGTGCTTCCGGATGCAGAAGTACTTCCGGATGCAAGAAAGGCTCCTTAGACTAAATGAACTCCCACTGCATGTGATTAAGTGTTGTTATACTACACATCCCATAGCTTAAGAAAATGACACACCAAGTCACTTGGGAAGACTTAAGAGTTAGAGTAACATAACGAGACTCACGCTGACTGTCGGATTAGACATCCCCTTGCGTCAGTAGACAAAACACTAAGTTAGAACATCGTCTTAGTAAGATTACTTCCCATAGCAGACAAACCTCCCACAACATGTATAGTTCTTACTGCTACACTTGATTATATATATTACTCTGATGGGACTAACAAGTGTGTGCAGAACTTGGTTGTACTTCCGGATGGAAATGAGCTTCCGGATGAAAGATACTCTTGGCACTGAGATTCATAGACTAACACTTGCAGAGCAAGATTGCCACTTCCGAATGAACGATGATCATCCGTCAGCAGGATTACAAGAGTCAGAAGTACATATGCTCAGAAGTCAGTATGATGTTGTCAGAGCAGAGTGGTTAGGATTGCTTTTCAGAGATAAAACAAGTCAACCCTGCTAAGCTTTAATGGAGCGTTTAAGAAGATGTACTTCCCAACGGTAACAAGAGGTTAACAGATATTCAAACAACATTGTTACCTACCAAGCATGAGGAGTATGAGAGATAAGGAGAACATAATCTGAAGATTCATTCAAGCTGTCAAAGCTCATACTACCCACAAGAGTCAGAGTCCATAAGAAAGCTTCTAATAGCAAGAGAGCATCCAATAGCAAAGCACTCTTATCATTCATGGACAAGTGCTTGGAAGACGAAGTTCTTCTATGTGATAGCAAGCAGAATGATAGAGTCCACGAGCTTCACTTCAGATAGCAAGAGAGCTTCCGATAGTAAGTCTCTTAGCATCCTGGACTTATGCTTGAGGAACGAAGTCCTCATATGACAACAAGCAAGAGTCAGACCGTACAGTGTATAGATGTCAGAACGACTTTTGCCAGAACAGTGTTGTCAGAACAGTGTTGACAGAACAGCTGGTCAGAGCACCTTTTCAGATAAAGCAAAGTCAACTCTGCTGTGCATTAATGAGGACAACATTTACAAGGCCCCAACGGCTAGATTCAAACGGCCTTATTGCCTCTCCAACGGTTGGATAATCAGAGGCTGATATAAAAGGAGATATTCTTCATTTCTGAGTAGAGCTTCAGGAGTTTTGATAAGCAAGAGAAATAGAATGAAGAAGCTCAAGCCTACTATCTGAAATATCCTTCTACTCTCTGATCTTAAGTTGTAATATTCTTAGAGAGAATTTGTTGAGAGCAATTATTGTACCTAAGTGAGTAACATAATCTGTTCATTGAGTGAACCCACTTAGTTGAGCTTAAGTGTTTAGCACAATCAGTTCATAGAGTGAACATCCTATCAAACCTGTTCTAAAGCTTGTCGCTTGAAGAACAGTATTGTAATCATTGTTAAATCATTGTCTGTAAAGACTGAACCCTTCTAGGTGTGAGGGGGAGCTGTATAGGTTGCAAGTGAGCCCGCAAAACTTGCGGTTGTAAAGGTTGCAAGTGATCCCGTAAAACTTGCGGTTAGGTTTGCAGGTTAGCCGTTAGCAAAACCTGTGGGTTGTTAGGTGAACCCGTGTTCGTAAAACCTAAAGTGTAAAGGCTTCTCTTGTGCCCGGTTTAAACAAGAATAGTGGATTGGAAATCTCAGGTGTAGCCTGGGGACTGAATGTAGGTCTGGGTGACCGAACCAGGATAAATTTGTGTGTGCATAAATTTATATTTAATCATTCTATTTTGCATCACATAACATACTGACTTGTGCATAGCATTATTTATTATCATCATCACCGAGCACAAGCAGTCTTTCGAAAAAGAGTTTTAAGGTTTTATTCCCTCACCCAATTCACCCCCCCCCTCTTGGGTGACAACCACACATTTCACCTGTAACAACAACAAGAACAAACAAAAGCCGTGATAATAAAATTGAACTCGGAGCCAAGAATCCCGAAGGATTCAGCTCACGCATAACCGGGTTACTAGAACCTGGGTTTGACTCGCACAGCGAATCACCCTCTCAGGAAAAACTGTGAGAAGGAAAGTAGAGTGGCTGAGGTGCACACTTCTTGGTTACTGACAAATGAGCGGGACACCTCTATTTATAGTGACAAGAGTGTCACTAAGAAAGGTAGAAATATCACTGTCATTATTGCAGTCATTATGACACCAATCAACAATAATAACTGATTTGATTCACTAATCAAATCAATCACATATTAATGTTGATTTATTAACTGATTTGATTCTAATCAAATCAATCAGCATCAATCACATATTAATGCTGATTAGTCTGCTTTCCTAAAGGCTGTCGGATTTAGTAATCGGACGATCCGGTCCATCGAGGGCGGATCTGATTAAATATTTCCAACATCTCCCACTCGCACTTGATGGACACATGATTTAACCTCTTTGTCGCCTCTAAAGATTAATTAAAACAATTCAATACTCTATTCCACTAGGTAGTAGTGGTGAGTACGAGTCGAATCCACGATCTAGGTTTAATCTCGCTAATTAAAAGTATATACGTCACGCAAATTAACAACGATTCAAGGTTTGATGATTGTTTAACAGCTAAGATTAACAACTAAGAATATAGAATGAACCGAAAGTATGAGTGTGTAAATCAAGAGTGGAATCTCCTCCTTCAAGCCTCGATTTGTGCGTCTCAAGTGTTAGGCCTCATGTGACAATTTCCTCTTAATATAACTAGCTTAAATCGGCCAAACCTCTTAAATCTAAGAGGCTTTAGCTAGTTTAAACTAATTAATCAAGATAGCCTAGCCTTGAACTTGATGCATATCCATAGGTGAGATAGAAATCAAAACTAACTTCTATATAAAATTCACTTCAAGAAACAATTAAAATGTAAACACATATGATTGTTCTCATGAAGCTACAACGAAATTAAACTTATCACACATGAAGTTCAAGATCTAGAAGTTAGGTTTACAAGTTTGGAAGGATAAATGAACTCTACATAGAAATCTCTATGCAAAATCCTAGATCTAACATACCTAAAAATCTCTAGACATGAAAGATCTAAATGATTACAAACTTGAAAACCTAGAAAAGGATAATTCTCACACAAGGCTGATTACATTGAAGCTCTTAGCACAAATCTGGACTTGAAGGAAGGAGAAGGACGCTTAGCCACGCATGGAGACGGAAGAAATGGAGGATTTGCGTGGTGAAATGGCCATGGAGGTTCGGTGAAGATGGAGGAAGGAGATGAAGAAGTTGAGAGAATTTGGTGAAGAGAGAGAAAGTGAAAGTGGGAGATGATGAAGGATTTTTCAAAATGAAGTTAGTTGGGATTAAGTAGGTGGTTAGTTGGATGATGAGTTGGCAAGTGGAGTTAGTGAGCTGTCAAGTGGGGAGTATGAGTTGTCAAAAAGATATTTTGGTGATTATGGAGGGAAGTGGCCGAATTGATGGAAGGTTAGGGAAGAAAGGATAATTTTGGTATTTGGGTAAAATGGGAATGAATGTAGTCCAAATGTTGTCTCCATGCATTTCCAAAGGTTCCTCCTTTTTCTCCAAGTGATTGTGCTTCCAAAATTGCCCTTAATGAGGCCTCCAAATTTGAATTTGACGTTGGAGCCAATTTTGCCTCATCTGGAAAGATGCTCCAACGGTACCTTCAAGCTGCAGGGTTGACTTTGCCTTTAATTTATTCTGCACAGAAGACTTCTAAAAAGTAGCTGACATTTCCGTGCATAGTGCAGTCTGGCTCTTGTACTTGCTGACGGATGGACTTTAGCTTCCGGAAGTCAAGACTTCATTCTGCAAGCTCAAGAGTACTCACTACCGGATGCAAACATGCTTCCGGATGTGAACCTGCTTCCGGATGTGAATCTGAGTTCTTGTCATCTAGCCTTCCTCCTTGCCAAATTATCTCCACCGAAGCTCTACCAAGGGTGTGTGGGGCCCACGTGGGACCCCCCTACATGAAAAACACATCACATAGTCAAAATGACCAAAATACCCTTGGTTTCATAAAATGCAAGTAATAAGGCTAATAATCTCCAAATAATTACACATAAGCATGCGCATAACAATGTACCAATAATGATCAAATATAGCAAATAAACCACGCTAATTAAGCTCAAATGCACATGCTTAGAGAGATAAAATTCGGTCCAATCAACACACCATCTTGTGATTCGTTTTTCTTGAGTATTCGTATGGGCGTCAGCCGTGACCGCGCGAGCACAATCTATGCAATTCAGATGCTTGCAAACTAGTAATCCTTGGAACAAGACCAGAATGCAAGGACATCAATGCATATGGATTCTCAGTCCGATTGTCTCTGATTCCCCAGGCTAACTCACACACAAGTGGCATTCTTGATCCCTCACGAGTTAATATGCACGCATTAACTCAGATGCCTTCACGTATTCCTAGAAATTCCACACTTACTAGCACTTCTAGCAAGGGACCGGTCATGGAAATCTAGCGTTACATGTGTGTTTCGAGTTAAGACCATTCCTTTCTGACTGATCATCAATTCTACTTGCATTTGCCGCTTGTCCAGCTATCACTCGTTAAGCCGGATCTCTCATGACCATGGAGTTTCGGCTAGAGTAGCGGTCACAAAAGCAAGTATCCTTGATGTCGCCTAAGTCGCAAGGGTATCGATAGAGAGGATCATATCCATTCTCCTTTTATTTGGACTCACACCGTTATGGATCAGGGATTTTCCACCTACGTCCCGATTGCGGTTAATTAAGCACATGTAATACGATTTACATGTTACGGTGATCGACCAATTGTCGTATGTCGATTTTTAAAATAAAAAATCACCGTACAGGCATTAGTCCCTCAACGGACCCCTAAACTCCCACGGGAGAATTTCATGCCTGGCTACAGACTCGGCGGAATACATGTGTATTCCTTATCATGACTTGAACTGTCATTTCCCAAACTTATTGAGTCGACTTATGTGAAGTATTCATCAACACATGATGATCTGATCTCTTGCACGTCTTACCTTCTCATACCCTCAGCATGTATGGAAGACGGTTGTCCGTGTGAGTGGACCAACCTTTCTTGGATCTGTACGACATATTGCATACTTTACATTCATGTTTTATATATATACAAACACACAGTATTGTGTATATGTGTGTGAAAAACAATTCCGAATTGAAAAATGCAACATTTTATTCCAGAAACTAAAAGTTGTTCAATACATCAAATGTTGCTTACGCTTAAACCCCTTTTTAAGCTAGTGAGTGGATCAGCAAACATTTAGTGAGTGAAAATAGTACTGAACAATCACTTCTTTCTGAGAGAACACATCTCTTATAAAATGACATTTGATGTCTATATATTATGTCTATTATGATACTTATGGTCCACAGCGTAGGCTATCGCGATTTCACTGTCACAATGGATATCCATAACATTTATGCCTAAACGCTTTAGGAATCTCTTAAGCCACACAACTTTTTGAATAGTAGCCGCACAAGCTTACAAATTCAGATTCCATAAATGATGGTGTCATCAAGTTTGCTAAGTTGAGTGTCCTCCAACCAGATCTCTTGCCATTTGGCGTTCGAGTATCCTTCAGGATGGAGATTTTCTCCTATATAGCACAACTTTTACTTTATTACCCTTTTGCTATCATATAACTTTTGCTTTTCAGCGTCACAGACTGAAAACGGTTTACAAAGCCAATGACAAAACATATGTCCAGTCTAGTACACACCACAGTGTACATTAGACTTTCAATCACGCTTGAGTATGAGACTCTTTTCATGCGTTGCACCTTGAATTGTTTCACAAGACACATATCTCCTCTAAGATAATGTCCTTTCACCATAAGGGTTTGCATAGGTTCGCAGTCTCTCAATATTGAATTGTTCCAGGACCTTTTCTGTGTATGTCTTTTGGGACAATAACTGCATCCTATTCGAACAATCCTTTTATATCTTGACACACAAGATATTTTCTGCTCTACCCATGTATTTCACATAGAAATTCAAAGACAAAAAGTCTTTGATTGCTTTAACATCTTAGGTCTAGTCCTAGGGAGGAAAAATAAAGATATGATTTCACAAATTATCTCGCAACCGTTTTACAATGGTCTTCGATCATCTCGAAGTTGAATGAAGTTACATGAAACTTCAAATATCATTGACTAGATGATTTTTTTTCCAGCCAACAAATTGACTTTAGAAGCTTGCAAACCTTTTGTTCGCTTTCCTATTGCACAAAGCTTTAGGTTGTTTCAGGTAAGAAACTTTCCATCTAGTCCTCCATTGAGAAAACGATTTTCACATCCACTTGATGTAATTCCGAGTCTAGGTTGGCTACAAAAACCAATATAAACCTAACTGAGTCAAAACATACCACTGGAGAGAAGATATCCTCTTGATTTACCTTTTCTCACTAGGTATACCCTTTGGTTATCAATCGAGCTTTGGGCTTATCGGTTGATCCATTAGCCTTTTGCTTGTATTTGAGAATTCACTTATTCTCAATATGATCAATCAATTCCCACACTTTATTAGCTCTCATGTAATCCATGGCCTCTTATTTGGCCTTTTGCCAATTTTCCTTAGCTGGATCCGAAAGTGTATCTCTAACACTTCTACGATCCTCCTCAATGTCTTCAAACTGAGGATTAAGTACTGCTTCCGAATTGGGGTTTCAACAGGCTCACTTACCTGTGTTGGATTGTGGCTACCACTGTCATCTAGTGAAAATGGTTCAATCCTCCCACTCGGAGCAGTTAAATGAGTAAACACCTTCTTACTCGTACTCACAGAGAGTGTTGGAATAAAGGCTTCCTCTGCTAGGGAAATATTTTTCAATGAATATTGCGTTTCTAAACTCAAACTTCAGTCACTGATCCGTCCTCATTTTCACTAATGAAGACATATCTTTTAGAGTTCATAGAATATCTTACAAAGATACTCAAGCCTCTAAACCTCAACATTTCACTACTTGTAAAACAAGTTTTTGGAAATAAGACGCTGACCCGCATGGTTGTAGGACTGTTAAATCCATTTTGCATCCTGTCCATAACTTATATGGTGTTGTGGTGACTGATTTTGAAGGCACATGATTAAGGATGAATGTCTTAGCTGAGAGTGCATAACTCTTTAGCAGATAGACACCTCTATCATAGACATCATTTACCTAACTACAACAAGAAGGACTTTGTTCCTCCTTTCAGCGACACCATCTTGTGGCTTGCCAAGAATTGTTATCTATATAACGATTCTCTTTTTATCACAAAACATCTTGAACTGTTCATAGAGGTACTCTCAGCCTCTATCAGTTCTTAAGGGTTTCACCTTAAAGTTGAGTTTGTTCTCTACCAAACTTAGATACTTCCCGAAACATTCCAATGTTTCATCTTGATAGATATCAAGTATACATTTCATTATCGTGAAAAAATCATCAACAAATGTAACGAAGTATCATGCTCTATGATATGCCTATCCGTAAATATTCAAAAGAATAAATTTAAAAGGGGTACTGTGCATTGGTTTCGTTTCTGAAAGGTTTCCATATTTTCTTGTATGCAAGACTATTCTCGCAAAGGGACTATTCCCTTTTCGATACATCACTCAACATGCCCTTATTTGGATAATTTAGTCATAAAATTATGAAAAATAATCCTAATTATAGCATGATATGTATCGTAATCAACATTAACAGAAATGTTGAGTAGTAAGCAATGAAATCACAATTTCATTAAAACAAGGAAACTTTCTGAAATATAACCAAAACAGAAAAGATTGGTCTCATTGTTAATGTCAACTTTATTGACATTAAACCCAAATTTTAACTAAAGAAATAACAGACCTAGATTTCACCGGATATCCGGCTTGTCGAGAACCTCATATAAACGTCAAAGCTTGGCCTCCTTGAAAATCTAATTTGTAGGTGCCAATCCCTTTGATCTCAACTCGTAATGTTTCCAACGTGAAGCCACATGCTCTTTGTTGGTAACATGGCGAAAATCCGTGAAGTTCTGACAATCTTTAATCACATGGTGTGTATACCCTTTTCTAAGGGTAGCCCCTTGGCATAGTGACCGGGATATCTACAAGCATAACACTTAATCTACAAAAGATCATGTTTCTTAACTTGTTTCTTCCCTTTCTTAAAGGACTTGTTTCCTTTTTAAGCCTTTAGGATCCTCTTTCCTCTTTTGGAATCCATTGTCATTCATGGACTTACTTTTCAACTAATGAATAGTTATTTGTTTAATTTAAATTGTACGACCTTTTGGTTCCACATGATCCATTGTCATATTAAGCGGGTTTTGGTGAGCCACGTTAGCAAAAGTCCTAATCTCATCATTATGAGTGTTCATATGCCTCATGTGGTCCCAACAGATGGGAGCGTTCTTGAGACAATTTGCACCTAATGTGCATCGGAAAGAGGTAACATGTCTCTCAATTAGACATACTACAATGTTAGTCATAGCCGCACGCATTCTGACTTTAACGATAATGTCTTTCCTCTTCCAGACATATTATGCATGTTGCTCCCTCTATAGAACATTTTGCATTGTGTCATGGAAGAACACCTTTTAGGACTTAGTGACTTCTTGTTCCACCAGGACATAAGAGATCTTATGACGACATATGTCATAATTTTTCTCCATTCATCTTGTCACTTCTCATAAGGACAGTGATGAATATGTTTTGACCTATATAGACATCTAATTTGATATTTTTCTATAAAGTATGCACACAGAATCTCCGCATGAGATTAATAGTTCTATGAATCCTCAGAAAAACCAACAACGGTAGCTTTCTAATTTTGTTTTTAGGAATCAACTAGGTTGACCCCCATCCAACTCATTCTAGTTCGCTATTCATCATTGAACTTTTCTTATATTCTCTGAACTATAATAGTTTAACTTAATAACAGCTGTTAGAATCTTAAGTTTTGATGAAGACTAAAATATGAAAGATCATAATGAACAATTAGGAAGAATTAAATTAAGTTAGAAATCCTAAGTTAGAACACAATCGGATGTAAAATCACAACCGGATGGCTTAGAGCAATAACAACGTAACTAGCGCTTGCGGATGTAGTATACATCCGATAACTGAAGTCATTTGAACACTAAGTCCGAACCTAGTTAACAAAGTCTAAGTAGAGAGCTTCCCATAGCAAAAACGCTTGCGAAAGCAAGAACCTCTATTTCCACATAGTTAGACTTCCGGAAGCAAGTTGGCATCACCCAGCACAAGTAAATCTAACAGCCTAATCCTAGACTAAGTAGGATAGCTTCCCATAGCGAAAATGTTTCCCATTACACTTGATTATATATTACTCTGTGGGACTAACATTTGTGTGCAGAACTTAGGTCTCACTTCCGATAGCAAAAGTGCATCCGATAGTGGACACTCTTTGCTTTGCACAAACTTGGACTAACACTTGCAGATCGAAGCACTTACTTCCGATAGCCAAAATCCATCCGATAGCAAGTACAAGAGTCAGAGTCCGTACAAGTGCTCAGATGTCAGAATTGCTTTTGTCAGAGCAGAATTGTCAGGACTACTTTTCAGAGCTAAAGCAAGTCAACCCTGCTAAACATTAATGAGCATTAATGAGGACAACGGTAACATGGGATTAACGGACATATTCAAACGGACAAATTGTCCTCAAACAACTGGAGTATTAGAGGCTGCTATAAAAGGAACAACTTCATCATTTATGAAGTAACCGAACTACAATCAAGCATTCAAAGCATAATACTCAGAGAATATCCAGAAGACTAAAAAGATCAAGAGAGCACTTAATACCTCGAGAGTTATTCTGATTGTTATCATCTTGTACTCTTTGTATTTAAGTCTCTACATTTATTAAGAGCATTTATTGTACTTAAGTGAGTATCACAATCTGTTCATTAAGTGAACTTAGTTGTAAATCCTTTGTTAAAGGTTGAACCCTTGCAAGTTGTAAGGGGGATCTAGTTAGGTTGTAAAGGTTGCAAGTGAGCCCATAAAACTTGTGATTGTAAAGGTTGCCGGTGAACCCGTTTGTAAAACCTGTCGATTAGTGGAACTCAATCAAGGGATTGAGAACTGGACGTAGGTCAAGAATTAGACCGAACCAGTATAAAAGAATTTGTGTTAAAGTTTTATTTTATAAGTTTTTATTTGTAGCACAATTCACCCCCTCTTGTGCATCCTCACTTTCATTTGGTATCAGAGTGAATTTCACCTAACTTGTGTTAAGCGAATTTTGAGATACCTTGAGGGAACTCAAGAACTTGGTCTCTGGTATCCCAGAGGTAACCAAGAGTTCTTGTGGGCTTACTTTGACGCTGACCATGCAGGTTATAAGACAGATAGGAAGAACACTAGTGGCCAATGTGCCTTCCTTGGTGGCGGTCTGGTGTCATGGGCAAGCAAGAAGCAGACTTGTGTGTCACTGTTATCCACAGAGGCAGAATATATTGCTGCTGCAAGTTGTTGTGCCCAGGTGCTGTGGTTGAAGAACCAACTTCGAGATCTTGGCTTGGAATTTCCAGAGGCTCCCATCCTATGTTACAACACAAGCACTATCAGCCTAGCCAAGAATCCGGTTTAGCACACAAGGACAAAGCACATTGATGTCAGACATCACTTTATTAGAGATCATGTTCAGAAGAAAGATGTCAAGGTGCAATTTGTTCTAACCCAGCATCAACTTGCAGATATTTTCACCAAGCCTCTGGGGGTTGACCAATATACCTACATAAGAGGCAATTTGGGAATGGTAAACCCAAATGAAGTTTAAATCTTCATTATGAATCTGTGCTTAAATGTTAAAACCTGCAAACTGTACTAACTTAGGCATCGGAGTGCCAATCTTTAGTTTTTCAGGTCCCCTTGTGAAAAGGTCAAGAACTTACAATGTTAAATCTTAAGTCATTCACATCCGGAAGTGCATTTGCTTCCGCTAGCTCTTGCAGGAATAAACCATCAACCTGAGCAAACATAGCTTTCGCAAGCAATTTTGCTATCGATAGGAAGGACAACTATTGAACATTGGAAGGAGTAGAGTGGCTGGACGTCATTTCTTCTACTCAGCGTGGGATCTTGCCGCTTGCGATTGCTGCTCAGCAATCGGAAGCACCTACACTAGGAAGTGACGCGTCATCTTAGACGTTACATCTCCTCTGACAACAGTTGTACCTTCTCTGACAACTTGAAACGACACGAGGCAAAAGGTGCGCCGTTTCAGTTTTAAATGTTTATGTTTCCCATGCCTTTTCATTATGACTCCTCGCATCAAAACGTCTCTTCATATAAATAGGCATTTATTCATTCATAACTTTTCATTCAAAATTTCATAATTTTCTTCTCTCTCAACTGTTCATCTTCATCTTCATCCTCATCTTCGTCTTTATCTTCATCTTCATCTTCATCTTTCCTGCACTTCATCCTCACCTCCATACTTTCGCCATCATCATTCACATACATCATGCCTGGATCTAGTGAGACAAACACCAATCCATCAAACCCCTCCTCTGCAAAATCTGGGAAACGCAAGGGTAAACAGGTTCAATTCGCCGAAGAACCCTCTCACTCCAAGCGCCAGAGAGTTCAGGATGATATATCAATATATAGAACCAGCCCTCTCGAACCTATCTCTCCGGCCTTCGAACACAGACATCCCTACTTGACCAACGGGATCTACGTCAACCTGGGGACTCTGAAAAATCTGGGTTTTGATTTGAGTGATATTTTGGGGAACTATATGAACTGGTTAGGGATTCAGAACGACTACAACATCAATGTTCTTCGCGTCTTCTACCAGTCCCTCTCTGCAAGGTTTAAGAGAAGGGAAAAAGAAAACTTAGTTGCTTGCGTTTACTTCTCAGCCACAGTAAGGGGAAGACACATCGAGTTTGATTGGAGAATCATTAATCAACTCCTGGGAATCACGGACCCCAACTTGAACAAGTGGAAGTATCACCGGCGCTTCTCCTAAGAACAACTATCAGAAGCCTATGAGACAGATGGGAAGAGGGTTTCTGGGATGCCTGATTCCAAGCGAGTCATCCAATACATCTACTCGCGGATCATGACCCACAAGGGTGGCAACTTCAGTGAATTCACCCAGTTGGACAACCCATGGCTGCCTAGACTTCTGCGCAAGGAGCCAATCAACCCTGGGCAACTCATTTCCATGGAGCTCCTCAGATGGGTTGATGGAAAAACAAAGAAGGAAAATGCCTCTCTTCCCTTTCCCCAGCTGATTGCCTTCCTGTTGGAGAAGTTCAACATCCAGTCCACTGAGGGAGTGGACAACAGGAAGTGCCTGCCCATGGACTCTAAGAATCTGGGCAAGATGGGTGTATCCTATGACAAACCACCAAGGGCTTCCAGATCCGGTTTACGAGGGAGAAGTGCATCTCACAACACACAGCCTTCTACCTCTGGCGCTGGGGATCAGGAAGTAGACTCCCATCATCAGCCTGGTCCAAGCACTGCTCGTGGTCCAAGAGCAGCTGCTGCTGGTATCAATGCCGCTTCCCTGACTGATCTGGCTGATGAGTTGGTCTTTAGGCTGCTTGATGCACTGATGGCTCCCTTCCAAGCATAAGTTGACAGAAGCTTTCGGAAGTTGCACCATCGGATCAAGAAGGTCGCAACACATCTTGATCGGGTTGAACAAAAAGTGGACCTACTGTTGGCCAACCAAAACCCTCCAAACAACCCAGATAATAACCCTCCTAACCCTCAAGACCCACCAAGTCCCCCACCCCAAGATCCACCACTTCAAGATTCTCCAAACCACCACCAGCCATCCACCTAAGGCTCCCCACACCAAGATCAACCTAACCCAGATACTCATCAATCACCTCCTCACAATCAGGACCAACCCTCAGACCACTCACCCAACCACTCTCACCACTCCTCCCCATCCTCAGACCACCCATCTGACGATGATGACCATGACTCACCTCCACCACCTCCTCCACCGAGATATGGCCCAGAACCACCTCCATCTATCCCCTCCTCCAGCACCTCCCTGACACTCACTAGTTTTGATGATGCCAAAAGGGGGAGAGATACAACACTGAGGCAGCCGTCCCTGTGGATTGATGCGGACGTTGAAGCTGTACTCAGGAGAGCGATGAACATGGAACGTGCTCGCCTAGCTGAAGTCTTTATCCGAGGCGAAGCCATCCATTTCATGCGCCAACAGTCAGCTGCATCCTCAAGTCATCAAGCCAACATGCAGATGGTGCTGGCTGATCAACCTTCTGACCCTAAGGACGTTCCCCCTAGGTCTTAGTCTTCTGCATTGCCACCTGAGTTTGCTTCCTCAGACGACTTCCTAGAGCATCTCAGACAGAAGTATGGGTTGAAGAGAACGATGCACCCAAGGGTGGTCATTGCTACACCTGTCCCTATTCAATCTGCTCCTACTGCTGCCTCAAGCCCATCAGATCCATCTCCTGGCTCTACCTTCATTCGAGGAAGATTCAAGAGAACCGCTAGGAAAAGGGTTCCTCCTCCTAGAGCCTATGTATCAGATGAGAGTGAGGAAGAGACAGTGCCTCATTAGAAGGAAGTACAAGCAGAATCTCCTTCAAGGGAAGCTCATGAGACTCAGACTCCATCCTTATATGAGCGTGTTCAAAAAGCAGCTGAAGACATACCTCCTGAGGTCGAAATTAAGATTGAGGTAGATGAGATGACTCAAGAAGAGTTCGACTACTTTGGGACTACCAATCTTACCTTCGAACAAACCTGTATGTTGGATGCAATGAGAGCAAACGCTCGGGCTGAAAAAGGAAAAGGAAACATGTCTCAAGACCCTTGGACATTCAAAGTCAAAAAACTACATCCTTCTGGTGATGCCTCATCATCAAGACAAGGACAACCATTGGGATGGATGAAGCTGAGAATATGAGAAGAGCTATTTAGAAGTCCCTTGAGCTCGAAAGGCAAAGAAAGGAAAGGGCTAAGAGAGAGCATCTTGAGATCTTAGCACAAATCAGAGAGGTAGAGCTGAAGGAGATGTGGGATAAGGTTGATGAGGAGCATGAACAAAACAGAAGAGAGAGGAACAAAAGACATAAGCTTTAGAACCACACCAAACCCCTCATGCATAGCATAACATATCATTTTTCTTGTTTGTACATCCTCTTCATCATACTTGTAATATCCTCGCTGTTTTGTTGTATTCATGTTTATAATGTTTTGATTATCTAACACTTGTAATTTTTCTGCTTATCAATGAAGTTCACTTATATTCACATGTGTTAGACTGTTGTGATTTTAATTATGCTTTCATAAGTTAGCTATAGGTTTGTCATTATCAAAAAGGGGGAGAATGTTAGAATCTTAAGTTTTGATGAAGACTAAAATATGAAAGATCATAATGAACACTTAGGAAGAATTAAATTAAGTTAGAAATCCTAAGTTAGAACACAATCGGATGTAAAATCACAACCGGATGACTTAGAGCAATAACAACGTAACTAGCGCTTGTTAGAATCTTAAGTTTTGATGAAGACTAAAATATAAAGGAATAGGCCAAGTACTTAGAAAGCAATAGGATAACATAGGATCCCAAGTAAGAGTGCAACCGGATGTGGATTTACTTCCGGATAGACTAGGACTTGGGCTCACGGATGAATGTTTCATCCCCCAGCGGCAGCAAGTAATTCACTAGAGAATTAACTTAGTCCATGAGCATTAGATATACAAAACCTTAAGACTAGGTTATGATTCAACCGGAAGTGGAATTGCTTCCTGTTGGATTTTGACTGGCGCAGCCTGATAAAATAGAATAACCCCAAGCGTCAGTGAATCAGCCTCGTCAAGTGAAATTGCTTCCTGATAGATTTTGACTGGCGCAGACTGATAGAATAGATATAACCCTAAGCGTCAGTAAGTTTACCTCGTCAAGTGAAAGTGCATCCGATAGCGTAGTGACTAGCGCTGACTGTTGGATTGAAGGATACTGAGCGAGAGTGAGTAATAGTAAACAAAATCCTTCATCCAGTGGTTTTACTTCCGGATGTAGAAGTGCTTCCGGATACATCATAGACTAAGAGGACTAACGTTCAAAGTACACAATACACTAAGTCAGAACATAGTCTAAGTAAGACTACTCCCCATAGCAAACAAGCTTCCCACAGCATGTATAGTTCTTACTATATTTGATTATATATATTGCTATGTTGGACTAACCAGTATGTGCAGAACTTAGTCACACTTCCGGATGCAAATGCGCTTCCTGATGGAAAGACTCTTGACATTGGAATTCAGAGATTAACACTTGCAGAGCAAGATTGCCACTTCCGGATGAACGATGATCATCCGTCAGCAAAAGTACAAGAGTCAACATCACATACTCAGAAGTCAGAATGCTTTTGTCAGAGCAGAGGTGTCAGGACTACTTTTCAGAGATAAAGCAAGTCAACCCTGCTAAGCATTAATGAAGATGTACTTCTCAACGGTAACATGGGATTAACGGCTATATTCAAACGTTCATATTCAACCTGCCACCCAAGAAGCCGAGTATAAAAGGGAACATCTACATTCAGAAGATGGTAGGAAGAATAGAGCATTTTATCTGATGTATTAGTTTCTACATTCCTCTCATCTTCTACTCTCAGATCTAAAGTTGTAACATTCTTAGAGAGTCATTCAATTGTACTTAAGTGAGTAACATCATCTACTCTTAGAGAGAGTTATTTGTACTTAAGTGTTTATCAAAATCAGTTCATAGAGTGAACATATCATTAAATCCTCTAATTAATAGAGGATGTTCTTAAGCTTGTGCTTGAAGAACAGAATTGTTATATTACAATAGTAAGGGGGAGCATTTAGAGGTTTTCTAAATCTCCATAGGTTGCAAGTTAGCCCGCAAAACTTGTGGATGTAAGGTTTGCAGGTGAACCCGTTGTAAAACCTGTGGGTTGTTAGGTGAACCCGTGTTCGTAAAACCTAAAGTGTAAAGGCCTTCTTGTGCCTGGTTCAAACAAGAAGATTAGTGGATTGAAAATCTCAGGTGGAGCCTGGGGACTAGATGTAGGTCTGGGAGTGACCGAACCAGGATAAACTCGCTTGAGCATATTCTGCTTATTTAAATCTCACACCAAGCACCACACCACTGTATACTCACTTGTGCTTGGGATGATCCATCGTCACTCTCATCAAGCACAAGGAGTAAAGTTTTAAAAAGAGAAAATCATAGCTTTTATTCTCCACCCAATTCACCCCCCCCTCTTGGGTGACAGCCACGCATTTCATTTGGTATCAGAGCAAGGTCACTTGTTTAAAGGATCCAACGATCTCAAGTGCAAAGACCTAGGCTGACTTGGGTTACAGAATGTGTTTTGAAGGTTTTGACCATACTATCCCACCCGTGTTAGAAAATGCTGATTTTTACTTATGGAAGGGAAGGATGAAAAGTTTTATACTATCCACGGATTTCAAAATGTGGGATATTTTTGAAAAGGACTCTGATTTAAAATCAAAAGTAAATTGGACAGAAGAGGAGAAAAGTTTATTTTACTTAAACCTTAGAGCAATGCAGATTTTGCACAAAAGCTTATCTGACAATGATTACCAGAAAATTAAACATTGCTCTGGTGCTAGAGATATTTGGAATACTCTTAATGTGATATATGCTTCTAACCCATCTCTTGAAAGCACAGCTATCCAAAGCTCAACTCGTGCCCCTTGTGGATCATCTACTGATGAGCTTCTGGAAGCTGATATTGAGGAAGCAGGCTTCAGTGAAGAGAGTATCCATCTCTGCCTAGAAGATTCAGAAAGTGAGGTATCTGGATCTGAAATTGAATTCTCTGATTTACAAGATGCATACAATGAGTTATATACTGAATATTGTAAACTTGCAAAGGAACTTCTAGGCTTAAAAGAAAAAGATAGGAAACTTGTAATACTAATTTCTTCTTCTACATCCAAAGTTTCTGAGGTTTCTTTTAAAGAACTAGTGGTTCCGATAGCTAGCCCACTATCGGTAGGGAAAACTTCAACATGCCTTGAAAAATGTTTTGACTGTAAACATGTGTTGAAGGATAAAGAAAAGCTTTCAAAAGAAACTGAGATTTCAAAGGAACAAAAAGCTTTTCTAAAGAAAACTAATCATGATAATGATAGAAAACCCCATTTTGATTATCATTCCATTATCTGTCATTATTGTGGTAGATTAGGACATATTTCTCACACATGCAGTCTTAGAAGAAATTCAAATGTGAGAAATAAGTCTGTATGGATTCCTAAAGGACAAGTAAGGTCCAGTGCTAACCATGTAGGACCCAAGTACAAATGGGTACCAAAACATCCTCCTAGTGCCTTACTTGTGCAGGAAAGATCAAGAGTTCCTCTTACCCTAAAGAAGAGAACTCGTGGTGATGCAACTGCTGATACTCCCTGGTACAATCATAAGAAGCAATGCGCAACCACCAGGAACAATGGTTCTGTCTCAAGAATAAGCTATCACAAAGTTCCATTCAACTATCCTGAGAAGAACAAGAGAGAGAGGATGTCTCAACCAACATGGAGAAAGCCTATGAATTCTGTCTCTCCTAAAGTGCTTCAGGCCAAAGATAAGTATAGAAGATTCCCTTGGGTAAGCAAGGGATCACTTAAGGTTGAAGCATGCAATAGTAAAATCTCCTATGCAAGTGTTAGATGGACTTATTGAGATTTTACATCAAGCATCATGTATATGAACATTATATGCCTTATAAGAGTTTATCACAATGTTCATAATCTACATGCTATCTATGACTATCATTATCAGTGTATAACTATGTGCATATAGTCATAGTTGATTCGCAATGCCATATTCATAGTGAATAATCTTTAGGTGCATGTGAATCACGTACTTCCTACAAACTAACAAGTCAGATCCAAGTCTGGATACTGAAAAGAGAAAAAAGGGGTTATTTGATATATTGTAGGAAAGAAGACTGGAAGCAACAACAAGATTCAAGACTACATCAGCTGAGATATTTGTCATATTTTGGGAGCTAGAGTTAGAGCTTAATCGCCAAAAAGCAACAAGGAGGGAAAGAAAGAAGTGACATTCATCACAATACAAATGATGCTTAGTCATACTAAATCAATCTATGGAAGATTTCTCTCTTGAGACTCCTTTGGCCTCCAACGACAAGGATGATGATGGAGAAGAAAGATAACTCTCAACATTGTTGCTTCCTCTCCTGACACTAATGTTGAAGCTGTGAGGAAGTACAAAAAGGCAAAGCAAATTTAATGGGCTGAGAGCAGATGTGTGGCATGGAGTTGATACAACTCAAATGAAGTTTAAACATCTGTGCTTAATTGATAAGACCTGCTAACTGTACTAACTTAGGCACCGAAGTGCCAATCCTTAGTTTTTGCAGGTTCCCCACAATGTTAAATCTTAAGTGAGTCCAACCGGAAGCAAAATCACTTCCGGATACTCTTTTGCTGGCGCTGGATAATAACTCAATGTGATCAAGAGCACCACTCCAACCGGAAGCAAAACTACTTCCGGATGATCACTCACTGACACTGGATGATCAAGCCAAGAGAGCACCAATGCCAGCCCAAGGGACACGTCACTTCAGAAACGCTTCATCTTCCTCTCTGAGAAGGTGTGCCCTATCTGACAAGATGAAACGACACATGTCATAAGGTTGGCCGTTTCAATTAAAAGCTTTACGTTATTCAATGTGTGAAAAAACTGAAGAGACATGACCATTTTATCCTCAGAAGTTTTACCTATAAATAGATGTCATTTTTCACTTTCATCTTTTACTGCATCTTTTTCACTCACATCATTTTCTCTGAAAAGTCTCTTCATCTTCTCCATCGTGTTCTTCATTTTTCTCTATATACTCCTCGCATTTCATCTCTATTTACCACAACATTCATACAAAAAAAAATGGCCGGTTCGCATGAATCCAACCCAGTTACCCAGAAAGCCTCTTCATCCAAGAAACACAAGTCGAAATCTGGGAAATCAAGTCACAAGCACTCTGGTAAATCTGGGCATCATGAAGAACATCGCGATGAACATCATGAACACCGTGAAGTTTCTGGGCAACCACTGGGACAGGATGAGAATATTCAGGGTCAGCCTGGAACTTCTGGTCGAGTAGAACAGTTAGTGGTTTCTGAACAAGAGAGGGATGCTCAGAGAAAAGGAAAGAAGAAGAAGGTTCAATTTGCTGAGGAGCCTTCTTCCAAGAGGCAGAGGGTTGAAGAAGATGATCCCACAGTATATAGAGATGGGGCATTGGAGAGTGTGACCGCCAAATTTGAGACATCCACTCCCATCTTCAACCATGGCCTGTTCATCAATCTGGACAAGATGGATGAACTAGGGTTTCCCCATCTGCGCCCTTACTTGGAAAAGTATATGCCTTGGCTGGGCATCAACCAGGACTACAACGTCAACGTCTTGCGAGTCTTCTGCCAATCCCTCTCTGGCAGGGCCAAGTACAGGAAGGTTGATGGGAAAGAGCAAATCCACAAACTCTCCTTCTCCGCCACAGTAAGGGGGAGAACCTTCAGGTTCACATGGAAGACGCTGAATGAGTTAATGGGGATAACGGATGAAAGCATGAATGAGTGGCTATATCCAGAGGCGCACAAGTACAGCAAGGAGGATCTTGTGACACTATATGGCACAGATGACAAAAAGGTGTCCAAAATGTCTGATTCATACAGACTGCTGTACTATGTTTACTCCCGGATGATGACTCACAAAGGGGGTAACTTCAATGAGTTCGCCAACATTGACAACCCTTGGTTCCCCAGACTTCTCAAACAACAACCTATCAATCCTGGCCAGTTGATCTGCTTAGAGCTTCAGAGATGGTTGACCAATGACAAGTCTGGCCATCTTCCCTATCCCACCATCATTGCCTTCCTCCTTGAGAAACATCTGATCAAGGCTACATCTGCTGTGGAGGAAGAGAATGTCAAGTGTAAGCCTGTGGGAGCAACCAATATTGGGAAGATGGGCATCAGGTACTCCAAGCCTCCTAAGCCCACTCGCTCAGGCTCACAAGCCAGTAGTGCTTCTGGCACTTCAGCCCTCTCTGCATCTGGAGCAGGGGATCAGGAAGTTGACTCACATGCTGGGCCAAGCCGTGTAGCAAGAGTGCCAGCCTCTGTTAGGGCCTTTGCCGAGGAAGTAAAGGAAGAGCTTCTCTTCAGATTGCCTGAGTCCTTGGTGGTTCCTCTCCGTGCTGAATGTGAAGCTGGCTTCCAGCATCAAGGGGAGCGGATCCAGCGGCTCGAGGACAGAGTAGGACAGATCGAGAATCACCTTGCCAGGGTGGATGCAAAGTTGGATCTCATTCTCCAACACCTACAAATTCCCCAACCATCTCAAGGTAACCTACCACCTCCTCCTCCTCCTCCTCAAAACCCACCTCCTCCTCCTCCTAATCACCCTCAACTTCCCCCTCCTCCTCCTAACACTCAACAACCTCAGCCACCTCCACAAAATGACCATCAATCCCCTCCATCACCAAACAATGCTCACCAATCCCAACCTTCACCCAACCATGAACACCAAACCCAAGACACACACCAACAATCTCCTAGCCAATCACCCCTTCACTCCAACAACTCCCCATCTCCACAAAACTCCCCATCTACACCTCCCTCATCCACTCGCACACCATCCAACCCCTTAGCCGAACACCTTGGATTTCAAACTGCCATTCACCCCCTCAGCCACATCTATCTACGAGATTACCCACGCCTTCAGCAAATCCCTGAAGATCCTCACGTACCCTTTACCCTATTCACCCCTTCCACTACCTTCACTGAATACTCCTCCACCTATCCCTTTGAGGGACTCTTTGTGAATCCCAGCTGGTTCCCCGAGACTGCCTCATCCCCCGAGCCTAACCTCCCTACCTCCTCCCCAGAAACCTCACCCTCAACACAATCTGGCCCTGAACCTCCACCCTCCACCTCATCCGCTCCATCCCTGGCCCTCTCCCTTGTTGATGATGACAAAAGGGGGAGAGATATGCTGTTTGCGCTCCGCCTACATATGGACACCAGGAATGGTCTTAGCCAGCCATCACTTTGGGTTGATGAAGATATCGCGGCTGCCCTTCGCCGTGCTATGGAATCCCAAAGGTTGGGTGGAGCTGAGAACCTAATAAGGGGGGAAGCCATCCGGTTCATGCAGCAGCAGAGGGTGACTGAGCAAGGATCACAATTGGAAATGGCTGTTGTTGAGCCAAGTGAAAATCCCTCACAGCCAGAGTCATCTTCATCAGAACCTCCTCCAACTAAGATAAGTAGAAAGGATATTGAGGAGATAATGATGAAGTGGGGACTGAAGAAGATCAATCACCCTCCTATTGTGATAGCCAAGCCTATCCCCTCATCCACTGGGCAAGAGTCTGAGATCCCCTCGTCTGAGCAATCATCTGCCCCTCCTCCCTCATCTGAGCCAGCAGTCACCTTCAGTGAATCTAGAAAGAAGGCCGTTGCCAAGAAGCGGACCAGGAAAATTATTGCCACCACTGAAACTGCTGAGAGTGAGGAAGAGACTCCATCTGACCAACCTGAGCAAGAGACCTCATCTGCCCAAGTTGAGCCTGAAACCCCAGTAGTTCAAGCAGTTCCTATTCTAAAGGAGGTCAAGTTGGAAATTGAAGACATGACTCCTGAGGAATATGAAAAGTATGGGTTCACGGACAAACTCTCCTTCGGTCAGATGGCCTGCCTCGATGCTGACAGAGCAAGTGCCATGCCTACTCCTCCGATTAGCAAGAGCAAAGGGAAGAGTAAGGGGAAAGGGAAAAGGAAAGCCCAGGAAGTTGAGGAGGATCCCAACTTCCCTGTATGGAACGTAAAGATTCGGGCTGTTCACTACCCCAATGGAGAGGTCGCCTACTTCGATGATGCTACAGGGTTCCCTGGGTATGAAGAAGTAGAAAACATGAAAAGGGCATTCGAGGAGTCCATTGAATCTGAAAGGCTCAGAAGAGAGAGAGAGGAAGAAGAGCTTCAGAATATCATTGCCCAGATAAACCAGAGTGAGCGTGAGGCCGAGATAGCCCGACTACAAAAAGAAAATGAAGAGAGACAGAGGGAGAGGGAGAGGAAAAAGAGACACCAAGTCTGAACCCCCAATCCAAAACAAAACCCCCAATCCAAAAACCTTTTAACTTAGAAATTCTTCCTTATTTTCATGCATCTCTCATTCTTACTTAGTGTAGATTACTTGTATATGCTTTGCTTGTATACTCTAACATGTAATCTTTGTTCATTTATAATATCTGTCTGAGTTACTTGTTCTTATCCATTGCTTTTATTATTCTGCTAATCCTTTCATATAAACTGAATCGATAAAACTAGGTTTGTCATCATCAAAAAGGGGGAGAATGTTAGAATCTTAAGTTTTGATGAAGACTAAAATATAAAGGAATAGGCCAAGTACTTAGAAAGCAATAGGATAACATAGGATCCCAAGTAAGAGTGCAACCGGATGTGGATTTACTTCCGGATAGACTAGGACTTGGGCTCACGGATGAATGTTTCATCCCCCAGCGGCAGCAAGTAATTCACTAGAGAATTAACTTAGTCCATGAGCATTAGATATACAAAACCTTAAGACTAGGTTATGATTCAACCGGAAGTGGAATTGCTTCCTGTTGGATTTTGACTGGCGCAGCCTGATAAAATAGAATAACCCCAAGCGTCAGTGAATCAGCCTCGTCAAGTGAAATTGCTTCCTGATAGATTTTGACTGGCGCAGACTGATAGAATAGATATAACCCTAAGCGTCAGTAAGTTTACCTCGTCAAGTGAAAGTGCATCCGATAGCGTAGTGACTAGCGCTGACTGTTGGATTGAAGGACACTGAGCGAGAGTGAGTAATAGTAAACAAAATCCTTCATCCAGTGGTTTTACTTCCGGATGTAGAAGTGCTTCCGGATACATCATAGACTAAGAGGACTAACGTTCAAAGTACACAATACACTAAGTCAGAACATAGTCTAAGTAAGACTACTCCCCATAGCAAACAAGCTTCCCACAGCATGTATAGTTCTTACTATATTTGATTATATATATTGCTATGTTGGACTAACCAGTATGTGCAGAACTTAGTCACACTTCCGGATGCAAATGCGCTTCCTGATGGAAAGACTCTTGACATTGGAATTCAGAGATTAACACTTGCAGAGCAAGATTGCCACTTCCGGATGAACGATGATCATCCGTCAGCAAAAGTACAAGAGTCAACATCACATACTCAGAAGTCAGAATGCTTTTGTCAGAGCAGAGGTGTCAGGACTACTTTTCAGAGATAAAGCAAGTCAACCCTGCTAAGCATTAATGAAGATGTACTTCTCAACGGTAACATGGGATTAACGGCTATATTCAAACGTTCATATTCAACCTGCCACCCAAGAAGCCGAGTATAAAAGGGAACATCTACATTCAGAAGATGGTAGGAAGAATAGAGCATTTTATCTGATGTATTAGTTTCTACATTCCTCTCATCTTCTACTCTCAGATCTAAAGTTGTAACATTCTTAGAGAGTCATTCAATTGTACTTAAGTGAGTAACATCATCTACTCTTAGAGAGAGTTATTTGTACTTAAGTGTTTATCAAAATCAGTTCATAGAGTGAACATATCATTAAATCCTCTAATTAATAGAGGCTGTTCTTAAGCTTGTGCTTGAAGAACAGAATTGTTATATTACAATAGTAAGGGGGAGCATTTAGAGGTTTTCTAAATCTCCATAGGTTGCAAGTTAGCCCGCAAAACTTGTGGATGTAAGGTTTGCAGGTGAACCCGTTGTAAAACCTGTGGGATGTTAGGTGAACCCGTGTTCGTAAAACCTAAAGTGTAAAGGCCTTCTTGTGCCTGGTTCAAACAAGAAGATTAGTGGATTGAAAATCTCAGGTAGAGCCTGGGGACTGGATGTAGGTCTGGGAGTGACCGAACCAGGATAAACTCGCTTGTGCATATTTTGCTTATTTAAATCTCACACCAAGCACCACACCACTGTATACTCACTTGTGCTTGGGATGATCCATCGTCACTCTCATCAAGCACAAGGAATAAAGTTTTAAAAAGAGAAAATCATAGCTTTTATTCTCCACCCAATTCACCCCCCCCTCTTGGGTGACAGCCACGCATTTCAGCGCTTGCGGATGTAGTATACATCCGATAGCGGAAGTCATTTGAACACTAAGTCCGAACCTAGTTAACAAAGTCTAAGTAGAGAGCTTCCCATAGCAAAAACGCTTGCGAAAGCAAGAACCTCTATTTCAACATAGTTAGACTTCCGGAAGCAAGTAGGCATCACCCAGCACAAGTGAATCTAACACTAAGCCTAATCCTAGTCTAAGTAGGAAAACTTCCCATAGCAAAAATGCTTCCCATTGCACTTGATTATATTACTCTGTGGGACTAACATTTGTGTGCAGAACTTAGCTCTCACTTCCGATAGCAAAAGTGCATCCGATAGTGGACACTCTTTGCATTGCACAAACTTGGACTAACACTTGCAGATCGAAGCACTTACTTCCGATAGCGAAAATCCATCCGATAGCAAGTACAAAAGTCAGAGTCCATACAAGTGCTCATATGTCAGAATTGCTTTTGTCAGAGCTGAATTGTCAGGGCTACTTTTCAGAGCTAAAGCAAGTCAACTCTGCTAAACATTAATGAGCATTAATGAGGACAACGGTAACATGGGATTAACGGACATATTCAAACGGACAAATTGGCCTCAAACAACTGGAGTATTAGAGGCTGCTATAAAAGGAACAACTTCATCATTTATGAAGTAACCGAACTACAATCAAGTATTCAAAGCATAATACTCAGAGAATATCCAGAAGGCTAAAAAGTTCAAGAGAGCACTTAATACCTCGAGATTTATTCTGATTGTTATCATCTTGTACTCTTTGTATTTAAGTCTTTACATTTATTAAGAGCATTTATTGTACTTAAGTGAGTATCACAATCTGTTCATTAAGTGAACTTAGTTGTAAATCCTTTGTTTAAAGGTTGAACCCTTGCAAGTTGTAAGGGGGAGCTAGTTAGGTTGTAAAGGTTGCAAGTGAGCTCAGAAAACTTGTGGTTGTAAAGGTTGCAGGTGAACCCGTTTGTAAAACCTGTCGATTAGTGGAACTCAATCAAGGGATTGAGAACTGGACGTAGGTCAAGAGTTAGACCGAACCAGTATAAAAGAATTTGTGTTAAAGTTTTATTTTATAAGTTTTTATTTGTAGCACAATTCACCCCCCCTCTTGTGCATCCTCACTTTCAACAGCAACACATGCATATTATTAATAAACTCCCACTCAATTAAATCTTATTAAATTTTATCAGGATATGTGTATAATTTAATAAGTTATTTGTTATTATTATTAAGTTGAAATACATTAATAGAATAACAACACATATAATTCAATTAATGTAATCAACTCCCACTCAATTTGGAGCATTAAATTTAAGAATAACAACAAATGAAATTCATTAAATTAAACTCCCACTCAATTGGAGTATTAAATTTATTAAATAGAAAAACAACATATGTAATTCAATAAATAAATTTAACTCCCACTGAATTCGAGTATTAAATTTATTAAACAGAAAAACAACACATGTAATTCAATAAATTTAACTCTCACTCAAATTGAGTATTAAATTTATTAAATAGAATAACAACACAAATAATTCAATTAATAAATTTAATTTATATCCTGTGGTCGAAAACGTCTACACAAGACTTTTGAGGAAGATGGGGGTTTTCACTTTATTTAGATTAGATCATGATAATGGAAATAGATTACACGCTTTCATGATCTTGTTCTTATAGGTGTGTTTGACAATGTTTAATTTGTCAGGTCCTTTTACTTCATCTTTAGAATCCATAGTCACACAGACTTGTTCCCTTATGGAACGTTCGATTCATTTTATAAAGTTGGTTGTGACCTTTTGTTTAGTGCTCATAGCATCAAATACATTGATGCAGGGGTATTTACTGATTTATGTTGCCAATGGAGTTAATAATCAACACATGATTAAATTTACAAAAAAAATTTATACTAATCATGAATAAGAAAAATTAAAGGATTCACAAAGAATCTCATTAATTTTAAAGGCAACTTACATCACTTATGTAAGTTTAATTCATGATTATTCATATATATTTAAAATAGAAATTACTTAATTCCTATTTAATTGATACACAATCAATTAATTTCAAAATAAAAATCACTTATTTTTATTTTAATTAATACACAATTAATTTAATTGATGCACAATTAGTTTTAATTGACACATAATCAATTTGTTCAAATAAAGATCATTTATCCTTATTTAATTGATATATAACCAATTAATGTCAAATAGAAATCACTTATTTCTATTTTAATTGGTGCATAATTACTTTAATTGATACGTAATCAATTTAGCCAAATAAGGATCACTTATCCTTATTTTTAATTGATACATAATCAATTTTTAAAGTGTTAAAAAAAATTCCAAAAATTATTTGGACCTACATTCCTTAAAAAATTAATGAATTTTTTTAAATAATAATTAATTTAATAATTAAATAATTATTAATTAATTAAATAATTAAATAATTAATTATTAATCAGTTTTTTTTAAAAAAAAAATGAGCCCAGAAAAAAAAATAAACTGGGTTATTAAAAAAAGTTTCGTCATTGGGCCGAAAACGGCCCACAATCACCTTTTAAAATAATTAAATAAAAATATATGGGCCACAACCTAGTCTGATTTATTTATTTATTTATTTTTAATAGGCTGGGCCCGCACACAGCGGCCCAGCTACAAAAACGATCGGATGTGCCGGCCCAGTCCGTTCAACTCCGTTTTTTTTTAATTCTGCTTGCTATTGGGCCACGGCCAAAAAAACCGTTTTTTTATTATTTTTTTTCGGATTGGGCCACAACCCAATCCTTCATTTTTTTTAAGCAACTAAATATGCCGGACGGGCCTGAGCCGAACCGGTCCGGTCCGGTTCACTAACAAGCCCTGAACAATGAAACGCGTTGTTTCACTTAAACACTATGAAATTACGAAAATGCCCCTCTGTCATCTTCTTCCTCTTGATGCCGGAGGCCCGCCATCGCTGCGGCCTTCCCAAAACTTTGGGAGGCCGTATCTCCCTCATCCGAACTCAGTTTGACGCGATTTGTGCGCCGTTGGATTCGTCTCGACGAGCTCTATAAGCCTAAGCCTATGGGTATTTGCGAAAACCGAGAAACACAGACCCAGATTTGCGCAAAATACAAGTTCGGCCAGAGAGAGAAAACGCGATTTCGACCATTGATTTGTGATTAAATCTTATGAAAAATTCTAGATTTATTATACTTTGATGTTTTATTGACCACGCAGGTTATAGAATCGAAAGGATAATCTAAATCTGAAAAACTAAAGAATTAATCACCTATGTCTATGCTATGAGCATGCTTTTGAACACGAACAGAAGCAGTATAAACCAAATTCCAGATTCAGATACTTGTGCTTATTAATATATACACACACAGTAATATATTTCAAAGACAATAACACGAACGAACGCGTATGAACTATTTCTGGAAAAATCAAGAAAAACAAACATATACACATATATGTCCAGCACTATTTTCTTTAATTTAATCATGATCACAAACATATAATAAAATAATCACACAGAATATTAAATAAAAATATGCTATTTATCATGATTAAATACACAGCGGAAAAATTTAATTCGAGGCCCTACCTCAACTCCAGCCTCAGAATCATTATGGCTCTGATGCCAATGAAGGAATATTTGGTTACCCGGCCCACGAGCTTTCCCGGATCCTGGAGCTTCGACCCGAACCCAAACTCGGACAGAGTTCCTGTAACAACAACAAGAACAAACAAAAGCTGTGATAATAAGACAGAAAAATGCCACTTGAAATTCATTTGGACAAATAGGGGTCTCCAATTGCGAAAGGGACAAATAAGGGTCACTCCAATTGCAATAGGGACAAATAAGGGTCACTCCCCTTTCTGTCCTAAATGAAATGTAAAGGAAATGTCTTTTGTGCCCTTATTTATTTTTCTTTTAGAAATCAAATTGCAACCTACTCTGACCCCTCTTCGTCCAAGCCCCACTTCATCAAGTTCTTCATCAAACAAAAGAAGCCCTACTCTTCCCCTTCTTTATCAACTTCTTCACCGTCGTTTGCCCTACCCTATCTTCCTCGACGAACTCGAGCACGAAGAGTACGTCTTTCTCTTTCGAGGTGGGGGTTTGGTGAAGCGTTGGTGGAAGCCGTCGCCAAGATCAATCCTCAATCAACCTAGCTCAAGAAGAAGATGCGGCAGGGTGTCACAGAAGCTAAGTCTTTGGCAAGTTCATGATTTTTCTTTGTCAAGTATGAAGCTTTCTTTTCTTTTTTGTTTATATGCATGCAATGGGTTCAATACATGGAATATCCCTTACTTGTCTTAATCCATATAATGCATGACCTTCCTTGACTGCGAATCCTTTTCTTTGAACTTTGAATAAATAAATCAACTTGATAGAGCATCAGTTGTGGAGAGATTTCAAGGATATCAATACCAAGAGATTGTGAGACTGGTGCTGCCAAGGGGTAATGTGTATTTTCAATAACAATTCTTTTGGTCCTTTTAATTCATTAGATGTAATTCTGTCATGCCTTGAATATTTTGTATATTGCTGGAAATCATTTATATTGCTGTAATAAAATGAAAATCATAATGGACGAAAGCTGCTCTATTTTTGAGATATTAAGTTTGCTGCCTCAGGCTCTACAAAATTGCTCCTACATTTTTGACTGAATAGACATTGACTATTCTCTTGAAGGAATTGCGATTCTTCATGTAAGGCCATTTAATATTACTTCATTTTTTCAGCCGTCCTCTTCTTTTTTGTTGTTTCATTGTGAAGGATGGATTATGTTAGATGAGGTTTTCTTAGACTATGTTGCTCCTTGGTGGATGAACTTTTGAAGGTGGCCATTTGCTTTACATCTAAGATCATTCAGGCAGCTAAGATATTGATTAATGGAAGTTAAAAGTTATGGGCATTAGTGGTTTTCTCTCTCCTTGCCATCAAAATTAATTTTCCACCTCTGGGCCTATTTTTAAGGTTTACTTTGCCTTCAGGTTGTTATTAAAGTGGTTTATTGCATCATTTGATCTTGTTGACAGAAATCTAATGAACATGCGTCAGTGATAGTTTCTTGAATTCTGGATTGCTCCTTTCATTTTTTCTTTTTGAATGCTTAAATTAAGTCAGACAATTTTATCAATGGATAGTTATGTCTTATTATTTTGATTCAACATCAACAAATATGGATATATATTTTCATCATAAGAGTGTAAATGGATTAACAATTTTCCGGATTAAATGTTATGAGTGTTATTTTGACAGTAAAACTGGTGGTCATCTAATGAATTTTTCCATATGATTTTGTCTTTTTATTTTAATGAAGTTTGGATTTCCAATTACATGTTGGTATAGTGTTTTACGCTTTACTTTTATTATTCCATCTACTAATTCTATTTATTTATGGCAGTATGATGCTATCACAATTGAAATTTGGCTGTCAACAACAACATTACATATTAAAACTTCAGATTACATTGAGCTTGAGGGCTGAGGCCTTGCTACAACTTTATTGATGTAAGCAGATATTGTGATTGCATTAAGAAATCTTGCTATCAAGAAGGCAAAAAATGGATGGAAAGACTTTCAAGAATATGGATGACAATGTGAACCGATATCTAATAAAAGGAGAGACAACAAAATGCTCGGAAAATGAAGACATACAGAGTGATATTGTGAAGAATGCAAGTCCATCAAAGAGGAAAATAAAACGCAAAGCTCCTATTCAAACCCTTTGTTTACTAAGTGTTGTGTCAGAATTTTTGTTTAGTTCTTTTGTAAAGAGATTCACATTTTCTATATTGTAAACCAATGATGCAAAATACTTTGGAATGTACCTTATTAATTGGTAATTCATCAATGACAATATTTTGCATTTATGTATTTGTAAGAAAATCACATAAATCTTAGCTTGCTGAAATATTTGTTATTAATATATGTTACCCTTTCACTAAGAAAAGACATAAGGGGCAAAAAAAACAAGAAGCTTACTAAAGCTGTTAAAAACAATACTCGGATAGTTAACTGCGTTTCTAGGAGGAGCTGCCGGAATCCAAACCCAAGATAAAGTAAGGCGTCACGATGGAGCAATGACTTTTTTAAGGTTGTTATTTTGTATTATGTGGATAGGAACATACCCTTATATATTTTTTTGAACAAGGGTCAATATATATGCTTCTTATCCCTTTTTGTAAGTAATGTAAAGTGAAAGCATTATGGTTGGAGGTAGTCATGACAAGAAAACATTAGGAGGCTTGAAGAATCCTAATGTTCACTTGTCAAGAAAAATGTTGTTAGCTTGGTGACATATATACATGTAATGTATTTCGCTGTGTGAATGTACATATCAAGTTCCTTAATGTTGATAACCACTATATCATGTCATACCTTATTTTTTTATTGTTGTTTATAATTACTGCTGTTACAGTAACATGTTTGTTATTCGGGTTTTAAAATGGTTGCAAGCATGGGAAACTATGGCAGTTAATTGCGATACGTTTGTAGTAAATAGCGTTATGCAGGGTAGTGAATTTCGATTCTTGGGCAGTGAATAACCCTTTTGTTTTTCAGGAAAGTAGTTAATGAAAGGGGCACCCTTGGTAAAACGTGGCAGTTAATGGCGATACTTTGGTAGTAACAAGTGTTATGCAGGGTAGTGACTTGCGATTTTTGGGCAGTGAATGACCCTTTTGTTTTTCAGGCAAGTAGTTAATGAAAGGGGCACCCTTGATAAAATGTAGCAGTTAATGGCGATACTTAGGTAGTAAATAGCGTTATGCAGCGTAGTGAATTGCGATTCTTGGGTAGTGAATGACCCTTTTGTTTTTCAGGCAAGTAGTTAATGAAATGGGCACCCTTGGTAAAACGTGGGAGTTAATTGTGATACTCGGGTAGTAAACAGCGTTATGCAGGATAGTGAATTGCAATTCTTGGGCAGTGAATGACCCTTTTGTTTTTCAGGCAAGTAGTTAATGAAAGGTGCTAGGCATGGTAAAACGTGACAGTTAATTGTGATACTCGGGTAGTAAACAACATTATGCATGATAGTGAATTGCGATTCTTGGGCAGTGAATAACCCTTTTGTTTTTCAGGCAAGTAGTTAATGAAAGGTGCTAGGCTTGGGAAAACGTGGCAGTTAATTGTGATACTCGGGTAGTAAACAGCGTTATGCATGATAGTGAATTGCGATTCGGGTGAAGGGGCAAAACTAGCCACCGTAAATTTCCAAATGGACAACTTTGGTACCCGTAAATTGGATGGTGCAAAACCGTACATTATAAATCAAAATGGGACAAATTTAGCCACGCCGTTAAGTTGAAGCTAACAGACGTTTGTGTTGGCGTGGGGCCCACCTTCATTAAATCAAAACGTCTGTTAGCTTCAACTTAACGACGTGGCTAAATTTGTCCCATTTTGATTTATAATGTATAGTTTTGCACCATCCAATTTACGGGTGCCAAAGTTGTCCATTTGGAAATTTACGGTGGCTAGTTTTGCACCTTTACCCATTGCGATTCTTGGGCAGTGAATGACCCTTTTGTTTTTCAGGCAAGTAGTTAATGAAAGGGACACCCTTGGTAAAACATGGCAGTTAATTGCGATACTCGGGTTGTAAATAGCGTTATGCGTGGTAGTGAATTGTGTAACGCCTCAATAGAATTTCGAACATATATAGACAAAAATGTTCACTAAATAGCAAAATGGATACCCAATATAAAAATCCAGCGAAACATCAAATTTAATTTCAAAATAAAATTCAAACCAAGTAATAAATTTTAAAACTTATTGGTAGTTAAATGACAAAAACAGAAATCTTTGGTCCTTGGCAAACTAAATATCATAACAGTGCTCGAGTAGTACAATAGAGCCTTTAAGGCTTACTCCTCAAGTGTCTTCCCTTGCCTGCTATTTGTTCCTTCACCTAAAAATGTTAATAATGGGGTGACATCGACATCTCAGTAACTACCGAAAAATCCTAACATACACCAGCAACTCATATACAAATATATTACAAATACTTATACTCAACGAAATAATTTACAGTCTCTAATTACTCACATATTACACTGTACAAACACATAAACAACAACAATAATAATTAACTCATAAAGTTAAAGAATGTATCATGCATGCCTCCCTTATACCGCCTCCACCCTTATTCCGCTGACAGAAGCCATAAGCTAACCCATACACATAGTCCAAACAGAAACACATCCAATTGACTGGATTGTTTCAAGCTCACCATTACTTGAGATGTACCCTGCCAAAGGTACAGAGCTCGAGCATGGACTATGACTCCCCTCCTTGAAGAACAAATGTAAGGAGGTGTCACATGTCCCATAACTTCTTGAAATCCCTGGCAAAGGAAATCATAGAAGAGAGGGCCCTGACAAAGTACCACTCACTGTGCACCGAGTGATGGTTTACCACGTGATATCACAATTCTCCATACAAATCTTCTCTAATCCCACCCATCACCATGAATGCAAATGCTATGACAATTTTATCAATCTCAGAGAAACAACATATACCATTCTAGTTCATAATATCGTAACATTCCTTCAACATATATAGTCATGCTTCCAAAAGGTCTAACTACCAAGTAAACGGTATTAACACATAAGCATGCTTGAAAAAGAACAAACTACAAGACATTTCACATAGATAGAAGACAAGCATGCTTAAAAAGACTAAAGTAATATTCAATTATAACAATACACATAAGCATGCTTGAAAAGGAACAAACTATAACACATATCACATAATATACATGGCAAGCAAGCATGCTTAAAAAGACTAACGTAATATTCATACAACTAGCTTAACAAATTTCTCAATATATAACAATATAATTTATCTTACATATTTCAATCAAGTCGTAATTATTTATAATACAGTTATACACAAATCACAGGTATACAGAAGAATTTTCCGGAGTTACCTGTCGCTCCTTAGCACACAGGTGAACTCACAAGGTCATTTCAAATCTCTCACTGAGTATCTACAAAAACATAAGCACATATATACCTATTAATACACTACACAATACTAGCTAAAGTTTTCTAACACTAGCCTATACTCTCATGCTACATCTTAATTTTATAATTTACTTACATATATATAAACCTTTCTATTTTACATACTTGAATATAATTAAAATTCTTGCAATTATATTTTATAATGGGTATAACATATTTACTCTTAAATATCCACAAAAAAATGGGTTACCCCATCACTGATGCCGAATAGAAATTTCTATGAGTTCGAAATCAATTGAATATTATGTTTGTTATATAAGTGTGTGAGTACATACACCTATACATATACTAAACCTGAATAAAAATAAAGAAAACTAATAAAGGGTGTCATTTGTTTTTCAATAGCAACAAGACAAGCAAGTGTAGTGTGATAGCGTGAGGAAATTACACAAATTGAAAAGAAGGATTCACATTGGGTTTTGTGAAGTAGGTGGTAAAGGCACAAGCTTTTATGCTATATACATTACGGAAAAGAGAAGAAAGAGGACTAAGGGTATTAAGGCTTGTGTGATGCATCGAAAACCGTGGGAAGGAGGTGTGATGTTGAATATTTTAACTTTGTTAAGTGAGAGAAATAGGAGAAAAAGAGTGATTGACATGACATGATTTTGTGAGAATGGTATAAAAACAAAGAAGACCAAGTGAAGAAAAGAGTACCTTGACTGGAAAGAGATGAACATGAGCCGCAAAAATGAAGGAGTAATAAGGAGAAGGCATATGAAGAGAGTCTAGGGTTTTTCTTATTGGGCTTTCTACACTTACAATATTAGATGGGCTTACACCTCATTCTACATGTTATTAATAAATTTTTGGGTTAAGGGTCAAATCTAGCACTCTACTATGGCCAAAAGGTCACCCAGCATAAACAACTATTGGATGGCTCAAAAGTAGCACACATCTATTCAAAAATGGCTCAAAAGTAGCATTTCCGTCAACTTTAACTGGTTTGACCGTTAAGTTTGACCCGAGCATGCCACGTCACTCGCCACGACACCCAGTTTTGCCACGTCATATGTCACGTCACCCGCCACGTCACCAATAATGGGTAGTGAGTGGGCCCATTGGGTGACGTGGCGGTTGACGTGGCAAAATTGGGGTGACGTGGCGGGTGACGTGGCATGCTCGGGTCAAACTTAACGGTCAAACCAGTTAAAGTTGACGGAAATGCTACTTTTGAGCCATTTTTGAATAGATGTGTGCTACTTTTGAGCCATCCAATAGTTGTTTATGCTGGGTGACCTTTTGGCCATAGTAGAGTGCTAGATTTGACCCTTAACCCTAATTTTTTTTTTAATCTCACACTATGGTTGCTCTCCCATTATGAAAGTCTTTTGAATATTAATAATCATTATATTCGTATTTTTTTATGCAATATTATTACTTAATTAAATTCTTTTTTTAAAGCTCTACACAAATAAAATAAAATAAATAACTAAATCCTATTATAAAATGAGGGATGTTACAATCTCCCCTACTAAAAAGAACTTTGTCCCCAAAATTCATACTACACTGAAGGACATACCTAGTTAAATAGATGAGGATATTCTTGTCTCATCTTCTCTTCTATTTCCCAAGTGGCCTCACCGTGAGTCATTCCTCTCCAAATCACCTTTACTAGTTTGATGGTTTTATTCCTTAGTTGCTTATCCATAACATCCACAATCCTCTCCGGTTCCACTTTATAAGATATGTTATCCCTTAGTTCTATTTCTTCTGGTTCAATGACATGAGAAGGATTTGGTTGGTATTTCTTCAATTGAGATACATGGAAGACATTATGAATGTTCGCCAACTGTGGGGGCAAGGCAATCCGATAAGCCACCAGCCCAACTTTATCCAAAATCTCATAAGGACCCATGAAACGAGGAGTGAGTTTCTTTGCCCGGATTAACCTGCCAATGCCAGTCATCGGTGTGACTCTCAAGAATACATGCTCGCCTTTCTTGAACTCCAATGGTTTTCTTCTTCTATCAGCATAACTCTTCTGTCTACTCTGAGCAATAACCAATTTCTCTTGTATCAGTTTAATCTTCTGAGTAGTCTGATCCACTAAATCAGGACCCAACAAACTTCTCTCGCTCAACTCAGTCCAACAGAGAGGAGACCTACACTTTCGTCCGTATAATGCCTCATAAGGTGCCATGCCAATACTCTAGTGATAGCTATTGTTGTATGCAAACTCTGCTAAGGGAAGGTGACTATCCCAACTTCCTGTCAATTCAATTGCACAAGCTCTCAACATGTCTTCTAGAGTCTGAATAGTTCTCTCTGTTTGTCCATCTGTTTGGGGATGATAAGCAGTACTGAACTTTAGCTGCATCCCCATGGCATGTTGCAATGATCTCCAAAATCGCGAAGTGAATCGTGGATCTCGATCAGATACAATACTCTGTGGAACCCCATGTAATCTGATGATCTCTTTCACATATATGTCTGCTAACCTCTCTAAAGGATATTCTTCCTTGATAGCCAGAAAGTGAGCTGACTTAGTCAATCTATCGACAATTACCCAGATCTTATTATTTCCTGATGCGGTCGTAGGAAGTCCCGTGATGAAATCCATAGAAATGCTATCCCACTTCCATTCTGGAATGTCCAAATTCTGCAATAAACTTGAGGGCTTTTGGTGCTCAATCTTGACCTTTTGGCAAGTCAAACAACGAGTAACAAATTCTATCACATCTTTCTTCATATCTCGCCACCACCAATTCCGCTTTAGATCATGATACATCTTGGTTGCTCCAGGGTGAATTGTATATTTGCTCCAATGAGCTTCATCAAGCATGAGTTTCCTTAATTCCCCATCGTTAGGAAGACAAATCCTCCCTTTATATCTCAATATTCCATCTGCAGCAATTTCAAAATTTGACTCTCTTTCTTCTTCAACATCCTCCCTTATACCCAATAGATACTCGTCTTCAAACTGAGCAAATTTAACTTCCTTCCAAGTTGCACTTTCAATAGTTAATGCTTCCATACTAGCAATCAAACCTGACATTACATCAATAGGAACATTATGCCCATCCTCTAACAATTTATGTTCTCTGACCATCAACTGAGCTACATGGATCGACTTTCTACTTAATGCATCTGCCACGACGTTTGCCTTTCCTGGGTGATACTTCAAACTATAATCATAATCCTGGAGAAGCTCCATCCATCTACGTTGTCACATATTAAGTTCCTTTTGGTCAAATAAATACTTTAAACTCTTATGATCTCTGAATACCTCAAACTGTGAACCATAAAGATGATGTCTCCAAATTTTCAATGCAAACACTATGGCTGCCAACTCAAGGTCATGAGTAGGATAGTTTCCTTCATGTGGCTTTAACTGTCGAGAAGCATAAGCAACAACCTTACCATCTTGTATCAGAACGCACCCCAGACCTTTCTTAGAAGCATCTGTATAAAGGGTAAAGGTCTGGGTAGGATCTGGAATCACAAGCACTGGTGCAGTAGTCAACTTAGTCTTCAAATCTTGAAAGGCTGCTTCACACTCCTCACTCCAAACATATGGCTGATTCTTTTTAGTTAAATTGGTTAGTGGCATGGCTATTTGTGAAAACCCTTTGATAAATCTCCGATAATAGTCTGCTAGTCCTAAAAAGCTTCTGATTTCCGTTACACTTTGTGGTCTCTCCCAATTCAACACTGCTTCAATCTTGCCGGGATCCACTATTACTCCTTCGGCTGCACAACATGACCCAAGAATTTTACTTCTCTAAGCCAAAAATCGCATTTAGATAATTTGGCATACAACTTTGTGTGAAAGTGAGGATGCACAAGAAGGGGGGTGAATTGTGCTACAAAATAAAAACTTATAAACTCAAACTTAAACACAAATTCTTTTATACTGGTTCGGTCTAACTCTTGACCTACGTCCAGTTCTCAATCCCTTGATTGAGTTCCACTAATCGACAGGTTTTACAAACGGGTTCACCTGCAACCTTTACAATCACAAGTTTTATGGGCTCACTTGCAACCTTTACAACCTAACTAGATCCCCCTTACAACTTGCAAGGGTTCAACCTTTAACAAAGGATTTACAACTAAGTTCACTTAATGAACAGATTGTGATACTCACTTAAGTACAATAAATGCTCTTAATAAATGTAGAGACTTAAATACAAAGAGTACAAGATGATAACAATCAGAATAACTCTCGAGGTATTAAGTGCTCTCTTGAACTTTTTAGCTTTCTGGATATTCTCTGAGTATTATGCTTTGAATGCTCGATTGTAGTTCGGTAACTACATAAATGATGAAGTTGTTCCTTTTATAGCAGCCTCTAATACTCCAGTTGTTTGAGGGCAATTTGTCCGTTTGAATATGTCCGATAATCTCATGTTACCGTTGTCCTCATTAATGCTCATTAATGTTTAGCAGGGTTGACTTGCTTTAGCTCTGAAAAGTAGCCCTGACAATTCTGATCTGACAAAAGCAACTCTGACATCTGAGCACTTGTACGAACTCTGACTCTTGTACTTGCTATCGGATGGATTTTAGCTATCGGAAGTAAGTGCTTCGATCTGCAAGTGTTAGTCCAAGTTTGTGCAATGCAAAGAGTGTCCACTATCGGATGCACTTTTGCTATCGGAAGTGAGAGCTAAGTTCTGCACACAAATGTTAGTCCCACAGAGTAATATAATCAAGTGCAATGGGAAGCATTTTTGCTATGGGAAGTTTTCCTACTTAGACTAGGATTAGGCTTAGTGTTAGATTCACTTGTGCTGGGTGATGCCTACTTGCTTCCGGAAGTCTAACTATGTGGAAATAGAGGTTCTTGCTTTCGCAAGCGTTTTTGCTCTGGGAAGCTCTCTACTTAGACTTTGTTAACTAGGTTCAGACTTAATGTTCAAATGACTTCCGCTATCGAATGTGTACTACATCCGCAAGCGCTAGTTACGTTGTTATTGCTCTAAGTCATCCGGTTGTGATTTTACATCCGATTGTGTTCTAACTTAGGATTTCTAATTTAATTCAATTCTTCCTAATTCTTCCTAAGTGTTCATTATGATCTTTCATATTTTAGTCTTCATCAAAACTTAAGATTCTAACATTGTGCTCTTTCAACACTTGCAACACAATTCGTAGATGCTCCTTATGCTCTTCCTCGTCCTTAGAGTAGATAAGAATATCGTCAATAAAGACAACTACAAATTTATCCAGGTAAGATCTAAAGATGCGATTCATGTAGTCCATAAATACAGTTGGGGCATTAGTTAGCCCAAAGGGCATAACAAGAAACTCATAGTGGCCATATCTCGACCTAAAGGCAGTTTTTGGTATATCTTCACGTTTGACCCTTAATTGGTGATAACCAGATCTTAAATCAATCTTGGAGAATACGGATGCTCCGTTCAACTGGTCGAGTAGATCATCAATCCTAGGCAAAGGGTATTTATTCTTTATGGTCGCTGTGTTCAATTGACGATAATCAATGCATAGTCTCAAACTCCCATCCTTCTTCTTCACAAAGAGTACTGGTGATCCCCAAGGGGATACACTAGGTCTAATGAAACCCTGCTCCATTAACTCCTCAATCTGCCTCTTTAATTCCACTAATTCTGATGGGGACATTCGGTAAGGGGCCTTAGATATAGGTTCTGTCTCAGGAGCTAGGTCAATAGAAAACTCTACTTCTCTCTCTGGAGGCAACCCGATCATTTCCTTTGGGAATACCTCTGGAAATTCATTCACCACTTCAATTTGATCTATCCCGTCTTCCACCTCTACTTTAATAGAGAAAAACACCATATAGGCTTGACATCCTTTACGAATACACTTTTCAGCATGCACAGATGATAATAATTGTGGTTTACTAGTACACCTAAATGGGACAGATAAAGCTATAGTCTTCTTTTTACAATCTAGAATGACATTATTTGCTGACAACCAATCCATACCTACTATAACATCAATACCTATCATAGGTATACATACGAGATCTATTATAGAGGTCCTACCATCAAACTCAATCAAACAATTCAAACAGGCTTTCGAAGTTTTCACAGAGGCTCCAGCCGGTGTGGAAACCATCATATCATAAGGCAAATCATAAGCATACAATTTCAATCGAATTACACAAGCATCAGATATAAATGAGTGTGTTGCACCAGAATCAAATAAAGCTTCAATTTCAAAGCCTTGAAGTTTGAGTATACCTTTAATCAAATCTGGCGATGCACTGGCCTCCTGCTGCGATAACGCAAACACTCTTCCTGGAACTGCAGTTCTAGCATTACTAGCTCCTTGTCAGCCATACTCACAGAATCTGGAGATGTGACCTGGCTTTCCACACTTGTAACAAATTAGACAATTCCCAAGGTGTACCCTTCCACACTTCGAACACTTTTGGCTATTAGCTGTACTGATGGCAGGTGCTGAAGAGCCATTGAAAGAGTTTTGTCCCCCACTGAACTGAGTTCTTGGAGGTCTACTGAAATGACTCCTGGAAGGCCCACCAGAATAGGTCCCTGACGGTTGATTAAACCGCTTATTCACTCCACTGAAGCTGTGAATATTCCTCTTTCTAATTCCTCCTGTTGGTTTCATGAATGAAGCAGATCTGGCCTGAAATTCCTTTCTCTTCTCAACTTCCTCCTCCCTCTTTCTTCTAGCTGTAGTACGCAGCTTGTCGCACATCCTTTCAAAACTTGTTATTTCATCCAGAAATGGAGCTAAAGCTGTCTTCAACTCTGGCTTAGCTTTTTCCACCAAGCGATCACACATCCATTTAGGGTCATGACACTTTTGTGTATAGGAGCAATACTTGGATAGTTCCAAGAAACGAGCAATGAATTCATCTTCATGGAGATTCCCCTGCTGGAAAGTGAGAAACTCTGTTTCCTTCTAAACTCTAATAGAAACGGGAAAGTAATGTTTCAAAAACTTTTCCTTAAACTCTTCCCAACCGTAGAATACATCATCGTCTTTTGTACTATCCCACCATTCCTGTGCTGCTTTCTGCATCAATTGTTCAGCCATCAGCACCTTTTGTTGAGAGGTGCATACCACAATCTTGAAGATCTTTTCTAACTGCTTTATCCATTCAACTGCTTCAGTTGGATCTGGCTTTCCCTCAAATTTAGGAGGATTGAACTTTCTAAAATTTGACCAAACTTGGGTAATAGACTCAGAGGGGCGCTGAGATTGGGTGCCACTGCTGCCTCTTGACTCAGATATTTCAAGGTGGTCACCTCCAGACTGCTTATCACTAGGCTCTTCTTCAATAGTATGATCATTCTCCGATTCAACGTTTCTGGCTGCTAAAATATCATCATGCCTTTTGACTCTCTGGTCAAGACTTAGTACTAACTCATGTCAACTCTGTAATATGTCGTCATTATTTTGGGGAGGACGTGTAACAGGAGTCGAATTAGTCCTACGAGTGGTCACCATTCTCCCCTCCTATAGATAACACCACAAGGAGTCTAAGTAAGCTACACAAAATCCAACAATGAAGTCTATACCTAAATAAAGAGAAGACATATGATATGATACTTAATTTGCCAAGACCTTTAAGAATTTAAGAAATCATTTATTTAAGGAACAATCAAAAGTAAAACAATTAAACCAAAAGCCAAGGAACGTAATTGCTCTGATACCAAATTGTAACGCCTCAATAGAATTTCGAACATACATAGACAAAAATGTTCACTAAATAGCAAAATGGATACCCAATATAAAAATCCAGCAAAACATCATATTTAATTTCAAAATAAAATTCAAACCAAGTAATAAATTTTAAAACTTATTGGTAGTTAAATGACAAAAACAGAAATCTTTGGTCCTTGGCAAAATAAATATCATAACAGTGCTCGAGTAGTACAATAGAGTCTTTAAGGCTTACTCCTCAAGTGTCTTCCCTTGCCTGCTATTTGTTCCTTCACCTAAAAATGTTACTAATGGGGTGACATCGACATCTCAGTAACTACCGAAAAATCCTAACATACACCAGCAACTCATATACAAATATATTACAAATACTTATACTCAACGAAATAATTTACAGTCTCTAATTACTCACATATTACACTGCACAAACACATAAAGAACAATAATAATAATTAACTCATAAAGTTAAAGAATGTATCATGCATGCCTCCCTTATACAGCCTCCACCCTTATTCCGCTGACAGGAGCCATAGGCTAACCCATACACATAGTCCAAACAGAAACACACCCAATTGACTGGATTGTTTCAAGCTCACCATTACTTGAGATGTACCCTGCCAAAGGTACAGAGCTCGAGCATGGACTATGGCTCCCCTCCTTAAAGAACAAATGTAAGGAGGTGTCACATGTCCCATAACTTCTTGAAATCCCTGGCAAAGGAAATCATAGAAGGGAGGGTCCTGACAAAGTACCACTCACTGTGCACCGAGTGATGGCTTACCACGTGATATCACAATTCTCCATACAAATGTTCTCTAATCCTACCCATCACCATGAATGCAAATGCTATGACAATTTTATCAATCTCAGAGAAACAACATATACCATTCTAGTTCATAATATCATAACATTCCTTCAACATATATAGTCATGCTTCCAAAAGGTCTAACTACCAAGTAAACGGTATTAACACATAAGCATGCTTGAAAAAGAACAAACTACAAGACATTTCACATAGATAGAAGACAAGCATGCTTAAAAAGACTAAAGTAATATTCAATTATAACAATACACATAAGCATGCTTGAAAAGGAACAAACTATAACACATATCACATAATATACATGGCAAGCAAGCATGCTTAAAAAGACTAACGTAATATTCATACAACTAGCTTAACAAATTTCTCAATATATAACAATATAATTTATCTTACACATTTCAATCAAGTCGTAATTATTTATAATACAGTTATACACAAATCACAGGTATACAGAAGAATTTTCCGGAGTTACCTGTCGCTCCTTAGCACACAGGTGAACTCACAAGGTCACTTCAAATCTCTCACTGAGTATCTACAAAAACATAAGCACATATATACCTATTAATACACTACACAATACTAGCTAAAGTTTTCTAACACTAGCCTATACTCTCATGCTACATCTTAATTTTATAATTTACTTACATATATATAAACTTTTCTATTTTACATACTTGAATATAATTAAAATTCTTGCAATTATATTTTATAATGGGTATAACATATTTACTCTTAAATATCCACAAAAAAATGGGTTACCCCATCACTGATGCCGAATAGAAATTTCTATGAGTTCGAAATCAATTGAATATTATGTTTGTTATATAAGTGTGTGAGTACATACACCTATACATATACTAAACCTGAATAAAAATAAAGAAAACTAATAAAGGGTGTCATTTGTTTTTCAATAGCAACAAGATAAGCAAGTGTAGTGTGATAGCGTGAGGAAATTACACAAATTGAAAAGAAGGATTCACATTGGGTTTTGTGAAGTAGGTGGTAAAGGCACAAGCTTTTATGCTATATACATTACGGAAAAGAGAAGAAAGAGGACTAAGGGTATTAAGGCTTGTGTGATGCATCGAAAACCGTGGGAAGGAGGTGTGATGTTGAATATTTTAACTTTGTTAAGTGAGAGAAATAGGAGAAAAAGAGTGATTGACATGACATGATTTTGTGAGAATGGTATAAAAACAAAGAAGACCAAGTGAAGAAAAGAGTACCTTGACTGGAAAGAGATGAACATGAGCCGCAAAAATGAAGGAGTAATAAGGAGAAGGCATATGAAGAGAGTCTAGGGTTTTTCTTATTGGGCTTTCTACACTTACAATATTAGATGGGCTTACACCTCATTCTACATGTTATTAATAATTTTTTTTTAATCTCACACTATGGTTGCTCTCCCATTATGAAAGTCTTTTGAATATTAATAATCATTATATTCGTATTTTTTTTATGCAATATTATTACTTAATTAAATTCTTTTTTTAAAGCTCTACACAAATAAAATAAAATAAATAACTAAATCCTATTATAAAATGAGGGATGTTACAAATTGTGATTCTTGGGCAGTGAATGACCCTTTTATTTTTCAGGCAAGTAGTTAATGAAAAGTGCTAACTAAGAGAAAAAATTGACCGATTTCACTACTCATCAGACCAAAAATTGAAGGAATAATCATTGATGGTCAAGTGTATGTTATAAATTACAACTAGCTTCATAAATTGCATTTCTAATCTTGTTGTTTGCTTTACATAACTAAGAAGTCATCAACCTATTCAATCATCCTTAAATTCATAAAAAAGGAATGAAAAAGATCCAAAGCATCTATGAGCGTTGTCTTGTGCTGCGCCTCACAACGTATGGGTCTGCTCATTCATACTCAATGCTTTCCATGCATTGACATATCTTTATTATGCTCCTCCAAACTAGTCCATGTCCTTCCCTCCTTCTCTAACTTTCCACATTATTTTTTGAATAGTAAGTACCCATTCTTGACATTCTCATGTTCCATCGCTCCCAAATCCAAGCGCAAATCTGAAATGACAAGACCAAATCCATTCAATCAGCTTTAGTTATATATCAAACTTTATTCTTTTATTGGTAAATAAACTCAAGGGACAGTAAGCAACAACCATACAAAAATTACATCAACCATAACAAGCATGCAGTTTTGAAATATAAAACAAAGATCCTACTTGGAACTTGTAGTTGTTCTTATGAATTTATTCCACAGTCAGCCAATGAGAAATCAAGTAACCTATTACAAGAGTGTGCAAATTGTCAGTTATTAGTAAGTAGAACCCACAAAGGGGAGTCGACGTTCCTAAAAGCAAAGTAATTAAAACATCACTTGGAACTTGTAGTTGTTCTTATGAATTTATTCCACAGTCAGCCAAAATACACTTTCATAGTTAAAACATTGTGGAACATACTGATGCGGGAATTTTAAATCCTTCCATAACCTTTGAATTTCTTGATCATGTCAAAACAGGGAACACATTGTCAAACACTGTGTTACAATTTTTGTCGGAAATGACTTCCCACATCTTAGCTTTTCTGGGGCTAGCGCACATGGAATGCAGTGTAGTTTGTAAGAATACTAATGCCTCAGTAGTCTCAATTCATAAAACATTGAAACAGTGAAATAAACTCTTCAAGCTTCATTTCTTTCTCATAAAACAAAATGAACTATATATATCTTTCTCATATCCCATGAAACAGTGAAATAAACTCTTCAAGCTTCATTTCTTTCCATTTCGATTTTAAAACCCATCAAACACTAAACAACCAGCAAAGTAGAAGCCAATTACAAAGAAAGCTAAATTGTTTTTATCAAGTGTAAAGAAATACCAGAAATCAGTCTAGATAGTAGGATTCAGCTCATTACCAAGCATTATCATAGCAATTAATAGCAACCAAAACAAGTCCAGAAATCACAGAGTGCCCAAAATCAGAAACGCCAACTGATTATTGAGTTAACACAAACAAAGAAACTCAACCTTGAATTACAATTAGCACAAATAATAACTCAAAAAGATAAGCTAAGTTAATTCAGATTTTAACATTTGAGAATCTCTTAGTTTCATAGTGAATGAGAGATTATATTAGCACATATATAAAACTTTTTGTTCCCCTCTCCTATAGACTTTTGCTTTTTGAGGCCAGTTTGTCTGCCACATATATCAATCTTAACTTAATCATCAAACTAGCATTGATAACAAAAAATGATATATCTTTGGCTAATAGTATAAGCTTCTCAAATAGCAGCAATAACAGAAAATATAAGGCCCTAATCAAAGCTTAAAAATCATAACAGTGAAGCATACCTTGTAAATGCAATGAAGTCTTTGAGAAGGGAAAATCTGCTGGGAAGAAAAACAAGATCTTGTCCAATTCTAGACCTTCCTGCTGTCCTCTCTTCAAATCGAATACACATGATTGTATGGCTTCCTTCGAAATAGCAGTAGACAATAAACCCATCGTCCTTTCCAATATCAGACACTGTAACATAGAGATTTCCAATATTGATGGAGAAGAATGAAGGTTGGGTTCGAATAAGGAGACATGGGAGGTTGGGTTCGATGTAGAAGATGGAAGGTTGGGTTCTAGGGTTTGGTTTTGTTAGATGAAGCAAGAAGCTTTTTGTCGATGATGAAGGAGAGAAGGGGATAATTTGATGATATAAGATAGGGGTATTTTATGTCTTTTGGCACAAATTTCATTTGGACAAATTGGGGACTGACTCATATTTGTCCAAGTTGAAATTGGAGACCCCTATTTATCCAAATGAAATTCAACTGTCATTTTTCTATCATTTTCCCTTTTTTTAAAAAAAATGAGCCCAGAAAAAAAAATAAACTGGGTTATTAAAAAAAGTTTCGTCATTGGGACGAAAACGGCCCACAATCACCTTTTAAAATAATTAAATAAAAATATATGGGCCACGACCCAGTCTGATTTATTTATTTATTTTTTTAATAGGCTGGGCCCGCACACACCGGCCCAGCTACAAAAACGATCAGATGGGCCGACACATCGGCCCAGTCCGTTCACCTCCGTTTTTTTTAATTCTGCTTGCAATTGGGCCAAGGCCCAAAAAGCCCTTTTTTTTTTATTTTTTTTTGGATTGAGCCACGGCCCAATCCTTCATTTTTTTAAGCAACTAAATCTGCCGGACCGGCCTGAGCCGAATCGGTCCGGTCCGGTTCACTAACAAACCCTGAACCATGAAACGCGTCGTTTCACTTAAACACTATGAAATTACGAAAATGCCACTATGTCATCTTCTTCCTCTTGATGCCGGCGGCGGGCCGGCGGCGGGCCTCCGGCGACTCGCCGCCATCGCCGGCGGCCTTCCCAAAACTTTGGGAGATCGTATCTCCCTCATCCGAATTCCGTTTGACGCGATTTTTGCGCCGTTGGATTCGTCTCGATGAGCTCTATAAGCCTATGCCTATGGGTATTTGTGAAAACCGAGAAACACAGACCCAGATTTGCGCAAAATACACGTTCGGCCAGAGAGAGAAAACGCGGTTTCGACCATTGATTTGTGATTAAATCTTATGAAAAATTCTAGATTTATTATACTTTGATGTTTTATTGACCACGCAGGTTATAGAATCGAAAGGATAATCTAAATCTGAAAAACTAAAGAATTAATCACCTATGTCTATGCTATGAGCATGCTTTTGAACACGAACAGAAGCAGTATAAACCAAATTCCAGATTCAGATACTTATGCTTATTAATATATACACACACAGTAATATATTTCAAAGACAATAACACGAACGAACGCGTATGAACTATTTCTGGAAAAATCAAGAAAAACAAACATATACACATATATGTCCAGCACTATTTTCTTTAATTTAATCATGATCACAAACATATAATAAAATAATCACACAGAATATTAAATAAAAATATGCTATTTATCATGATTAAATACACAGCGGAAAAATTTAATTCGAGGCCCTACCTCAACTCCAGCCTCAGAATCATTATGGCTCTGATGCCAATGAAGGAATATTTGGTTACCCGGCCCACGAGCTTTCCCGAATCCTGGAGCTTCGACCCGAACCCGAACTCGGACAGAGTTCCTGTAACAACAACAAGAACAAACAAAAGCTGTGATAATAAGACAGAAAAATGCCACTTGAAATTCATTTGGACAAATAGGGGTCTCCAATTGCGAAAGGGACAAATAAGGGTCACTCCAATTGCAATAGGGACAAATAAGGGTCACTCCCCTTTCTGTCCTAAATGAAATGTAAAGGAAATGTCTTTTGTGCCCTTATTTATTTTTCTTTTAGAAATCAAATTGCAACCTACTCTGACCCCTCTTCGTCCAAGCCCCACTTCATCAAGTTCTTCATCAAACAAAAGAAGCCCTACTCTTCCCCTTCTTTATCAACTTCTTCACCGTCGTTTGCCCTACCCTATCTTCCTCGACGAACTCGAGCACAAAGAGTACGTCTTTCTCTTTCGAGGTGGGGGTTTGGTGAAGCGTTGGTGGAAGCCGTCGCCAAGATCAATCCTCAATCAACCTAGCTCAAGAAGAAGATGCGGCAGGGTGTCACAGAAGCTAAGTCTTTGGCAAGTTCACAGAAGCAGTATAAACCAAATTCCAAATTCAGATACTTATGCTTATTAATATATACAGCACAGTAATATATTTCAAAGACAATAACACGAACGAACGCGTATGAACTATTTCTGGAAAAATCAAGAAAAACAAACATATACACATATATGTCCAGCACTATTTTCTTTAATTTAATCATGATCACAAACATATAATAAAATAATCACACAGAATATTAAATAAAAATATGCTATTTATCATGATTAAATAAGCAGCGGAAAAATTTAATTCGAGGCCCTACCTCAACTCCAGCCTCAGAATCATTATGGCTCTGATGCCAATGAAGGAATATTTGGTTACGCGGCCCACGAGCTTTCCCGGATCCTGGAGCTTCGACCCGAACCCGAACCCGAACTCGGACAGAGTTCCTGTAACAACAACAAGAACAAACAAAAGCCGTGATAATAAAATTGAACTCGGAGCCAAGAATCTCGAAGGATTCAGCTCACGCATAACCGGGTTACTAGAACCCGGGTTTGATTCGCACAGCGAATCACCCTCTCAGGAAAAACCGTGAGAAGGAAAGCAGAGTGGCTGAGGTGCACACTTCTTGGTTACTGACAAATGAGCGAGACACCTCTATTTATAGTGACAAGAGTGTCACTAAGAAAGGTATAAATATCACCGTCATTATTGCAGTTATTATGACACCAATCAACAATAATAACTGATTTGATTCACTAATCAAATCAATCACATATTAATGTTGATTTTTTAGCTGATTTGATTCTAATCAAATCAATCAGCATCAATCACATATTAATGCTGATTAGTCTGCTTTCCTAAAGGCTGTCGGATTTAGTAATCGGACGATCCGGTCCATCGAGGGCGGATCTGATTAAATATTTCCAACATGGTACAACCTGATGGGTGTGTAATTCCTGGACAAGAGAACAAAGTTTGTAAACTTGTTAAATCACTTTATGGTCTTAAACAAGCACCCAAACAATGGCATGAAAAATTAGATCAAGTGTTGTTAAGTGGTGGTTTTTCTACTGTAGAAGTAGAAAGATGTGTTTATACAAAACTTATGAATGATAATTGTGTAATTATTTGTTTGTATGTGGATGACATGCTAATTTTTGGAACCAATATAGATGTTGTGCTTGAGACAAAAAGTTTCCTTGCTTCTAACTTTGATATGAAAGATCTTGGTGAAGCAAAAGTAATTTTGGGTGTTAAAATCATAAGGAATTATAGTGGTATCATACTTTCTCAAGAACATTATGTTGAGAAAATTCTGAGAAAGTTTGAACAATATGATGTAACTCCTGTGAGCACTCCTTATGATTCAAGTGTTGTTTTAACAAAACATCAAGGAGATCCTGTGGCTCAATCTGAATATGCAAAGATTATTGGGAGTCTTTTGCATTTAATGAATTTTACAAGGCCAGATATAGCTAATGTTGTGTGTAGATTGAGCAAGTATACCCATCGTCCGAGTAATGGACATTGGACGGCTTTATTGCGGGTATTGAGATACCTAAGAGGTACCATGAACTATGGTATTCATTAAAGTGGATTTCCCGCTGTATTACAAGGATACAGTGATGCTAATTGGATCTCTGATTCAGAGGAGTCCAAATCCACTAGTGGCTATGTTTTTATTTTTGGTGGTGGAGCTGTAACGTGGAAGTCAGCCAAGCAAAAAGTGTTAACTAAATCCTCAAGGGATTCTGAGTTTATAGCACTAGAGTTGGCTAGTTCTGAGACTGAGTGGTTGAAAAACTTCTTAGCAGATATCCCACTAGGCAGTAAACCAATATCTTCAGTGTCAATACACTGTGATAATAAATCTGCGATAGCCAATGCGAAAAATAAAACCTTTAATGGTAAGAATAGACATATTCGATTGAGGCATAATATAATAAAGCAGCTGCTAAAAACTGGTGTAATCTCAATCAATTTTGTGAGGTCTTCGGTTAACCTCGCGGATCCGTTAACAAAACCCCTGGGGAGGAAACAAATTGTTTATTCATCGAGGGGAATGGGACTAAAGCCAATTCGAAATTGATAGCGATGGCAACCCAACCTCTGTGATTGGTGATCCCATGAAGGAGGTTCAATGGGTAAGAACAAGTCGTGATTCAGTTCTTCTAGCACTAGATTTACTTGCTAGTCCATTCCTACAATGTCGAAAAGTGCTAGATTGCATTTTTGGTGAGGCTGAGTATAGACTCTTAATGATTTCATAATCCTACGGGATGGTGTGCTCATTGCAGGCACATTTAATGAAATCACCTCTACGAATGTCAGAGTGGGGCTACTCCTATTAGATCGTGGCGAAATCTCTAGAGCATTCGTTATGCACCGGGCACGCTCATGGTCGTCTTAACGGGCAAAACCGTCGTTAATAACGAAAATGTGGGGGTATAATCTGACTCATAATGCCTCTGGTATACGCCAAGAGCTGTCAATTCAATTCCATAGGAACATTGACTTTTCTGTATACCAAGTATTACCCGTCTAGGTCTAGTTCAAAGTCCAGAGGACCACTAGATACAATGGTTATATCCATGTGTGTAACACAGCTAAGAGTCTCTTATTTGACACATGTGGGGGATTGTTGGAGAAATCAACAATTTCATGTGGGTGTGTCAAATAGAGAAGTCCCACATTGCTTGTGAGTGAGAACTTACAAGGGTATATAATAAACTTGTGTTCTAGCTCAAGTTAAAGGGTCAAAAGAGGAGTGGGCCTCGCGCGCACAAGTTGGGCCACCAAGAGGCAAACGCAGTGCAAATCCGGCGATTTCCCCCCTACGCGCACGACAAATATGGACTGGGCATTTTTTAATTACCAGTTTTATGAAAATAATAAATGATTATTTTTATATATGCCTTACCAGAAAACCATGTTATTTGAGGATTATATTTTTGAATACCCATGAATTCGCTTAGCAAGAGTTTGAATGAATTCCAACGTATGCATGCCCGTTTGAATTCATTTGTGATTATCCTAACCGTTGTTTTAATTCATTTTATTGTCATAATGCTGGTAACGTTAATAACCGATAATTGATGGTCATTAACGTGGTAATTAAGTGTGTGCCCAATGTCTCTGAAGTCTTTGCCTATAAAAGGCAGTGTCTGGCAAGAGGTCCAACACACTGAGCTTCAGAGCTTCCATCTTTCCTCTTTTGTATTCACACTCTGCTGTGTTCTATTTTCTTTCGTTGTTCTGTTCCCTTGATTCTGCAGGAGGGATCTGTTTAATCCTGGGGAGTGCCGCTTCCTTCTTGGCCGGTGGTCGCGGAATAACTCTATAGGAAAGTGTCCCTGAGGACACGACTCAGATTTGTCGCCTATCACACTGTCGCCTATCAGATTGTCAGCTACAAGTTTGTCGCCTATCACACTGTCAACTATCAGATTGTCGACTATCGTCGTTTTGTATTGTTTGCCAATATTATTTCCCTCTGAAATTCTATTTCAGTAGTTGAATCGAAAGTAGTCAACAACACATGCTGCACATTAAAAGTTAATAGTGATACTGAGATAGTTAATATGTGCACCAAAGTAAATAAAGAGACATGTGAATTTGTTGGGTCATAATGGAGATTGTTGAATAGCAGTGTTTAGGAACAAACATTTCGATTAAACTTTGATTGTTCTTGTGCAGGTTAGCATGTAGGATGACACATTCCAAATCACTTAGGTGTTATTTCATGTTAGGGGAATTATGAAAAGAATCTTAAAGGTGAAGAGAAATATTATGGTGGAAATACTAGGTTGAAATGTGTCCACTAGGGGGTGATATTTGAATAGTTGAGAGGTTTAGTAGGGGAATGGTTTAATGTTAATGACATGGTATATGAGATGAAGTGTATAATAAAGTTTAATAAAAGAGCGTTAATGGATGATCAATGATGAAGTGCAAAATCTGTTTCAATATAATGAGAACTTTGCACATGTGTTTGTGGCATCCAAATCCACAGATTACTTTGTTGTAGAAATGAACTATATATCAATGTAAGTACGAATTTACTGTCCAAGGTGGTTAATTGCTATACTATTATAGTTAATCACTTTACTAAAGTGGTGAATATGCATATAGGGTGGATGAGTTATTGACATTGCCAGAATCAATGTGTGATATGAATGAGTCTCCATGTGATAAAGGAGATGAAAATCCTGGAACTTCTAGAGGCAATGTAAGACATACGCAAAGCCTACCAGGTAGAGTACAAAATGTGTTAACATTATTAGGAGTAGTAGTAAGTGGAATGATGTGTTGTTAGGAGTAAATCAAACCTTTGCTCATGTCGATGCATTCAAGGATGCACTGCACAAGTCAGCATGACACATGATTTGGAGTTCTGAAGACAAGAGCAAGGACCAAAGCGATGAAGGAGGCTGTAAATTGCTTCATAAGAGATCTTAAAGAGTTGGAGCCCAAATGCATTAAAGAGTCAGCCATTAACATGTCCAATAAGAGCCCAAGAATGGTATTCACAATGTTAGAAGCCCGACAAGAAAATGTCCAAGACCTATGTGGTGTCCATATTGAAGAAATCACTTAAAATGCATGAGACAAGCATGTGCCTTTTGAGGATATGCAAGAGTGACGTGTTGGCCAAATCAATAAGCATCCAATATAATTGCATTTGATTTTATTTGAGTCTTTTATTTTATTTCCATGAAATAAGGCATTAGGTCATTGAATGTATTAGATTCCTTTTCATGTTTTTCGATTTTGAAAAGCTGCATTTTTCTTCAAGAAAGAGTCTTCTTCTTTAGATGGAATGGTGCAATTCAAAATGTCAATTATCATTAATGCACCAATTATTAGGTTGTTTCTTAATTCTAGAGCATTCCATTGTTGCCTATAAATAGGCTTTACCTTGTACTACATTTTGACAGTCTTAATTGAATTAGGACTTTTGTTTCTCTTGTGTGAGCTTTGCTTGCATCTTTGTATTCTTTTGAGAATACTAGACTTATCAAGGGTTGATCATCCTTGTGGTGTCTTGTGGCTAGGGTTGTAAGAGACAGATACTCTTCTTTCCATCGATCATCCGGTTCCTCTTCTCTCGTGTTATCTTGTCTTCTAGCCGATTCACTCACGTTAATCCATCAATAAAGCAGATGCACACAACACTTTTGAGTGTGTCTTCATTGCATATGGATGCTGCATTGATGAGTTCCTTCAAGGTGCTAGAAATGTGTTATATATTGATGGAACTCATTTAAATGGCCCTTATCAAGGAACTCTGATGTCAGCTTCTGTGTACAATGCAAAAAATGAGTTGTTGCGTTCTGTAATTGTCATTGTCCCTTTACAGACAAATGCTTATTGAACCTAGTTTTTACAAAACATCAAGTAGATAGTTGGTGGAAAGGAAATAGGGTTTGGAGATGCAAGGCATGCATACTTGAATGTGAAGGAAAACTTCAATTCTGAAATGGTGAAAGTTAAAAAGAGGTCGGAGGAAAATTAGTTGTTAGATGATGGAGGAGGGATAACAATACCTTGTTGCTATTGTGTATGAAAGACTTGATAGTGACTTCAATACTACAAGGGAAAACATGTCCTCCTATTTTCTAGATTTTTATGCCCTCCTCCCACTAGTTTCTTTCTCTTGGTAGATGTCAATGCTCTAGCAATAGGTCTCTCCATTGACATGGTCTGCATGACATATAATGACAAGAAAAACAAAGTTTAACAACACTTAGCACACAATCACAATCAACAAAGTCTCGTCAGTCAACTTACAACATAACTTCTACAAGAAAAAGAAAGCTAATACACTAAGCTTACAAAGAAAGGTTCCTAAGAACCCCAACAAAGGTTTCCCCCAAATGTTCTTGTTGCTTATATCCTTATGGTACCCCATCAGATTTAGACCTCTAGTCAATGACCTTTTTTCAAATTCTAATGAAAGGTGAACCAAGATAACTTCCAAAAGCAATGAACTTGAGCAAATATCTATCTTCCACCAAATCTCATGTTATTTTGTTGGTTCTAAGACCATTCAGACACACCTTCACATGAATATCTAAAAAACATATCGTATGCCAAAATTTGATGAAGTGTTTTCAAAGTCCAAATCATATTGTAAGGTGTCATCTTATTTACACCATGTACAACTAATCTAATCTAATTTTATTGTAAGCAAAGCAAACAATAACAAAAATGGAAAAATAAAAGGGCAAAGGTGCAAAAATAGTCATCGTAAATTTAAAAATGTGCAACTATAACTCTGGTAAATTGAAGGGGGCAAAATTGTACACTGTAAATCAAAATGGGGCAAAATTGGGCAAATGTGCAAAAATAGTCATCATAAATTTAAACGTACGTTTTCCAAACGTGGCCCCACCATCAGTAAATGATGTGTCATACATTTAAGGGTGCAATATGTTCATGAGACTTTAATTTTTTTTATGAGACTTTATTTTTTCATATGATTACGTAGAAGTACGGTGAATTTCACATGATTTGGGGTTCTATTTGGTTTCTTATCGTAATGATTTGGAGGTTTAGAGTTCGTTTTTAGTGATTTAGGGTTCAACTGGATGCATTTTAGCTTTCACGTTAGATTTTGGAATTGACATGTCATTTACTGATGGTGGAGCCCACGTCTAGAAAATGTTTAACTCGGCCTAATAGAGAGGTTACTTTTGCCTCATTTTGGTTTTCAATGTACGGTTTTGCCCCATTATAATTTACATTGTACAGTTTTGCCCCCTTCAATTTACCAGAGTTATAGTTGCCCATTTTTAAATTTACGGTGGCTATTTTTGGACCTTTGCCCAAAATAAAAAGGCCCAAGAAAATACCTAAAGAGATAAATAGACTATAAGAATTAGGGCTGTCCATCATATCATGTTCCAAGGATCCCATCCCGTTCCTAGGAAAACGGGATCGGGAATTTCCCGTCCTAGACAAATCCAGGAAAATTCTCAAGGGGGACGTGATCCTGCCTCATGCTTGACAGTGCTACAAAACTCTCTATAGTTTTCACTAGGATTGGCGAAGAAGATGAAGAATACAAGAATTATTTCAAAAATGGGTTAGTATATTAGCAGAGAGAGAAAATGGTTTTCATCATGATTGATTCGCGATGATTATTAATTGTCATAATTGATTTTTAATTTGGATGATTTTTAATTATCATGATTGATTTTTAACTTGAGTGCAATGATATTCAAACAATAGTTATTAACTTCCCAATTACCAACAATCCTGCCCAACAGTTTCCAAACACCATTTAATTAACTAAAGACCCATATCAATCAAACATACAGAACTAGAAACAAAATCTATTGGGTTCACACATGGATTGATTATAAATTTTGACTCCTAACACCCCCAAAACAGAATCGATTCATCTCAAAATCTCGGCCAAAAAGAGAAGGAAAGAGGTAAAGAAACTCACTCATGGCTGACCCAACCTCCTTGTGCATCCTCATCAGTTTTAGCCGTCATTCGTCGCCTTAAATCATCAATTGTTGCTGCTAGACAAAGGTAGAGGCTGAGGAGAGGAAGGAGAACTCATGTTTGGGAAGAGAAGAAGTGAGGAAATGAATGGTGATTGTGATTTTTAGTATTAAGGGATGAGATTTGTGTCTGGGGATGGAAGGAGGACAGTATGTGGAGAAGGAGGAGGAGGAGGCAAGGAAGACGAAGGAGAAGAGTGGAGAAGGCACTGAGGAACAATGAAGAGAATGAAGAGTAACCATATGGTATGTGTATGTTGGCTTTTAGTAACACTACCACAAATTACCCCCTCTACATGCGCTTATTTTGGCTTCTACATACGCTTATAAAGCGCATGTAGAGGGGGGCGCTGGTAAAGGCTCTACATGCGCTTTTTTAAAGCGCATGTAGAGGGGGGCTCTACATGCGCTTAAAGCGCATGTAGAGGATATACCTCTACATGCGCTTTAAGCGCATGTACATGTACATGCGCTTAAAGCGCATGTAGAGGATTTATCCTCTACATGCGCTTTAAGCGCATGTACATGTACATGCGCTTAAAGCGCATGTAGAGGTATATCCTCTACATGCGCTTTAAGCGCATGTAGAGCTATATTTTTTTTTTTATATATTATATTCTTTTTTTTACATTTGCCACATACACGTACTTTCCTGCCCTGCACCAATGGTGTATACAAATAATATATACCAGAATCATTTACATTCAACAGAATCATTTAACCAAAATATACCAGAATCATTACATTCAAAACCTAATAATATATATAAACATCACCAAAATATGTATGCACTACTGCCATTGCACCAAAAGAAGATCTACCTCATCACCAAAATATTTGCCACTTGCACCAAAGAATCAAAAAGATATGAACCTACATGAAAGAATAGTATAATATCAAAGATGAACTAATAAACAAGCCACAATTGATCATGAGTCAAAACGAAAATTCCTTCAAGTAGTCATAATATAAAACTACCAATTCCTCCTAAGTAAGACTACATGCAACAAAGATCATCTGTACCTCAACGCCACAAATGAAGATGATCTCAAGTAAAACACCAAAAGGGATATCATCAACCTACATGACAAAATAGCATTACATAGAATAAACAAGCATGTTACATAACAAAATTTCATAAGACAAATCCACAATTTTTTATTCAAGTAATATATGAAGATAGATACCTTAGTAAAACCTAATAAGTAACAGGTGGCTGATTAAGAACAATAGGTTCAACAATGGGGTATACAAATTTGCTCCATTCTTCAATAACTTCTCCAACTTGCGCCTTGGAGAGGCTGTCGAAACGACAGTCTTCATAATACTGGATGGACAGAAACATGTAAGTAGCAATTAAATTTAAGTTAGTTAAAAGTAATCCACACATACAAGCAAATATGTGAACAAATTAAAAGAGTTTTAAATTAATGGAAAATTTCAGAACTTACCTTTTCTGGGACCACCAGTTGATCATGAGTGACAATATCTTTCATAAATTTCATGACATAATACCCGCAATCATTATCATTCGGTTGGAATGGGCACTACAACAAAATACCACAAATCTGTCAAAAGACTTTTATATGATTACAGTCCATAATTCAAATCATTGTTTTAGCATGTATAATTAACCTGAATTTTGAGCCAGTCATATGCTTTGGAGTATTTCATTTTTTTACTAGACCTACAAGAAGTGATCACACTAAAGTCGAGACAAACAAAATTAGTAAGAGTGACATTTATAAATGAGTTAACATAATTTAGTAAGGTTAAATCATTACCCATTGATAAACATCATATACGAAGGTCTATTTTCAGGTTTACCCGACCTAATAGGATCCAGATAGTACACCACAGGCTTTGGTGCAACGGGATTGAATGCAAGGAGAACTCAATGATTCCTAAAATGTGATTAACAGTACAGTTATATACATGTAAAATTTGGGAAAATAAAAAAAATTATTAATGACGAGTAAGAACTTACCCTACATTCACTGGGGCTAGAAACAATGTTTTATCTGAAGAAGAGCTCCCCAGACGTGCTTTCACGTCACCTTCATCCCAATAGGTAGTTGTTTCAGTCACCATTGAGGTTGTATTTGGATCTATGAATGCGAAATTGACATTTTCCCCTGGCACAATTATTTCATCATGCAAATACCTATACAAAAAGACATCAACACATACAATTATTGTAATTTAAATACTAAATGACAATGTAAGAAACCACAATAACATAAAAATAAATTCAACATTACATACTTGATCCATATGTTGACAGCTGATGCACTAATCCATTCCTGATTAACCACATCCATAATTACTTCACTACCTGCTCACTGACACTCTTGTAATAAATTGTCCTTGTCAATTTAACTTCAATTTGTTGAAAATCAGGTAGTTGTTTTGTCAAGTTCTTTAGTTTAACACGGAATGATTCAGAGGGATGTGGTTGGGTGACACGAGTAAGAGTCGGCTGATGCGGTTGGGTGTCACGAGGAGTAGGAGTTGCCTGTTCAAGAAATATGTCAATAATTCTTTCTACAAAATGAGTGAATCCATTAGTAAATAGTTACCTTCAAACTCTTTTTCCGAGGTTTAGTCGGAATAGCAGAACGTGGCTGGACATCATGGCGGTTTGTTTTCCCCAATTCCTTTCTTTGTCCTTTTTCGGGCTCTAAAACATAGTAAATAAGCAATTAGACATACTAATTAAATCTCGTTATCTATTATATATTAAGTATAACTAACTAAGTAATCACCTCTGATTGAGGAACCATCCACTTTTTGGGCCATGCCACAAAAGAGCCTATTGCGTCAACGACCACGTTCATTCCATCAATGGGATACGACAACGGTGAATTATTTCTAAGAGAGATGTGGATGGACACCCTCACCGTGCCTGCAGGGAGAGGAGAATTGTGCAATGTTTTGTTCCCATCATTGAATACATAAGCCAGAGCAACCAGGGTATTTAAGGACAGATCAGAATATAGTTGACAATAAGACTCACCCTACAAATGAATGAAACACCTTCAATTATGAAGTAACAATTCATAAGAACATTAATATTTAAAAGTGAAAAGTATAACGATTACCTCTGCAATGGGGACACTTTCCATTGTACAACTATGGTTCTCCATGACCGGGCTTTCATGAGCCGATGGAGCATGAGATTGATGGCCTGATCCCTGACCTCGCCCTGATCGAATCTCATTAACTTGTTCTTGCAAGTCTGCATACAATTCCCACAAGACCTTGTACTGCTTCTCAATTGCGGACGTTTGGTGGCTTTTCAGCTTCTCCTTAAAAAACTGTGAGGGCAAAACACCAAACCCCTTGCCCCTGACACGACCTGTACTTTCTGTGCGGCCAAGTGTTCGGCCAAGCAAGTCATCTTGGCCATGGGACGGGATTTCTCCTGATGCACCTTGCTTTAGTTCAATCTGTAGGAAGGAAATGATAATTGTTGGTTATGTAACAAGCAATATAAGAAACTGAGAGTATAACAAAGAAAATGACTTACTGCTCGATCACGAGCCGCTTTGACGGAATCATGGTGTATAGTCCCGTCCTTCTTTGTATGACCTTCCAACCACAAGTCGCAGCGATCTACTTTGCGATTAGGGTCAGCAGTGAACTGTAACCGAAAAATAGGTTAACATGAATTAATTATAGGAACATTCATTTATATCATTAATGAAGATGTTAACGTACCATTTCATGCTCTAAATCAGCATACTTATTTCTACCACGCATATACGGGTATGGATTGCTTCCTGCTGACTGGCTATTCTTTTCGCTAACGGCGCGAAACTCCTCTGAGCATCGTATCTCAACAAACTCATCCCATTGCTGCTGCGTAATCACATCATAGAAATCTACTGGACGCTTGGGAACAATATCACCTTCAACATTGCGCAAAAAGTATATGCCTAGATGGGATCGCCACCATCGGGCCATTGACGCTGCTTTCTTCAGCACATAACTTTTGGCATCCTCACAGTCCGATAAGTCAAAGGCAGTCTGTAACAAATGAAGTATAAACTTGTAATCATAATAACTCATCCAAAAAAAGATTGTATTAAACATAATTGCAAGAAAAATTGCTTACCAAAATTTCTCTCCAAATAGCTTTTGGTATGTCAGGGGACAAATATCTCCAATCTTTTAATGTGATTGGGACGGTGTTCCGAACAACCACTCCAATATAGGCGATCAATAACTTACTTTCTCTTCCAATTGGTTGATTCTCCTCATTCCATCTTACTTTGAACTTAATCCCCTTATGTCTTTGTGAAATAACTTCTTTCATCACCGTCCTACCACGTTTCACCAATTTCTTTGCTTTCTCCCTCTCATTATTGTAGTCTGCAATATGCTCATCTTGTCCCTCATTGGGTTGTGCCACCTCTTCCCGGTCATGATCTTGTCCCTCCATTATCCTGTAAGAAAGAAAAACCAGAAAAAATTCAATAATATGAATACAATGATAAAATGATAATAAAACAAAAAATTGCATACATGAGAAATCATTTTTTTGTGGCCCGTATTCTTTTTCTCTGCTGATAACGAATAACAGCTACTCGCTTTCGCTTTTTGGGTGTGTTAATGAAAATGCCTTCTCTATGATCACGTCTTAAATAAAAAGGTTCATCGTTAAGACCATTTTCTGGCTCATCAAATTCTTGTAAGATTGATGTGAAGAATGAAGGTTCGCTCTCAATCAAATAATTCATATCTATTTCAGTACTTTCATCATCAACAGGATCAACATGATTTCTGTTCGATTGCATGACTATCGACCAATTCTTTTTCGAAGGATCTGCAATGTAAAACACCTGTGTAACAAGAGATGGTAAAATGTAGGGGTCGTCCTTATATCCAGTTTTGGAAAGGTCAACCGACACAAATCCAAACTCATCGATCCGCCATCCACCAGAGTTGTTAACCCATTGACATTTGAAGACAGGGAATCTTAAACCAGAGTAATCCAACTCCAAGATGCTTTCAATCACCCCAAAATATGTCATCTCCGCATATATTGGATTTGTATCTTTTGCACTGGATACATGCCATCCCTCACCAACCACTGTGACTCCACTATTCTGCATTCGGCTCTTATCATCATGGGCTTTAGTGTAGAATGTGTAACCATTGATTGCATAGCTCGTATAAGAAAATGCTTTTAAAGACGGTCTCCGTGACAACCAGTACAATTTCTCACACACTGACCCATCGTCTAGCTCTAACTGACGGCGAATCCGTCCATCAAACCAATCAATGAAATGTTTGTTGTGCTCTCTTGTGATCAAACTTTCATTTTTATCACCGTGTGCGAGTCGAAGAAGATTTTTGTGCTCTTCAACAAAAGGTTCTACCTCGCTACTATTGTGGAGAACATGTAAATGAGCTAACTCTCTGTCAACATTTGAAATGTTAACTAATATGCTTGCACCAATCCCTTTTCCCTTTGATCGACCATCATGACGAGACTTTGACATACCAACAGGTTCAACACTAGATAAGTAATCAGCACACAAATCAATTGATTCGTCCACGTTGTACCTCTCAGCGACACAACCCTCCGGTCGATATCTATTTTTGACATACCCCTTCAAAACTTTCATGAAACGCTCAACCGGGTACATCCATCTCAAATATACTGGGCCACACAGTTGAACCTCCCTGACCAAATATATTGCAAGATGAACCATAACATCGAAAAACGAAGGGGGGAAGTACATTTCGAGTTCACACAAGATGAGCACAATCTGCTTTTGCAAATCACGCAACATTTCGACATCAACGACTTTACTACAAATGGCCTTAAAAAACAAACACAACTTAGTGATCGTGCCCCGCAATTTCTTCGGCAAAATGTTTCGTATGCCAACTGGTAAGAAATTTTGCAGTATGACGTGACAATCATGTGTTTTGAGGTTTTTCAACTTCAGCTCTTTCATGGACACAAGATTCTTAACATTTGAGGAATAACCTTCTGGCACTTTGATTCCATTGAGAAACTCAAAGAACACTTTTTTCTCCTTTCTAGAAAGGGTGTAGGCCGCTGGAGGTAAATATGTGAAGTTTAACTTTTGAACAGGTGCTAACTCTTTCCTGATCCCCATCTCTTGCATGTCTAATCTCGATTTAACACTATCCTTAGTCATTCCCCTAACATTCAAGATCGTGCCAATTAAGTTATCAAATATATTTTTCTCCACATGCATCACATCAAGAAAATGCTGAACATATAATGACTTCCAATACGGGAGTTCGAAGAATATGGACCTCTTCTTCCAACCACTCTCTGCCACATTTGTAGCGTTAGGCTTGCCAAAATTGTTCTCCAACAGTTCTACCTTCTCAAACAATTCATCCCCTGTTAAAATCAGAGGTGAAGTACTTTCTTCTGAGTTACCATTGAAAGCCTTTTTCCACCTTCTCCAAGGATGGTTTCTCGGTAAGAACCTTCGATGCCCCATGTAAACATTTTTCTTACACCGAGCCAGCCGAATTGAATGGGTACCAGTTTCACATATAGGGCATGCACCATACCCTTTGACCTTATATCCAGACAAATTTGATAAACGTGGCTGTCACCCAAGAGGGGGGGGGGGTGAATTGGGTGAGAGAATAAATTAGATCTTTTGATTCTTCTTTTCGAAAGACTGCTTGTGCTTGGTGATAATATTTACGAAGTAGTGATATGCACAAGTCAGTATGTTATGTGATGCAAAATAGTATGTATGAATGTAAATTTATGCACACATAAATTTATCCTGGTTCGGTCACCCAGACCTACATCCAGTCCCCAGGCTCCACCTGAGATTTTCAATCCACTATTCTTGTTTAAACCGGGCACAAGAGAAGCCTTTACACTTTAGGTTTTACGAGCACGGGTTCACCTAACAACCCACAGGTTTTACACCGGGTTCACCTGCAAACCTTACAAATGCAAGTTTTACGGGCTAACTTGCAACCTATGGAGATTTAGACAGCCTCTAAATGCTCCCCCTTACAAATTGTAAGTTTACACTATGTTCACTCTATGAACTGATTGTGCTAAACACTTAAGCTCAAAGCTAACTCTCTCTAAGAGTGGATGATGTTACTCACTTAAGTACAATAAAGTTACTCTCTGAAAAATATCACAAATCTGGATCTGAGAGTAGTAGAAGATGTGTAGTATGATATTTCAGATACTTTGTTCTGTTCTCTCTTTTTCTTCCATATCTTCTCTTCTGAATGAATGTCTCTTTTATACTTGGCTTCATAGGCTTCGGTGGCAAGTTGAATATGAACGTTTGAATAGTGCCGTTAATCCTATGTTACCGTTGAGAAGTACATCTTCATTAATGCTTAGCAGGGTAGACTTGCTTTATCTCTGAAAAGTAGTCCTGACACCTCTGCTCTGACAAAAGTATTCTGACTTCTGAGTATGTGATTTTTACTCTTGCACTCTTGCTGACGGATGATCATCTTTCATCCGCAAGTGGTAATCTTGCTCTGCAAGTGTTAAGCTCTGAGTCCCAATGTCAAGAGTCTTTCCATCTGGAAGCTCATTTGCATCCGGAAGCGTGACCATGTTCTGCACATACTGGTTAGTCCAACATAGCAATATATATAAGAATTGTACATGCTGTGGGAAGTTTATTTGCTATGGGGAGTAGTTTACTTAGACTGTGTTCTGATTTGGTCTATGATGTATCTGGAAGCATTTTTACATCCGGAAGTAAAACTACAAGATGAAGGATCTTGGTTCACTATAACTCACTCTCACTTAGTGTATTTCATCCCAACACTCAGCGCTAGTCACTAAGCTATCGGAAGCACTTTTACTTGACGTAGTGAACTCACTGACGCTTAGGGTGAAATCTATTCTATCAGTCTGCGCCAGTCAAGATCTAATAGGAAGCAACTTCACTTGATGTTGCATTTCTGCTGACGCTCGGGGTTATATCTAGTCTATCAACCTGCGCCAGTCTAAATCTAATAGGAAGTGCTTTCACTTGGCGAAGTAGACTTACTGACGCTTGGGGTAATAACTATTCTATTGCTCTGCGCCAGTCTGAGTCTAACAGGAAGCGCTTTCACTTGGGGAAGTAGACTCACTGTCGCTTGGAGTAATATCTATTCTATCGCTCTGCGCCAGTCTAAGTCTAACAGGAAGCAAACTCACTTCCGATTGAAACATAGCTTAGTCTTAAGGTTTTGTGTACCTAATTCTCATGGACTAAGTTATTTCCCAGTGATTTTACTTGCTGATGCTGGGGGATGAAAACATTCATCCGCATGCGCAAGTCCTAATCTATCCGGAAGTAGATCTTCACCCGGAAGCACTCTTACTTGGGATCCTATGTTATCCTATTGCTTCCTAGGCACTTGGTCTAATCCTCTACATTTTAGTCTTCATCAAAACTTAAGATTCTAACATTCTCCCCCTTTTTGATGATGACAAACCTAGTTCTATTAATTAAGTTCATATGAAAGGATTAGCTGAAGAATAAAAGCAATAGTTAAGAGCAGGTAACTCAGACAAATATTATTGACAAGCAGAAGTTACAAGTCAGAGTTATACAATCAAATAACATATACAAGTAAAGAATGTATACAAATAAATTTCACTAAGTATGAATGAAGATATGCATGAAAACAAAATCAACAAAAATATTTGGATTGGGGGTTAGAGTCTGTGTCTCTTTTTCTTTTCCCTCTCTTTCTGTCTCTCTTCATTTTCCTCACGCTCACTCTGGTTTATCTGGGCAATGATCTCTTGAAGCTCTTTTTCCTCTTTTTCCCTTCTGAGCCTTTCTGATTCAATGGACTCCTCGTATGCCCTTTTCATGTTCTCCACTTCTTCATACCCAGGGAAACCTGTAGCATCGTCGAAGTAGCAGACTTCTCCATTGGGATAGTGTACAGCCCGGATTCTTACATTCCATGCAGAGAAGTTGGAATCCTCTTCAACTTCTTGGGCTTTCCTTTTCCCTTTCCCTTTGCTCTTCCCTTTGCTTTTGCTAATTGGAGGAGTGGGCATGGCACTTGCTCTTTCAGCATCGAGGCAAGCCATCTGACCAAAGGATAGTTTGTCAGTGAATCCATACTTCTCAAATTCTTCAGGAGTCATGTCTTCAATTTCCAATTTGACTTCCTTCAGAATTGGAACCGCTTGGACCACTGGATTTTCTTGCACAACCTGAGCAGATGAAGTTCCTTGCTCAGGTAGGTCAGATGAAGTCTCTTCCTCAGACTCATCAGATTCAGTGGTGGCAACGAACTTTCTGGCACGTTTCCTAGCAACGGCCTTCTTTCTGGGTACACTGAATCCGGCTGCTGGTTCAGATGAGGGAGGAGGATCGGAAGATTGCTCAGATGAAGGGACCTCAGACTCTTGCTCAGATAGTGTAGGAACAGGCTTGGCTATCACAATGGGAGGATGGTTGGGTTTCTTCAGTCCCCACTTCATTATGATCTCCTCAACCATCTCTCTACTTGTTTTATTTGGAGGAGGCTCTGATGATGACTCAGATTGTGAGGATTGTTCATTCTGTCCAAACACAATCATCTCCAAATGTGATCCTTGCTCAGCTGTTCTCTTCTGCTCCATGAGACGGAGGGCCTCTCCTCTTATAAGGCTCTCTGCACCACTCAGCCTCTGAGACTCATATGCACGACGCAGGGCGGCCGTGATATCTTCATCAATCCAGAGTGATGGCTGGCTGAGGACCTCCCTTGTGGCCATACTTAGGCGAAGAGTAGACATAACATTTCTCCCCCTTTTGTCATCATCAACAGGGGTGAGTGCCAGGGATGGAGTGGATGTGGAGGAGGATGGAGGTGGTTCAGGGCCAAATTTCTTGGGAGGGGAGGGTGATAGGGTAGAGGTAGAGGACGTGGGAGAGGATAGGTGTTCAGGAGTTTGAGGAGGGTCGGGGAAGCAGCTGGTGGTGACAAAGATATCCCCATAAGGATGAGTGGAGGAGTATTCTTTGTAGTTGGCGGAGTCAGGGGTAAAGGGTAAATGGTCATCGGAGAGTGGTTGAAGGCGGGGATATTCGCCGTATGGTTGGCTGAGGGGGTGAATGGCTGTTTCAGATCCTATGGGTCTAGGGCTTGGATGGGTAGGGTTGGAGAAGCGGAGTGGAGAGCGTGTAGGGGCACCTGGTCGTGTGGGAATGGGTGAGGATGAGGATGAGGAAGGTGAGGATGAGAAGGTTCTAGGAGAATGGCGTGGAGAGTTATGAGTCGAGTCTTGGGTTTGGTGGTCATGGGTAGGTGAGGGTTGGGATTGTTGGTCATTGTTGGGTGATGGTGGAGCTTGTTGGTCATTTTGTGGTGGAGGCTGAGGTTGTTGAGTGTTGGGCGGAGGAGGTGGTAGTTGAGGGTGATTAGGAGGAGGAGGAGGGTTTTGAGGAGGAGGAGGAGGAGGTGGTAAGTTACCTTGTGATGAGGGTTGGGGAATTTGTAGGTGCTGGAGGATGAGGTCTAATTTTGCATTCACCCTGGCAAGGTGATTCTCGAGTTGTCCTACTCTGTCCTCAAGTCGTTGGATTCGCTCCCCTTGGTGGTGGAAGCCAGCTTCACATTCAACACGGAGAGGACCCACCAAGGAATCAGTCAGTCTAAACAGAAGCTCTTCCTTTATGTCCTCTGCAAAGGCCCTAACAGAAGCTGGAACCCTTGCACTACGGCTTGGCCCAGCATGAGAGTCAACTTCCTGATCGCCTGCTCCAGATGCAGAGGGAGCTGAAGTACCAGAAGCACTACTGGCTTGTGAGCGTGAGCGAGTGGGCTTAGGAGGCTTGAAATACTTGATCCCCATCCTTGCCACATTGGTTGCTCCCACAGGCCTACATTTGACATTCTCTTCTTCCACAGCAGATGTAGCCTTGATCAGATGCTTCTCAAGAAGGAAGGCAATGATGGTGGGATAGGGAAGATACCCTGACTTGTCATTGCTTAACCAGCGCTGAAGCTCTAGGCATATCAACTGCCCAGGGTTGAAAGGCTTGAGCGAGAGGAGTCTAGGGAACCAAGGGTTGTCCAGCAGTGTGAATTCGTTGAAGTTGCCTCCCTTATGAGTCATTATCCGGGAGTAGACGTAGTACAAGAGCCTGTTAGAATCAGACATCTTGGACACCTTCTTGCTGTTGGTGCCATACAACTCCTCGAGTTCCTCCTTGCTGTACTTGTGAGACTCAGGGTAGATCCATTCATTCATATCCTCTTCTGTGATTCCCATCATCTCATTCAAGGTTCTCCAAGTGAACCTGAAGGTTCTTCCTCTTACAGTGGCAGTGAAGGAGAGTTTGTGGACTTGCTCTTTCCCATCCACCTTCCTGTACTTAGCTCTGCCTGAGAGGGATTGGCAAAAGACTCGCAGGACGTTGACGTTGTAGTCCTGGTTGATGCCCAGCCAAGGCATATACTTTTCCAAGTAAGGGCGCAGATGAGCAAACCCTAGTTCATCCAACTTGTCCAGATTGATGAACAGGCCATGGTTGAAGATGGGAATGGATGTCTCAAATTTGGCGGATACACTCTCCAAAGCCCCATCTCTATAAACTGTGGGATCATCTTCTTCCTCAACCCTCTGCCTCTTGGTGGAAGGCTCCTCAGAAAAATGAACCTTCTTCTTCTTTCCCTTTCCCTGAGCATCTCGCTCTTGTTCAGAACCCACTGTCTGTTCTATTCTACCAGAGGTTTCAGGCTGACCCTGAACGTCTTCACCCTGTCCCCGTGATTGCCCAGAACCTTCTTGGCGTTCATGATGTTCTTCATGTTGTTCTTTATGGTGCCCAGATTTACCAGAATGTCTGTGAGAGGATTTCCCAGATTTCGATTTATTTTTCTTAGAAGAAGAGGTTTTCTGGATGACTGGGTTGGATTCATTCGTACCGGCCATTTTTGTATGAATGTTGTGTAAATAAAGATGAAATGCAAGAAGTGTGAAAAATAAAGAACACAATGGAGAAGATGAAAAGACTTTTCTGAGAAAATGATGCGAGTGAAAAAGATGTAGTAAAAAGTGAAAAGTGGAAAATGACTTCTATTTATAGGTAAAACTTCTGAGGATAGAATGGGTATAGTCTTTCAAATTTTCACACATTTGGGTAACGTAAGTTTTTAAGTTGGAACGACACACCTGATGACACGTGTTGCTTCAGAGAAGGCACAGCGTTTCATAGAGGAAGTTGAAACGTTTTCTGAAGTGATGTGTCCCTTGATCTGACACTGGCGCTCTTGATCATATTGAATTATCATCCAGCGCTAGCCAAAGAGTATCCGGAAGTGATTTTGCTTCTGGTCGGACAGACGCTCCTGGTTGCCTTGAGTAGTCATTCAGCGTCAGCACGAGAGCATCCGGAAGTAGTTTTGCTTCCGATGGTACTTACTTAAGATTTAACATTGAGTAACTCGTTGATGTTCTCTCTTGTGCATCCACAGCGATCAAGCTTTCATAACTAAAGCCATATTTGCATCAAGTAGAGTTTGTTTGATCTTCTCAATTTCAGGAGCAGTAGCTCTCGGAGCCCAGTATGAACAACAACTCATTCAGATTTGATACATTTCTCTGATCAGGTATGATCATGAAAATTGTTGTTCCTTCGTACCTTCTTTCCTACAAAATAGCAAATGATTTCTCTTTCCCATTTTTCAGTCTCCAACCTTGGATCTGACTGGTCAGTTTGTAGGAAGTATGTGATTCTTATGCACTTAAGAATTATTCACTATGAATATAGCATTGCGAATCAACTATGACTATATGCACATGGCTTCTGATAATGATAGTCATAGATAGCATATATAGTATGAACATTGTGTGAACTATCTTATAAGCCATGTCATGTTCATGCTTATGATGCTTAATGTAAAATCTCAATAAGTCCATCTTACATTTGCATAGGAGATTTTACTGTTGCATGCTTCAACCTTAAGTAATCCCTTGCTTACCCAAGGAGATCTTTTATACTTATCCTTGGCCTGAAGCACTTTCTTAGGAGAGACAGGATTCGCAGGTTTTCTCCATGTGAGTTGAGACATCCTCTCTCTTTTGTCCTTCTCAGGATAGTTGAATGGAACTCTGTGATAGCTTATCCCTGAGACAAGGTCTTTGTTCCTTGTGGTAGCGCACTGCTTCTTATGATTGAACCAGGTAGTTGCAGTAGTGACATCACCACGAGTTCTTTTCTTTGGGACAAGAGAAACTCTTGATCTTTCCTGCACAGGTAAGGCACTAGAAGAGAGTTTTGGTACCCATTTGTACTTGGGTCCTACATAGTTAGCGCTGGACCTTACTTGTCCTTTGGGGATCCATATATATTTATTTCTCACATTTAAATTTCTCTTAAAATTGCATGTGTGAGAAATATGACCAGTTCTACCACAATAATGACAGATAATGGGATGATGTTCAGAATCAGATTTCTTATCACTATTATGGTGGTCAGTTTTCTTTTCAAAGACTCTATGTTTATTAACTTTTGAAATCTCAGGGTCTTTCGAAAAGTTTTCTTTTATGATTGGGACTTTGGACTCCTTGGTTGTAGAAGAAGGAATAAGTTCCTCAAGTTCCCTATTCCTTTTTCTTAAGCCTAGAATTTCTTTTGCAAGTTTACAGAATTCAACATGTAGCTCATTATACATATCTTGCAATTCAGAAGTTTCAAGTTTAGGTACCTCATTTTCTTCAGCTTCTGAATCTACTAGGCGGAGATCCACTCTCTCTTTGCTGATACTAGCTTCTACTACATCACCATCCAGTAGCTCATCAACGGTGGATTCACAAGGAGCACATAGTGAGCTTTGGACAGCCTTATCATCAAGAAATTGGTTAGAAGCATACATAGTATCAAGAGTGTTCCAAATATCTATAGCCCTAGAGCAATGTTTAATTTTCTGGTAATCATTGTCAGATAAACTTTTGTGCAAAATTTGCATTGCTCTAAGGTTTAAGTAAAATAAGCTTTTGTCCTCTTCTGTCCAATTTACTTTTGGTTTGAAATCAGAGTCCTTTTCAAAAACATCCCACATTTTGAAATCAGTGGATAGTATAAAACTTTTCATCCTTCCCTTCCATAAGTAAAAATCAGCATTTTCTAACACGGGTGGGATTGTATGATCAAAACCTTCAAAACACATTTTGTAACCCAAATCAGCCTAGGTCTTTGCACTTGAGATCGTTGGATCCTTTAAACAAGTGACCTTGCTCTGATACCAAATGATAAACGTGGCTGTCACCCAAGAGGGGGGGGGTGAATTGGGTGAGAGAATAAATTAGATCTTTTGATTCTTCTTTTCGAAAGACTGCTTGTGCTTGGTGATAATATTTACGAAGTAGTGATATGCACAAGTCAGTATGTTATGTGATGCAAAATAGTATGTATGAATGTAAATTTATGCACACATAAATTTATCCTGGTTCGGTCACCCAGACCTACATCCAGTCCCCAGGCTCCACCTGAGATTTTCAATCCACTATTCTTGTTTAAACCGGGCACAAGAGAAGCCTTTACACTTTAGGTTTTACGAGCACGGGTTCACCTAACAACCCACAGGTTTTACACCGGGTTCACCTGCAAACCTTACAAATGCAAGTTTTACGGGCTAACTTGCAACCTATGGAGATTTAGACAGCCTCTAAATGCTCCCCCTTACAAATTGTAAGTTTACACTATGTTCACTCTATGAACTGATTGTGCTAAACACTTAAGCTCAAAGCTAACTCTCTCTAAGAGTGGATGATGTTACTCACTTAAGTACAATAAAGTTACTCTCTGAAAAATATCACAAATCTGGATCTGAGAGTAGTAGAAGATGTGTAGTATGATATTTCAGATACTTTGTTCTGTTCTCTCTTTTTCTTCCATATCTTCTCTTCTGAATGAATGTCTCTTTTATACTTGGCTTCATAGGCTTCGGTGGCAAGTTGAATATGAACGTTTGAATAGTGCCGTTAATCCTATGTTACCGTTGAGAAGTACATCTTCATTAATGCTTAGCAGGGTAGACTTGCTTTATCTCTGAAAAGTAGTCCTGACACCTCTGCTCTGACAAAAGTATTCTGACTTCTGAGTATGTGATTTTTACTCTTGCACTCTTGCTGACGGATGATCATCTTTCATCCGCAAGTGGTAATCTTGCTCTGCAAGTGTTAAGCTCTGAGTCCCAATGTCAAGAGTCTTTCCATCTGGAAGCTCATTTGCATCCGGAAGCGTGACCATGTTCTGCACATACTGGTTAGTCCAACATAGCAATATATATAAGAATTGTACATGCTGTGGGAAGTTTATTTGCTATGGGGAGTAGTTTACTTAGACTGTGTTCTGATTTGGTCTATGATGTATCTGGAAGCATTTTTACATCCGGAAGTAAAACTACAAGATGAAGGATCTTGGTTCACTATAACTCACTCTCACTTAGTGTATTTCATCCCAACACTCAGCGCTAGTCACTAAGCTATCGGAAGCACTTTTACTTGACGTAGTGAACTCACTGACGCTTAGGGTGAAATCTATTCTATCAGTCTGCGCCAGTCAAGATCTAATAGGAAGCAACTTCACTTGATGTTGCATTTCTGCTGACGCTCGGGGTTATATCTAGTCTATCAACCTGCGCCAGTCTAAATCTAATAGGAAGTGCTTTCACTTGGCGAAGTAGACTTACTGACGCTTGGGGTAATAACTATTCTATTGCTCTGCGCCAGTCTGAGTCTAACAGGAAGCGCTTTCACTTGGGGAAGTAGACTCACTGTCGCTTGGAGTAATATCTATTCTATCGCTCTGCGCCAGTCTAAGTCTAACAGGAAGCAAACTCACTTCCGATTGAAACATAGCTTAGTCTTAAGGTTTTGTGTACCTAATTCTCATGGACTAAGTTATTTCCCAGTGATTTTACTTGCTGATGCTGGGGGATGAAAACATTCATCCGCATGCGCAAGTCCTAATCTATCCGGAAGTAGATCTTCACCCGGAAGCACTCTTACTTGGGATCCTATGTTATCCTATTGCTTCCTAGGCACTTGGTCTAATCCTCTACATTTTAGTCTTCATCAAAACTTAAGATTCTAACAAAATTACCATAAGCTGGGAAATCATTTATTGTTCCAAACAACAGGGCTCTCAACGTAAAGTTTTCTTCACTGTAAGCATCAAACACATTTTCACCTGTGTGCCACAAATGATTCAAGTCTTCTATTAATGGAGCCAAGTACACATCTATATCATTGCCGGGCTGACTGGGCCCACCAATAAGCATCGAAAGCATCATAAACTTGCGTTTCATAATCAAATTTGGGGGGAGGTTGTAATTCATCAGAATGACAGGCCATGTGCTGTAAGTAGTACGTTGAACCCCATGCGGATTGATTCCATCACTTGCCAGTGCAAATCGCAGGTTTCTTGGATCTTCACTAAACTCTGGGTACATGTAATCAATTTTCTTCCATTGGGGGCTATCCGCAGGGTGTCTAAGCTTGTTGTCTTTGATCCTCTCATCCTCGTGCTGTGTCCTTATTACTATACATGCGCTTCAGTCTTGGAATTATCGGAAAGTACCACAAGACCTTGGCAGGACTTTTGCCATTCTCCCCATATCGAGAGACTTTGCACTTCGGACACTTATCCAACGACGCATACTCATTCCGGTATAAGATGCAATCGTTGGGACCTGCATGTATCTTCTCATATTTCAAACCGGTAGCGAGGAGAATTTGCTTTGCATCGTATGTTTTTGAAGGGAGTACATTATCCTTTGGAAAAACATCCCGCAGAAAGGTAAGCAGTGCGGTGAAACTTGCATCACTCCAACCATAACGAGCCTTTAAGTTGTACAATTTAACCACTGCGCGCAATCTTGAGTATTTACATCCGACATACAACGGTGTCTCTGCATCACTCTTCAACTCTTCAAATATTTCTGGGTTCTCCTCACCCACAACCCTCACCATTTCTTCAAGACAATCCTCGTCACTCTGATCAATGACATCATTCGAAGCACTACTAACATCATGTTCACGATCACGACATTCAACCTCATCGGTCTCACCGTGCTTTGTCCATCTTGTATAAGATTGATCAATCCCATTACATATTAAATGATTCAACAGGTCCATGGGATCGACACGCTTTCCGTTCAAACAGCGGATACAAGGGCACAGAATGTTGTTAACATCGCATGCATGAGCAGCTGCAAATTCAACAAACTCCTTTACTCCATCTATATATTCACTTGAAGTTCGGTCACAACGCATCCATTTTCGGTCCATGACCTACTAAAGGAGAGTAGCAGTGAGATGGTAAATTACACTCAATGCAGCTGCTATGCATGGAAAACACATTGTCTAAACCTTTTGCAAGAATAATGGCGAAATAAACATACCTAGGCTCAATACTGGCTTTTCCAGTTTAAACAGTCTACTACCGTTTTGGGTAATAAGAAAAGAAAAGGCAAACTTAAAAGGAACCTTTTAAAAGCAAAAACATCACTCTAGACAATCAAACAACTTCATTGAAATAATAAATAATCATCAAAACATAATGAGAAAAAGGTAAGATTTACTCATGTTACATACCTTAATTCTTGGAATTCTAAAGAACTAGAGCTTTCTCATCAACTAGTAGAGCTTTCCACCTAGACAGGATTCTTCCAATCTCCTATGCAAGATTATTAAACTCATCAACATTTCCAGGACCCATCAATATGAAAATGGACTAACCTATCTTGCTCATACTCTCAGAAAACATGGAAAGGCTGAAATTCAAGCATAGTTAGAAGGAAATGCAAAATTTCTAGAAAGAGAGAACATAGAGAAAGAGAGAATATATTCTAGAAATGAGAAAATGAGAAGCTCAGTTGTATTTCTTCACTAGTATAACTAACTATTGCCAGCTGTCATAACTAAATAGGACAATCAGTTACAAATCTAACAAACTAATGCCAGCTGTCACAACTAATTACATTCAGTTATACTAAACCATTTCTAACCCTTAAAATGGACCCATCTTTAAGTTACAACAGAGAGCAATTGATATATATACTTCCCCTCAGGCAATACAAAAGAGAGAACGAAACAGAACATAAAGAATCCACACTCAAATCTCTCTCTCTCTCTATATCTCTCTCTCTCTCTCGCTGGACTTGGTGAAAAAAGAAGAAGAGCACTCATTCATTCATTCTCTGTCTCTCAGCTAATCTGAAGAAAAAGGAGGATACATACACAAAAATCATTCTCACTCTCTCGGCTAATATGAACAAGAAGTGGAGAAATAGAAATAAAAATATATACATACACACAGACACGCAAGTTTAACCATTTCTACAACACAGTCACTGGGGTTACTCCAAATGCATGACTCCCCAACACAGTCCATCAATAACTATTGAAACTAAGACAACAACAATCAGATCCAGAACCACGTTCCACGGAGCAATTAATGAAACACCACGTGTGCAGTGAAATCTGATTTAGTGGTAGCGAAATCAATCCAAAATAAACTCATATAACTATACATAGCATCAAGTGATCACCAAGCCATTTCGTAAACAGAGCTTTTCACCAAAATGTACCAAATAGTAACTAACAACCACGATGAACCACAAAAACTGAAATGTAAGCTAGTTTCAGCTATCAACAGCTACAAGGACCAAATCCTAGCCAGATACTCCTAGATTATTATAGTTACTGGGGTTAACCATTTTCTAAAGAAACTAAAAGTTTAACCATTTCTAACCCTTATATATCTCTATTAAAAAGCTTAAAGAAACCAACTTACATACAAAGCGGACGTTCACTGGGGTTCACCTGCCGCCGGCCGCCACGTCGCCCACCGGAAATCGGACACCACCGCCGGAAAACACATAGGGCGAAAAAGAAACCAGAAAAAGAAAGGGAACAATGAGAAATGCTTTAGAATGAAAGCATAGCCCGAGAAACACTAAAAAGGTTGAAGTTTTTACCCATTCTCGCAACCAAACCAGAAAAAGCGAGGGAAGAAGCGGCGATGATGATGAAACTATTTCGAGTGATGATGAAAGATTTGGAAGGAAGGTGGAGGGATTTCGAGTGATGATGAAACTATTTTGCAGAGAGGAAGAGAGGAAAATGATTAGGTCGATGATGGTGATGGTGATGAGGGAAGAAGCGGCGACAGTGAGAAAAGAGAAAGGGAAATGAGAAAGGGAATGAGAATGGGGATTTCGAGTGAGAAAGGGAAATGAGAAATGACATTAAGGTTTCATTTTAGAAAAGAGAATGAGAATGAGAATGAAGAATGCTCATAAGACATGCTCTGTGAGCGCGCTATAGAGTGATCAGATATAGGGAGGGAACTCATAAGACAAAGGCGCGGGAAATTTATAATTTCTATTCAATACATGCGCTTTAAGCGCATGTACAGGGGCTAATATTAATTTTTAATTAAACAATTACACATCAAAGAACTTAGACTAAATTTTTGTTCTATATATGTATATATATATATATATATATATATAGTTCACATCAAAATCATAATAACATCTCACATTTGTGATGTTGTTTCTGTTGAAAATTATTTTAAATTAATCATAGTGTTTAAATTGAATAATCTTTTATTTTATTAATCATTAAGTTTTTCATCAAATAATCTTTTATTTTAAATTAATCAAATAATGAGTGATATTAAGTTTTTCATCATTAAATAAATTAAATGAATAAACTTTTATTTTATTATTAGACCTATAAGGCTCTACATGCGCTTAAAGCGCATGTAGAGGCTCTACATGCGCTTTAAGCGCATGTAGAGGCTCTACATGCGCTTTAAGCGCATGTAAAGGGTGCTATCAAAATTTTGATAGCACCCAAAAGTGGTTGGAGCTTTGAAACACTAAGTTAACGTGCAGGAACACCTTATGAGCTCTGAGGAGGATCTCTTATGCAAGTTTTAATGTTTTGCCCTTCAGTAGAGCCTCTACATGCGCTTAAAGCGCATGTAAAGGCTCTTTCTCAAATAAACAGCCTCTTCATGCGCTTTAAGCGCATGTAGAGGGTGTTTAAGCAACACCATTACTCTAAAAAGTTGTAATGGAGCTTTGAAACACTAAGTTAACGTGCAGGAACACCTTATGAGCTCTGAGGAGGATCTCTTATGCAAGTTTTAATGTTTTGCCCTTCAGTAGAGCCTCTACATGCGCTTAAAGCGCATGTAAAGGCTCTTTCTCAAATAAACAGCCTCTTCATGCGCTTTAAGCGCATGTAGAGGGTGTTTAAGCAACACCATTACTCTAAAAAGTTGTAATGGAGCTTTGAAACACTAAGTTAACGTGCAGGAACACCTTATGAGCTCTGAGGAGGATCTCTTATGCAAGTTTTAATGTTTTGCCCTTCAGTAGAGCCTCTACATGCGCTTAAAGCGCATGTAAAGGCTCTTTCTCAAATAAACAACCTCTACATGTGCTTTAAGCGCATGTATATGGTGTTTAAGCCTAATCATAACAACAAAAAGTTGTAATGGAGATTTGAAACACTAAGTTGACGTGCAGGAACACCTTATGAGCTCTGAGGAGGATCACTTATCCATGTTTTAGTGTGTTGCCCTTCAATAGAGTCTCTACATGCGCTTAAAGCGCATGTAGAGGATAATACCTCTACATGCGCTTTAAGCGCATGTACATCTACATGCGCTTAAAGCGCATGTAGACGTTGCCTTCTACATGCGCTTTAAGCGCATGTAGAGGAGGAGACATCTAAATGCGCTTCAAGCGCATGTAGAGAGCCTTTGTACATGCGTTTTTTGCTCTGCATATATGAGCGCATGTAAAGTTGCGCTCGTATAGGCTTAATTTGTAGTAGTGTAATATTGGGAGGGAGAAAAATGAATACATAGTAAAGGAGATTTAGGGTTTTATTTTATTGTGGGCTTATCCCATATCCATCTATTATTCTTTTAAAGCTCAATCTCATTCTATTTAAACAGTAAATTAAGTTCATTTAAATATAATCATTTTTCCATCATTTATATCCAACAATTTCCTTAAAAATATATTAAACTTTCTAAATTCATTTGCAAGATTAAATTTTAGCTATTTATTGATTTGTTTTAAAATTAAAAATTTAGGATGTTACAATCTCACTTACACACAACACAATATTTATAATTACTTTTGATTGCAAACTGATGAATGATTGGCAGCAAATAAACAAGTGAATAATTGATTTGTACTTTTACAAAAATCAATTGCATGAATACATTCACTTTTATTAAACGCAATAAACAATTGAAGATTAAAACATGTAAACACATTCAAACAATTATGAAGAAGTATGTCATAATAGATTTAGAGGATATCAACCTATCATTAATACCCACGATATAACATGCCAATGAATTGGGAAGCAATGATCATATTCATGTAAAACATACATAACGTATAAAAGCAAACACAAAGATGGTTGAAATATAATCAAAAGTTGATCAACACCTCATGCATCACCAATTCCTCAAGAAAATGAGGTTATATGCTCAAGCTTGATATTAAGTTGCCTCAATCTCATTGACGAATTCATTGACATAGTAAGAATATAAACATGTAAAAAAAGAGATCAATAAGCCCTATCATAAAATAAGAGGATAAATAAAATATATGGATCATTTCCTTTCTTTTTTTCCCTATCTTCTCATTCTCACTTCCTATCTATTTTATCTCTTTTCTTTTTTTCTCCAAAGCTCTCTCAAAAAAACACCACTATGCTTTTCTCAAAAATTTCGTCCTTTATTCTCTCTTATCAAAACTTAATTATATAGCCTCCTGTGTGCGCTGAAACCTCTCCCCCTCTTTATTTTTGCTCTCCCCCTCTTTATTTCATAATATGACTCTTGTATGTCTAAGAAATGAGGAGAATATCTTTTTAAATTATAATTGAAGTATCCTTCCCCATGTTGAAATCTGTAGCATATAAGAAATAGGTTAAAACTCAAATGAATGCTTCCATATTTATTTCCTCCATGTTGAAATATCATATTCCAACTTTAACCTTTGTCCAATACCCAATTTGAAGCAATAAATGATTAGTGAAAATACAAATGAGATTACTTCTATTATTCATATATCTCAATATTCTTTTTTTTAACGATATTTCTATTGAATGCCTCCTTGGTCAACTTCAACTTGATATGTTCCATTCTTTTTTCATTTTTTCGTTTTTTATTACTTTTTATTTTTATTTTTTAAATCATATTATAAGACATAATGACAATATTTTTTTGTTTTTTCTTTTTTATTTTTATTTATATTGTGGAGCCTAGACAAAATAAGGAGTTTATAGCCGTCTTCGTCTAAACTCTTTCTTTTGCGACGATGATGACATGATATCGTACCGTCTTCTTTGTCTTCTTCTATGCAAGTCGTAACAGACATCGACGGTGACAGTGGGGTGACGAATTGACGACAGACAATGACAAGTGAGGGTGTGTTTGGGCACTGATGAAGGTTTTAAAAGATTGGGCGAAAGTTAGGATTTAGGGTTTTGGGCAAGAGTCGACGGTACAAGAGAGAGAGTCTGAGAATGAGGAATTGTTTGAAATGAATTAAATTGGGCCGAAGGTGTTGTTATTGCTTGTTGGAATCTATTTTTTTAAAAACAAAATCCCTTAACAGGCCGGCCTGTTAGCTAAACAAGCTTTTTTAAGAGGCCTATATCTGGTCTTTTAATAAAACAGGCTATGAAAAAATCCTGAACTTAAGTCTAATAATCAGGTCAGACCAGACCTTAACTTGGCATGCTACAGGTCATAAGAGGTTGGCTTGGCTCATTCCACCACAACCATAACCTCCCGTCTTTACTCATGAGTCGGGTCCGGGCCCGCCTTTCACCCACCATATCTCTACCATTTGGTGTTCGATTTTCGCGTTGTTATAGTCTATTCCATTATTTTTTCGCGCTCTACATATTTGGGCTATTTTCATGGCCTTAGTTCTCTATATTATCAAAAATCCAATCCTAGAAACTTGTCTTTACGGTTTTTGATGAGCGTTTTTCATTTAAAAACGATTTTTGTTGGATTATAGATTTCTAAATTATCTTCCTATCTATCAAACATAACATATGCATATATAGGCACAAAACCAAAACAGGAAGCAAGAGAACAACAATAAAAGAAATAACTAGTACTGTAAAAAGGAAATAACTTTGAATCATTCATATGCAGAGTGTAACATCCTGAAATTTTAATTCTAATGGTTAAATAATTAATTTATAATATTCATGGTATAGAATATAAAATATAGAAAATTATAGTGTTTTAGGTAGCTGAGATTTTGTAGTAATATCGTTAATTGTTAATATTTAAATAGATATGTAGAGTTAGATTTGGTCAAACAAAAAGTAGTTAGATTCAAAATAATAAAATAAAATAAAATAACTGAGTTCATGATTCTAGGGAGAGATATTGAATTGGTCAAAAGATACATTCCTATAAAGGGCATGATTTCATCTATAAATAAAACAAAAAAAAGTATCAGATTCAATAAAAGAATAAAATAAAAAGGGTGAAGGTGCAAAACTAGCCACCGTAAATTTTCAAATGGACAACTTTGGAACCCGTAAATTGGATGGTGCAAAACCATACATTATAAATCAAAATGGGACAAATTTAGCCACGCCATTAAGTTGAAGCTAACAGACGTTTTGATTTAATGAAGGTGGGCCCCACGCCAACACAAACGTCTGTTAGCTTCAACTTAACGACGTGGCTAAATTTGTCCCATTTTGATTTATAATGTACGGTTTTGCACCATCCAATTTACGGGTGCTAAAGTTGTCCATTTGGAAATTTACGGTGGCTAGTTTTGCACCTTTACCCAAATAAAAATAACTAAGTGTATGATTATAGGGAGAGATATAATAAAGATATTGAATTGGTCAAAAGATATATTACTATAAAAGGGCATGATTTCATCTATAAATAAAAATATTAGACGGAAAGGCAAATTAGAATTTGAGAAGATTATGATTTCTTATTTTCGTAACTTCTTTGGAGTAGACGCGTGGAATTGAGGTAACCAGTGTTCATTTACTTTGCATACTTGTTATGGAGTATAAGATTTTCTAACTGTGTTTTGATAGTATAAATTTGATTTATGAAATTCTATTTTGATTATATGAAACTCCAATGAGGTGGGAAGTATTTTAACTTGTTTTCTATTATAAAACTCGCATGTACATGTGTATTTATGACGTTTATAAATATGATTATTTGTTATGACTATTGTTATGATGAAGATTTTGGGTGGGTCGCGGAGAATTTTGTTTGGAAGCACGCGTGGCAAGCCTCTACTACTGATTCTAGTAATTGGAACCTTATCAGGCTCATTCTCTATTCTTTACCCCTGATCAGGTTTGGAAATAGGCGCTTGGGTAAGTTATCTCTTGAGCGTAGACCCAGGTGGGAGGTAAGAGAGGGGACCGACACCGGAAGTTAGTAGTATAACCTAAGTGAGGTTATACAGCATGAATGATTCGAATCCACTTTTGGGATTTCTACGGAAGAGATCAGTTGAGGGTTATGAAATTGTTTGGAATTTTTTTGGTTTGAAAATTTGTCTATTAAATTTATAAAGCTCTGCTTCATTGGCTTATGGTTAATTCTGGTATGTTTTATAATGTAATATTGGGTAAAGGGGGTTACTATAACACCCTAGAAATTTTATTAATAATATATATATGTGTATATATATATATAGAATTATTTTAGACCAAGTGTTAGTAATATATATATATATATATATATATATATATATATATATATATATATATATATATATATATAGAGTAATATATATATATGTGTGTGTGTGTGTGTTTATTGTGGCATGATTGTTAAAATAATAGTGATAATAATTAAATAAAAAATTACTTATGGAGACAACTAATTTTTGAGTATAAATTGAATATATGTGTGTGTGAGGGATAAGACCCATAATTAATTAATTATCATTAATTAGTCAATGGTGAGGTCACTAGTGAGGTCATAAGAAAAGGTATGTGAAAGGGTAAAAACTTGTGATAAGGACGTGTAAAAATTTTAGGGTGAGTAAGCAGTGTAAAATTTTAGGGTGAGTAAGCAGTGGAAAATTTTGTCTGAAGGAAGATAAAGATAAGTCTAACTTAGTGAGTAAGTCAAACAAGATAAGATTAAATTAAATTAAACACTTATGTTGCAATAATTATAACTAGATATTTTTACAGTTTAAGTTTAAGTACTATAAATAGGGACCAGTATTGTACGAGAGGAGGCACCCTGAAACTAGAAAAACACTTAAAGAATATTACTATTACTGTTCACTCGTCAGAATAGTAAGAAATCTTTTACTGAGTCACTACTATTTATCTTGCTTTTGTTGCTTTTAATTTTTACTTTGTTCAGGTAATCAAAAGGGTAACTTCTTACATCATCTATGTGAGCATGAACAGTGTATTCTACTCCTAGTTTATCCCTTAAGACTTTTATTATATATATATATATATATATATATATATATATATATATATATATATATATATGCACCGTACCTTCATTACTTTTCTGTTTCTTCTCACTGACTTTAAGTTCCATTCTTGGGATGTGTGTATCGGCTTCACTAATGCATGCGTGTAGGAGTATATAAAGTTATTTAAAACTATATATATAATTAATACACTATCACACACACCTACTAGTTGTATATATATATTTTTTTTAAAAAAATAATAGATTTCTCTTATTCACACATACTAATCCTGTCTCATATATATATGTGTGTATATATGTGTGTATATATATATATATATATATATATATATATATATATATCCAAAGAGTCTAGCCTGCTATGAATACTTTAGAGAATAATCCAGGGATGACCAGAAATGATCCGGGTTATAGAAGATCAATCCTTGTCCTTTTTCATACAAGGAATCACAAGACTTCTCACACAGGAAATCATTAACAGATCTTCTCCCTTCAGATCACCCCAGCACAATCTTCCTTCGTTTCCTACTGGAGACGTAACTGGATTATTTTCTTAAGTATTCATAGCAGTATGTTTTATGAAATCATAATTCCAGGTTTAATAATACTGCTATGAAACATACTGCTATGAATACTTAAGAAACTAATCTAGTTACGTCTCCAGTAGGAAACGAAGGAAGACTGTGCTGGGGTGATCTGAAGGGAAAAGATCTGTTAATGATTTCCTGTGTGAGAAGTCTTGTGATTCCTTGTATGAAAAAGGACAACGATTGATCTTCTATAACCCGGATCATTTCTGGTCATCCCTGGATTATTCTCTAAAGTATTCATAGCAGGCTGGACTCTTTGGAATATATATATATATATATATATATATATATATATATATATATATATATAATGGGCAAAGGTGCAAAAATAGCCATCGTAAATTTAAAAATGTGCAAATATAACTCTGGTAAATTGAAGGGAGCAAAATTGTACACTGTAAATCAAAATGGGGTAAAATTGGGCAAATGTGCAAAAATAGCCATCGTAAATTTAAACGTACGTTTTCCAGACGTGACCTCACCATCAGTAAATGATGTGTCATACATTTAAGGGTGCAATATGTTGATGAGACTTTAATTTTTTTATGAGACTTTATTTTTTCAGATGATTACGTAGAAGTAAGGTGAATTACATATGATTTGGGGTTTTATTTGGTTTCTTATCGAAATGATTTGGGGGTTTAGAGTTCGTTTTTAGTGATTTAGGTTCAACTGAATGCATTTTAGCTTTCACGTTAGATTTTGGAATTGACATGTCATAACTTTTGGTCCCTCAAGTTTCACCCAAGTTTGCTTTTAGTCCCTCAAGTTTAAAACCGGTGCTTTTGGTCCCTCAAGTTTAACCAAAGTTTGCTTTTGGTCCCTCAAGTTTAAAACATGTGTTTTTGGTCCCTCAAGTTTGTCGTATTAATAGAGTTAGTTTCTCAACTTTGTTAAATTGTCTTACATGGCACAAACTCTCCTAATTATAATGATGTGGCACTTTATTTTAAATATGACTGGATATTTAATTCATAAATTATATAAAATGAAAAATAAAAATTAAAAAAAAAAAACAAAATCATTCATCATTCTCCTTCCCCCCAAACTCCGTCGGCCACCCCACATGCATCAAATCTGACTTCTTCTTCATCACCCAATAAAATGAAATTTGGTGTTATCAATTATCATTATCATCATCAGTTCATCACCACCTCCGCGTGGACGTCCTCTATGAATCACGCCTATCATCCAGAAAATTTCCGCGGCAAGATAATCATTGTCAAGTACGGCGGAGCCGTCATGAATTCCCCTCCCCCCAACAGTCTGTCTTCAACGACCTTGTCCTCTTCTCCTGCGTCGGCTTCCACCTCCTCCTCATCCACCGCGACGGCCCTGAGATCAACCTCTGGCTCCGAAGTCAGATTACAGATCTGGTGGATGTGGGGTGGCCGAAGGAATTTGGGGGAGAATGATGGATGATATTTGTTTTTTTTTATTTTCCAATTCATTAATTTATTAATTAAATATCCAGTCATATTTAAAATCAAGTGCCACATCATTATAATTAGGAGAGTTTGTGCCATGTAAGACAATTTAACAAAGTTGAGGGACTAACTGTATTAACACTGCAAACTTGAGGGACCAAAAACACATGTTTTAAACTTGAGGGACCAAAAGCAAACTTAGGTGAAACTTGAGGGACTAAAAGCACCGATTTTGAACTTGAGGGACCAAAAGCAAACTTGGGTGAAACTTGAGGGACCAAAAGTTATGTTAACCCTTACGTAGAAGTAAGATGAATTTCACATGATTTGGGGTTCTATTTGGTTTTTTATCGAAATGATTTGGGGTTTAGAGTTCGTTTTTAGTGATTTAAGGTTCAACTGGATGCATTTTAGCTTTCACGTTAGATTTTGGAATTGACATGTCATTTACTGATGGTGGAGCCCACGTCTGGAAAATGCCTGTTTAACTCGGCCTAACAGAGAGGTTACTTTTGCCTCATTTTGGTTTATAATGTATGATTTTGCCCCATTTTAGTTTACAGTGTACAGTTTTGCCCCCTTAAATTTACCAGAGTTATAGTTGCCCATTTTTAAATTTACGGTGGCTATTTTTGCAACTTTGTGCTATATATATAGTTATAATTTCTGCCGTGTGTGTGTAAAGGGTGAAAAACTTAGTTGTTGTCTTTTACTTCACAAAAAGATAGTTTTATGAAAATTGCAAGGACTGTGTGGCTACTATATGTAGATATGGAATATTATTTGAATATTAATCCAAAATAAAAAGCACTCTTGATAAATTTGAATTTATGAGAACCAATTGATCTTCACAAATTATATATACGCATATAATGTGTGCTAGTATCCTTAACACCGCCTCTATCATAAGAAAACAATGTCCATACCTCACCCTTGACTACACTTTCTAGAAAAATTCAGTTAGCAACCTCATTTTAAGAGTTCATAGTTCATCTAAATCCTCGCTATCACCTCTTTGTGTCACATGGATGACACTTTTGGCAATAAATTTCAATGCCAATGAGTTCAATTTTCCTAAATTATATCTAGATTTTTGGAATAGGAGTATTAGTCCAAGAAACTATTACCTTTCTGTCGTATCTAATTATAGTTTCTTTTAATTTCGAGGACGAAATTATTTAAGAGGGGTAGAATTGTAACATCCCAATTTTTAAATTATAAAAAAAAATACGAGATTAATGAGGTGTTATTAATGAAATTTAAAGTTTAAGGAGGAATTTTTGATGATTTATTGATATTCAATCTTATTACTTTAGAAATTAAGAAATATAGTTGAAGGAATTATTTGGAGCTAGAAACTTTCAAGAACAAATATTTTAGAAAATCTAAGATAATATTATGAAGGAAAGAAATGAGAACAATAATATATACAAATTTTTGGGCTAAGAATATAATTAAATATAAACAATAGGGTGCTTAATGGTAATTTTCCCCAATATATATATATAAATACTCATCCCTCCATTCCTCCTTACCCTAGCCGCCCCTCATTACCTTCATCATCATCATCAACGATCTGATTCTCCTCCCTCCCTTTCTCAAACCCCGACTCCCCTTCCTCCTCCACCGCGTGCTCGTTGTTCAGGCGAGCTTCCGGCAGACACGCGGCGACGGCGACCGCCGCACGTTCTCAAACCCACCATTTCCGTGTCCACATTTCCTTCGGCCTACTCCGACCATCAGCTCGTTTCCTCCTACCTCGCGAGTTTTTGGAAGTGTCAAGCCATTCTTCGTTCTTCTTCATCGCCTTTTTCGCTCACCTTCTTCGTTCTCCGGCGAACAGTGGCGGACGACGGTGGTGGAGGTAAGGATCCGGCCAGTCCTTGTGTTCTTTAAACTATTTCTTCTCTTCTCGTTGATTCCTCACTCTTGCTTCCTTTTCGTTTTGCTGGCTTCGTAATATCACTGCAATGGCCGATTTCCGACGAGTTCTAGCGATTCCGACGGTGACTCGGCGGTTTCCGGCGAAATGAGGTTGCTATGAACTCCGGTGAGACTGTTCCGGCTCGCGAACTCGGCTTCAACTCAGGTAGCTTTTTGTTCATGCGATTTAATGTGAGAGTTTGATTGGGGTTTGAGCTATGGGTTACATAAACAAAATAAACGAAGCTTAACTTTTCGATTTCTTGTGATTAAGAAAAGATTTCTGGTGATTAGCACTGTATGTTGATTTTTGAGTCTTAGTTGATTATCTTGTGGAATCTGGTTTGTCCTCCCTTCTTTGGTTGGGGCTGATCTTGGTATTGATCCAAGAATGTGACAAAAGCTTATGTTTTGAGAATACTAAGGCAATTAGCCAAACTAATTTGTGGCTTAGTGAATGGTAATTAGGGTGCTGAAATTTCTGAAGTTTGGTACATTATATAATAGAATATGTATATGTTGCTGTTGGTTGATGATGTGAAAATATGATAGTGTATGTTTTAACATTTGTATGTTAATTTAAAGATGTTTGTTTCTATTTTTGTTTGGCTGAATTAACTGTTTAATGTGGTGGAAGCTTATTTGTGTTGTAGTATAGTAATTGTTAGTTTGAGTGTTGAGTTCATAATGGATTAACATTGTATATATAAATGATTTCAGTTGTTTACAAGCTTACAAGTACATGAATGTTGTTTGGTTGATAACACATTCATTTGTAAATTTTCCCCTTTGATATGTGCTGGCCAGTTGGTTTCTGAGTTTGTGAAATCTTAGGATTCGTTCTTAATGTTTGACTAGGTGTGCCTGGACAAATGTGAATGTTGGAAATTGTTGTTGTTTGATTTATTTCCTATTGTGGTTCTGATTTCCTTTGGTCACAGGGCAAAGGAATGAAAGATGATAAATGTTTCTTAATATGTATGCTTGACTTTTGGTGAAAGCTATGAAACTTCGTTAGCTTTCACTTTCTTTTACTCTATGTTTGAAATATTTATTGTTGGTCGAAAGTGATTTTGAGAATTCTGTTTGATTTGATTGGAGTATATAGGTTTACTTGCTGCTTGTCATGGTTGTGATGGCTTAACTAATAGGTGGATAGTATTTTCAAAGTGTGGAAGAGTGATTAAGAGTTTTACGTGTCTCATTGGTCTTAAATTGAGTTGAAGATTAAGTTAATACTTCAATTGGGTAAACAGAATTATGGAGGAAAAATATTGATTATATGGATTAAATCATATTGTTTTATATATAATATCTTACTTTGTTACTAGTTTGGACATAGGTGATTTCTACTTTGTTTGGTGTTCAAAGCTGATTTCATGATGTAAAGGGGAGTGTTGATTTGGTGCAACTTTATTTGGTTTATGATTTGAGGAATTATTCTTGAATAATGAATTGGAGCGTGTTTTTCCATGCTATGCAGTACTTTAGTGTGATTGAACTAGTATGACATCGCCAAGTTGATACTTTTCCTAGATCTCAACATTCTATACTAATGGAAACAAATGACTATTTTGTGTTAGATATGACTTGTTGATGTATATTTGAGATGAGTTCATTGCAATTTGCAAAGTGGGAAGTTTTGATTCTACCTAATGAGGTATTGATTTGGTGAATATATTTATGTTAATTCTTATAGGGTTTTAATGGTAATGTATGCTCATTGTTCTTTGGTGTTTGGTTCGTAAAGTTGCATTTGGTTATTGGCTTTGGCTTGTATTGATTGAAAAGGGTTACCTTACAATAAAATATATATAAGAGATTGGGTAGTAATTGGGATCGAGAGCGACGATAAATATCATAAACAAGAATAGTTGCTTACTTTATTATTTGGAATAAACTAGGAGAATATACTTGGAAGGAAAACTTACAAGGAATGGTGAGAAAAGACAACAGAATGCTAAGGGCGACAGGTAATCACACTTAACCTTGCTATAACATTGAGGGTGACGTTAGTTGGGGATTGTTAAAATCCTTTCTCACCCTCTATTTATATATATTATCTTTGAAAGGTTATTTTTATACAAAACAGGCTATCGGGTGCCTTTCAAACACGATTATTTTCGTATAAAAGAAATTTGAAACATTATATGTATTATCCTGGCTGGTGTGGATTGGTTTTAGTTTGGGTATGATGTGAGGGGTTCATATATTTTTCTGTTAGGGGTATTGATAGTTAGTTAGATGGAAGGAGTTAAATAGTTGAGATTGAGGTATTGAAAGGAAAAGGTAAAAGTGCATGATATTGATGATGAGGTTGAAATTGTTGTATATGGATATTGTGAGCATTGCATGACACTGATTTATATTTGTACCATCGCGCGATGATAACTGTCGATAGGCCAATCGACAGTTATTTGTACGGATCCTTTTCGGATTGATTGGATCGGGGTCATAGGTCAACTTATTGAGAGAAGTGACCTACGGTTGTTAAGGCATTTTAGAGCCCAACCGCCCCTACGGTTGTTAAGGCATTTGAGAGCCCAACCGTTCCCATTCTGCAATGGAAAACAGAATTGGGGTTCCCTCTCTGGGGATTGCCAGAGAGGGAAATTTGCCCCCTCATTGTGGAGAGGGGCACAGTGTCAAATCATATAGTGAAGTTGGATGCTGGAATGAAAGCCTCCAGGATGGCACGATGTATCTTTAGGTGAGTGTGAGAGTTGATGTAGTAGTACTGATGGATTGGAGATAGAGATGTTGACGTTATTGTTTGGAAAGTGATAGAGAAATGTGAATGATTTATGAAGAGAAAATCTGGAATATATGTATTATTGATTTTTAAAACTGTGGTACCCTTTAGACGCCCTCACTACCGCACATTTCACTGTTATAGTGAGTTAAGCGGTGATTACTGGGACAAATTGTCTCATCCCACGATTACTGACATTTTTGCAGGTATTCATGCACAGGCGCGAGCATCAGGAAAGGGAATTAGGTAGTAGAGGTTATATAGACTATTTTGAATTGTATATTGCCAATTTGTATAGGCCTGCATCTGCTTCCGCATGTATATATCTATTTATTTTTAATATCAATTAGTTTTGTTTATTAACCATGTTAGACAAATCCTTTCTAACATGGTTATCAATAAATTATCCATGATAGCAGCGGTGATGTATTAGTTTATTCTTTTCTATCATGGATAATAATTAATCATTAGGAAATTCCTTTTCTAACTATGATAGGACATTGATATTATGGAAATCCTTTTTCTATCATAGTTAGTAAAGAGGTTATTAGATCTAAAATGGATATTATTGGTTAATTAAGTAATTAGTAACACTATGTTACAGATGCATCCGAGTGACCAAGAAAAGACGTCGTTCATTACGGATCGCGGAACGTATTGTTATAAGGTAATTCCTTTTGGATTAAAGAACGCAGGTGCTACGTACCAAAGGTTAGTCAACCATATGTTCGCCGCTCAGTTGGGCAAGACGATGGAAGTTTATATAGACGACATGCTCGTTAAGTCCCTGAAAGCCGAGGACCATGTTAATCATTTGCAACAAACGTTTGATCTTTTGAGGCAATATAACATGAAGCTTAATCCTGAAAAGTGCTCTTTCGGAGTTCAGTCTGGTAAGTTCTTAGGATACTTGGTGTCCAAAAGAGGAATTGAAGCGAACCCATCACAAATCAAGGCAATTTTGGACATCCCGTCGCCTAGGTGTGTAAAAGACGTCCAACACTTGACAAGTAAGGTAGCTGCCTTAACCAGATTTATATCCAGATCATCTGAAAAGTGCCAACCTTTATTTGACATCCTAAAGAAGAACAAAGAGTTCAATTGGAGTGATGCTGCTGAAAAGGCGCTTCAGGATCTAAAATCATATCTGACAAGCGCACCTTTGCTTTCGAAACCAAACCCAGGTGAAACTTTATATTTGTACTTGTCTGTCGCTTTTAATGCTGTCAGTTCAGTGCTTGTTAGAGAAGAAGATAGACGACAGAACCCAGTGTACTACGTCAGCAGAGCCCTATTAGACACTGAGACACAATATTCAATGATGGAGAAATTAGCTTTGGCCTTGGTATCGTCATCCAAGAAGCTAAGACCATATTTCTAAGGCCACCCAATTTTGGTCGTCACTTCCTACCCTTTGCGGATATCCTTCATAAGCCTGACTTGTCTAGAAGATTGGTGAAGTGGGCGATCGAGCTGAATGAATTCGATATATCTTATGCTCCAAGGACGGCCATCAAATCACAAGTGTTGACTGACTTTCTAGAATAATTTAGTCCTAACCTCCAGGTAACGGCTACCAAAGATTCTTTTTCTGTTAAGCAACAGGTATCATCATCGCCCTGGACACTCCATGTTGATGGATCATCCAATACAAAAGGAAGCGGACTTGGAGTCGCGCTTGAAACACCCGAAGGTGATCAAATTATCCAGGCGATAAGGTGTGGTTTCAAGGCGACAAATAATGAAGCTGAGTATGAAGCTCTTATAGCAGGGCTCAAACTCGCCTTAGAGCTGGGTGCCAGAGTCCTTGAAGTAAAAAGTGATTCGCAACTAGTATCGAAACAGATAAATGGTTCATATTAAGCTACAGATTAAAGGATAAAAAGATATCTCGACGTTGTGACTGATCTGACAGCCAAGTTCGATGCCATGAAGATCACGCAGATAGGCAGGGACGACAATCAAAAGGCAGACGGCCTGGCTAATATTGGGTCTTCTATAAAAGTGACAGAGACTAAACAAATCCCTTTATTTTATCTGAAGGCCCCAGCAATCGAGGTAAACAACCGAGCTGTATTGAATAATAGCCTCACATGGGATTGGCGATCCCCCTTGCTTTCATATCTATTGCAGGTAAAATTACCTTCAGATAAAAATGAAGCGCAGAGAGTAATGGTTCGAGCCGCCAGGTTCACTACAGTGGACGATGAACTGTACCGGCGAACGTTCACGGGTGGACCTTTGCTGAAATGCGTCTCCCCGTCGGAGGCAAGTTATGTGTTAAGAGAAATTCATGAGGGCGATTGTGACGACCATAGCAGAAGTCGTTCAGTGATAAGGAAGGTGACCAGAGCAGAATATTTCTGGCCGACTTTGCACAAAGATGTTGTAACGATGGTGACGAAGTTTGAACGTTACCAAAAGTTCTCCACAGTGACCAAGCAACCCCCTGAGCAATTACACGTAATAGTACCTTCATGGCCTTTCCTTAAGTGGGGAATGGACATTGTAGGAAAATTCACTCCAGCACCCGGACGCCTAGTGTTTTTGTTGGTCGCTACTGACTACTTCACCAAGTGGGTAGAAGCTGTCGCCCTAAGCTAAGTACAAGAACCTCAGGTAATTGATTTTGAAAGTAATGGATGCACAAGAGGGGGGGTGAATTGTGCTTCAAAATAAATGCTCAAATAAAACAACACAAGAGTTTATACTGGTTCGGTCTTCCTGACCTACGTCCAGTTCTCAACCACCCAGGCCGAGTTCCACTATCCCCAGGTTTTAGAACGGGTTCACCTGGAACCTTTACAACCGCAAGTTTTGAACGGGATCACTTGCAACCTTACAAACACAAGTTTTACTCAAGGCTCACTTGTAACCTTTCTATCTAGCTCCCCCTTACTTCCAGCAAGGGTTCAACCTTTACAAATAAAGGATTTTTCTAACTAAGTTCTCTTTAAGAACAGATAGTGTTACACACTTAAGTACAATTAATGCTCTTATAACACGAAGAGACTTAACTACAAAGAGTACAAGATATGTAGATGAAAAGATCACTCAATGAGTTAAATGCTCTTTCTCTTTTCTGGGCAGCTTTGAATGCTTGAAGATTTTCTCGGTTTCTCTGTCTAGCTTCTTTCAAGAATGTCAAAGATAATTGATTGGCTTCATAAATGAAGTTGAGCTCCTTTATATAGTCTTCAAACATTCTGACTCTTGGTAGGTGGGTTAGCCGTTTGAATATGGTCGTTTTTCCCATGTTACCGTTTGCCCAATTAATGCTTCATCAATGCATAGCAGGGTTGACTTGCTTTATCTCTGAAAAGTAGTCCTGACAACTCTGCTTTGACAAAAGCATTCTGACACTGCACTTCTGAACGTTCTGACATTCTGATTGCTTGCGGAAGCGGATTCACATCCGGAAGCAACTCTACTTAGTGTGCTGCACTTGAACGTTAGTCTAACAATATAAGCACATAGTCACATGCAGTGGGAGTGTACTTAGTCTAAGAGGTCTTCCTTGTATCCGGAAGCACTTCTACATCCGGAAGCACTACTACTGGATGAAGGGTTATATTCACTTTTACTCACTCTCGCTCAGTGTCCTTCAATCCAACAGTCAGCGCTAGTCACTAAGCAATCGGAAGCAATTCTACTAGACGTGGCTTATGTTCACTGACACTCAGTGTTACCTATTCCAACAGCCAGCGCTAGTCACTAAGCTATCGGAAGCAATTCTACTAGACGTGGCTTATGTTCACTGACGCTTAGTGTCATCTATTCCAACAGCCAGCGCTAGTCTAAATATAACAGGAAGCAATTTCACTTTCGGTTGAATCCTGGCTTAGTCTTAAGGTTTTGTATATCTAGTGCTTCTGGACTAAGTTATTTCCCTAGTGAATTACTTGCTGTCACTGGGGGATGAGTCATTCATCCGCGAGCACTAGTCCTAGTCTATCCGGAAGTAAATCCACATCCGGTTGCACTCTTACTTGGGATTCTATGTTAACCTATTGCTTTCTAAGTACTTGATTCATTCTTTCATATTTTAGTCTTCATCAAAACTTAAGATTCTAACATTCTCCCCCTTTTTGATGATGACAAACTAAGTCTTATCGATTAAGTTCATATAAAAGAATTAAAAGCAATAATTTAAATAAGGCACAAATAACTTAGACAAATATTATTGATAAGCAAAAGATTACAAGTTAGCAATACACAAGCAGATAACATATACAAGTAATCTATACTAAGCAAAAATGAAATATGCATGAAAATCAAAGGAAAAATTCTAAGTTTAAGGGTTGAGGTGGGGATTCAGAGTTGGTGTCTCTTTTTCTTCTCCTTTTCTCTCTGCCTATCCTCATTCTCTTTCTGGAGCTGGGCTAGGTGGGCATTGTGCACATTCTGGTCAATCTGAGCAATAATTCGTTGAAGCTCTTCTTCATCCCTTTCCCTTCTGAGTCTCTCAGACTCAACAGACTCCTCGAAGGCTATCTTCATGTTTTCGACTTCCTCATAGCCTGGGAATCCTGTTGCATCTGAGAAGTAAGAGATCTCGCCATTAGGGTAGTGGACAGCCCGAATCTTCACATTCCATACTGGGAAGTTGGGATCCTCCTCAACTTCCTGGGCTTTCCTCTTCCCCTTGCCTTTTCCCTTTCCTTTGCCCTTACCTATTGACTGAGTAGGTTTGGCACTTGCTCTCTCAGCATCCAGGCAAGCCATCTGACCAAACGAGAGTCTGTCAGTGTACCCATAATTTTCGAATTCTTCAGGAGTCATGTCCTCTATCTCCAATTTGACTTCCTTTAGAATTGGAATTGCTTGTACTGATGGGATCTCTTGCTCAACTTGGGCAGTTGTAGTTTCTTGCTCAGGTTGGTCTGATGGAGTCTCTTCCTCACTCTCAGCAGATTTAGTGGAGGCAACACCCTTCTTGGCACGCTTTCTAGCAACGGCCTTCTTTCTTGACTCACTGAATTTAACTGCTGGCTCAGATGGAGGAGGAGGGGCAGATGTTTGCTCAGAAGCAGGAGTAGGAGCAGAGGTTGTTCCAAAGGTAGAAGGGATTGGCTTAGCAATCACAATGGGGGGGTGGTTGACCTTCTTTAGCCCGTACTTCATCATTATCTCCTCAACAATATTCTTGCTTTGCTTAGTAGATGGAGATTCTGAAGATGAAGAGGCTGGTTGTGGAGTTTCTTCACTTTGCTCAACTACCACCATGTCCCACTTGGACCTTTGCTCATCCGACCTCTGCTGTTGCATAAACCGGATGGCTTCCCCTCTGATTAGGCTCTCAGCAGCACCCAGTTTCTGAGACTCCATGGCTCGGCGGAGGGCAGCCGTGATGTCTTCATCTAGCCAGAGGGATGGCTGAGTGAGGACATCCCTTGTGTCCATGGTCTGACGAAGGGCGAACACAGCATCTCTCCCCCTTTTGGCATCATCAACAAGGGCGAGGGCCAGGGATGGAGTGGATGAAGAAGAGGGTGGTGGTTCAGGGCCAAATCTCTTAGGAGGTGAGGGTGAGGAGGTAGATGTAGAGGATGTGGGAGAAGATTGGTGTTCAGGAGTTTTAGGAGGGTTGGGAAAGTAAGTGGAGTTCCTTTCGAAGAAGGTGGGGTGGGTAAAGAGGCCATCAAAGGGGTAGGTGGAATAGTAGACATCGGGTTGTTTTTCCTTCCACCTAATAGGGGATTGGTCTCGAAGGTAATAAATGTCGTCTGGGTTATCTCGAGAGGTAAAGACTATGGGTGTGTGAGAGGTGGTGGGGTGAGGATTGGAGGGTCCGGCGGAGGTGTTGAGTGGTGAACGAGTAGGGGTGTTGGGTGGTGTGCGAGTAGGGGAGTTATGTGGAGATGGCGAGTTGTTGGAGTGAAGGGGTGATTGGCGAGGAGATTGTTGGGGTGAGTCTTGGGGTTGTTGTTCATGGTTGGGTGAAGGCTGGGATGGTTGGTCATTGTTTGGTGATGTGTGTGGTTGTTGGTCATTTTGTGGAGGTGGCTGTGGTTGTTGAGTGTTGGGAGGAGGAGGAGGGGGAAGTAGAGGGTGATTAGGAGGAGGAGGAGGAGGTGGGTTTTGAGGAGGAGGTGGTGGTAAGTTACCTTGTTGGGGTTGAGGGATCTGAAGGTGTTGGAGAATAAGGTCTAGCTTCGCATCCACCCTGGCAAGCTGCGTCTCAACTTGACCCACTCTATCCTCGAGTCGCTGGATGCGCTCCCCTTGCTGTTGGAACCCAGCATCACAGTCATTCCTTAGAGGGGCCACCAAGGACTCAGAAAGTTGAAGGAGAATCTCTTCCTTCATCTCCTGAGCAAAAGCCTTCACAGTGGCTGGTACCCTCGCAGCACGGCTTGGCCCGGGATGGGAGTCAACTTCTTGATCCCCAGCACCAGATACAGAGGGGACTGAGGTCTGAGAGGCACTGCCTGCCTGTGATCCTGAGCGAGTGGGCTTAGCAGGCTTCAGGTACTTGATGCCCATCTTGCTGATATTAGTTGCCCCCACAGGAGCACACTTTATATTCTCTTCCTCCACATCGGATGTAGCCTTGATCAGATTCTTCTCAAGGAGGAAGGCAAGGATGGTGGGATAGGGAAGATATCCAGCCTTGTGGTTGACTATCCATCTGTGAAGTTCAAGGCTGATCAACTGTCCGGGGTTGATTGGCTGATGGGTAAGAATTCTGGGGAACCATGGGTTGTCCAGCAGAGTAAACTCGTTGAAGTTACCCCCCTTGTGTGTCATCATGCAGGAGTAAACATAGTACAAGAGCCTGTTGGAGTCAGACATCTTGGACACCTTCTTCCCTTGGGTGTCATAGATCTTCTCGAGTTCCTCCTTGCTGTATTTGAGTGACTCAGGGTACAGCCACTCATTCATTCCCTCTTCTGTGATCCCCATTAACTCATTTAGGTCCCTCCAGGTGAAACTGAAGGTTCTCCCCCTGACTGTGGCAGTGAAGGTGAGTCTGCGGATCTGCTCCTTCCCATCTACCTTCCTGTGCTTGACTTTCTCAGAGAGGGACTCACAGAATACTCGCAGGACGTTGATGTTGTAGTCCTGTTTGATCCCCAGCCAGGGCATGTACTTTTCCAGATAAGGGCGCAGATGAGGGAACCCTAGTTCATCTATCTTAACCAGATCGATGAACAAGCCGTTGTTGAAGTAGGGCTTGATTGTCTCAAACTTGGAGGAAACGGCCTCCAAAGCCCCATCTCTATAAACAAGAGGGTCATCCTCCTCTACCCTCTGTCTTTTGGAAGAAGGCTCTTCGATGAATTGAACCTTCTTCTTCCCTTTCCTCTTGGCTTGTGCTTGTTCATGCTCAGTCTGCTCTGGCTGTTCTTGCACTCGCCCAGAATGTCCAGGCTGTTCCTGGACTTGTTCATTCTCCCCTTGTGTCTGCCCAGAATGTTCTTGGCGTTCATGGCGTTCTTCATGGTGTTCATCGGATTGCCCAGATTTCCCAGAGTGCTTATGCCCAGATTTGCCAGATTTGGATTTCGACTTCTTGGATGAAGTGGCTTTCTTTGTATTTGGGTTTGTTTCATGTGAACCGGCCATTGTTGTGAGGGTTTATGGTTTGTTTGTGGTGAAGGGCGAAAGAAGGAATGAAGAAGACGAAGAACACAGTGAAGAAGATGAAGGGAATATGCAGAGAATTTGTGGGTGAAAATTTGTGTAAGTAAAAAGTGAATGTGAAAATGACACCCTATTTATATGCAGAGTTACTGAGGGTAAAATGGGCATGACTCTTCAGATGAAAACATATGTTTACACATTGGGTAACGTAAACGTTTTAATTGAAACGGCGCACCTTATGACATGTGTCGCTTCACCTTGCTAGAGAAGGCACAACTTCTCATGGAGGGATATGAAACGTTTCTGAAGTGACGTGTCCTTTGGTTCAGCCACTGGCGCTCTTTCAGTTCAACATTCAGTGCCAGCGGGTGATCATCCGGAAGTGGTGTTGCTTCCGGTTGCACTTGCTTAAGATTTAACATTGGGGACCTGCAAAAGCAAGAATTGGCACTCCGATGCCTAAGTTAGTATTGTTGTAGGTTTTAATCAATCAAGTATAATAATTGAAAAATTACACCTCATTTGGGTTTACCATTCCCAAATCACCTCTTATGTAAGTAAACTGGTCAACCCCCAGAGGCTTGGTGAAGATATCAGCAAGCTGGTGCTGAGTGGGGACAAACTTCACTTTGACATCTTTCTTCTGGACATGATCTCTGATGAAGTGATGTCTGACATCAATGTGCTTTGTCCTTGTGTGCTGAACCGGATTTTTGGCAAGGCTGATGGTGCTTGTGTTGTCACAGAGGATGGGCGCCTCTGGGAACTCCAAGCCAAGATCTCTTAGTTGGTTCTTCAGCCACAGCACTTGGGCACAGCAGCTTGCGGCAGCAATATATTCAGCCTCTGTGGATGACAAAGACACGCAGGTTTGCTTCTTACTAGCCCAAGAGACCAGACAACCACCAAGGAATGCGCATTGTCCACTGGTGCTCTTCCTATCAGTTTTATAACCTGCATGGTCAGAGTCAGAGTAAGCCCACAAGAATTCTTGGTTACCTCTGGGATACGAAAGACCAAGCTCTTGTGTTCCCTCAAGGTATCTTAGAATGCGTTTAACACATGTTAAGTGTGACTCCTTGGGGTTGGCTTGAAACCTAGCACACATGCCTACACTAAATTGAATGTCAGGCCTGCTTGCCGTTAAGTATAGTAGGGAACCTATCATTCCCCTCTACATGGGCAGGCTGACAGATTTACCCTTTGCGTCAGCATCGAGTGCGGAAGTGGTACTCATGGGAGTGTCATACTCCTTGCATTCATCCATCCCAAACTTCTTGAGTAGCTCTCTGCAGTACTTAGCTTGGGAGATGAAGATTTCATTCTTCTTTTGTTTAATTTGCAGGCCTAGGAAGAACGTGAGTTCTCCCATCATTGACATTTCAAACTCACCCTGCATAGTCTTAGAGAATTCTTCACAAAGCTTTTCATTAGTTGCCCCAAAAATAATATCATCAACATAAATTTGGACAATTAACATATTTCTATCTTTGTGAAGGATAAACAGTGTATTGTCTAATTTGCCCCTTGAGAAACCTTTCCCCAGCAAAAAGCTGCTGAGTCTCTCATACCAAGCTCGAGGAGCTTGTTTCAGGCCATATAAAGCTTTCTTTAGTCTATACACATGTTTGGGATGCTTGTGATCCTCAAAGCCAGGAGGTTGTTCTACATATACCTCTTATTTAATATAACCATTAAGAAAAGCACTTTTTACATCCATTTGATACAATCTAAAGCCTTTCATGGATGCAAAGGCTAGAAGAATTCTTATTGCTTCAAGTCTAGCGACTGGAGCAAAAGTTTCTTCATAGTCAATGCCTTCTTCTTGGTTATATCCTTTGGCTACTAATCTGGCTTTGTTTCTTGTAATTTGACCTGTCTCATCCAGTTTGTTTTTGAAGACCCACTTGGTCCCCACTATGGATTGATGAGACGGCCTTGGGACTAGTTCCCAGACTTGGCTTCTCTCAAATTGATTTAGCTCTTCCTGCATGGCAATAATCCAGTCGCAGTCCTCAAGAGCTTGTTCAACTGAAGTTGGTTCGATTTGAGATAGAAATGCTCCGAACTCAACTTCATTTTGAACTTGCCTTCTGGTTCTGACACCAGAAGAAACATCACCAAGCACTTGATCAAGAGGATGATCCCTGTGATGTCTCCTAGCTGTTGGCAACTGTGCCTCATCAGGCACGGTCTGCACTCTAGGTTCATCACTGGGTTCATCTTCTTCTTTGAGATTGCTTGCTGGTGTTTCTTTTGGTGGTGAAGAAGATGATGGTGGTTTTGGAAGATTAAGTATTTCATCATCTTCTGTGGATTGTCCCCATGTAGGAGTTTCATCGAATACAACATGCATTGATTCTTCTACAATTCTAGTTCTCATGTTGTATATTCTATATGCTTTACTCCTAAGGGAATATCCAATGAATATACCTACATCAGCTTTTGGATCAAACTTACCCAGATTTACCTTTCCATTGTTATGCACATAGCATTTTGATCCAAAGATTCTGAGGTGGCTGATGTTGGGCTTCCTCCCTTTGTACAGCTCATAGGGAGTCTTGTCCAAGCCCTTGCGAACATAGGCTCTGTTAGAGATATAGCAAGCAGTGCTCATAGCGTCCGACCAGAACACTTGAGAAACCTCTTTCTCGTTGAGCATGCTTCTAGCCATCTCAGTCAGAACCCTGTTCTTTCTCTCGACCACTCCGTTTTGCTGAGGAGTTCTAGGAGTTGAGAAGTTGTGTTCAATACCATTTTGCTCACATAGCTCAGAGAAGCTATGGTTCTCAAACTCTCCTCCATGGTCTGTCCTTATGGCTGTGATTTTGAGCTCCCTCTCATTCTGCACTTTCTTAGCCAGGACAACAAAAGCATCAAAAGCATCTTGCTTAGAGGCAAGAAACATAGTCCAAGTGAACCTTGAATAGTCATCCACCACCACTAGAGCATACAGGTTTCCACCCAAGCTCTTCACTCTCGCTGGCCCAACCAAATCCATATGGATTAGTTCCAAGGGCCTGCTGGTGGAGACTCTCTTCTTGGTTTTAAACGAGGACTTTGTTTGCTTCCCTCGTTGGCAGGATTCACAAATAAAATCATGCTTTACCTTAAAGGATGGAATACCTATAGCTAGCTCCTTTTTAATTAGCATATCAAGTTGAGTAAAATTAACATGAGCTAACCTCTTATGCCAAAGCCAACTGTTCTCATCACTAGATATTAAACATTTTTCTTCCAGTTGTTGACATAAGTCTAGAGTATATAAGTTTCCATTTCTATTTGCCTTAAGTTTGCATTTTAAATTGGCCTTATCTAAATTCAGATCCTGCTTATCAACTATTATGCACTCATGTGAATCAAAGATTACCCAATTTCCTTTGTCAGTGCTCTGGCTCACGCTCAGCAGGTTGTGACAGAGACCGTCCACCAGATAGACGTCTTTCACTGGTCCGACTTCTCCAACTCCAGTGATCTTTCCACTTTGATTTCCTCCAAAGGTTACTGTGGCTCCGTCTTTGATCACCAGAGATTTGAACTTGTCTCTGTCTCCTAGTCATATGTCTCGAGCATCCGCTGTCAATATACCATTTTCTGTTCTTGGATGCTTTGAGACACACCTGAAAGAATCAAGTGAGCTTAGGTACCCAACCTTTCTTGGGTCCTCTGTCATTAGTTTTCAGTGCCCTTGGTCTAGTGTTAGCCTTGACCTTGGGCTTATGATCTTTCAGTGCCTCCGGCCTAGTGCTGGCTCTAGGCTCTTGGGTTTTCCCTGTGGATTGTTTCCAGGCTCGGGATCCCTGTCCTCCCTTAGTTTCCTTTCCAGGGGGAGGATCCTTTGTAGCCTTGGTTCCTTTAGGGACCCATTTGTAAGAGCTACTTGCTCCATGTTTCTTGGCATTACAGGTGGACGTGGAGTGTCATTTCCTGTTGCAATAGTTACAGAAACTAAAAGGCGAGGAGCTGTGACTAGTGGCTTTGTGGAAGAATTTTAAGTAGGGCTTTATTTTTGGTTCTACCCACTTTTTCCCTCTAGGAGTATATCCTAAGCCAGTCCTGTCCCTATATGCCTTTGATTCATTAAAATTATATTTAACATTTCTGACCCATTTGTAAACTTCTGCAGGGCATTTTGCAGCTTGTCTCTCTCAGCTGAGATTTTGCTGCAACTAGGGCAGCTCTCAAGTGTTGAGGCATTGGGTTCTGCTTGGGGAGAACCCTTGCCATCCGCTACCGGAAGCTTTCTGGCTTCCGCTAGCTCTTCACTTAGTGAGTCCACCTTGGACTCAAGTGATTCCTTTTTAGTTTTTAACACTTTATAGGCTTTACACAATCGAGAGAATTCTTCACGAACCTCATTGTAAGCCTCTTGTAGTTCAGAGAAAGTTACCTCATTGTCTTCGTGGGTGAGGTCAAGATCTGAAGATGCTTCCTCATCATCTTCTCTGGCTACCAGGCAGAGGTTGGCAACTTCTTCCTCATCACTTGTTTCGTCATCTGAGCTATTCACCCAGATAGAGGATACGAAGGCCTTTCTTTTATCTTTCCCTTTCGACCTCTGCAGACTGGGACACTCAGCCTTGAAATGGCCAGGCTTCTTACATTCAAAGCACACAGGGGTCTTTTCCTTCTTGCATCCCTTCCTCTGGCTGGAATCACCTTTCTGAAAGCCTCCTTTCTTTCTGAAGAACTTTCTGAACTTTCTCACCATCATAGCCATCTCCTCATCGTCCATTTCCTCCTCATCATCCTCATCATCATCATCAATCTCCTTGCTGGGAGCAACAAGGGCAAGATTCTTGGTTTTGGATGAGGCTTGAGGAGCTCTCTGAGCCAGCAGGGTAGGTTCATATTCAGCCAGAGAGCCAAATAGTGCAGTGATGGAGCTGGTTGATTCTCCTTGGACTTCCTGCAAGATGGTTACTTTGGTGATCCAGTCACCTTTCAAGACCTTTAAGATCTTGCTAACTTGCTCTTTTTCAGGAATGTCCTTACCCAGCGAGGCCAGATTGTTGATGAGGTGAGTGAACCTGAGCTCCAGCTCTCTGATTGGCTCAGTTGGGCTAAGCATGGCGAACTTGTGAAATTCTTCCACCAACATCTCAACTCGTCTTGCTTTCACTCCCCTGGTTCCAGAGTGAGCAGCCTCAAGAGCCTCCCACATATCCTTAGCATTTTTGTGGTGGCTGATCCTATGAAACTCCTTAGGGCTGAGAGCACATTGAATGTAGTGCATGGCCCTAAAGTTTAGTTGGACTAGAGCATAGTCCTCATTGGTGTACCTGGCTTTCAGCTTAGCAAAGCCATCCTCATCTAGGGGAGTGTGATCCCCACGTTCGATTACATCCCAGAGTCTAAGGTCACTTGACTTATTGTAAGTCTCCATTCGAAACTTCCAGAATTGATAGTTATACCCATCAAAGCCTGGGGGCTTGTTGGGTTGAATAGAGACATCTGGTAGAGAGTAATCTGTATCAATTACTGGATCTTTTTTTTTCTGGATTCGTTGGAATCGAGTGAGAAAGACCCGCTCTGATACCAAATGAAAGTAATGGATGCACAAGAGGGGGGGTGAATTGTGCTTCAAAATAAATGCTCAAATAAAACAACACAAGAGTTTATACTGGTTCGGTCTTCCTGACCTACGTCCAGTTCTCAACCACCCAGGCCGAGTTCCACTATCCCCAGGTTTTAGAACGGGTTCACCTGGAACCTTTACAACCGCAAGTTTTGAACGGGATCACTTGCAACCTTACAAACACAAGTTTTACTCAAGGCTCACTTGTAACCTTTCTATCTAGCTCCCCCTTACTTCCAGCAAGGGTTCAACCTTTACAAATAAAGGATTTTTCTAACTAAGTTCTCTTTAAGAACAGATAGTGTTACACACTTAAGTACAATTAATGCTCTTATAACACGAAGAGACTTAACTACAAAGAGTACAAGATATGTAGATGAAAAGATCACTCAATGAGTTAAATGCTCTTTCTCTTTTCTGGGCAGCTTTGAATGCTTGAAGATTTTCTCGGTTTCTCTGTCTAGCTTCTTTCAAGAATGTCAAAGATAATTGATTGGCTTCATAAATGAAGTTGAGCTCCTTTATATAGTATTCAAACATTCTGACTCTTGGTAGGTGGGTTAGCCGTTTGAATATGGCCGTTTTTCCCATGTTACCGTTTGCCCAATTAATGCTTCATCAATGCATAGCAGGGTTGACTTGCTTTATCTCTGAAAAGTAGTCCTGACAACTCTGCTCTGACAAAAGCATTCTGACACTGCACTTCTGAACGTTCTGACATTCTGATTGCTTGCGGAAGCGGATTCACATCCGGAAGCAACTCTACTTAGTGTGCTGCACTTGAACGTTAGTCTAACAATATAAGCACATAGTCACATGCAGTGGGAGTGTACTTAGTCTAAGAGGTCTTCCTTGTATCCGGAAGCACTTCTACATCCGGAAGCACTACTACTGGATGAAGGGTTATATTCACTTTTACTCACTCTCGCTCAGTGTCCTTCAATCCAACAGTCAGCGCTAGTCACTAAGCAATCGGAAGCAATTCTACTAGACGTGGCTTATGTTCACTGACACTCAGTGTTACCTATTCCAACAGCCAGCGCTAGTCACTAAGCTATCGGAAGCAATTCTACTAGACGTGACTTATGTTCACTGACGCTTAGTGTCATCTATTCCAACAGCCAGCGCTAGTCTAAATATAACAGGAAGCAATTTCACTTCCGGTTGAATCCTGGCTTAGTCTTAATATTTTGTATATCTAGTGCTTCTGGACTAAGTTATTTCCCTAGTGAATTACTTGCTGTCGCTGGGGGATGAGTCATTCATCCGCGAGCGCTAGTCCTAGTCTATCCGGAAGTAAATCCACATCCGGTTGCACTCTTACTTGGGATTCTATGTTAACCTATTGCTTTCTAAGTACTTGATTCATTCTTTCATATTGTAGTCTTCATCAAAACTTAAGATTCTAACAGATTTTGTTTGGAAAAACATAGTATGTAGATTCGGTCTGCCTCAGGAAATTATATGCGATAATGGATCTCAGTTTATAGGAAGGAAATTTTGAAAATTTTGTGATAAGTGGCATATTAAACTTAAGTTTTCTACACCTAGGAACCCACAATCAAATGGGCAGGCCGAAGCTAGTAATAAGACTATAGTTACTTCTTTGAAAAAGAGACTAGACAAAGCCAAAGACAGATGGGCTGAAGAATTGCCCGCCGTCATGTGGGCGTACCGAACGACGTCTAGGACATCTACTGGTGAAACGCCTTTCTCTCTAGTCTACGGATCTGAATCCATGATACCCGTAGAAGTTGGAATTCCCTCATTAAGAAGACAATGGACTAGAGAAGAATCTAACAATGAACATTTAGCTCAGAACTTAGATTTGCTAGATGAACGTAGAGAACAAGCTCTAGTAAGAATCGCGCCTATCAACAAAGGGCGACGAAATTTTGGAACAAAGGTGTTAAGGAGCGCCATTTCCAAATAGGAGATTGGGTTCTTCAAAAAATCTTTCCTAACACACCTGAAAGTAAAGATGGAAAATTAAATGCTTCATACGAGGGCTCATATAAGGTAGTTGAAATAACTGGCCCCGGTGCTTACATGTTAACCGACGTCCATGGTAAAGACGTTCCGAGGAGTTGGAATGTCATCCATCTCAAAAGGTATTATTTCTAAGTCATTTGATTATTTGATTTAAAGGACAACGGTACTGACACGATTAGTCGAGAAAGTATGCAAGTGATGAGTAACACCTGTAGGCGACGAACCCAGCCAGAGGACCTAGTCGTCCAGTGATGCATTTAGCTATGGAAATGTCACTCTGATGCTACCTAACTCAATTTCATAAGACATTTTAGTGTTAATATTAGAAGGCAGATTATGGCGCCTGGAAGGCATAATGATGCGACACCCAGATAAAGATAGTCGTCAGATAAAGGCAAATGACATAGCCAACCAACGTAATGTAAGACAGAGTGCTGGGGAACTAAAGGATTCAAAGAGGGCAGAACAGCCTAGAGAAGGTATGCATTACCAAAATTTCAACAAGTCACTTTGAATAGATTGTGAATGTCAGATGTCAAACTTAGAACTAATGGTTAATAGTTCCTTCGCAGGATTGCTGAAGTTTGATTAAGGTATGAAATACCAGTGTTTATTAATTTGAATGATAGTTTAGATCTGGATGATCCTCTTAATAATTGAGTGAATTTATACTAGGTCATCGCCCATACCCATAGGAGGTATGGACGTTCAATGGGAAAGACGTCGATGTTACAGAGAACCAAAAGTCAATGCAACGAAATCATATGTAAGCTGAATTTATAAACTAAGATAAACGTTCATGAAATAGCATGCATACACAAATAGAGAAAACAAAGTAAAGTTGACAATATAAAGATATTTCCACTAGTCTATTACATGGCCTCATCGGCCGTCGTTTTCCCCATCGACAGGCTGTTCATTTGCCTGCGTCCTTTCATTGAGAGTAAGATTGTCTTCATTCAGAGAAGGGTTGTCTTGACGACCATCCTTGTCGCCCTCTATAGTGACATCGACTGCCTTTCTGCCCTTTGTAATGTGAGGCTCAGGATAGATTGATTCAGGAAAAAGTAGATAATAATCGTCAATAACTTCATCTGGTTTCCAATTTAGATGTTCGCCACTCTTATATTCCTTCATCAGCTCCATACGGGTACGAGCATCAATCTCCATAAGATGAGTCTTGTAATTCTCTTCCATGTCGGCCATGTCCTTCTCCAGCTGGGCGTAAGCAGCCTCCATCTCTCCCTTGGCTGAAGTAAAAGCCTCAATTTCCTCATCTTTGGCAGAAGATTCACCTCTGGCTTGGTTGACGCTGTCCTTAAGCATGGCGATCTCTTGGAGAAGCCCAGCCTTTTCCACATCAAACACAGCTTTCTGTTCTTGCTGTTTTTTGTCAGATCGAACCAGCAGATCTTCGAGCCTCCTCTTTTCTGCGTTAGCCTCCCTTTTGAAAGCTAGGGCCGCTTTCAAGTCTACCAAGACTTTGTCTCTGTCGGCTCTAGCCCGATCTCTCTCAGTGATAATTGACGCCACGTCATTGTCATCTATATCAGCGTGATGAAGCAAGACTTGCAATGCCTGAAAATTCATACTGATAAATATGTGATTTGAAATAGGAGTCAGTCGAGATAGAGTTACGATATTAAGCTACGAAGAATAGTACCTTCATTTGATGGCGCACTGCCTTTTTAAATCTGGCTTTGCTTCCCAGAGACCCTATGGCTGCCTTGTCATAGTCGAATTGAAGTTTGTGCAGCTCTGGGTAGACCCTATCCCAGCCGTCCTTGTTCATGACAGCCGAGTCGGCTGGAAAAGAGAGGGTCACCTCACCAGTATCCTCCACCTTGCCTTTGTCCTTGCTGGCTTGAAGAGTCTTTGAAGTCTTTGATTCCTTGGTAGCAAGCCCTTCGGCAGGAACATCGCTGGCCCTTTTGCCCCCTTTTGAGGGAGAGCTTTATTTTTCTTGGGCGACGCTTGCTTATCCCCCTTTTTATTTTGCGGAGAGGGAGTTGGGACAGTTTCCGGATCTAGAGGAGGAGCTCCCCATGAATCATAACCTTCTTTGGTCGCCTCTGCATCGAATTCACCCCTTTTCGCCTTCAGTTTCTTTAGGCGTTCAACAGCAATCTTTTTCAGGGCCTCACGGTCAAATTTTTGCTCAGACGCCTTGAGAATAATTTTCTTTCCTGAAAGATAAAATCATAGAGATGAAAAATTTCAAAGATGGGTAGTTAAGAATTTACATTAGCTAGACGATCCAAGTCTGAAATCACTACACTTACTATCCATCATAGCAGAAAATACTCTTTCTTTTGTAGGAAGTTGTAGAATCTTTTGGATCTTCTTTTTACTGTCCGAATTAACACGAGGCGAAACTTTTAGTTCATAGAGACCTGCACAATGATCGGTGCATTAAAAAATCAGCCGACAGTGAGTCAAAACAAACATTAGCAGAATGACAACTTACTCAAGCGACGCCATGCAGGAGATACATAAGCGTCTGAGCGATTGACAGCCAGAAGAGGCACCATGACAAATTGGGTGTCCTAGTGGCGATCATTGGGCAGTAATCCACGTGTCCAGGACGGTTGCCCATCCTGAGCATGTACAAAAGTATAGACGCCTCACCTGATCCCATGCAGTTTATAGGAGCCAAACAGATCGAACATGTCTAGTTCGATCCCTATTTCTTTATGCATCAATTCAGCCATGGCGACCAGACGCCAGGCGTGAGGGGAATGTTGAGAAGGGGAAATCTCATAGAAGGTGCATAACTCGAAGACGATAGTGGGAAGAGGAAAAGGATTGACATAGCGAACAATTTCAAAACTTAAGGCAATCGTATCACCCGACCAGGAATCAAGAGCCTCTCCCTCCTCAGGCAGTCTAAAAGGTACACTAGCGTCGAAATAATTTATTGAAGGCATGCTAGATATTTCCTTAAACCTTAAGTCGGCCTCCTTGACATTATTCAGGATGTTAGACCTAGACGTTGGGGTGCCCCCGGTTTCACATGCATAAGGGGCATTTTTCAATAGAGGGTTTGGTCTGGGTATTCTTCCTGAACTAGTCGTAGGCAAAGTACCTGCCTCAACCCACTCTTCATATCGACTAGAATATATTTTTAGGTTTTTCACAGGAATGATAGATTTCTCAGTGTTATCAAATCTTTTATTTTTTGAGGATTTCCTATAGGGAACTACATTTGGGGAATTTTTGCTAGAAGTTTCAGTTTCCTCTAAATCTATTAAATTCTCAGAATCCCTAAAGGATGAAGATGCATTAGATTGGATATCCTCACTAATATAAACTTTGTCAGAAGTAGTTTTTTTCCAAATCAAACGACGACATGATAATCAATTTTCTCATTAAAGAAGGAAAAAGTTCGGATTTTTATAATGTATAAGTACCTTAGAGAGATATACAGAGGCCTTCAATGGACGCGATCGACCAAACAATGAATCTTGAAGACGTTGAAGGAGAGGGAACGAAGAACTCTGGAGAGATGAAGTTGGCAAGCGAACAGTCATTATGTGTGTATATGTAAACCGTTTGACGTCGTTAAGTTGTGACGTTACTTTTGCAAAGTCATCTCATCCGTTTAGAGAAGAGGGAAAAACGAAAAGAAGCGCCTTCGAAGATCTGACCCGTTGAAGGAAGAGCAACTGCTACTTCCAAATGCTTGCTGACGTAAGCATTGTGAAGTGGGGGACTTAATGTTGGACTCCATTAGGTCCAGTTGGGCCCGTTCCCTCTGGCGCGACCCAAATAGAGGTGAAGACAAGATCAGAGCCCAAAGTTTACATCCCCAATGTTTACAAATCAGATAAGGATGCATGATCCAGTCGCCCACATATTTCGGACCAGTCGCCCACTTATTTCGGAGCACGAGCATCGCCCACAATCCACAACTGACGCCTCCTATTTCGCAACTGCCTCATGGATGTCAGAGCTATAAAAGGAAGACTGACCCTGAAGAACGACACAAGCAATCTTCTACAACTGCTCTATCTCTCTGAATATTTCTGATCATTGGAATCCTTAGCTGTGAGCTCTAAATCTTATAATTAGGCCTTAGACGCCTATCTTGTAACCACCGTTGCCGGTGACCCTATTATTGTACTCAATCCATTATCAATAAAGATCTATTTGTTTTTTCTCTTATATTATAAAGTCTCCCTAAACCGAGCATCAACAATTATATTGGGCTTATAGGTATATGTCTATCCTAGTCACAAATCAAATTAAAAATCTAATCCTTCACTATTTAATCTCATGGTCTATTTAAATTTCCTTTCAAGTCCAATTCTAAATTCTCTAAACATGTTCAATGGTGGCCAATCACTAAACAATAGACAAAAATATCAAGATTAAATAAACTAAACTAAATTAAATAAAATATCTAAGAGACAAATAAGTTCATAGTACCCTAAGTTGAAAAAGGATTTTTGCCACACCTAAGGTTCAAATTCATCAAAGAAATTAAATCAAATTCAAGATCTAAGGCCACATAAAGAATCAAGAGGAAGTTATAAACTAAACTGATTGAATTAGATTTGCTACACTCCAGCGAAGATGACGGAATGAAAGACTTGATTTCTCTTGCGATGATAATGGATGAATCGACCTTGTTAGTGTGTATCAAAAATTTGAAATCAAACCCCAAACAGGTGCCTTGTCCTTTCTCGGTCAGCGTGTGTGTGTATGTGTTTAACAACCTTCTTTTCTTTCTTCCCCTCGACTTGCGTGTAGAGCCGGGAAAATGGGTCAACCTGCTTTAAACGGGTCAGTCTGACCCGACACGTATTGAAAAGCGGGTCATGCCGACCCGACCCGTTTCTAATGTGGGTTGGAATTTTGTAACCCAACCCGCATATAATAAAAAGCGAGCCAACCCGACCTAACCCGAATTTTAAATTATGTTATTTTAAAAAAATTGAACATTCAATTAGTAAATTAAACACAAAAATTAGACAAAATCAATAACAAACAAAGTAAACTAGAATGTACCCTGCGCGTTGCGCGAGACATTCGTCATTTAGTTGTTTTGCATATTAGATTATACATTAGTTTGTGTTGTACATTGTAAAAGATATCCACCCACTCTTAATATATTTGTGAAGAATAAAAAAGACAAATGACTTAAATTATTATAGAAAATTTTATTATATTATACTATATAATTCATAAGTTAAGTTAGTTTGTAAACAAATAAACATAAAATTTGTATAGTGATTTTTAACTTGATCGAGAATCAAAATAGTCCGTGTATGGAAATAGAAGAAAGTCAAACTTTATTTCTAATCTCTCCCATCCAAACCCCCTTGTTCCCCATAAAAAATAAAAGAAAGTCAAACTTTATTTCTAACCTCCCCCATCCAAAACTCCCCTCCTATTAATTCTCTTATATTTACCATGTTGCTATCGTTTGATTGGTAATGGTAATTCTGAAAAAAAAATGATTGGTAATGGTAATTAGAGTGTTATGACATTATTTACAATAAGCAGGCCCATTAAGCCCAAAACAGATGATGACTCAAAAAGGCCCAACGCAAAAGGGATGGTCAAAGTCATTACTCCTTTGGTCAAAGATGCCGTTAATATTTTGTAACAGCAGGACATTAATTTGCATTTATAGGGATCAAAAACGGAAAAAGCTGTAAATGGAGAGATTAATTACTCCAATGGGAAAGGAAATTTGTAATCTATATATAGAAGTTCCAACTATGTAGAAAGGGCATCGAATATCTTTGGAATCTTGTACTTTCTATTTCTTTCTCTCGCTAGTCTACTAAAGTCTAGGCGACTAATCTCTTGTACTATCAAGGTTTGTCCACTCATTCATTCTAAATAAAGATACTATTCTTTTCTTTGATACCATATAATTTGTGTATCAACATTTGGCGCCGTCTGTGGGGAGAGACAGTTTTTTCGATAAAAGCTACCGTCTTTTCTTTGGCAATTCATTATGGATCAACTAAATCAAGGTGACCAACTTTCGCAAATCCTGGCTAAGTTGACTGAACAATCTAAAAGGATGAATCGGCAGGAGCAATTTGTCACTCAGTAAAATGAAGCAATTGCTATCCAAACTGAAACTCTACAGCGTCTGCAGAAAGAAAATCAGGAGTTGCACCAGAAAATTAATGCAATAGCTGATAAGCATCCTGAAAATGAAGATGAACATGGAGAAGATATTACCCATGATTCCGAAAATGGAGGTAAGAAAAAACCTGATAAAGATGGTGAACATAACAATTCTAATCATGATGTAGGTTCCAAAGAAGAAGAGTCCACCAAAGCATCAACCTATACAGGTGATACTCGTGTGACTGAAACGGAGTACTTAAAGAAAAAAGTACAATCTTTGGAAAGAATGGTGTTGCAAATTCCAGGAGTCAAATAGCCGTTTGAATCTGCAAGATTGGGGAATTACTCAGATAGTCCTTTTGTTGATCGAATTGCTTTAATTGATTTACCTGAACTTTTTGTGTTTCCTGTTTTGCCAAAATATAGTGGAAAAACAGATCCAGACGAGCACATGGCTCAATATAGACAGATCATGATGGCTGCCGTCATCCCTGCAGAAAAACGTCAAGCTGCGATGTGTCGTGGGTTTGGCATCAGTTTAATTGGTCCAGCACTGTCTTGGTGGACGAATTTAATGCCAAGTAGTATAAATTCATTTAGTCAACTAACTGAAATGTTTGTGCAGCAATTCGCTAGTAGTCGTAATTTGGTAAAGACATCTGATGACTTATATCGAATTTTGCAAAGACCAAATGAAACTACTAGAGAAATATTAACCAGGTTTACTCAAGAGATGGTAAGTATTCCAAATTGTGATGAATTCATTGTTGTCCAAGCTTTTTGTAGATGTTTGCTTCCAGGTTCACAACTTTATAAGGAGCTCACTATGCATCAAGTTAAAACTTGGGTAGAAGTTCAAGCTTATGCTTGGGCACAGATAAGGTAGGAGGAAGATGATGCAAAGTTTAGATTGGAATTAGCTGAGCGACAGAAAAATGCACAGCAGGGAGGCTATGTAGATAGGCGATCCCAACAATCACGAGGTAAGAATTGGAGATCTGAACCTTATCCCACAGGAAATCGAGGAGGATCGCATGGAGACGATTCCAAGAAGCCACCTGTGCCCAAATTAAGTGAGCATAATTTTTCAGTAAGCCCAGCAGAACTAGTTAACACATTGCAGAAGCTAGGCGACTCTGTTAGGTGGCCCAATAAACTTAAGCGAGAACCAGAGAAGCGTAATCCAGATAAATGGTGCCATTTTCGTGATGATCATGGACACAGGACAGAAGATTGCATTCAGCTACGAAAAGAAGTAGTGGAATTGATCAAGAAATGTATGTTAAAAGATATAATTAAAAGTAATAAAAATACATCACATGCAGGGGATGGACAACAGAAGCAGTTCAATTCGTCAACTGCTCCACAAAATGATCGTACTATTCACATGATAATAGGTGGGTCAGAGGTAAGTGGAAGTACATATTCTGCAGCAAAAAGACATGCTAGATCTTTGTTAAAACATGACACGTCGGCTAGGCATTTAGGTGACGGTTTGTCGGTTAACAATAACATTAATGAGCAAATAACCTTTAAGAGTAGTGAAATTCAGATGTTTTCTTATCATGACGATGCTTTGGTAATAACTTTGATGATAGCTAATTGTAATGTAAAACGAGTTTTAATAGATGCAGGTAGTTCAGTTAATATAATTTATTTACAAACGGTAAGAGAGTTAAACTTAGAATCTCAAATTGTTAAAGCACCTACAATATTGGTATTTGGAAATGGAGCACCCGATAGGACGGTGGGTGAAATTTCTTTGGTCACCCAAGCTATGGGTGTCAATCAACGAATAAATTTTCAGGTGATGGATTGCCCTTCAGCGTATAATGTGTTGTTAGGGCGACCATGGATTCATCAAATGAGGTCTGTACCATCTACTTTGCATCAGTCTATTAAATTTCATACTCCTTGGGGGTAAGAGAAATTAAAGGTGAACAAAGAATTGCGAGAGAATGTTATCAAACTACTTCAAAAGGAATTTCAAAAAATCTTGAATCTGTTTAGCAATTACAAAATCTGGCTCCAAAGGATAAGGGGGACTTAGGTGATGAGTTAGACAAAGTTTCTTTAATTCCTGGGAAACCTGAGAGGACTTTATCCATTGGAGCAGATTTGAGTGGAAAAATTAGAGAAGAATTAATTGAGTTTTTATCTAAAAATTTGGATTGTTTCGCTTGGTCTCATGAGGATATGACAGGAATTAGCTCAGAAGTGATAGTTCATCAATTAAATGTAGATCCGTCTTTTAAACCGGTAAGGCAAAAAAGGAGGAAATTTGCACCTGAAAGAAATAATATTATAAATCATAAAGTTGACAAGTTGTTGAAAATTTGGTCAGTAAGGGAAGTACAGTACCCTGATTGGTTAGCTAATGTTGTCGTGGTACCGAAGAAGAATGGTAAGCATAGAGTATGTATTGATTTTACAGATTTGAACAAAGCATGCCCAAAAGATTCTTTCCCATTGCCTCATATAGATACCTTGGTAGATGCTACTTCAGGTCATGAGTTATTAAGTTTTATGGATGCTTTTTCTGGATATAATCAGATTTTAATGCATAATGATGACCAGGAAAGAACATCTTTTATAACAGAAAGGGGAACTTATTGTTATAAAGTTATGCCTTTTGGTTTGAAAAATGCAGGGGCAACCTATCAGCGTTTAGTGAATAAAATGTTTTATCAACATTTGGGGAAAACTATGGAAGTTTATATAGACGACTTGTTAGTTAAATCTTTGAAGGCGACAGATCATGTTAGCCATCTAAAACAAGCTTTTGATTTGTTAAGAGAATATAATATGAAATTGAATCCTGAAAAATGTTCTTTTGGAGTAAAATCTGGGAAATTTTTAGGATATCTTGTTTCAAAAAGGGGGATTGAAGCAAATCCGGCACAAATTAAAGCAGTAATGGAAATTCCTTCACCACAAAGTATTAAAGTTGTTCAAAGATTAACAGGGCGACTAGCCGCTTTGACTCGTTTTATTTCTAGGTCATCTGAAAAATGTCAACCATTTTTTGATGCTTTGAGAAAGTGTAAAGATTTTCAGTGGGATGATAAAGCGGGAGGAGCTTTGCATGATTTAAAAAGTTATTTGAGCAGCCCACCTTTGTTAATGAAACCTGAAACAGGTGAGGTGTTATATTTGTATTTAGCTGTGGCAGAAAGTGCAGTGAGTGCAGTTCTGGTGAAAGAAAGTGGGAAGAAACAAAGCTCGGTGTATAATGTAAGCTAGTCGTTGCTTGACACGGAGACCAGGTATTCTTTAGTGGAAAAATTAGCTTTAGCTCTGGTGTCTGCTTCAAAGAAATTAAGACCATATTTTCAATGTCATCCTATAGTAGTAGTAACTAATTATCCCCTAAGAAATGTTTTGCATAAACCAGATTTATCTGGACGACTAGTAAAATGGGCAATAGAACTTAGTGAATTTGATATTTCTTATCTGCCTAGGACAGCAATTAAATCTCAGGCGTTAGCTGATTTTGTGGCTGAATTTAGCCCGAATTTACAGCAAGAAATAAATAAAACTACGTTGGAAGATATTCGACAAATGACAATCCAAGCTCCGTGGGAGTTGCATGTCGATGGTTCCACTCATTCAAAAGGAACGGGGATAGGAATCGTCCTGCAAAATGTACATGGGGACAGAGTCGAGCAAGCTATAAAATGTGGATTTAAAGCAACTAATAATGAAGTAGAATATGAGGCTTTGATTGCTGGTTTAAAATTAGCCTTGAGTTTAGGAATAACATCCTTAACGGTTTGTAGTGATTCACAGTTAGTTTCAAAACAAGTTGAAAAGAGTTATCAGACGAAGGATGATAGAATGAAAAGGTATTTAAGTATTGTAGAGAAGTTGATAGATAAATTCAGATATTTTAAAATAAAACAGATTAGTAGAGAAGATAATCAACAAGCTGACGCTTTAGCAAATTTAGGATCAAGTTTAAAAAGTAATCAAGATAAGCATATTCCTTTATATTTTCTGACTACCTCAGTACTAGAAAGTTCAGATAAAGTAATAAATAGTAATAATTTAGTCTGGGACTGGAGAACACCCTTAATTGCATATTTATGAGATGGCCAGTTGCCAAGTGATAGAAATGAAGCACATAGAATAATTATCAGGGTGGCTAGGTTTACCTTATTAAGGGATGAATTATATAAGAGATCATATGCAGGAGGTCCCCTATTAAAATGTGTGTCCCCTTCAGAGTCAAATTATGTTCTTAGGGAAGTTCATGAAGGTGATTGTGGAGATCATAGTGGTAGTCGAAGTCTTATAAGAAAAGTTCGTCTAGCTGGATATTTTTGGCCAACATTACAGAATGATGCGATGACACTAGTTAAGAAATGTGATAGCTGTCAGAAGTATTCTAATGTAAATAGTTTACCACCTGAGAAATTACATACTATTGCGCCAATATGGCCGTTCATAAGATGGGGGATGGATATAGTTGGTAAGTTACCAGTAGCTCCTGGGAATGTCGTGTTTTTGCTAGTAGTTACAGATTATTTCACTAAATGGATAGAGGCAGCTGCATTTGCTCATATTAGAGAAGTAGAAGTAATTAATTTTGTATGGAAAAATATAATTTGTAGGTTTGGTTTACCAAAAGACATAATATGTGATAATGGGTCACAGTTTGTTGGAAAAAGTTTTAGGAAGTTTTGTCAAAAGTGGCATATTCATTTAAAATTTTCAACGCCTAGGAATCCCCAGTCTAATGGACAAGCTGAGTCTAGTAATAAAACTATAATTAATTCGTTAAAGAAAAGATTAGATAAGGCTAAAGGCCGATGGGCCGAAGAGTTACCAGTCGTTTTATGGGCTTATAGAACGAAGTCAAGGACGTCGACTGGTGAAACACCATTTTCATTGGTGTATGTGACGGAGGTAATGATCCCAGTTGAGGCAGGAATGCCTCCATTACGATATAAGTGGTCAAGAGAGGAGACCAATAACGAAGGATTGCAGTTAAATTTAGATTTATTAGAAGAAAGAAGAGAACAAGCATTAATTAGGATAGCCGCTTATCAAAATAGAGCGACTAAGTTTTGGAATAAACATATTCGACAAAGACAGTTTAAGGTGGGTGACTGGGTACTTAGGAAAGTATTTCAGAACACTGAAGAAAGTAGAGACGGTAAGTTTAGTCAAACATATGAAGGTCCTTATAGAGTAATTGAAGTTACGGGGCCTGGAGCATATAAGTTAGTTGACCAGAATGGAAAAGAACTTTTAAGAAGTTGGAACGCCATACACTTAAAGAAGTATTATTTTTGATATTGAATTTGATATTAGTTGCAGTTTATCTGAACACTTGATATTAATAAAATCATCGAGGACCATGGAAAATGATGAGAAAGAGTGCTAGCTGGGTCATGGTATCGTGACGCTAATCGGCGGTACTCAAAGTTCTGATCCATAGTCGCAATGAAAATAGTGTGTTTATGCTTATTGCAGGTAGCAAGGAGATTATTCTGGAAGACGAATGTCTAAAGGATCAAGCTAAATGACTAATTGTCAGAAATAGCTTAAGTCGACACAATTCAAGAAATATAGTCGACTGTGCCTACTCAAAAGAGGATAGTCGACCAAGCACATGAACTAGTCGATTAATTCAAAAGAGAGTAATGTTTTTCTCCCAAAAGAGAGTTGGCAACCAAGCGTCAAAGCGTGCTAGTCGTCTAACTCAAAAGCGGGTAAAGTAACTTGTTATGCTAAGATTCATGACAGTTATTAAAATAAAAATTTGCAAAGCAAAGCAAATTAACATAACCAGGTTTGTTTGTTAGAATATCCAAACAGGAAAAACGAAGCAGCAAAGTTTGTGAACTTCCAGAAGCAAAAAGGATAAGAGCAACAGAGTTCAAACAGAACAAAAGCAACGGGATATAAATAGGAGACACAGTGACAGTTAATATAGACAAGTTCAGGTAGAAGGAGGATTGCCAGCATTGTCGTCCACATTAGTATCATCATTTTGATCTGGGGGACTGTGAGGCTCATTCTCTGGTGATGAAGCTGGTGGATCTGGGAACATAGCATGGTACTCATTGATAATTGCATCAGGGTCCCAACTAAGATGTTTACCATCTTTGTATTCCAGCATGAGCTCAAACTGAGCTCTCATTTCCACCTCAGCAATGGCAGTTTTGCAGGTATTCCTTCCTATCCTTTAAAGCCTTGTTCTCCACCAGTAGTTGCATGTTTTCTTGTGCCCTTTGGGAGATTTCTTGGCCAAGGTTAGCATTTATCTGTTTGAGATCATCAACTTTTTGTGTCCACTCCTCAATGCCCCTAGTGAGGCTGTTGATCACTTCAGCTTTTTGCAGAGAAGCTGTCTTCATGGTGGCTATGGTTTGTTTCTCTTTCTCAATTTGGGCTAACAAAGTTTCTAACTCCTTCTCCATATCTGATATTCGTTTATTTTTCTCCGCTTCTAAACGAGAGACATGCTCTTGAGTGACTAAAGTCTTGACCTCTTCCTTGTGGAGAGACATGAACTCAAGTGCCTATGAAAAATATGTATAATAAGTAATGAGCAGACAAGAAGTACTTAAATAAGGGACATTTAAATAGTGATTAAAAGGAAAAGATATCTCATTGTGTTTTCAATGTTCTCAGTAACATCTAGAGATTGGAATGTGGCTCTATCAGTTGGAGTAGGAAGTCTTTGTAGGATATCCAATGTAATGGCCCAAGGTTTTCTGTGAAGCGCAGAGGCCTCAGCAGGGAGAGAAAGATCAGTACCCTTCAGTTATTCTGGAGAGATTAAGTCTTGACCTTCAGAAGTGCTCTTTAAGCTTCAGTCTCTGCTAGGAGCTGCTTTAAATTTCTTGGGCGATGGAGGAGCTGAGTTGGTCGATGGTTCCTGAATAGAGATTCCTGGAAGAACTGGTCCCCTAGTTCTTTTGCTCCTAGTAGCAGGGGGATCAGCAACAACGACAGCAGTTTCTTTGCCTTTTGTTTTAGCCTGGACGGGGCTTTCAGGAGGAGGAGGCGGAGGAATAGCAGCAGCATTCATAGAATACCTCTTTTTGCTCCTGATCTCAGAAGCGGCAGCATTCTTAGCTTGGGCTTTAAATTGAGCCCTCTCAGCAGCAGACAGTTTTGGAAGCATCTTTCCTGTGTAAAATGTGGTAAAAATTATTATTATTATTATTATTTGTGAAATATGTCAAATTTTAAAAGTATATTTGGGTTTACCTGACATAATAGCAGAAAAACGTCTGGATTTCTTGGGAAGAGCGAGAATTTTCTTAATCTTTTCAGTGGAAGATTTCTCGATAAGGTGGGTGAAATTGAGTTGTTTATCGCCTATAAAAGAAATTGAAGTAAGAATGAGTAGTGAAAGGGAGTCTAAGATAGGGAAATAGAGTTAGTCGTCTTACTTAGACGACGCCACTCCCTTCTGAGTTTGACACCAGGAGGCTCTAAGCTAGCAATTGGAATGATCAAAAACCTCTCATCCCATTGCCGATCATTAGGGCCCTTATCAGAAGTCCAAGTTTCAAGTCCTTTGCGGTTGCGGACAAGGGTATAGACACCTACTCTAACTTCACCTGTACTCATTTTAACTTCACTGATAGAATAGGATGCTAAAACATCTAGAAAGTCAAGGGGAAACCCTAGATGTCGCCCTAAAATTTCGGCTATTACAGCCACCCTCCAGACATGAGGCATTAGCTGGGATGGGGATAGGTCAAAATGTTTGCAAAGTTGTTCAATTATGAGAGGAACAAGGAAACAACTGGCATAACGAAAAGCTTCTACACTGAGTGCAATAGTGTTCTTTGAATAAGAATATAATCTTTCGTCCTTATTAGGAATTCTAAAAGGCACTAAGGGGTTAAAGAAAAACAAATTTTTCTCTTCAAGTTTCTTGAGTTCAATGGCCTTTAGCTTAACAGGTTTCAAATATGTCTTTACGGAAGGTCTTTTAGTAGTTGCATTAACAGTTTCCTCAGGTATCACCCTAACTAATGATCTAAGTGGTGGCGACCTAGAGCTAGTGCCTTCCATAGGCACATTTTGATTACTAATGTTTTTTGGAGTTTCGCTTGACCCAGAGTCAGACAGGTTAGGAGAATTATCACTTGGATAATCCACAAGAGAAGGGTTAGAATCAGAGCCAGACATTTTTACCGTAAGAGCAGAAGAGGAAGATACCTGGAAAAATGGCAAGAGAACGCTTGAAAGAAGATTGACCTAAGGCGATGGAAGACGAAACGTGAAAATGAGAAGTGAAACCTCAGATATAAAAAGGAAAGAGCGCCAATTTTGCGAAAATAGCATCAATTTCAGAAGAAATGCATCTAAGCCATCAGACGTGGGAAAGCGAAGCGACGATTTAATCTCAGTCGTTGAGTGTTCAACCGCTACTTCCCAATGACCTTCCGCAACGTCATTGAGAAGTGGGGGACTTAATGTTATGACCTTATTTACAGTAAGCAGGCCCATTAAGCCTAAAACAGATGATGACTCAGAAAAGGCCCAACGCAACAGGGATGGTCAAAGTCATTACTCCTCTGGTCAAAGATGCCGTTAATATTTTGTAACAGCAGGACATTAATTTGCTTTTATAGGGATCAAAACGGAAAAAGCTGTAAATGGAGAGATTAATTACTCCAACGGGAAAGAAAATTTGTAATCTATATATAGAAGTTCCAACTATGTAGAAAGGGCATCAAATATCTTTGGAATCTTGTACTTTCTATTTCTTTCTCTCGATAGTCGACTAAAGTGTAGGCGACTAATCTCTTGTACTATCATTGTGGTTTGTCCACTCATTCATTCTAAATAAAGATACTATTTTTTTTCTTTGATACCATATAATTTGTGTATCAATATAGAACATGTACTCTGACCACATAATTAGAGCAATTCAATTGGTAATTAGAGCAATCATAATAATTTTTTACACATTTATTTCAAAACCATGGATACATTGATTGGTAATTAGAGCAATTACTTGATTGTTAATTAGAGCAATTACTATGAATGTGATATTCTAGCTAAAAAAAAGTAAATTTAATTTGTAATTAAATTAATTGGAAATTAGAGAAATTACTATCAATGTGACATGCTAATTAAAGAAATGTGATTTTAATTTAAACGTGTGACCTTTTATTCTAACAAATAAAGAAATATAATTTCTAATTAAATTGACTGGTAATTGGTAATCATAGCAATAACTTTGATTGGTAATGGTAATTAGACCAATTACTCTGACCACATAATTAGAGCAATTTAATTGACAATTACTTTGAAAGGTAATTGTGATCTTTGAACACATGATTGAATCACGTGTCATATCCCAACTAAATAAAGAAACATAATTTTTTTAATTATTTTGATTGGTACTTTTAGAATTTATTTTGATTTGTAATTAGAGCAATAACTATAAATGTGACATTCTACTAAATAAGTAAATTTAATTTGTAAATAAATTGATTGGTAATTAGAGCAATTACTATCAATGTGAAATCATGCTAATTAAAGAAATATAATTTTAATTTAAAACGTGTGACTTTCTATTCTAACAAATAAAGAAATATAATTTCTAATTAATTTTACTAGTAATTGGTAATCATAGCAATTACTTTGATTGGTAATGGTAATTAGAGCAATTACTGTGACCACATAATTAGAGCAATTTAATTGGTTATTACTTTGAAAGGTAATTGTAATCTTTTACAACGTGATTGAATCACGTGTCATATTACAACTAAATAAATAAATGCAATTTTTAATTACTTTGATTGGTAGTTTGAGAATTTACTTTGATTGGTAATCAAGTGTTTAATTCTTTGAAAACAATTATACACTCTATTGCCCACATGATTGCATCACGTGTCATATCCTACTAATAAAGAAATGTAATTTGTAATTAATTTAGGGCAAAAGTGCTGATCTGATAATTAACTATTTCAGTTTAGGCAAAAATAATAAATGACTGTTTCGAGGTGCATAAATAATATCCAACTTTGTTACTCGGTGCAAAAATGATAAAACCGGGTATTCAATGTTAATTTGTAGTTATGTGAAATATTGCTGATAATATTTTTCAAAGTGAAAATACCTTTTTACCCTCTCAATTAAAACCCAACCCTCTTCCTTCTCCTCCCCTTTCACCACCGACAACTCACTATTGGCAGACTAGGAAGCTTCTCAAACCACCTCCTCGCGGGATGAATCATCCCCAACTTAAGACACCCATAAAGCACATTATTCCAAGAATACAAATTCCTCACCCCCATTCTATCAAACACCTTGCATGCCTCTACATGATGGCCACACCTGAAGTACATACATATCAAATCGTTAGCCAAAAATCTGGTGGGGCGCTTCAAAACCATGAGCTTAAAGTGAAGCTGAATCAGTTTTCCCTCTTTAATTAAAAGACTTAGTTTCCGCATATTTCTGCAATAATGACCAATAATCCAAAGATGAAACAGTTTGGGAAGTCATTGCTTTTTGGGTGTATGATGTTTTGGTGTAATGGGGATAAATGGAAATGGCATTGCACATTATAAACTATGTTCCACCAAACATTAAGTCATAGCAATGTAAACCATACATGGGAATTACAGTTAATAGAAGCAGCATTGTACTCTGTTATATACAAATTGAAAACCCATTGCACTACTAAGAACAGAAGAATGGGCGATGAGGGTGGCAGGGAAAAGTCAAGAATCTTGAAGAACATTGATTAATTTGACATATCCATCGAGGTTGAGGGAAGCTTCAGGCGACAGCGGTGATTGGAAACTCCAATTCAGAACTAAGAGAGACTCCGCCGCGATGGTTGGCCGAAGTGACGGCTGAGGCGGCGATGTCCGTAAGGAGATGATTATGCGCCGCTTGGTTTTGATTTTGGTTTTGGTGGGCATTGTATTGGCTTGGTTTTTTTGGGATTATACAGTTTTGATCTTTGGGTATTCAGAAGCAAAGTGTTCAAGAGAAGGGAAAGAGGAAAGGGAGGAGGAAGAAGGTAGAGTTTTAATTGGAGGGCAAAAAGGTATTTTCACTTTGAAAAATAATATCAGTAAGGTTCTACATAAATACAAATCAACATTCAACACCGGTTTTGTTACTTTTGCACCGGATCACAAAGTTGAATATTACTTATGCACCGCGAAACAGTCATGTATTATTTTTGCCCAAACTGAAATAGTTAATTATCAGAGCAGCACTTTTGTCCATTAATTTAATTGGTAATTAGAGCAATTACTTTAATTGTTAATTAGAGCAATTACTATGAATGTGACATCATACTAAATAAAGAAATTTAATTTGTAATTAACTTGATTGGTAATTATAGAAATTATTATTAATGTGAAATTATGCTAAATAAAGAATTTTAATTTGTAATTAGTTTGATTGGTAATTAGAGAAATTATTGTGAGTGTTAATAAAGTTATTTTCTCTGCAATGACCTTTGATTTAAAATGTTTTTTCGTATTATATTTTGGTTAGTGTTCATTTGTCAAAATTCATATTTTTAAAATTCATATTATTTGTATATCCCCTAATTAATTGTAAAAATCTACAATTAATCTGGAGATAATTTGTCAAAATTCATATTATTTGTATATCCCCTAATTAATCATCTTGTTGTTTTATTTCTCAAAATAAGTGAAATAACGATTTATGAATTTGGATACGAACATGTGTATTTCACCAAATAGTTATGATTTGATTATTATAAGCACTACAAAGGACAAAACAGTTATAATAATTTATACTTCAAAATATATAATGTTTTTAAAGATAATTAAACGCTAAACATATTTAGAATATAGAAATTACGCAATAAACCGAAGTTTTGATCGTGAATTTATTCAAATTTAGAATGAGCACTTATAAGTTTATTATAATTTTGCAGCAATAAGGAAATTTAACAAATAACAAATAAAAAAATTTGACACAAAGTAAAAGAAAAACAATGTGCTAACATTTATTCAATGAAGAGTTTCTACTAATTATTGCATAACAAAAGGACTATAATTTAACAAAATTAAAGATGAAAAAAAAAACTAAATAAAAATACAATGTAATAATCATGGTAGTACAAAGTTTTGGCCTAAATTCTCTAAAAACCACTTAAGCTCAACATCAAGGCTACAACGAACACACGTAGGCGGGAGGACATGCATAAGTCGATGCATAGCACATTGCGTGTAATGTGAAACAGCAAAAATTCTATCATCGACCAGTCTTGAATTCAAAGCAGGTAGCCAAAGATTCAGGCGGCTACGTATCTGAGACAGGTACAATTCTGAAATGCTAACACACGAGCTAGTTATAAGCATCTCATAATCCGAGTAATTAATTAGCAAGATATTTAATTAATTTTAAATACTTGTTTAAAAGTACAAATTGAATGAGAAGCAATGAAAAGTTGATTTTTCGGAATCAAAATCAAGTGTTTAATACAATTCATTTTAATTTTAAATCATTTCAAATTCAAACATGTAAAAGAAGGCAAAATACAAATTAACTACAAATTCAAATTAATTTTAAATCCTTTTTTAGAATGTCACATAAGTCACCAATTACTCTGATTGCCAATCAAATTAAATACAAATTAAATTTTTTTTTAGGAGAATGTCACATTTATAGTAATTACTCTAATTGTCAAACAAAATTTCTTTATTTAGCAGACTGAGATATGTGTCAAAAAACAATGTGGACAAGTGGACCAATTACCTTGTAACTACAAGCTACTAAGGTATATAGTTGATAGATCATTTTACCTGTCCAAATTCAAAAGAAAAATATGAAACCTCACACACTTCAAAATAAAACTTCAAAAAAATGATTGAATTAGATTAGGCAAAAGTGCTGATCTAATAATTAACTATTTCATTTTGGGCAAAAATAATAAATGACTGTTTCGCGTTGCATAAATAGTAAACAACTTTGTGACTTGGTGCAAAAAAAATAAAACCGGTACTAAATGTTAATTTTTAATTTTGTGGAACCTTTCTGATATTATTTTCTTAAGTAAAAATACCTTTTTACCCCTCACAATTAAAACTTAACCCTTCTTTCTTCCATCCTTCATCTTCTCATGCTAACTAGTATCAACTATGTTTTCATTGGGAGGGGCAAAAATGTATTTTTTCACTTTGAAAATAATATCAGAAAGGTTCCACATAACTACAAATTAACATTCAGCACCGGTTTGATCATTTTTGCACCGGGTCACAGAGTTAGATATTATTTATGTACCGCGAAATAGTCATTTATTAGTTTTGACTAAACTGAAATAGTTAATTATTAAATCAGCGCTTTTGCCCAATTAGATTTTGTTAGAATCTTAAGTTTTGATGAAGACTAAAATATGAAAGAACAAGTTAAACACTTAGACAAAATTAGGTTAAAATAGAACCACAAGTAAGAGTACAACCGGATGTGGATTTACTTCCGGATGGACTAGGACTAGCGCTCGCGGATGAACGTCTCATCCCCCAGCGGAAGCAAGTAATACACTAAGCCATAACTCAGTCTAGGAACATTAAGTGTATAAAATCCTTGAGACTAAGTTAGGATGCAACCAGATGTGGATTTGCTTCCGGATGGTGAATGACTAGCGCTGCCTGTTGGGTTAGGTAACACTGAGCGTCAGTGAGTATAACACTAAGTCATAACTCAACGTCCAGTAGGAGTGCTTCCGGATGTGGAATTGCTTCCGGAAGTAAGAGAACTTCCTTAGACAATTGAACTCCCACTGCATGGGATTATGTGCTGTTATAGTACACATCCCATAGCATGAGTAGACAATATACTAAGTCAGAACATAGCCTAAGTAAGATTGCTTCCCATAGCAAACAAGCTTCCCACAGCATGTATAGTTCTTACTGCACTTGATTATATATACTACTCTGTTGGACTAACAAGTATGTGCAGAACTTAGTTTTACTTCCGGATGCAAATGAGCTTCCGGATGCAAATACTCTTGGCACTGGGATTCAGAGACTAACACTTGCAGAGCAAGATTGCCGCTTCCGGATGAACGATGATCATCCGTCAGCAAGAGTACAAGAGTCAACGTCACATACTCAGAGGTCAGAATGCTTTTGTCAGAGCAGAGTTGTCAGAGCTACTTTTCAGAGATAAAGCAAGTCAACCCTGCTAAGCATTAATGAAGATGTACCTCTCAACGGTAACATGGGATTAACGGCCATATTCAAACGGACATATTCTGTCTGCCGCCCAAGCCTGAATGTTGAGGCTGAGTATAAAAGGAATATCTACATTCAGAAGAGAGGTTGGAAGAACAGAGTCCATTGTCTGAGATATTGTAATCTACATTCTTCTCATCTTCTATTCTCTGATATTAGATTTGTAACATTCTTAGAGAGTGATTCATTTGTACTTAAGTGAGTAACATCATCTATTCTTAGAGAGAATCATTTGTACTTAAGTGTTTATCACAATCAGTTCATAGAATGAACATATTATTAAATCCTCTAATTGATAGAGGCTGTTCTAAAGCTTGTGCTTGAAGAACAGAATTATTATCTTACAAAAGTGAGGGGGAGCATTTAGAGGTTTTTCTAAATCTCCATAGGTTGCAAGTTAGCCCGCAAAACTTATGGATGAGAGGTTGCAGGTGATCCCGTTGTAAAACCTGTGGTTGTAAAGGTTTGCAGGTGAGCCCGTCACAAAACCTGTGGGTTGTTAGGTGAACCCGTGCTCGTAAAACCTAAAGTGTAAAGGCTTTCTTGTGCCTGGTTCAAACAAGAAGTTTAGTGGATTGAAAATCTCAGGTAGAGCCTGGGGACTGGACGTAGGTCTGGAAGTGACCGAACCAGGATAAATTTGTGTGTGGTTATTCTGTTTGTTTAATCTATTCATCAAGCACCACACCACCAGATACTTACTTGTGTTTGGGGTAATACATCGTCACTCTCATCAAGCACAAGTAGTCAGTTTTCAAAAGAGAATTTTAATTTGATTCTGCCACCCAATTCACCCCCCCTCTTGGGTGACAGCCACACATTTCATTTGATATCAGAGCAAGGTCACTTGTTTAAAGGATCCAACGATCTCAAGTGTAAAGACCTAGGCTGACTTGGGATATAAAATGTGTTTTGAAGATTTTGATCATACTATCCCACCCTTGTTAGAAAATACTGATTTTTACTTATGGAAAGCAAGGATGAAAAGTTTTGTGCTATCCTCGAATTTCAAATTGTGGGATGTCTTTGTAAATGATTCTGATTTCAAACCAAAAGTAAACTGGACTGAAGAGGAGAAAAATTTATTTTACTTGAACATTAGAGCAATGCAAATTTTGTACAAAAGCTTAACTGACAGTGATTTCCAGAAAATTAAACATTGCTCTAGTGCTAAAGATATTTGGAACACTCTTGATGCTATGTATGCCTCTAACCACTCTCTTGAAAGTAAAGCTGTCCAAAGCTCATCTCGTGCCCCTTGTGGATCAATTGACGGTGAGCTACAGGAAGCTGATATTGAGGAAGCTAGCACCAGTGAAGAGAGTGTCGATCTCTGCCTAGAAGATTCAGAAACTGAAGAAAATGAGGTACCTAAACTTGAACCTTCTGAATTGCAAGACACTTATAATGAGTTACATATTGAATTCTGTAAACTTGCAAAAGAAGTTCTAGGCTTAAGGAAAAAGAACAAGAAACTAGAGGAACTCATTATTTCTTCTACATCCAAAGTTTCCAATGTTACATCCATAGAGCAGCTATCGCTGCCGATAGATAGTTTCCTACCTGGAGCGGAAGCTCCAACATGTTCCGAACATTGTTCCAATTGTGAATCCCTATTGAAGGAACAAGAAAAGTTTTCAAAAGGTTCTGAGACTTCAAAAGTTGATTTAAAAGAACAGAGAGTCTTTGAAAACAAAATCGACCAACAAGATAATGATAGGAAATCCCATTCTGAATATCATTCTACTATCTGTCATTATTGTGGTAGATCAGGTCATATTTCTCACACGTGCAGTCTTAGAAGAAGTTTACATGTGAGAAATAAATTTGTATGGATCCCTAAAGGACAAGTAAGGTCCAGTGCTAACCATGTAGGACCCAAGTACAAATGGGTACCAAAACTTCCTTCTAGTACCTTACTTGTTCAGGAAAGATCAAGAGTTCCACTTGCCCCAAAGAAGAGAACTCGTGGTGATGTCACTGCTGCATCCACCTGGTCCAATCATAAGAAGCAGTGCACTACCACAAGGAACAAAGGTTCTGTCTCAAGGATGAGTTATCACAGAGTTCCACTCAACTATGCTGAGAAGAACAAGAGAGAGAGGATTTCTCGATCAACATGGAGAAAGCCTATGAATTCTGTCTCTCATAAGAAAGTGCTTCAGACCAAGAATAAGTATAGAAGATCTCCTTGGGTAAGCAAGGGATCACTTAGGGTTGAAGCATGCAATAGTAAAATCTCCTATGCAAATGTTAGATGGAATTATTGAGATTTTACATCAAGCATTATGTATATGAACATTATATTCCTTATAAGAAAGTTTCTCACAATGTTCATAGTCTACATGCTGTCATGATCAAAAACATATATATATATATCTATATTCTTGTGCATATAGTCATGATTGATTCGCAATGCCATATTCACAGTGAATAATCCTTAGGTGCATGTGAATCACATACTCTCTACAAACTAACCAGTCAGATCCAAGTCTGGATACTGAAAAAGGAAAAAGGGGATTATTTGATATCTTGTAGGAAAGAAGATCGGAAGCAACAGCAAGACTCAAGACTGTACTTCAGCTGAGCAATTTGTCGTATCTTGATGAGCCGTCCTTCATGCCTGCTTCCTAATGCACAAAAGTCGATGACTGTGCAAGTCTGTTCATTTCTCACTTGAATGACATACTAGGGGTCTAGAGTTAGAGCTTAATGACTTGGAGAGTCCTCAGCATGTACACAAATGTTAAATCTTAAGTTTTTCCACTGATTATCCGGAAGCGCATATGCTTCTGCTAGCACTTGCAGGTCCTCTAGTAAAAAGGCCATAAGAACTATCAATATTTAGATCTCAAGTCCTTCACATCCGGAAGCGAATCCACTTCCGGAAGCATGAGCAAGAATGGTCTCTCAACTACAGACATAGCTACCAAACAACCACTGAGGGTTGATCAATTTATCCTTATAAAGGGAAATTTGGGAATGTTAAAATGAAGTTTAATTTTCAGAAAACATCTGTGCTTAATTGTTAAAACCTGTCAACTATGCTAACTTAGGCTTCGAAGTGTCAATCTTTAGTTTCGCAGGTCCCCCACAATGTTAAATCTTAAGTTAAAGCCCAACCGGAAGCAAAACCACTTCCGGATGCTCATTTGCTGGCGCTGGGTGATGACTCAAAAACAACCGGGAGCGCCAGTGTCTGGGAAAAGACACGTCACTTCACAAAACGTTTCATCTTCCTCCATGAGAAGTTGTGCCTCCTCTGACAGAGTGAAGCGACATGTGTTAAAAGGTGCGCCGTTCCAATTAAATGTTTACGTTTCCCTATGAACCAACGCATGTTTTCAATAAAGAGTCATTATGAGTCTTCCATCCGTTGTGACATTGCATATAAATAGAGAGCGTCAGTCATTTTTCTCACTTCTTACACAAATTACACCCACAAAATTCTCTGAACTTATTCATCGCATCTTCATCAAGTTCATCACACTGTTCTTCATTTTCTTTATCTTCTTCATCTACATTTCTTCTGCATACTTTCCACTTAAAACCCTAACCTACACAAAATGGCCGGCTCACATGAATCCAACCAAAACATTGAGATCCCAATCACTTCCGAGAAATCCAAGTCGAAATCTGGGCATCCTAAATCTGAAAAATCTGGGAAACGGCATAAACATTCAGGGAAATCTGGGCAAACTCAAGAACAGCAAGAACAGTCTGGGCATTCTGAGCAACATCATGATGAACAGTCCAAGAAAAAGGGCAAAAAGAGGGTTCAGTTTAGCGAAGAGCCCTCATCCAAGAGACAGCGAGTAGAGGAGGATGATCCACTCGTATACAGGGATGGGCCTCTGGAGAATGTTTCTGGGAAAATGGAGAATGCAAAACCCTACTTCAACACGGGGATGTTCATCGACTTGAACAAAATAGATGATCTAGGGTTTCCACACTTGAGGGCATACCTGGAGAAGTACATGTGCTGGTTGGGGATCAACCAGGAATACAACATCAACGTCCTGCGGGTGTTCTGCCAGTCCCTCACTGCCAAGGCCAAGTATAAGAAGGTGAATGGGAAGAATCAGATTCGCAGAGTCACCTTCACTGCCACAGTAAGAGGGAGAACCTTTAGCTTCACTTGGAGAGACATCAACCACCTGATGGGGGTCACTGAGGGAGAAATGAATGAATGGCTATTCCCTGAGAAACTCAGCAAGGAGGAACTTGAAAAGGTCTATGACACCAAGGGGAAGAAGGTGTCTGGGATGTCTGACTCCAACCGTCTCCTATACTATGTCTACTCCCGCATGATGACACATAAAGGGGGGAACTTCAACGAGTTCACTCTCCTTGACAACCCTTGGTTCCCCAGATTCCTCTCCCAGCAGCCAATCAACCCTGGGCAGTTGATCAGTCTAGAGCTGCATAGGTGGGTTGAAAATCAGAAGTCTGGAAGTCTTCCCTACCCCTGAGGAGGAAAATTTGATCAAGTCAACATCCACTGAGGAGGAAGAGAATGTTAAGTGCGCACCTGTCAACGCAGTTAACATCGGCAAGATGGGGATAAAATACATCAAGCAGACAAAGGCCACTCGTTCAGGATCCCAGGCTGGAAGTGCCTCACACACAACAGCCCCCTCTGCGTCTGAAGCAGGGGACCAGGAAGTTGACTCCCATGCTGGCCCAAGCAGAGCTCCAAGGCTGTCTGTTGCACAGAAGACAATGATGGCTGAGTTACGAGAGGAAATATTTCACAGGCTGCCTGAAACATTGTTGGCCCCTCTCAGAGCAGAATATGATGGAGTCCTTTGTTAGAATCTTAAGTTTTGATGGTGACTAAGGTATGATATGGTCTAGTACTTAAGAGAACATAATCAACACTTAGGAGGGATTAGATGACATGGTTAGAATCCTGAGTTAGATCACTTGAGAATGCAAGATCACTTCCGGTTAGATTAGGACTTGCGCATGCGGATGAATGCTTTCATCCCCCAGCGTCAGCAAGTAAATCACTAGGGATTTAACTTAGTCCATGAGAATTAGGTACACAAAACCCTAAGACTAAGCTATGTTTCAATCGGAAGTGAGTTTGCTTCCTGTTAGAATTAGACTGGCGCAGAGCGACAGAATAGATATTACCCCAAGCGTCAGTAAGTCTACTTCCCCAAGTGAAAGCGCTTCCTGTTAGACTTAGACTGGCGCAGAGCAATAGAACAGTTAGTACCCCAAGCGTCAGTAAGTCTACTTCCCCAAGTGAAAGCGCTTCCTGTTAGACTTAGACTGGCGCAGAGCAATAGAATAGTTAGTACCCCAAGCGTCAGTAAGTCTACTTCGCCAAGTGAAAGCACTTCCTATTAGATTTAGACTGGCGCAGGTTGATAGACTAGATATAACCCCGAGCGTCAGCGGAAATGCAACATCAAGTGAAGTTGCTTCCTATTAGATCTTGACTGGCGCAGACTGATAGAATAGATTTCACCCTAAGCGTCAGTGAATTCACCACGTCAAGTAAAAGTGCTTCCGATAGCTCAGTGACTAGCGCTGAGTGGTGGAATGAAATAGACTAAGCGAGAGCAAGTCATGGTGAACTAAATCCCTCATCAAGTGTATTTACTTCCGGATGTAGAAGTGCTTCCGGATACACCTTAGATTTAGGATCACCCACTGCATGAGACTATATGATTATATTGCTAAACTAACGTTCAAGTGCAGCACACTCAGTAAGGTTGCTTCCGGATGAGAAGTTGCTTCCGCAAGCAATCAGGATGTCTGAACGTTCAAAGAGATGCAGTGTCAGAATGCTTTTAACAGAGCAGAGGTGTCAGGACTACTTTTCAGAGATAAAGCAAGTCAACCCTGCTGAAGCATTTAAGAAGATGTTCCTTCCAACGGTAACAAGAGGATAACAGACACATTCAAACAACATTGTTACCTACCAAGCATGAGGAGTATGAGAACATAATCTGAAGATTCACTCAAGGTGTCAAAGCTCATACTGCCCACAAAAGTCAGAGTTCATAAGAAAGCTTCTGATAGCAAGAGAGGATCCAATAGCAAAGCACTCTTATCATTCATGGACAAGTGCTTGGAAGACAAAGTTCCTCTATGTGATAGCAAGCAAAATGTTAGAGTCCACGAGCTTCAGATAGCAAGAGAGCTTCCGATAATGAGTCTCTTAACATCCTGGACTTATGCTTGAGGAACGAAGTCCTCTCTGACAGCAAGCAAGAGTCGGACCGTACAAAATGTTCAGATGTCAGAACGACTTTTGTCAGAATAGTATTGCCAGAACAGTGTTGACAGAACAGCTTGGTCAGAGCACCTTTTTAGATAAAGCAAAGTCAACCCTGCTGTGCACTAATGAGGACAACGTAAACAAGGCCCCAACGTCTATAATCAAACGGTCTTATTGCCTCTCCAACGGTTAGATATTCAGAGGCTGGTATAAAAGGGATGTTCTTCATTTCTGAAGAAGAGGGCTTGAAAAAGAGAGAGAGAACAGAGCTTATTGTCTGAAACGCTATTCTACATTCCTCTCATCTTCTACTCTCGGACTTTGATATGTAATATTTTTCAGAGAGTAACTTTATTGTACTTAAGTGAGTAACATCATCCACTCTTAGAGAGAGTTAGTTTTAAGCTTAAGTGTTTAACAAAATCAGTTCATAGAGTGAACTTAATTGTAAACTTACATTTTGTAAGGGGGAGCATTTAGAGGTTGTCTAAATCTCCATAGGTTGCAAGTTAGCCCGTAAAACTTGCATTTGTAAGGTTTGCAGGTGAACCCGGTGTAAAACCTGTGGGTTGTTAGGTGAACCCGTGCTCGTAAAACCTAAAGTGTAAAGGCTTCTCTTGTGCCCGGTTTAAACAAGAATAGTGGATTGGAAATCTCAGGTGTAGCCTGGGGACTGGATGTAGGTCTGGGTGACCGAACCAGGATAAATTTATGTGTGCATATATTTATACTTGATCATTCTATTTTTGCATCACATAGCATACTGACTTGTGCATAGCATTATTTATTATCATCATCACCGAGCACAAGCAGTCTTTCGAAAAGAGTTTAAGTTTTATTCCCTCACCCAATTCACCCCCCCCTCTTGGGTGACAGCCACGAATTTCATCCTTCAGCAGCAAGGACAGAGGATCCAGGGCATCGAGGATCGACTAGGAAGGGTCGAGGCTAAGTTAGACCTTATCATCAATCATTTCCACATTCCTCAATCACAAGGTAACCTACCTCCACCTCCTCCACCTCCTCCACAAAATGATCAACCACCGCCTCCACCTCCACAAAATGATCAACCTCCACCTCCTCCACCTAACCAACCATTACTCCCTCCTCCTAACACTCAACAACCACAACAACCAACTCCTCAGGATAACCAACAACCACAAACTTCACCCAGAAATGACCATCAACTATCACCTCGTACCTCCCCAAACCATTCACCACCCCCAATAGGGCCTTCCAATCCACCTCCTAACACTCGCCCCACCATCGCCCAGTCTCTTGGATTTACCTCTCCTGATCATCCACTTCACACCTACTACCTGCGAGACCAGTCCCCTATTCGGTGGATAGCCAAACAACCCGCCGCCTACTCTTCTACCTACCCCTTCGATGGCCTATTCACCAACCCTACCTTCTTCGAAAGAAACCAATCCTTCTTCCCTAATCCTCCTTCCTCACCCAGCCCCACTTCTTCACCAGAAAGCACCACACCCACATCCTCACCTAACAACTCGCCACCCAGACCATTTGGCCCAGATCCTCCACCTTCCACTTCACCCAATCCTTCCTCCCTGGCCCTCGTTCCTTTTGATGATGCCAAAAGGGGGAGAGAAACTCTACCAACTGCTGCCCTCCGTCGGGCATATGATTTGGAGCAAATAAGGTCTCAACCTTCCTTGTGGCTGGAAGAGGACATAACTGCTGCTCTCCGGCGTGCAAATGATCTGAGGCAGATAGGTAATGTTGAGTATCTGCTCAGGAAGGAAGCCGTGAGATTCATGCAACAGCAGCGCCTGGATGAGCAAAGATCTAAATGGGCAATGGTGCTGTTTGAGCAATCTGATGAGATCCCACAGCCTGAGCCACAACCTGAGCCAGAAGCCTCTTCTGCTGAGCCTCCACCCTCTGTGCCTGGCCAAAATATTGTTGAAATGATCATGATGAAGTATGGGTTGAAGAGGCAAAATCATCCACCTATGGTGATAGCCAAGCCAATCCCTCCCTCTAAGCCAACCTCTGCTCCTCCTCCTCCAGTAATCCCCTCATCTGAGCCAACCTCTGCTCCTCCTCCTTCAGTCGTCAGTTACAGCCAGTCTAGAAAGAAGCATCGTGCCAAAAAGGGTGCTGCTACTGCTGAGTCTTCTGAGAGTGAAGAGGAACCTCGTGATCGCTCTGAGGACCATGAGTCAGAGAGGGTATTTGAGAGGGAAGCATCTGAGACTCAGCCATCCTCTCAAGCATCATATGTTCCTCCGCTACTAAAGGAAGTAAAGCTGGAAATAGAGGACATGACTGCTGATGAGTTCGAGAAGTATGAATGGACTGACAAGATCACATTTGGTCAGATGGCTTGCCTCGATGCTGAAAGAGCAAATGCCAAGGCTTCCCAAGAAAGAAGAAAGGGCAAAGGAAAAGGCAAAGGGAAAAGGAAAGCCAAGGAAGTTGAGGAGGATCCCAACTTTCCTGTGTGGAATGTAAAGATAAGGGCTGTCCATTATCCCAATGGCGAGGTCATTCCCTTCTCCGATGCAACTGGATTCCCTGGGTTTGAAGAAGTTCAAAATCTGAAGAGAGCCTTTGAGGAATCCGTTGAAACTGAGAGACTCAGAAGGGAGAAGGAAGAGGCAGAGCTTCAGAGCATAATTGCTCAGATTGACCAGAGCGAGAAGGATGCCCACATAGCCAAACTTCAAGAAGAGAATGAGCGAAGGCAAACAGAGAGGGAGAGGAAAAAGAGACACCGCCTATAAACCCCACTCTACCCTAGGCATTTAACTTAGGAATTTTGTTTTTTCTCTCATATTTTTCATGCATAGTTTACTTTGCACAGTTTTGATTACTTGTGTATTTTATTTGCTATTACATATCTGACTTGTAATCTTTTACTCATCAATGATTTTTGTCTTTAGCTCTTTGTGCCTTATCTGATTATTACTTTGAATTCTTTCATATGAACTTAACTGTATAACTTGGTTTGTCATCATCAAAAAGGGGGCGAATGTTAGAATCTTAAGTTTTGATGAAGACTAAAATATGAAAGAACAAGTTAAACACTTAGACAAAATTAGGTTAAAATAGAACCACAAGTAAGAGTACAACCGGATGTGGATTTACTTCCGGATGGACTAGGACTAGCGCTCGCGGATGAACGTCTCATCCCCCAGCGGAAGCAAGTAATACACTAAGTCATAACTCAGTCTAGGAACATTAAGTGTATAAAATCCTTGAGACTAAGTTAGGATGCAACCGGATGTGGATTTGCTTCCGGATGGTGAATGACTAGCGCTGCCTGTTGGGTTAGGTAACACTGAGCGTCAGTGAGTATAACACTATGCCATAACTCAACGTCCAGTAGGAGTGCTTCCGGATGTGGAATTGCTTCCGGAAGTAAGAGAACTTCCTTAGACAATTGAACTCCCACGGCATGGGATTATGTGCTGTTATAGTACACATCCCATAGCATGAGTAGACAATATACTAAGTCAGAACATAGCCTAAGTAAGATTGCTTCCCATAGCAAACAAGCTTCCCACAGCATGTATAGTTCTTACTGCACTTGATTATATATACTACTCTGTTGGACTAACAAGTATGTGCAGAACTTAGTTTTACTTCCGGATGCAAATGAACTTCCGGATGCAAATACTCTTGGCACTGGGATTCAGAGACTAACACTTGCAGAGCAAGATTGCCGCTTCCGGATGAACGATGATCATCCGTCAGCAAGAGTACAAGAGTCAACGTCACATACTCAGAGGTCAGAATGCTTTTGTCAGAGCAGAGTTGTCAGAGCTACTTTTCAGAGATAAAGCAAGTCAACCCTGCTAAGCATTAATGAAGATGTACCTCTCAACGGTAACATGGGATTAACGGCCATATTCAAACGGACATATTCTGTCTGCCGCCCAAGCCTGAATGTTGAGGCCGAGTATAAAAGGAATATCTACATTCAGAAGAGAGGTTGGAAGAACAGAGTCCATTGTCTGAGATATTGTAATCTACATTCTTCTCATCTTCTATTCTCTGATCTTAGATTTGTAACATTCTTAGAGAGTGATTCATTTGTACTTAAGTGAGTAACATCATCTATTCTTAGAGAGAATCATTTGTACTTAAGTGTTTATCACAATCAGTTCATAGAGTGAACATATTATTAAATCCTCTAATTGATAGAGGCTGTTCTAAAGCTTGTGCTTGAAGAACAGAATTATTATCTTACAAAAGTGAGGGGGAGCATTTAGAGGTTTTTCTAAATCTCCATAGGTTTCAAGTTAGCCCGCAAAACTTGTGGATGAGAGGTTGCAGGTGATCCCGTTGTAAAACCTGTGGTTGTAAAGGTTTGCAGGTAAGCCCGTCGCAAAACCTGCGGGTTGTTAGGTGAACCCGTGCTCGTAAAACCTAAAGTGTAAAGGCTTTCTTGTGCCTGGTTCAAACAAGAAGTTTAGTGGATTGAAAATCTCAGGTAGAGCCTGGGGACTGGACGTAGGTCTGGAAGTGACCGAACCAGGATAAATTTGTGTGTGGTTATTCTGTTTGTTTAATCTATTCATCAAGCACCACACCACCAGATACTTACTTGTGCTTGGGGTAATACATCGTCACTCTCATCAAGCACAAGTAGTCAGTTTTCAAAAGAGAATTTTAATTTGATTCTGCCACCCAATTCACCCCCCCCTCTTGGGTGACAGCCACACATTTCAGATTTGCTACACTCCAACGAAGAAGACGAAATGAAAGACTTGATTTCTCTTGCGATGATGATGGATGGATCGACCCTGTGAGTGTGTATAAAAATTTGAAATCAAACCCCAAACAGTGCCTTGTCCTTTCTCATTCCGCGTGCATGTGTATGTGTTTAACGACCTTTCCTTTCTTCTCCTCGACTTGCGTGTAGAGCCGGGAAAACGGGCCAACTCGCTTTAAACGGGCCAGTCCGATCCGATCCGTTTCTAATGTGGGTTGGAATTTTGTAACATGACCCGCATATAATTAAAAGCGGGACAGCCCGACCCGACCCGAATTTTAAACTATGTTATTTTTTTAAAAAAATAAAATTGAACATTCAATTAGAAAATTAAACACCAAAAATTTACAAAATCAATAACAAACAAAGTAAATAGATCATTTTACCTTTCCAAATTCAAAACAAAAATATGAAACCTCACACACATCAAAATAAAAAAAAATTCAAATTGAAGATGAAAAGAAAGAAAATGTGAAAGAATGGAAGGAGGAAGATGAGCTTTAGATGAAAAGATAGATACTTTGTTTTTTTAAATAGAAGGAAGCGTGGCCCGCTAAATTGATGGTTAGCTCGACCCAACCCGATATAAGCGGGTTAGCAACCATGTTATTTGAGGATTATATTTTTGATTACCAGTTTTATGAAAATAATAAATGATTATTTTTATATATGCCTTACCAGAAAACCATGTTATTTGAGGATTATATTTTTGAATACCCATGAATTCAGTTAGCAAGAGTTTGAATGAATTCCAACGTATGCATGCCCGTTTGAATTCATTTGTGTTTATCCTAACCGCTGTTTTATTTCATTTTATTGTCATAATGTTGGTAACGTTAATAATAAATGATTATTTCTGGGCATTTTTTAATTACCAGTTTTATGAAAATAATAAATGATTATTTTTATATATGCCTTACCAGAAAACCATGTTATTTGAGGATTATATTTTTGAATACCCATGAATTCAGTTAGCAAGAGTTTGAATGAATTCCAACGTATGCATGCCCGTTTGAATTCATTTGTGCTTATCCTAACCGCTGTTTTATTTCATTTTATTGTCATAATGTTGGTAACATTAATAACCGATAATTGATTGTGGCATACCGTTACTAACTATGATAGAAAAATGATTTCCATAATATCAATAAATCTATCATAGTTAGAAAAAGAATTTCCTAATAATAATCATTATCCATGATAGAAAAGAATTTTCTAATATAACCTGAACACTATCATGGATAATTAATAGCTAACCATGTTAGAAAAGAATCACCTAACATGGTTAGAAAAAGGAGCAATCTACTACAATCCTCCAATTAACCAATAATATCAATAAATAAAAATATGCGGAAGCGAGTGCAGACCTATACATTTTTGGCAATATACATGTCTAAATAATCAAAACAACCTTTGAAACTAAATTCTCTTCCCTGTTGCTCGCGCCTGTGCATGATCACCTGCAAAAATGTAAGTAATCGTGGGGTGAGACAACTTGTCTCAGTAATCTACTACTTAACTCACTATAACAGTGAGATGTGCGGTAGTAAAGGCGTCTAAAGGGTACCACAATTTTAAAATCAATATATATATATATATATATATATATATATATATATATATATATATATATATACGGGAACCAAGCCTCCTTCCATTTAACACTTCAGGCCCTCTGTCACGTCCAAAACAAATCAAGTCCATCATTTCTACATTCCAAATATCACTCAAGTCCCTCAATCAATTTCCACATCAACTAAACTTCACCATCCAATCTCCAATCCTTGCTATCATCATTGTAAATCTTATTCACGCTTCCTCAAATCCAACTTCTCGGCTCACATCCATGTACAGCCCTGGTGCTCTACTCATGCCTTTCCGGAGGCACTACACTCGAGCCCTATATATATATAATCTAAATGAGTTGACACTGTGCCCTCTCAAAAGTGAGGGGGCAATTTCCCTCTCTGGTAACCCCATGAGAGGGAAACCCCAATCTGTCTCCAATCAGAAAGGGAGCAGTCCCTGTCTCCAATCAGAAGACTGCTGGTCACAGTCTACACTCTGTTGACCATTGGTCACAGTCTCCAATCTGTTGACCAGTACAAATAACCGTTGATTGGCCTATCGAACGGTTATCATCGCGAGATGGTACATATCTCAGTGTCATGCAATGATCACAACTCTTTTCACATCTCAAACTCATTCAATACCTCCATCACAAACTTTGACACTTTCCATCCACAACAGTTCAATTTCTCAACCCCAATGTATGATACTTCCAATACAATTCACTTTTCAATACCCCTGTCCAAGTACCAAATATATATAACTTCACCACAAACTCCATCACTTTCCATCGAATAACCTATCAACACTGCTGTCAGAGCACCACACCTAAATATATCCCACTATTCCAGGAAAATCACAACCACCAGACAGGATACTATATATATAATGTATGAAGTTTCTTTATACAAAAATAATCGTGTTTAGAAGGCACCCGATAGCCTGTTTTGTATAAAAATAACTTTTAAAGATTTGAGGGTTAGAAAGGATTGAAAATCCCAACTAACGTCACCCTCAATGTTATAGTAAGGTAAGAGTGATTACCTGAACCTGCTCCACATCAAGACAATACAATAATCATCGAAGTCCTTGCTCGCAACTCGGCCCAATGTTATCCACAATCACTAGAAAATACACCGCAGTGTCAAATCAGCCAAAAATGGTGCAAAACAGTTCCCAACTTTAAGGTCAAACAAGTGCACAAAAACAGTTCAAAAGCTTCACGATGTCACTCAAAAAGGGGTTGCAAAAGTCAACGAATTATGTTTCAAAAATTCCACAACCAATTTTTCCAAATAGCCCTGTTATTTATGAGTTAGAAACAAGAACATTCCAGCAAAAATCAGTTCTCAATTGTTCCCAAAATTTTATTCACAAAACAGCCTACCTGATTTTAGCAAAAGTGCAAGAAGTGTGCAATCTTTCACCAATTTGTCAAACGATTTGTGTGCAAAAATTCCAGCCTTTTACAGCCCTCAAAAGAATGTTTAAAACTGGAGAAATATAGTCAAAAATCACTCAAAATAGTGCAGGGCAAGGTAAAACAATTTGCATGCAAAATCCGTCCAACAGATGACTACTTTCAGCAAAAACAGGGCAACTTCAAAAATTAATTTCGGACAGCCTAGAATGAGTTTTGAGACACTTAATATATCAAATGAAAGCACAAATCTCGTACTATCTCCAGTTAAAACAGTTTTCAAAAATTCCAACTAACAAAGTCACAAAGTCAGAAATAGTGAGGCTGAATTTCCAGCAGTTTTCAGCGAAACAGTCCTTTTTCAAAAATTTATTCCAAAGAGTAGAAAACTAGTTTCAGGGCACACAATATATCAAATGAAAGCTTATATCTTGTAGTATAACCCACTGAAACAGTTTACAAAAATTCGTTGTACTTAATTCCCAGTTTTACAAACAAGCGATCTGACCAAACAGCACTTGCAGAAAAAAAAAACAGGTCAACTTGAAAAATTGATTCCGGATAGCAGAGAAGGAGATTCAGAGCAAGTAGTATATCAAATTAAAGCTAATATCTCCTAGTTTATCCAGTTAAAACAGTTAGCAATATCTTCAAGTACGCAAGCCACAGTGATGAAGACAAGCAAACTGTTCCAGCAGTGAACTTCACAGAATTTCTCCAACTTCAACAATTTATTCCAGAAAATGTTCAAGCAGTTTAAGCAGGGTAAAAACAGTTCCAAAATAATCAATATAAACACTACAACACACAGAAACAGTTTTTCAAAATTCAAAGTACTCAATTCACAAGATTAGAATCTAGAGCCCTAAGTAAAATGAGCACTTCACAATTTTTCCAGCAACTTTCAAGGACCTTTCAAAAATGATTTTGGCCAACTAGAGCAGCCAAATTACCACCAAAACAGCCTAAAATGTCCAGCCAAATAAGAATCCAATGCAAGTTACAAAGAAAATGCACTAGATATGCAAATTTACCAATCATGTAAAACTCACCAAAACCACCTCATTAATATTAATTTGGCATTCAAAGTGATATTCCTAACTCCTCAACATTACACCACAATCCAAACACACCTTTACATAATCAAATTCTCTATTAATCAACACTTTATTCACCAACCTTTTGCCTAAACCTCAATTCAATTAATTCCACCATTTCAATATCATTAGACAACCTTAGTAAGTATATATTAACTTTCAGTTTTCACCAATAACTCATACATCATCAAAACACCTAGTTTCAAGAAACCCTAAAACCTAGAAATTCCAAAATAAATAGAAAACTTCACCAAAACTCAATTGCTTCAAAGAAACTTCAAATTAAATACTTGACACTTGTTATTATAGTTTTAAAGCTCCAAAAGTCTAAACTTTAACCAAAACCCTAACTTTACCAACAACACAAATTCAAGAAACTAAATCAAAACCAAGTAAAAATGCTTACGGAAGCTTCTACGCGAAGAGGGGTGCACCACCACTGCTGGCCGCCGTTCGGCTCGCCGGAAACCGTTTCTAATGGTGGCTGGCCGAGCTTACATCCAAAGAGAAGCAAAGAAATGAGAAAATGAAGTTGGGAAGGAGTTTACTTCGAAAAACAACAAGAACAACCAAACCCACCTTGCACCGCCGCCGTCCGCCGTCGCCGATCGCCCAGGCCGCCGGAAAAATGCAACGAAAACGAAGGGAAAGGTAGTTGGAGTGAAGCAGATCGGCTAAACAAAAGCAACACCAAACTTCCCCCACTTGATTTTGAAACGTTTTATGGAAGGATGGAGGTGGATTAATGAAGAAAAATGGTGAAGGAGAAGAGGTGAAGTGAGAGGCCGAGAATGAGTTTTGAGAAATGGGGGGTGGGTGACGGTTTTGTGAAGGAGAAAGAGCTAAGGCCATGTTTGGTTTGGTGCTTTATTGTAATGGATTGTGTAACTTATACCGGAAATTACCATAATGTCCTCTTTTAATTAAAATCCACTAAATCAACTCTCCAATCTTCTTAGCTTTCAAAATATTTTAGATTCCACCATTCCCTCATATTTCTATTTCTTCAATTGTTTAATTCATTATTTAGACACTCATTACACCAAAACCTCCAAAAATATCCTAAAAATCTCAAAAACAAATTATAAAAATTCCAAAAATTTGTAATTTTTCAATTATTATTTCACAAAACATTTTCTAATCTTGTATTAAATTTTCAGGATGTTACAATTCTCCCCACCTTTTAGGAATTTTGCCCTCAAAATTCACTATGTTAAACCCCTCTAAGGAAAATACAAAGCTAAACCACTCAATATATTCCTAAGAATTTGAAGTCGTTCTTTCATCATCTACCAAAATATTTCACACAAAATAATTATACCTTCCCTAATCCTTATACCAATTTCTAATGATATGGGAGCAAGTTTAAAAAAAAGAACTATGAAAGTATCAAGTTATTAACTATTGAATCACTCTCAGTTCCCCAACCAATTGGTTTGCTTCAATAAAATCCTAAAATCCACAGCCCATAATCATTCCAAATCATCAATTACTAAACCCCGTTAAGATCTTTGAATTCAACAAATCATCCTTCTTAATCCTCCCGAAGATTCCAAAAAAAAACATTATTCTAAGTCATTGGCCTAAAATTTGATTCCCAAGTAGTTCCCTTTATCAATTGCTATCCAAAACCTAAGTTTACCCAATCGCTCATTTAGCACTTGAAACTACAAAACAAATTTTTAAGTCAAATTACTCTATTTCATAGTTCAAATCTTAAAACCGAAACTAATTCCTTAAATTCCATTTATAGCCGTTGTTTATCAACTATACCATTATTCCACCACCAACACATTCTATATCCATACCTAATTCCAACCATAACCTCAAATTTCAACAGATTATCCAACTTAATCTTCATAACCAAAATATGACTCTAAGCCATCAAATCACACGAAAGATCACATCCTTCAATTTAGCCACATCATCATCACCTCCTAACCTTATTGATATCATAAACAAGTCCTAAAAACCTCAAAACTCAATTTCTGAATACTCCTAGTCATATGTCTCTTAATTCAACATTAAACTCATTTTACATTCTAAGATCCACAATTTACAACCCACTCCTAATCCTCAAAATCAAAGATTTTTCTAATGGAATCCAATTCATAAATGTTCACATTAACAAAATCACACCTACATCTCATAAGAGACTTCAAGCGTCCTCAACATACAAAAATTTGATAACTTAAATCCATTACAATAATCCTCCATCTTCTAAATCACTTTCCAAACCAATATTTTATATAATTTAAACTTACACATTGATCAACCATTACAGAATCAGAATAGACCTTTATGCCTAACTCCATAGTATTTTGCAGATCTCTAGCCTAAAACTATGTAACTCTCAAATATAATGCCTTCACAAACTTACTATATACAATAGTTGCATCCACCTTAAGGGCTTTAAACTATAATCAAGTTCATATGTCCTTAATTATCCTTCAAACTCTTAACCCAATCTACATCTTGTCAAGATTATTGTCATCAAACTCTCTCATCCATGGCAGAACCCAATTCGGACAGAGGAAAGTAACAAGAGAAAAAGTCAAAATTTGCAAAACAAATTCGGATTTCACACTACTCAACCTGTAGCACTATAATATCATTCCATTTCATACCCAACATATAACAAGATTATCTCACAATATAATTTCCCTATGCATTCAGCCCCTGCGAGATTTAACTTTCATAAATCCCTAGCTCAAACAAAGGTTTTACACACATGTACTACCACATTTTAACTATAATCATGACTTAAATATGCATATATTATAATATACTTATTCACTTTACAAATACCGGCAACAAATTGAAAACAAAATAGGGCAAATCAAGAATCCCCTGACCCAAACTATCACCAACTCGTCAATAATCAAAAATGCCCAAATTAAGGCCCTTTTTTTTTACCAATTCAATAGTTAAACAAATCAATACACATATCCTTGCCTCAAGACTTTCCACAATTACCCAACATCATAAATAAAATTCTGCGTCTATACCATCTCATACTACTCAACTTTCAATTTATCCATAATATCTTCTAAATCAATTCTTACAATTTGCAGTTACTAAAGTCACTGCTACTACCCACAAATCTAAACATATAGTTTCTCTCCATTTTAACTCCCATTTCTTTTGGACCATTAGGTAAATGTCCTTATTTATCAATATTAACTATCTCTTATTACTTTCACAATTCTTTGTTCCCCTTGACTCATAAAGTCTTCAATGATGCCTCGACTATAATTATGCCTAGGTTCATAATTATATCCGAGACCCCAAAAGAAGAATCTTTATTCCGCCAATCTTCTCCTAAAATTCCTATTCATCCACTTTAACTGGAAAGCTTATTTCCACCAATATTAAATCTCTTCTATTTCAATATCACTAACCCACGTAACAATTCATTAGAAATCTTAGTAATCATACAAACTTTTAACAAAATCCTTTATATCCACTTTCTTTATAACTTTAGATATTCCTATATCAATTGTCTCTCCCATATCATCTCATTATTGTAAATATCATACCTAAAATACAACATTAGCTCCATTCCCCGAAACAAGAGTCCATCGATCTGTAATCCACTTACCCATATCAAAATGTTAATCCATTTACCAATCCTAATCCAATTCTATTTACTATAAGAAAATCCTAATCTCTTCACTAATATCACTTGAGCATTTATGTTTGCGGTTCTACCACTCTCCCCACCAAGGGATGAATGATATACCTCTAAAAGAGCCGTGATCATGCACAAAAGGAAAGGAAGTTCAGAGAATGTATATTGCCACTCTATATGCAATGCAACACAGTCCAGGGTTATCGTATACCAAATACTGATAACCAAGTTGTGGCATACCGTTACTAACTATGATAGAAAAATGATTTTCATAATATCAATAAATCTATCATAGTTAGAAAAAGAATTTCCTAATAATAATCATTATCCATGATAGAAAAGAATTTTCTAATATAACCTGAACACTATCATGGATAATTAATAGCTAACCATGTTAGAAAAGAATCACCTAACATGGTTAGAAAAAGGAGCAATCTACTACAATCCTCCAATTAACCAATAATATCAATAAATAAAAATATGCGGAAGCGAATGCAGACCTATACATTTTTGGCAATATACATGTCTAAATAATCAAAACAACCTTTGAAACTAAATTCTCTTCCCTGTTGCTCGCGCCTGTGCATGATCACCTGCAAAAATGTAAGTAATCGTGGGGTGAGACAACTTGTCTCAGTAATCTACTACTTAACTCACTATAACAGTGAGATGTGCGGTAGTAAAGGCGTATAAAGGGTACCACAATTTTAAAATCAATATATATATATATATATATATATATATATATATATATATATATATATATATATATATATATATACGGGAACCAAGCCTCCTTCCATTTAACACTTCAGGCCCTCTGTCACGTCCAAAACAAATCAAGTCCATCATTTCTAAATTCCAAATATCACTCAAGTCCCTCAATCAATTTCCACATCAACTAAACTTCACCATCCAATCTCCAATCCTTGCTATCATCATTGTAAATCTTATTCACGCTTCCTCAAATCCAACTTCTTGGCTCACATCCATGTACAACCCTGGTGCTCTACTCATGCCATTCCGGAGGCACTACACTCGAGCCCTATATATATATAATCTAAATGAGTTGACACTGTGCCCTCTCAAAAGTGAGGGGGCAATTTCCCTCTCTGGTAACCCCATGAGAGGGAAACCCCAATCTGTCTCCAATCAGAAAGGGAGCAGTCCCTGTCTCCAATCAGAAGACTGCTGGTCACAGTCTCCACTCTGTTGACCATTGGTCACAGTCTCCAATCTGTTGACCAGTACAAATAACCGTTGATTGGCCTATCGAACGGTTATCATCGCGCGATGGTACATATCTCAGTGTCATGCAATGATCACAACTCTTTTCACATCTCAAACTCATTCAATACCTCCATCACAAACTTTGACACTTTCCATCCACAACAGTTCAATTTCTCAACCCCAATGTATGATACTTCCAATACAATTCACTTTTCAATACCCCTGTCCAAGTACCAAATATATATAACTTCACCACAAACTCCATCACTTTCCATCGAATAACCTATCAACACTGCTGTCAGAGCACCACACCTAAATATATCCCACTATTCCAGGAAAATCACAACCACCAGACAGGATACTATATATATAATGTATGAAGTTTCTTTATACAAAAATAATCGTGTTTAGAAGGCACCCGATAGCCTGTTTTGTATAAAAATAACTTTTAAAGATTTGAGGGTTAGAAAGGATTGAAAATCCCAACTAACGTCACCCTCAATGTTATAGTAAGGTAAGAGTGATTACCTGAACCTGCTCCACATCAAGACAATACAATAATCATCGAAGTCCTTGCTCGCAACTCGGCCCAATGTTATCCACAATCACTAGAAAATACACCGCAGTGTCAAATCAGCCAAAAATGGTGCAAAACAGTTCCCAACTTTAAGGTCAAACAAGTGCACAAAAACAGTTCAAAAGCTTCACGATGTCACTCAAAAAGGGGTTGCAAAAGTCAACGAATTATGTTTCAAAAATTCCACAACCAATTTTTCCAAATAGCCCTGTTATTTATGAGTTAGAAACAAGAACATTCCAGCAAAAATCAGTTCTCAATTGTTCCCAAAATTTTATTCACAAAACAGCCTACCTGATTTTAGCAAAAGTGCAAGAAGTGTGCAATCTTTCACCAATTTGTCAAACGATTTGTGTGCAAAAATTCCAGCCTTTTACAGCCCTCAAAAGAATGTTTAAAACTGGAGAAATATAGTCAAAAATCACTCAAAATAGTGCAGGGCAAGGTAAAACAATTTGCATGCAAAATCCGTCCAACAGATGACTACTTTCAGCAAAAACAGGGCAACTTCAAAAATTAATTTCGGACAGCCTAGAATGAGTTTTGAGACACTTAATATATCAAATGAAAGCACAAATCTCGTACTATCTCCAGTTAAAACAGTTTTCAAAAATTCCAACTAACAAAGTCACAAAGTCAGAAATAGTGAGGCTGAATTTCCAGCAGTTTTCAGCGAAACAGTCCTTTTTCAAAAATTTATTCCAAAGAGTAGAAAACTAGTTTCAGGGCACACAATATATCAAATGAAAGCTTATATCTTGTAGTATAACCCACTGAAACAGTTTACAAAAATTCGTTGTACTTAATTCCCAGTTTTACAAACAAGCGATCTGACCAAACAGCACTTGCAGAAAAAAAAACAGGTCAACTTGAAAAATTGATTCCGGATAGCAGAGAAGGAGATTCAGAGCAAGTAGTATATCAAATTAAAGCTAATATCTCCTAGTTTATCCAGTTAAAACAGTTAGCAATATCTTCAAGTACGCAAGCCACAGTGATGAAGACAAGCAAACTGTTCCAGCAGTGAACTTCACAGAATTTCTCCAACTTCAACAATTTATTCCAGAAAATGTTCAAGCAGTTTAAGCAGGGTAAAAACAGTTCCAAAATAATCAATATAAACACTACAACACACAGAAACAGTTTTTCAAAATTCAAAGTACTCAATTCACAAGATTAGAATCTAGAGCCCTAAGTAAAATGAGCACTTCACAATTTTTCCAGCAACTTTCAAGGACCTTTCAAAAATGATTTTGGCCAACTAGAGCAGCCAAATTACCACCAAAACAGCCTAAAATGTCCAGCCAAATAAGAATCCAATGCAAGTTACAAAGAAAATGCACTAGATATGCAAATTTACCAATCATGTAAAACTCACCAAAACCACCTCATTAATATTAATTTGGCATTCAAAGTGATATTCCTAACTCCTCAACATTACACCACAATCCAAACACACCTTTACATAATCAAATTCTCTATTAATCAACACTTTATTCACCAACCTTTTGCCTAAACCTCAATTCAATTAATTCCACCATTTCAATATCATTAGACAACCTTAGTAAGTATATATTAACTTTCAGTTTTCACCAATAACTCATACATCATCAAAACACCTAGTTTCAAGAAACCCTAAAACCTAGAAATTCCAAAATAAATAGAAAACTTCACCAAAACTCAATTGCTTCAAAGAAACTTCAAATTAAATACTTGACACTTGTTATTATAGTTTTAAAGCTCCAAAAGTCTAAACTTTAACCAAAACCCTAACTTTACCAACAACACAAATTCAAGAAACTAAATCAAAACCAAGTAAAAATGCTTACGGAAGCTTCTACGCGAAGAGGGGTGCACCACCACTGCTGGCCGCCGTTCGGCTCGCCGGAAACCGTTTCTAATGGTGGCTGGCCGAGCTTACATCCAAAGAGAAGCAAAGGAATGAGAAAATGAAGTTGGGAAGGAGTTTACTTCGAAAAACAACAAGAACAACCAAACCCACCTTGCACCGCCGCCGTCCGCCGTCGCCGATCGCCCAGGCCGCCGGAAAAATGCAACGAAAACGAAGGGAAAGGTAGTTGGAGTGAAGCAGATCGGCTAAACAAAAGCAACACCAAACTTCCCCCACTTGATTTTGAAACGTTTTATGGAAGGATGGAGGTGGATTAATGAAGAAAAATGGTGAAGGAGAAGAGGTGAAGTGAGAGGCCGAGAATGAGTTTTGAGAAATGGGGGGTGGGTGACGGTTTTGTGAAGGAGAAAGAGCTAAGGCCATGTTTGGTTTGGTGCTTTATTGTAATGGATTGTGTAACTTATACCGGAAATTACCATAATGTCCTCTTTTAATTAAAATCCACTAAATCAACTCTCCAATCTTCTTAGCTTTCAAAATATTTTAGATTCCACCATTCCCTCATATTTCTATTTCTTCAATTGTTTAATTCATTATTTAGACACTCATTACACCAAAACCTCCAAAAATATCCTAAAAATCTCAAAAACAAATTATAAAAATTCCAAAAATTTGTAATTTTTCAATTATTATTTCACAAAACATTTTCTAATCCTGTATTAAATTTTCAGGATGTTACATTGATGGTCATTAACGTGGTAATTAAGTGTGTGCCAACGTCTCTAAAGTCTTTGCCTACAAAAGGCAGTGTCTGGCAAGAGGTCCAACATTATCACAATACCACTATCAGTGTCATGTACTTTCGCAATTCCCTACAATATCTTAACATTTCAACATCTCAGATTTTCCACACCATAACTCTCTCTTCTCTATCATCACCATTTCTCAAACCACTACCCAAAAGATATGCTATACACATTTCATGTCATTCCAGATCAATGGCCACCACCAGAACAGGATAATACATATAATGTATAAAAATGTTTTATACAAAAATAATCGTGTTTGAAAGGCACCCGATAGCCTGTTTTGTATAAGAATACTCTTTTAAAGATAATATATATATAGAGGGTGAGAAGGGATTTTACAAAATCCCTAACTAACGTCACCATCAATGTTATAGCAAGGTTAAGTGTGATTACTTGTCGCCCTTTAACACTCCACTGCCGTTCCTTACCGTTTCCTTGTAGGTTTTCCTTCAAGTATCATCACCATTATATACTCCTATAATGATATGATACAAAACGATAAATTAATATCATTTCACTTTATAATGGTTTGACATCTCTCTCGTCTCCCATATTACTACCCAACCCTTCTTTTACATTGTATTATGGAATATTTTCATTATTGTTTAACCTAGATATCTTTAATAATCATAATCAAAAATCAAGTAGTTATTACAAAACAAATCAACCTTCACATCAACAAGAACTAAAATCCAACAACATAAGTCCTAAATCAAAACAGTCCAAGAACAAGACAACCAAAAGAAAGCAAGTTCAACAAGCAATATACTCCATTCAAACATGTTCTATATAAGTTAATTATGTGGATTCCCATGTAAGCTTATATATATCAACACAAAACATCAATTCCTTCAATAATATGAAATTGCACATCAAAGTAACTGTTCTATCACATCCCATTTTTTTAGATTAGCCCAAACAAAGAAAAGAATTTCTCACAAACTAATTTAACCAAAACAGGAAAAACACAATTGTTATTACCTCCTTAAATGTCTAAACATTCATCTACACTTTCAAATCCATTTCATACAAGTCCTACTATCAGTATTTTATTCAGCCACAAACAACTAAGCCATCATTCTAAGTTTAGCAAGACGTTTCATATACGAAACCAATATCCATTTCCAATCACTTATTCACCTGCAACTTGCAAAACAACCACAATCATAAACACAATATTTCTCTAAATTCTCAAACACCCAAACAAAAATAAACATGCACATTTCTAACTCATTTTCACACAATTGCATCTCACACAAGTAAATGAAGAACAATTTCCTCTTGATATTTACTCTCCATTAATTTCACAACCGCATATCATGACATTTTAAAGAACAATTTCCTCTTGTTACCAAGCCTTCAACTATTTTTAATCAAGTTTTCAATCTATAATTGAAACTGTAACTATTTTTCCTAACTTTTCAAAAGAAAATAGACACATTAATTCTTAAAAATATATTTACCTTTATTTATTTATTCACAATGATTTTTCATTTACTAATGATACCCTAATACCTTAATTAATTCTCAATTATCTCTAATTTAAATTTTGGGATGTTACATACTTCCCCCACCCCATTTTCCTCTCCCATTTTCTTTCCTCTCTCATTTTCCCTCCATCCAAGCACACCCTTAATGTTAATTTTCATGACAATGTTGTTGACATTATTAATGGGACCGAGTTTTTCGGATCTGGTGATATTTCGGATAATTTCTTTGTTTTAATGAATAATTCGAATTTCAGTTCTTGTTATTCAATATCTTCGTGTGTTGATTACGATACATGGCATGCTAGATTAGGACATATTGGTCATAATCGTATGACTAAATTGGCTAATGAAGGTATGCTAGGAGATGTGTCGAAAGGGGAAACGTTCCCATGCGAGCATTGTCTTGCAGGAAAGAGCACAAGGAAACCTTTCAGAAAGGGAACCAGAGCGGAGTACCCTCTTATGCTTATCCATTCGGATATTTGCGGACCTATGAACGTTAGGGCACGACATGGAGCGTGGTACTTCATTACATTTATCGATGATTATTCACGATATGGTTATGTATACTTGATCTCTCACAAGTCTGAAGCATTATAATGTTTCAGGAAGTACCTAAGTTTGGTAGAGAACCAACTTAACTCAAAGGTGAAAGCCTTGAGAACTGATAGAGGCAGAGAATACCTCTCTGAACAGTTCAAGACGCTCCGTGATGAAAAGGGAATTGCTAGACAGCTAACAATTCCTGCAACACCACAATAGAATGGTGTTACTGAAAAAAGGAATGGAACCCTTCTTCACATGGTTAGGTCAATGATGTCTCAGGCAGAGCTGCCCATATCCTATTGGGGGGATGCACTCTTAACTGCGACATACATACTTAATCGAGTGCCTTCGAAATCAGTCACCACAACACCGTATGAGTTATGGACGGGATGCAAACCGGACTTAACAGTCCTTCGACCATGGGGGTCAGCGGCCTATATCCACAACTCGTCTGGCAAATATGGAAAGTTGGGTTCTAGAGGCAAGAAGTGTATCTTAATAAGATATTTTGAGCACTCAAAAAGATATGTCTTCATTGGTGAAAATGAGGACGGATCAGTGACTGAGATAGAGTCTAGAGACACAGTATTCATTGAGAAAGATTTCCCTAGCAGAGGAAGCCTTACAAATTCTGAAACTCTTTATGAGAGTGAGGAACTAGAAGGCGACACTCAGTTAACTGCTCCGAGTGAGAGGATTGAACCATTTTCACCAGAGGAAAACGTTAACCACAATCCAACACAGGAAAGTGAGCATATGACACAGGAAAGTGAGCCTTTGGAAACCCCAATTCGAAAAAGCCAAAGGGGTAAAACCCCGAGAAGGCGATTCTCCGTGGAGGTAGTGGTTCTTATCCTCAGTCCAGAAGACGATGAGGAAGATCCTAAAAGTGTTAGAGATGCACTTTCTGGACCGGCTAAGGAAAAATGGCAAAAAAGGCCTTAGAAGAGGAAAAGGACTCTATGAGAGCTAATAAAGTGTGGGAATTGGTTGATCTTCCAAAGGGCCAAAAAGCAATTGGGAATAAGTGGATTCTCAAATACATGCGAAAGGCTGATGGATCAATCGATAAACCCAAAGCTCGACTATTCACCAAGGGGTATACCAAGCGAAAAGGGGTGGACTATGAGGACACCTTCTCTCCAGTGGTACGTTTTAACTCAATTAGGTTTATATTGGCTTTAGTAGCCAGCCTAGACTTGGAGTTACATCAAAAGGATGTAAAAACCGCTTTTCTAAATGGAGTCCTAAATGAAGATATTTACATGGAGCAACCTGATGCTTTTGTGCAAAAGGGTAGCGAACAAAAAGGGTTGTAAGCTCTTAAAGTCCATTTATGGGCTGAAACAATCATCTAGGCAATGGTACTTGAAGTTTCATGAGGCTGTAACTTCATTTGACTTCGAAATGATCGAAGAAGACCATTGTGTTTATATGAAACGGTTTGGAGGTAATTTTTTGATATTATCTCTTTATGTCGACGACATTCTCCTCGCTGGGACTAGTCTTAAAGCAGTTAAAACAATCAAAGACTGGTTGTCTTTGAATTTTGAGATGAAAGATATGGGTGAAATAGAATATATCTTGGGTGTCAAGATAAAAAGTGATCGTTCAAAAAGGATGTTGTCAATGTCCCAAAAGACATATATAGCGAAGATCCTGGAACGATTCAATATGAGAGATTGCAAACCCATGGATACCCCTGTGGTGAAAGGACACCATCTTAGCACAGATATGTGTCCTAAATTAGAGTCTGAAGTACAACACATGAAAAGAGTCTCATACTCAAGCGCGATTGGATCTCTGATGTACGCTATGTTGTGTACTAGAACTGACATATGTTTCGCCGTTGGCTTGGTGAGTCGATTCCAATCCAACCCAGGAGTGAAGAACTGGGAAGTTGTTAAGCGAATTATGAGATACCTGAAGGGAACCAAGGATTACGAGTTGTGCTATTGTGGAAAAGGTCTTCATCTTGAAGGATACTCTGACGCTGATTGGGGAGGAGATCTGGATGAAAGACACTCAACCTCGGGTTATGCGTACCTGCTGGATAATGGAGCTATCTCCTGGAGCAGCAAAAAGAAAACTTGTGTGTCGTTGTCATCCATGGAAGCAAAATATGTAGCTTGTGCGGCTTCTGTTCAAGAAGCTGTGTGGCTTAAGAGATTCCTGGAATGCCCAGGCAGGTGTGAAGAAGGATCCTATCCTTATCCATTGCAACAGTGAAGCCGCAATTGCCTTTGCTAAGGACCCTAAGGATCATAAGAGGACTAAACATATAGACATCAAATATCATTTTGTAAGAGATATGATCTCTAAGAAACATGTAACTGTTCAATACCATTCCACTCATAAAATGTTAGCTGACCCACTCACTAAGCCCATTGCTAGAGGTATATTTGTTAAATATGTAAAAGCTTTGGGCATGAGCAACATTTGATGTATTGAACAACTTTTAGTTTCTTGAATAAAATGGTGAATTTTTCAATTCAGAATTGTTTTTCGCACATATATATAATGTTGTGTGTTTGTATATATAAAACATGAATGTAAAGTATGCAATATGTAGTACAGATCCAAGAATTGTTTTTCAAGTCATGATAAGGAATACACAGGTATTCCGGTGGGTCTGTAGCCAGGCATAAAATTCTCCCGTGGGAGTTTAGTAGTCCGTTGAGGGACCAATGCATGTAAGGTGATTTTATTTTGAAATCGACATGTGACAGATGGTCGATCAACGTAACATGTAATTCGTTCTACATGTCCTTGCATCCTGATCCTGTTCCAAGGATTTCTAGTTTGTAAGCATCTGAATTGCATAGATTGTGCTCACGCGGTACGAGTGGGAGGACGCCTGATACGAATGCTCAAGAAAAACGAATTGCAAGATGGTGTGTCCATCAAGTGCGAGTGGGAGATGTTAGAAATAGGAAATATTTAATAGAAAATATTTAATCGGATCCGCCTCGATGGACTAGATCGTTTGATTACTAAATCCAACGACCTATGGGAAAGGAGAGAGAGTTAACTAATCAGCATTAATGTGATTGATGCTGATTGATTTGATTAGGATCAAATCTGTTGACAATTAAGCATTAATATGTGATTGATGCCGATTGATTTGATTGTGAATCAAATCAATCATTATTGTTAATTGGCTACATAATAATCTACAATTATGACGGTGACATTGCTGCCTTTTCTTAGTGACACTCCTGTCACTATAAATAGGGATGTCCCTCACAGTTGTTGACACTCGTCAGCCATTGTACTCTCTGGCTTTCCTTTTCACGGTTTTTTAGAGGGTGACTCGCTGTGCGAATCAAACCCGGGTTCTAGTAACTCGATCTTTGCGTGAGCAGAATCCTTCGAGATTCTTGACTCTGAGTTCAAGGTTTTATCATGGTTCGTTGTTGTTCTGTCGGGAAGTCGGTTCGGGTTCAGGTTCGGTTCGAAGCTCCGTGATCCGGGAATGTTCGTATGCCAAGTAAATCCTTCAATAATCAATTCCAATATTTGATTAAATAATTTAACAGTTATGTTAAAAATTTCTAGCACTATTTTTGGCTTTGTAATAAATTTAAATCAACATTGTGCCAAATTGAGATTGTGATGTACTGAAATTGAGATTGACATTTGTCAATCCAGATTTTTCTGGTGCATGTAATAAATTCTAATAGTTGAAAGTTGATTAAATAATTTAATGAATAACTTAGTAATTTCTAACACTAATTTTGGCTACTTAATAAATTTAAATGGGCATTAAATGTCCAGGTGTGGATTCCATACTTCTATTATATATTGATAAAAAAACTCAGTCAAAATCAACGCAAGAAATATTTTTCCTCAAACTTCTGTCTCTAGAACTAGCATTGGCGACAAGTCGACAACCATGGTCATCAATATCGTTGTTTTTTTATCAATTTGATTTTCTTTATACTTGCTGCATCCTATATCATTGTTTATTTATCTATGTATGATTTTAATATGTTAATGGTGAATTTGATCATAGTTGTTGCATCCTTAATTATTATGATTGTTTTTTATATGCCATTTTCTCATGACTATTTATTCCTTTGAAAAATGTATGTTAACTGCAAATAGACACATTGAGAAATGTATGATCAGTATTCCAACGTGCAAAAGCAGAGTGATATAGAAATGCATTATTACTAAGAGCATCTCATTTCTAGCTACTGGAGCGAATTGTACACTTTTCAATTCATTAATCTAATTCAATTGAGATCGAATAATTACACAGGCACCGTCATTTGAATGTTTGTAATGTGGAGGAAAACTCAATGATCATTAATAATTTCTCATAGCTCATGGAAAAACATAAAATCAGCCCACATTATTATTAATAAGGTAATATCAGGAGAATAATAGATCAATACTCTTGATTAAGGGAAAGGGACACCTAAACACGAAATCAATGACCAATAGAGATCAGAGATTAGATACAAGAAGGTTTATAGATATATAGTTGATTTATATTTGTGAAGCACACATTTTCAGATTGACCATAAATTTACTTTAAAATGATCAAATATTTTTTGGACATAACATTTCATTCTCTCATGCACAAATTTAAACAAAAAAAATCATTAATAAATCACATTAAACATCGAACTACACTTCCAATTCCTATCAATACATAAGTTTTTTTTAACATTTTCCGTTAATACATCGCGACCTATTGACAACCGATCCAGACTCAAGGAATCCATTTAAAAGCTCAACCAACTAACCAGGCCACAACTACCCATTGGTTATCAATACAAAAGTTTTTTCAAAGAGATTAAAATGGTTGATCAACTAACGGCACATATGATGACAATTTTGTTCGTTTTGCAGTTATTGAGAGTTGAAATTGATTTATTGGCGAAGCATAACATCTTCCTTAGCAACATCCCTAATGACTTTGCATGCAGCCTTCGCATTGAATAGACTTTTGAAAAATGTTTTGCCAAGCCTCTTGATGATCTCATAGATCATGACCTTGGGAAGATGTGGTCTTCTTTTTGGGGTGGAGACAATGCATTTTTTGTTGTTAGAAGTAGAAAGGTTGGTAAGGTTTGGAATGTGAGCTTCTTTTCAGGTGGTGACAATAAGTTTTCTTTTTCTCAGAGAGGGACGGTCAATAAGGGTGGGAGTGGTTCTTTTTGGTTGGAGACAATAAGCTTTTTGTTGCTCTTTGTGGCTTCCATGCTTTCTACTTCTAACAAACACGGAGAGGGATGTTAATAATGCAATATCATCACCAATGGGTAGTTGGTTGAGCTGGTAAATGGGCTACAACCCCCGTAAGGATGAGAACGCGTGCTCGATTCCCGGAAAGCGCTCTTATTGGAAGAGGGGACAATCTTGCCTATGTGGGCAACACTCCTACCCCTCGAGTCCGGATTAAACCGGGCGGTGATTAACCAAAAAAAAAATAATGCAATATCATCATGCATAAATAGTCTGATCACTCTGGTATTGGTACAACAATCAGAATTATTCTAGGTATTTATACACATTTCTTAATGCATGCGAATTAATGATTAAGATATTCAATTAATTATAAATTGATTTTCAAGGAAATTGAATTGAATGTGATAAAATCAAGACTTTATATTCCCAATCCTCCCAAATTTGATGCTTTCTATAACAACTAAACATTTAAGGTGATTAGTTTAATTGCACATCAAATCAAATATAAATCGAATTATTCAAAATCAATTGTTAATGCATAGTTTATTTGTCCAAATCAAATACATTTAAGGTGATTAGTCTAATTGCAAATCAAATCAAATATAAATCGAATTATTCAAAATCAATTGTTAATGCATGATTTATTTGTCCAAATCAATTACATTTATGGTGATTAGTCTATTTGCAAATCAAATTAAATATAAACATGTTTGGTCGAGTATGATATGTGAAGAACAGACCGTTACATTTCTGAAGTGTCACCACACGAGCTATTCATAAGCATTTCATAATGCTTGTAATTAAATTGCAAGATTTTAAATTAATTGTATGATATGTCAAATTAATTACAAATTTAAAATTAATTGCAAATCATTATTTAGAATCTCAATAATTGATATTATTTCCGAAGTCAAATTAAATCGTTAATGTCAATAATTGATATTATTTCTGAAGTCAAAGTAATTTGTTTATGCATGTACTAGTAGTCCAAATCAATTACATTCATGGTGATTAGCCTAATTGCAAATCAAATTAAATATAAATCGAATTTCTTTATTTATGCAACTGGGACACATGTCAGAAAACTACGATGCCAAGTGGCCCAATGACGTCGAAGCTACAAGCTTCTAAGATATATAATTGATTTAGAGTTATATATTAAATATATTTGTGCATGTGATTTTTATAGACTTACTATGAAAACTTTAGTTGGCTAGATTTGCTATATGATGTTGTATAATTGCTTGTGAGCTAAAGGAGACCAGGTAATTCTGGGAAAATTCTTATGTATACTTGCAAATTTGTGTATAGTTATATTATAAACAATTGAATTTGTTTGGATAATGTTGTAACATCCCATTTTTTTGAATAGAAATTGAAAAAAAAAATTTAGCATAGGAATTTTATTAATATAGGGAGAACAACTGGATTATAATTAAAAAGGAGATTAATGTGTATTTTTATATATGTATTGTTTTTAATTAAGACGGCCCAAATTGCAAAAGGCCCAATTGAAAACCCTAATCCTTCTTATATATAATTTCTCTTTGTCTCTCCCTCTCACCCTTTAGCCGTACACTCACTTTCTACACAAAGGTGCTTATTTCTCTCTTTGTTTCTCTGATTATTACAATAGATGATGTCTTATCAGTTAGTTTTGTCATTTTTATTTTTTTATTGTTACTATACCACCTTAGAATAATCTTAAAAGTGTCTTTTCAATGACTATAATGTTCCTTTTATTTTTCCTCTTCAATTATCCACCTTATTCTTATAGGCAAAAATCTAACCTTTAACCGACCCTTTGTTATACATGTATGTGTGTAATATAATCGATTTTCCCATATTTCTTCCCAATCTTGCGTTAGTGTGTATGTAAATCAATCATGTGTCTGTCCTAAATTACTGTTGGCATATCGGTGGGCAAATTTTTTTTATATAATTTTAATACTACTCCATTCCTCAATATAATTTTATTACTCATTTTCCCAACTCTTCCAAAATTAGAAGTATTAGTTTTTCTATATGTGTGTGTTATATATTATCAACACTATTTATTTAAGGGTTAAATATATTTGAAACTTTTCAACCCACTCCCTATTGTATACGAAAAATTATAGGAATAAGTCTACACTAAATTAGGGGTTTCTTTAGGTGCAATAGTGTTAAGGTACGATTAATTAATTAGTGTTGAATTATATATTGATAGATATTTATATTGGTGATGATGTAGAGTTAAGTTAGTAAGAGCTTTGGAGTAACTTTTGTGTGATTACCTGTGAGCTAAGGAGCAACAGGTAACTCTGGGAAATTCCTCCGTATACTTGCAAATTATGTATAATTAGATTATAAATAATTATTACTTGATTGTGATATGTAAAATTAATTTAATGTTATATATTGAAGCATGTATTAAACCAATTGTATGAAATTTGAATATTAATTTAATCTTTTTAAGCATGTTTGTCTTCATTATATATCATGTGAAATGTATTCTAGTTTGTTCCTTTTCAAGCATGCTTATGTTGGCTATATATTTTGTGAAATGTATTATAGTTCGTTTCTTTTCAAGCATGCTGGTGTTGGAAGAATGATTACATATTTTGAGAGTGTTGTAGTATCATGAACTGGATACTGGTTTTTAAGATTGACATAATTATCATAGCATTGCATTCATGATGATGGGATAGGTTGTAGAGGAGAATATGTATGGTGAATTATATTACCACGATGTATGTCATCACTCGGTGCACAGTGGATGAAACTTGTCAGGGCCCCTTCTTCCATGTTTTCCTTGCCCGGGATTGCATTGGAGTAGTGGGACATGTGACACCTCCTTAATAATTCGTTCTTTTAAGGAGGGGAGCCATAGTTCATGTTTGAGCTCTGTACCTTTGGGCGGGTATATCTCAAGTATTGCTGAGCTTGGAACAATCTAATTACTTGGATATGTTTCTATTTGGACTATGTGTTAGCCTATGGCTCCTGTCAGTAGAATAATGGGGTGATACAAGGGAGGTTGCATAACACATTCATTCATGAGGAATCACTTCTATATAAATGTTTGATTGTATGTAATATTTGTTCTATATAAATGTTTGATTGTATGTAATATTTGTGTATGCGAGGTAGCAAAGAATAACATGTGAAGTATAATTGTTTATAATGTAATTGTATGTGATTTGTTAGTGTATGTTAGATGCTTTCAGTAGTTACTGATATGTCGATCTCACCTCATTATTAACATTTTTAGGTGAAGGATTAGTAGTAAAACAAGGGGAAGGTACGAAGAACGAGCTTGAAAGACCATATTGTGCTTATTGAGCACATTTATATCGTTTTTTATTTAATTGTAATGACATTAGGGATTTTGTTTCTAAATTTATGATATGATTCTATTGGTAAATAATTTACAGATTTAATCTAATTTTTTTAGACCTTAATGTATTATTTTTAGTATTTTTTATTTTGAAAAATTTCCAAATAATCTATTATTTTAGAAATATTTTAATGGTGGTAAATCATTTTATTCCATGTTAGTTTATCAAAAGTTTTGAAGAAAATAAGTGATTTCTAAATAATCATGGTAGACATTTTAAATGACGTTTTGTTCTTTTCTACCATGATTAGTTAGTGAGAAAAAAAATAAGATTTACTCTTTATGGTAGAGTTTAAAATTGGGTCAATTCTTTTTCTATCGTAGTAGGGTATGCAATGATAAGATCAACATCTTTATATGGATTTTACATTTTTCTACCATGGTAAACTTTATTATTTAAGTTTTTTTTATGCCATGGTAGACTGGATAAATTTAATTGTTATTTTGGGAGGATGTTACATATGTGAGGTATGATCCTTTTAAGCATGCTAGTTTTTTTATCTATATTATGTGATGTATGTTGGTCTGTCCCTTTTCAAACATGCTTATATGTATTGATACGGTTTACTTTTCAGTTGAACCTGAAGTATTGATACCATGATTATATATGTTATGAGTCTTCATGGAATTGTAACGTGGTATTGATATCAACATTTGGAATTTGTATATATTGATTTTTTTAAATGGATATAATTGTCATAACATTTGCATTCATGGTGATGAGATAGAGTTTAGAGGAGAAGATTTGTATGGTGAATTTTATTACCACGTGATATGCCACCACTCGGTGCATAGTGGTTGTAGTGGTGCTTGTCAGGGCCATTTCTTCTATGTCTTCGTTTGCAAAGGATTGCATGGAAGTTATGAGACATGTGACACCTCCTTATTTTTGTTCTTTAAGGAGAGTAGTCATAGTCCATGCTTGAGCTCTATACCTTCGGCAGAGTATCTCTCAAATAATGGTGAGCTTGAGACAATCTAATTAATTGGATATGTTTCTGTTTGGACTATGTGTTAGCCTATGGCTCCTGTCAGCAGAATAAGGGTGTATGCGATATAAGGGAGACATGCATGATACATTCATTCATGGACAAACTATATCTATCTAAATGTATAAGTAATGTAATATTGGTGTATTTGGAGACCATAGATTATTTTGTGTAATATAATTATTTGTAATATAATTATGCATGATTTGTTGGTGTATGTTAGATGCTTTCAGAAGTTATTGAGATGTCGATCTCACCCTATAATTATTTTAAGGTGAAGGATTCAATAATAAGCAAGGAAAGGCATTGGAGGAGTAAACACTTTAATGTTATATTTGTCATGGACCTAGGACTTTATTAATTTACTTTGTATTTTTTAAAAAAAGAATTATCATCAAATTTTAAATTTCTCACTATGACTTGGACTTTTTGGAGTGTAAATATATTTTTTTATATAAATTGCATATGATTTTGTTGAGGTGTTACAACTTGTTATCATAGCCATAAGATTATGTGACCGTTTGTCTCATTAATTTGAAAAGTATTTTTTTTAAAAAAATGTTTTGAACTTTTAGAGGACATGACAAATTAAATTATAACTTGTGCTCTTCCCTTGTATTAGTTCTTGCTTGATGAATTCTATAATAAATAACATATAGCTTAATATTTAATTTCTTTTGTGTTTATGGTGTCTAGAAAGAAGGGAGAAAGGGTGAGGCATTGGTCCACAATTTTTAATTTAATAGATTTTTTTACGTCGTTGCTATTTGTGGGTAAATAAGAGAGTATGTTAAATTCTAATTAAATGATTTAAATTTAAATCAGTAGATTACTAAATCAGTAGATTGCTAGTTGTGGGTTAATGATTTAGAATAGATAATAATCATAATCAGTTATATTTATTTAGGAATGAATGACTTTGGGAGAGCAAGATTATTTTTGTGAGTTGATTAGGAATTTTAAAACAAGAAAGTCTTTTTTTAAAAAGAAAAAAATGACATTGTTGGTAATGGAATGATGTTGTGGTTACTGCATATTTAGTTGATTAGAAATTGTGTTTTGTTTTAAGTGTATAGGATTCTGCATATTACCTGATTGCCTTAAAAAGTTAAGGGTTTTCTATGATTGGAGCATTTTGCTAAAAGAATTCACTTTAATCTCACAAAATAAGGTTAATGTTTATTTTTTTAATATGAATAAAGGTATGGCAAAGCTTCTTAGTGTTATTATAGTGTAGTAATTTTTGATCAAGATGATTAATGATTATATGATTTATACTAGTGAACACGCTTTTTAATGTGTGTTGGTGTGAAGTTGTCATGTAATAAAGTTAGTCTTTTCGAAATAAAAAGTAGTAAAACAATTTCTTTTAAGAGTCAAAGTCCAAGTGGTTACAATAGGACCGTTATTCTCTAATTATATTGAGAATTGTGTGTTAACAGGGGATGATGAATGAAAAAGTTAAAAAGTTAAAAGGTTAAAAATTTAACTGTGATGATGTGACAGGGGATGATTAGTAAAACAATTTCTTTTAAGAGTCAAAGTCAAGTGTATTTATTTGCCCTTGAATAATGATGATGCGACAGGGGATGATGAGTGAAAAAGTTAAAAATTTAATTGTGATGGTTATTTTTGCCCCAGTTTTAAAATTTGATGGGCAGTTTTGCTTCAAAAAGTTTTACATGGGTAATTTTGCACCTTTGTGAATTGTGACAATTACATGAGCATTTTTGCAAATTATCCCTATTAAATTTAAGAAAAGACTCAATTTCCTAAGGCTATGTTTGGTTGTGGGAAATGAAAGTAAACAAATGGAAATTGAAAATAATTGGTAATTTACATATATTTCTTGGCCCATTAGCTTTCTATCTTCATTTCACACTTTTTGTCGGCTCACAAACTTTACTTTCCCATTATTTCTTTGACTTTCCATTTTCACCTTTTCTCTCTTCATTTCTCCAATTTCTTTTCTTCACCAAACAAGTAAACACATTTTATAGGAACTGATGGAGTATTATATAAGTCAAATATAAAATAATTTTGTCAAAAAACAAAGTTTTGATGAACAAATCAATATATTTCATTTGAAAAAATGAATAAATCAATATATAGATTATAGAAGTAACTTATAGGAAAAAAATTTAATCACCAGGAAGGAGGCATATCCTATGAAATATGTTAATTTTTCCCACTTCAACCTAACATTGCATTGTTTGGTTGGGGTTTTGAAGGGGAGTTGAGTAGAGGGGATGGATAAAAGGAAGAAAACCTTGTTTGGTTGAAAAAAATGAAGGAGCAGGGAGGGATAAATGGATAAAATTGTACACTGTAAACCAAAAAGGGGCAAAACCATATATTTTAAACCAAAATGGGGTCAAACTAATCTCTCTATTAAGCCGAGTTAAATAGGCATTTTCCAGACGTGGGCTCCACCATCAGTAAATGACATGTCAATTTCAAAATCCACCGTGAAAGCTAAAATGCATCCAGTTGAACCCTAAATCACTTGAAATTAACTCTAGACCGCCAAATCATTTCGATAAGAAACTAAATAGAACGCAAAATCATGTGAAATTCACTTTACTTCTTCGTAATCATCTGAAAAAATAAAGCCCCATCAACATATTGCACCCTTAAATGTATGACATGTCATTTACTAATGGTGGGGGCACGTCTGCAAAACGTACGTTTAACTCTGCATAACAAAGAGGTTACTTTTGCCCCATTTTGGTTTACAGTGTACAGTTTTGCCCCCTTAAATTTACCAGAGTTGTAGTTGTTCATTTTTAAATTTATGATGACTATTTTTACACATTTGTTCTTTCATCTATGTGTTGACAAATTGATTTGGAAAGGGAATAAGATGAAGAATGAAACAAATACTTTTATTGATGATAAAGAAGAATACAAAAACAACAACAATATATCGAATCCTCTTGGACTAGATCAAAACATCCCTCACATGAGGTGGTGATCATTCCTCCTTGAGGTAATACAACAACAACAACAACAAAGTCTTTTCCCACTTAGGTGGGGTCGGCTACATGGATTACACGGCTCCATTGTGCACGATCAATAGTCATGCTTGGAGATAGACCTTTCATCAAAAGATCTCTTTGAATAACTTCGTTAAGAGTTCTCTTCGGTCTCCCTCTCCTTCTTTTATAGGGATTCCATACCATTTGATCAACTATTCTTACTGGCTCATCTAATTCTCTTCTTTGAACATGTCCAAATCATCTTAATCGATTTTCTACTATTTTCTCTGAAATTGATGCTACCCCAACTCTTTCATGAATGTGATTATTACGGATTATATCCTATCTTTTATTGTATGCCCACACATCCATTTCAACATTCTCATCTCTGTCACCTCCATCGATGGAGTTTTTTTCGGCGCTTTGTGGAAACGCCGTAGAGTTGTTTCGCCGGAAAAAAACGCCAAAACGTGGGCGAAATAAACGCCGGTAAGAGGCGAGTGTTTTGTAGTGATCTTATGTTCGTGTTGCCTTTTAAGTGTCCAACATTCACTACCATATAACATTGCTGGTCTAATGGTTGTTCGGTAAAACATTCCTTTTACTTTATATTGAACCTTACGATCACATATAACCCCAGTAGCTTTTCTCCATTTGAACTAACTAGCCTGGATTCTATTATTGACATCTCCATCAACTTCACAATGTTCTTGTATAATGTTAGAATCTTAAGTTTTGATGAAGACTAAAATATGAAAGATCATAATGAACTCTTAGGAAGGAATTAGGAAGAATTGAATGAAGTTAGAAATCCAAAGTTAGAACACAATCGGATGTAAAATCACAACCGGATGACTTAGAGCAATAACAACGTAACTAGCGCTTGCGGAGGTAGTACACATCCGATAGCGGAAGTCATTTGAACGCTAAGTCTGAACCTAGTTAACAAAGTCTAAGTGGAGAGCTTCCCATAGCAAAAACGCTTGCGAAAGCAAGAACCTCTATTTCCACATAGTTAGACTTCCGGAAGCAAGTAGGCATCACCAAGCACACGTGAATCTAACACTAAGCCTAATCCTAGACTAAGTAAGATAGCTTCCCATAGCAAAAATGCTTCCCATTGCACTTGATTATATTACTCTGTGGGACTAACATTTGTGTGCAAAACTTAGCTCTCACTTCCGATAGCAAAAGTGCATCCGATAGTGGACACTCTTTGCTTTGCACAAACTTGGACTAACACTTGCAGATCGAAGCACTTATTTCCGATAGCCAAAATCCATCCGATAGCAAGTACAAGGATCAGAGTCCATACAAGTGCTCAGATGTCAGAGTTGTTTTTGTCAGAGCAGAATTGTCAGGACTACTTTTAAGAGCTAAAGCAAGTCAACCCTGCTAAACATTAATGAGCATTAATGAGGACAACGGTAACATGGGATTAACGGATATATTCAAACGGACGTATTGTCCTCAAACAACTGGAGTATTAGAGGCTACTATAAAAGGAACAACTTCATCATTTATGAAGACACCGAACTACAATCGAGCATTCAAAGCATAATACTCAGAGAATATCCAGAAAGTTAAAAAGTTCAAGGGAGCACTTAATACCTCGAGAGTTATTCTGATTGTTATCATCTTGTACTCTTTGTATTTAAGTCTCTACATTTATTAAGAGCATTCATTGTACTTAAGTGAGTATCACAATTTGTTCATTAAATGAACTTAGTTGTAAATCCTTTGTTTAAAGGTTGAACCCTTGCAAGTTGTAAGGGGGTGCTAGTCAGGTTGTAAAGGTTGCAAGTGAACCCAGAAAACTTGTGGTTGTAAAGGTTGCAGGTGAACCCGTTTGTAAAACCTGTCGATTAGTGGAACTCAATCAAGGGATTGAGAACTGGACGTAGGTCAAGAGTTAGACCGAACCAGTATAAAAGAATTTGTGTTAAAGTTTTATTTTGATGCACAATTCACCCCCCGCCCCCTCTTGTGCATTCTCACTTTCATTTGGTATCAGAGCGGGTCTTCCTTACTTGATTCCAACGAATCTGGAAAGAAAAGATTCAGCGATGGATGCTATAGAGAATGCACTTCCTGACGTGTCTACTCCTCCCAACAAACCTCCTGGTTTTGATGGCCACAACTATACTTTCTGGAGATTCAAAATGGAAATCTACATCAAGGCTCATGGACTCAGAATTTGGGATGTTATAGAAAGTGGGAATTTTGTTCCAAAAGATGTTGAACGCAACCCAAAGACTAAGGACAAATTCACTGAAGAAGACTACACCAAAGTAGAGCTAAATTATAGGGCTATCCTAATGATTTAATGTGCCTTGGTTCCGAAAGAATTATTCAGGATAAGTCATCTTAAATCTGCAAAAGAAATGTGGGAGGCTCTTCAGACTGCTCATGAAGGGACCACTGGGGTCAAGGACAGAAGAGTAGAAATGCTTGTTGAGGAATTTCACAAGTTCACTATGCTTCCGGATGAGCCTGTCAGAGATCTTGAGATCAGATTCACTCATCTCATAAACAACCTCGCAGCATTAGGAAGAACCTTCACTAAGAAGGAACAGGTAAATAAAATCCTAAAAGTATTAAAAGGTGATTGGCTTACTAAAGTTACTATTTTGCAGTAAGTCCAAGGAGAATCAACTAGGTCGGTCACGCACTATTTGGTTCCTTGGCTGAGTATGAGCCTACTCTGTTGGCCCAAAGAACTCCTCAAGCAACCACAAAGGCAAAGGATCTCGCCTTAGTTGCTCCCAGCAGAGAAAGAGATGATGATGAGGAAGATATTGATGATGAGGAAATGACCATGATGGTGAGAAGGTTCAAGAAGTTCTTCAAGAAGAAAGGGAGATTCCAGAAAGGAGAATCGAGCTACAGGAAAGAAAAAGCTCATGTCTGCTTTGAATGTAAGAAGCCGGGTCACTTCAAAGCTGAATGCCCAAGTCTCCAAAGGTCTAAAGAAAAGGACAAAAGGAAAGTCTTTATGTCCTCTATCTGGGTCAACAGCTCCGATGAAGAAGCTAGCGATGAGGAAGAGGTTGCTAACCTCTTTCTTGTTGCTAAGGAGGATGGTGAAGAAGAAACTCTCTCAGACTTTGAATCTGTCCATGGTGACGAGGTAAGCATGACTGACCTTCAAGAAGCTTACAATGATATTCATAGAGAGTTTCACCGAATGACCAAAGCAGTTCTAGTCTTAAAAAGAAAAAACAAATCACTTGAGACTACTGTGAACTCACTGAGTGATGAGCTTGCGGAAGCCAAGAGACTTCCGAAAGCGGACATCCAGGGAAATCCCCAAGAGGAACCCAACATCTCAAGAGAGCTGCGCTAACTGTAGCAAAATCTCTGTTGAAAGAGATAGGCTATACAATGCCTTGTAAAAGTTCACCAAGGGTTCTGAAATACTAGATGTTATTTTAATGAACCAAAGAGCATATAGAGATAAAACTGGTTTAGGCTACAAACATAAAGAGAAAAAGTGGGTGGAACCCAAAGTGAAACCTTATTTAAAATTCTTTCACAAAGCCACTGGCTATATGTCTTCACCTTTCAGCTTCTGCAATTATTGTAACATGAAGGGACACACCACGTCCACCTGTAATGCCAAGAAGCATGGTACCGATAGCTCCTATAAGTGGATTCCAAAAGGAACTAATATGCTTAAGACCTTTTCAAGGCAAGAGGCTAAGGGAGTACATAAGCCTAGAGTCAATTATAGATCTAGGACACGGAAACCTCTCCCAAAAAGGACTCAAACGCCTAGAGCCCAACCAAGGCCAAAGGCACAAGTCACTCGCGAACCTAAGGCCAACATTGGACCAAAGGTTCCGGATACTAATGAAAAAGGACCCAATAAAGGTTGGGTACCTAAATCTGTCTGATCTGTGCAGGTTTGTCTCAAGGCATCCAACAACCGGAAGTGGTACATCGATAGCGGATGCTCGAGACACATGACGGGAGATAGGGACAAGTTCAAATCACTGGTGGTCAAGGATGGAGCCAAAGTCAACTTTGGTGGGAACCCAATATCAGCCACTTGAGAATCTTTGGATCAAAATGCTACATCCACAACAACGGAAAGGTAAACTTGGGTAAGTTTGATTCCAAAACGGATGTAGGAATTTTCATAGGATATTCTCTCAGAAGCAAAGCATACAGAGTGTACAACATGAGAACTAGGACTGTAGAAGAATCTATGCATGTTGTCTTCGATGAAAACCCCTCATGGGAAGGATCCACAAAAGATGATGAAAACTTAAAAATTCCAAAACCATCATCACCTCCACCACCCGAAGAAACACCAACAAGGGATCCAAAAGGGGAGGATGATCCCATTGATGAGCCTAGAGTGCAGACGGTACCTGATGAGGTACAGTTGCCAACCGCTAGGAGGCATCACAAGGATCATCCACTAGACCAAGTGCTTGGTGATGTTTCTTCTGGTGTTAGGACTAGAAGGCAAGTTCAAAATGAAGTTGAGTATGGAGCATTCCTGTCTCAAATTGAACCAACTTCAGTTGAACAGACCCTAGAAGACTGTGATTGGATCATTGCCATGCAGGAAGAACTCAATCAATTTGAGAGAAGTCAAGTCTGGAAACTAGTACCTAGACCGTCTCACCAATCCATAGTTGGAACCAAATGGGTCTTTAAGAACAAACTGGATGAGACTGGCCTAATTACTAGAAACAAAGCCAGATTAGTAGCAAAAGGATATAACCAAGAAGAGGGCATAGACTATGAAGAAACCTTTGCTCCAGTCGCAAGACTTGAGGCCATAAGGATTCTTCTAGCCTTCGCATCCATGAAAGGTTTTAAATTATATCAAATGGATGTAAAGAGTGCCTTTCTTAATGGTTATATTAAAGAAGAGGTGTATGTTGAACAACCTCCTGGCTTTGAGGATCCTAGACATCCTAAACATGTTTTTAAGTTAAAGAAAGCTTTATATGGCCTGAAACAAGCTCCTCGAGCTTGGCATGAGAGACTTAGCAATTTCTTGCTAGGGAAAGGTTTCTCAAGAGGCAAACTGGATAATACACTATTCATACTGCATAAAGATAGCGACATGTTAGTTATTCAGATATATGTTGATGATATCATATTTGGAGCTACTAACGAGAAACTCTGTGAGGAGTTTTCAAAGACAATGCAAGGAGAATTTGAAATGTCGATGATGGGAGAATTGAACTTCTTCCTAGGCCTGCAGATCAAACAGAGGAAAGATGGCATCTTCATCTCCCAAACCAAGTATTTTAGAGAAATTCTCAAGAAGTTTGGGATGGATGAATGCAAGGAGTATGATACTCCTATGAGCACTACTGCCGCTCTCGATGCTGATATAAAGGGAAGCTCCGTTAGCCAATCAATGTATAGGGGAATGATAGGTTCCCTGTTATATTTAACTGCTAGCAGACCTGACATACAATTTAGTGTTGGCATGTGTGCTAGATTTCAGGCCAATCCCAAGGAATCTCACCTAACATGTGTTAAGCGAATTCTGAGATACCTTGAGGGAACTCAAGAACTTGGTCTCTGGTATCCCAGAGGTAACCAAGAGTTCTTGTGGGCTTACTCTGACGCTGACCATGCAGGTTATAAGACAGATAGGAAGAGCACTAGTGGCCAATGTGCCTTCCTTGGTGGCGGTCTGGTGTCATGGGCAAGCAAGAAGCAGACTTGTGTGTCACTGTCATCCACAGAGGCAGAATATATTGCTGTTGCAAGTTGTTGTGCCCAGGTGCTGTGGTTGAAAAATCAACTTCGAGATCTTGGCCTACAATTTCCAGAGGCTCCCATTTTATGTGACAACACAAGCACTATCAGCCTAGCCAAGAATCCGGTTCAGCACACAAGGACAAAGCACATTGATGTCAGACATCACTTCATTAGAAATCATGTTCAGAAGAAAGATGTCAAGGTGCAATTTGTTCCAACCCAGCATCAACTTGCAGATATCTTTACCAAGCCTCTGGGGGTTGACCAATTTACCTACATAAGATAAGAGGCAATTTGGGAATGGTAAACCCAAATGAAGTTTAAATCTTCTTTATAAACCTGTGCTTAAATGTTAAAACCTGCAAACTGTACTAACTTAGGCATCGGAGTGCCAATCCTTAGTTTTGCAGGTCCCCTTGTGAAAAGGTCATGAGAACTTACAATGTTAAATCTTAAGTCATTCACATCCGGAAGCGGATCCACTTCCACTAGCATCTGCAGGAACAAACCATCAACCTGAGCAAAGATAGCTTTCGCAAGCAATTTTGCTATCGATAGCAAGGACAGTTATTGAACATTGGAAGGAGTAGAGTGGCAGACGCCATTTCTTCTACTCAGCGTGGGATCCTGCCGCTTGCGATTGCTGCTCAGCAACCGGAAGCACCTACACTAGGAAGTGAAACGTCACCTCAGAAACGTTACATCTTCTCTGACAACAGTTGTACCTTCTCTGACACTTTGAAACGACACGTGGCAAAAAGGTGCGCCGTTTCAGTATTAAATGTTTATGTTTCCCGTTAAGGGTTTATGTTTCCCATGCCTTTTCATTATGACCCCTCGCATCAAAACGTCTTCTTACATAAATAGACATTTACTCACACATAACTTTTCATTCAAAACTTCTCAACTCTCTCAACTTTCATTTTTTTCTCTCAATTGTTCATCTGCATCATCAGCATCATCTACATCTTCATCTTCATCATTCTCTGCACTTCATCTTCCCAAACCACTTCCATACCTTCGCCATCACCATCCACATCATGGTAGGGTCAAGTGAGACTAACCCCAATCCATCAAACCCCAACCCCTCCTCTGCCAAATCTGGGAAACGCAAGGGCAAACAAGTCCAATTTGTAGAAGAGCCCACTTCCTCCAAACGCCAGAGAGTTCAAGAGGAAGATGACATGTCCGTGTACAGATCCGGTCCTCTAGAGCCAATCTCTCTTGCCTTCGAGCACAAAAACCCATATTTGACGAACGACATCTATGTCGACCTGAAAACTCTACAGAATCTGGGTTTTGATTTGAGTGACCAACTGGGAAAATATATGAACTGGCTGGGAATTCAGAACGATTACAGTGTGAATGTTCTACGCGTCTTCTACCAGTCATTATTTGCAAAGGTTAAGAGAAGGGAAAAGGACAACCTGGTCGCTGGTGTTCGCTTCTCTGCCACAGTGAGAGGAAGGCACATTGAGTTTGATTGGAGAATCATCAATCAACTCCTGGGTATTACAGACCCCGACCTCAACAAGTGGAAGTATCACAGGCGTTTCTCCCCAGATCAATTGACGGATGCTTATGAGACTGATGGGAAGAAAGTCTCTGGGATGCCTGATCCCAAACGGGTAATCCAATACATCTATTCGCGGGTAATGACCCACAAGGGTGGCAACTTCTGTGAATTCACCCAACTTGACAACCTCTGGCTCCCTCGACTTCTGCGCAAGGAACCCATCAACCCTGGGCAACTCATATTGATGGAGCTTCTCAGATGGGTCGATGGAAAGACACAGAAGGATAATGCCCCTCTTCCCTTCCCCCAGCTTATCGCCTTCCTGTTAGAGTAGTTCAACATCAAGTCCACTGAGGGTGTGGACAACCGGAAGTGCCTACCCATGGACTCAAAGAACTTAGGCAAGATGGGAGTGTCCTACATCAAGCCGGTAAGGGCTACTGGCTCTAGTTCAAGAGGAGGCAGTGCATCACATAACACTCAGCCTTCCACCTCTGGCACTGCAGATCAGGAAGTGGAATCACACAGACGTCCTGGTCCAAGTACTGCTGCTGGTACAAGTGCTGCTGCTGCCGGTCTAAGTGCTGCCGCTTTGGACGCTCTGGCTATTGAAATAGTCTTCAGACTCTCTGATGCATTTCAGGCTTCTTTCCAAGCACAATTTGGACGGAGTTTTCGCAAGGTGCACCATCGGATCAAGAAGGTCGAAGCACATCTTGATCGGGTTGAACAGAAGGTGGACCTACTGTTGGCCAACCAAAACCCTCCAAACAACCCAGATAATAACCCTCCTAACCCTCAAGATCCACCAAGTCCCCCACACCAAGATCCACCACTACAAGACTCCCCAACCCACGATCAACCTAACCAAGACACCCATCAATCACCTCCCCACAACCAGGACGAACCCTCTACAACACATCCCTCTGATACTCATCCACAACATTCCCCACCATCAGACCATTCACACAACCAATCTCACCACTCCTCCCCATCCTCCAACCACTCATCTTCAAACCACCTATCTGACGATGACCATGACTCACCCCCCCCCCACACTCCACCACCAAGATTTGACCCAGAACCACCTCCATCTGTTTCCTCCCCAAGCACCTCCCTGGCACTTGCCATTTTTGATGATGCCAAAAGGGGGAGAGATACACTGAGACAGCCCTCACTATGGTTGGATAAGGACATTGAGGCTGCAATCAAAAGGGCAATGAATTTTGAACAAGCTCGCTGTGCTGAGGATTTCATCAGAAACCAGGCTGTTCAATTCATGCACCAACAAGCAGCAGAAACATCCTCTAGTCATCAAGCCAACATGCAAATGATGCTGGTTGATCAACCCTCTGAGCCTAAGGACGTTCCCCCTAGGTCTCAGTCTTCTGCATTGCCACCTGAGTTTGCTTCCACAGAGAACTTCCTAGCGCATCTCAGACAGAAGTATGGGTTGAAGCGCACAACGCATCCTCGGGTTGTCATTGCTACACATGTCCCTAATCCATCTGCTCCTACTGCTGCCTCAAGCCCATCAGATCCATCTCCTGGCTCTACCTTCATTCGAGGAAGAATCAAGAGAACCGCTAGGAAAAGGGTTCCTCTTCCTCCCAGAGCCTCTGTACAGAATGTAAGTGAGGATGAGTCTGTGCCTCGTCAGGAGGAAGAAGAACGAGCAAGAACATCTCCTCAGACATCTCAGACTCCCTCTCTACATGAGCAAGCCCAAAAGGAAGCTGAAGCCATACCAGATGAAGTTGAAGTCAAGATTGAGGTAGATGAGATGACTCAAGAGGTGTTCGACTACTTTGGGACTACCAATCTTACTTTCCACCAAACCTTCATACTGGATGCAATGAGAGCAAACTCTCGGGTTGGGAAAGGGAAAGGGAAAGGAAAGGCAGATATGTGTCATGATCCAGAATACTCAGCATGGGCATTCAAGGTCAAAAATTTTCATCTTCCTTCTGGAACTATTCCTCTTGATGACTCAGCTTCAGGACAGTCAGTTGGGATGAATGAGGCTGCAGATCTGAGAAGGGCAATCCAGGAATCTCTTGAGCTTGCAAGGCAAGAAAAGGAAAGGGCTGAGAGAGAACATCTTGAAAACCTTACCAGAATAAGAGAAGCAGAGGAAGCTGAGTTGAAAGAACTATGGGATAAGGTTGATGAGGAGCATAAACAACTCAAAAGAGAGAGAAATAGAAGACATAGGTTGTAGAACCAAACCCCTCATGCATTGCATATCATACTTATCATTCTGTCAATTATACTTGTAATACTTACACTGTACTAATCATTTTGCTGTATTCATGTTTTTGTAATGTTTTGATTATCTATCATATTTGTAATTGTTTTGCTTGATCAATGAAGTTCGCTTACATGAATACCTGTGTTAAACTGTTATACTTGTTTTAATTATGCTTTCATAAGTTAGCTATAGGTTTGTCATCATCAAAAAGGGGGAGAATGTTAGAATCTTAAGTTTTGATGAAGACTAAAATATGAAAGATCATAATGAACTCTTGAGAAGGAATTAGGAAGAATTGAATGAAGTTAGAAATCCGAAGTTAGAACACAATCGGATGTAAAATCACAACTAGATGACTTAGAGCAATAACAACCTAACTAGCGCTTGCGGAGGTAGTACATATCCGATAGCAGAAGTCATTTGAACGCTAAGTCTGAACCTAGTTAACAAAGTCTAAGTGGAGAGCTTCCCATAACAAAAACGCTTGCGAAAGCAAGAACCTCTATTTCCACATAGTTAGACTTCCGGAAGCAAGTAGGCATCACCAAGCACAAGTGAATCTAACATTAAGCCTAATCCTAGACTAAGTAGGATAGCTTCCCATAGCAAAAATGCTTCCCATTGCACTTGATTATATTACTCTGTGGGACTAACATTTGTGTGCAGAACTTAGCTCTCACTTCCGATAGCAAAAGTGCATCCGATAGTGGACACTCTTTGCATTGCACAAACTTGGACTAACACTTGCAGATCGAAGCACTTACTTCCGATAGCCAAAATCCATCCGATAGCAAGTACAAGGATCAGAGTCCGTACAAGTGCTCAGATGTCAGAGTTGCTTTTGTCAGAGCAGAATTGTCAGGACTACTTTTAAGAGCTAAAGCAAGTCAACCCTGCTAAACATTAATGAGCATTAATTAGGACAATGGTAACAAGGGATTAACGGATATATTCAAACGGACGTATTGCCCTCAAACAACTGGAGTATTAGAGGCTACTATAAAAGGAACAAATTCATCATTTATGAAGACACCGAACTACAATCGAGCATTCAAAGCATAATACTCAGAGAATATCCAGAAAGCAAAAAAGTTCAAGAGAGCACTTAATATCTCGAGAGTTATTCTGATTGTTATCATCTTGTACTCTTTGTATTTAAGTCTCTACATTTATTAAGAGCATTCATTGTACTTATTTGAGTATCACAATTTGTTCATTAAGTGAACTTAGTTGTAAATCCGTTGTTTAAAGGTTGAACCCTTGCAAGTTGTAAGGGGGAGCTAGTTAGGTTGTAAAGGTTGCAAGTGAGCCCAGAAAACTTGTGGTTGTAAAGGTTGTAGGTGAACCCGTTTGTAAAACCTGTCGATTAGTGTAACTCAATCAAGGGATTGAGAACTGGACGTAGGTCAATAGTTAGACCGAACCAGTATAAAAGAATTTGTGTTAAAGTTTTATTTTATAAGTTTTATTTTGTAGCACAATTCACCCCCCTCTCTTGTGCACCCTCACTTTCATATAATTGATCCCAAATATTTAAACTTCTCCACATGTTGTATAGCATGGTCTCCCTATGTAATTTCTATGTCCTCATGAGTTTGTCTATTACCAAAACTACAGTGCATATATTCCGTCTTGCCCTTGCTTAGTCGAAAACCTTTTAACTATAGAGTCATCCTCCATAACTCTAGTTTCCGATTAATTTCATCTTTTGAATCCCCTAAAAGGACTATATCATCCGCGAAAAGCTTGCACTTAGGAAATTCTTCTTGAATACTTGCAGTTAAGACATCCAAAACATGGTTGAATAAATATGGACTCAATGTCGAACCTTGAAGTAGTCCAATTCTTGTTGGAAAATCATTTGTTTCTCCTGCAGGTGTTCTAACGCTAGTCATTACTCCCTCATATATATCTTGAATGACTCTTATATACCCAACTTGAACTCCTTTCTTTCCCAAATTAAGCTTTCCAAAGTAATTCTCTTGGCACACAATCATATGCTTTTTTCAGATCGATAAAAATCATATGCAAATCCTTTCTTTTACTTCGATATCTTTCCATTAAAACCCTAAGTAGATAGATTGCTTCTGTAGTTGACCTACCTGACATGAAACCAAATTGATTTTTCGATATGCTAGTCTCAGTTCATAGCCTTCGCTCAATCACTTTTTCCCACAACCTCATTTTATAACTCATAAGTTTTATTCCTTTACAATTTGCACAATTTTGAATATCTCCTTTACTCTTATAAATAGGGACTAATGTACTATTCCTCCAATCATCTGGCATTTTCTTAGATATTAGAATTTCATTAAATAGTTTAGTAAGCCACAACACATCATTTTCTCCCAAACATTTCCATACTTCAGTCCAACAGCTTTGCCATTTGTCATTTTCCTAAGAGCTTCCTTAACCTCTCTAACTCTAATCCTATGATTACATGTAAAGTTGATATTCCTTTCACTAATCTCCAAATCATCTAAATCATAATTCAAAGTTTCATCTCTATCATTGAATAACTTATAAAAGTAATTCTTCCATATATCCTTAATATTATCATCTGTAACCAAGACATTACCTTCTTCGTCCTTTATCTTTGCTATGCCATAAATTTTTTGTTCCCCAGACTTTGTCCCTAACTCTTTATAAACCTCCTCAAAAGCAGTAGAACGAGCTTCACTGACAACTTTTTGGCTTCCTTTTTTGCTAAGTGATACTTGACCCAATTTTCCTCATTATCACACATATGTATATCCTTAAAACACTATTTCTTGAATTTAATTTTCTCTTGAACATTATTATTCCACCACCAAGTCTCCTTATCACGCCTAATAGATCCCTTAGATTCACCTAAAATTTCTTTGGTTACCTTTCGTACCATCATAGTCATTTCTTTACACATCAATTTATTAGCGCATCCTTGCGCCTCCCAAACACATTTATTTACCAACATATTCTTAAAAATTCCCATTTTTTCTCCTTTTAATTGTTGGAGTTATCAACATTAACATGTGGGTGTGTCAAAAAGAGAAGTCTCACATTGCTTGGGAGTGAGAACTTACAATGGTATATAATACACTTGTGTTCTAGCTTAAGTTAAAGGGCCAAAGGAGGAGTGGGCCTCGCGCGCACAAGTTGGGTCACCTTGAGGCAAACGTACTGGAAATTCGGCAATTTCCCCCCTGCGCGCGTGATAAATACGGAATTGACACATTTTTACTTATCCGGGTTTTTTTACAAATACCAATAAATAAATATATTAATTAGCTTACCAGAGTATCTTGTATTTTGGGGCTTCAGCTTTTGGTTACCTTTATATTTTGAAATTGTGGCTCTTTGATTTCTTAGCGTAATATTCTTGCTGCTAACGTTCAGAAACCGCCATATTTAATCACTATTATTTTTGTAACCGCGGATTAATATGACTTAATGTGTCATGATTGTCGTCTAACGTTCACCTATGCTGACCGCCTATAAAAGGCAGAGTCTGGAGACAGTCCAGGTGCATCCACAACTATTTCCTCCTCTGATTTATTCTCTTCTTGTTACAATTTTCTTCTGATGTTCTGTAGTCTTGCGAAGCGCAGGAAGGGTCTGTTTAATCCTGGGGAGAGCCGCATCCTAAACTTGCCGGTGGTCATGGAATACCTCTAAAGGAGAGAGTTCCACAAGGGAAGCGACTCAGGTCATTATAATCTTTGTTGTTTTTATTTGTGCAGTTCCATATCGTTAGCGAAGCTTACATATCGTTACAAGACAAGAGCATAATTGGGTGTCTATCGCTACAAACAGAAGCATATCGCTATATTCAAGGGAGTACAACTCCAACATTAATTGTCACCATCTAATTCTTGGTTGTAACATTTCTCGCTTCTTCGATCAATTAAACTTCACACAAACATCTAAAACTAGAGACACCATCACCTGGGATCACCTTGCAGTTTGTACAAATTCTTCTGTTCAAATTTCTTACTAAAAAGAAATCAATCAGTGATCTATTAACTTCACTCTTACATGTAATCAAATGTTCTTCCTGTTTCTCAAAAACCTTTTCGATGGTAATGGATTAACAAAAACAAATCCCTAATACTAGGGTAATGAAGAGAGAGACCAAGTTAACTCTCCCTCTTGGTGTAAACTCTCATAAATCTCACACTCTAAATTATTTAGGTTAGGACTCTTTATATAAATTCTTGGTCAGATTTGTTTTCCCTGTGACTCCCTAAGCCCAATCAATTAAGCGGAAGCAAAGAAAAAAAATCTTGAAAACCCGATAATCTTTCTCAGGTGTTGATGAAGACGATGAATGTGTTCTTTCTCAAAAAATAATGAAGATGAAGAATGAAACAAATCTTTTTAATTAATGAAGAAGAATACAAAAACAACAACAATATATCTAATCCTCTTGGACTAGATCAAAACATCTCTCACATGAGGTGATGACCATTCCTCCTTAAGGTAATGGATTTACAAAAACAAATCCCTAAGGGTCCGTTTGGTGCCAAGAAAGAAATTGATGTATGTGAAAGTAAGAGGCTTTTCAGTAATTTCAATCTATCCCTGGGCCCACAAATTTTCTATTTCTATCTCACACTTTATATGGGACCCACAAACTTTACTTTCCCATCATTACCTCTACTTTCCATCTTCACCCTTTCACTTTCTAATTCTTCACTTTCCCTTCTTACAACCAAACACACCATAATACTAGGGTAATGAGGAGAAAGACCAAATTACTCTCCCTCTTGGTGTATACTCTCATAAATCTCACACTCTAAAATATTTAGGTTAGGACCCTTTATATAGGAAATAGGGTCAGCAATAGGGTCACTAACCCCCAATTATAAGATCTAACAAATTTAAATGATCCTAATATTTCTAACACTATGTATATTACTGCTGGAAAAAGTTTATGAGTTTGTATACTAACTAGGTTAACATGAATGTTTTCATGTTTATTTGAATTACTTCATGCGAACTACCTCCAAGGTAACAAATAAAATGCACTTAGTTTGCTTGCTTGCTTTTATATATATATATATATATATATATATATATATATATATATATATATATATATATATATATATATATATAAACAGAGTGTTAAATGTGAACAGGCTTCATGGTTATTGACAATAACTTGATTCTAACAATCTTTTATCTTTTTTTTATACATAAGGAAGTAAAGATACAAAATTAAAAGTGAACTAAAACAAAGTTTTTTACTATATACAGCTTCTCGAACCCTCTAACAACTCTCTGGCCCTTAACATGCAACGAACTATACCTCTTATCTCAGCCACACCTTCATCAAAACAAGGACAAGAATTATTGTGAATGACTTCATTCCTTTGCCTCCAAATCAACCAACAAGCCACACAAAACAAAGACTTCCAATTCTCTATCCCATTTCTGTTAGATAGCTTAATGTCGCCAACTAGCCATTGCCTTTCATCACTTGACCAGAAATCAATATCAGATTCATTAACCCCCAGCGTAAGCCATATTTGACGAGATCTCGTACAATCTCGTAACACATGAATACATGATTCTCGCTGATCTGAACAAGTCTCACATAACCCATCTGGATGCATATGACAATCATACAAAGCTGCATTTGTAATCAATCTATTATGAAGAATCACCCACATCTGTAATTTACACCTCTGAGGTATCTTAATTTTCCAAATATGTTGCCAACATCTACTATCCTGTGGAGCAATATCCATAAGAGAATTATAAGCTGATTTCACTGAAAATTGTCCACTTCTATCTAACCTCCATTTGCCTTTACTTTCTCAATTCATTTGAACAATTTCAATCTCATTCTTCACATTTTCCCAAACATTCTTAATACCACTCCAAACTCTAGATCCAATTTTCCCCAATTTGATATTCGGCATTAAATCCTCGCTGCACTTATACTTACTACGAATAACACGAGCCCATAATGCATCCTTATTAGCTACCAATCCCCACCCTAATTTCATCATAAAAGCTTTATTCTGTAATGAAGCATGTCTTAATCCTAAACCTCCGCACTCCTTAGGAGTACACACTTCATCCCAAGCAAGCAAATGCATTTTCCTCTTCACACTAGTAGACCCCCATAAGAAGTCCCTAGCACTCTTCTCAATCTCATCACAACATGACACAGGAATCAAGGAAGTTTGCATTACATGATTCGGAATAGCCATAACCACCGAATTAATAAGAGTATTCCTTCCTGCCAAAGATAAGGAATTGCATTTCCAATTAGCTAATCTTTTTCTCACCTTATCCACTATAAACTGATACAACCCCTTAGTAACTCTCTCATGATGAAGAGGAACCCCCCAAGTATCTCCCAAGATCAGTTGACATATCAAATCCCAAACTTTGACTCAACTGGGACTTAATATTATGATTAATATTATGAGAGAAGAACACCCTTGTTTTTGAAGTATTGACTTTCTGCCCTGACGCAGCACAAAAATTACTAAGGCATTCATTTATTACCTGGACTTGATCTAGTCGAGCTTCAGCAAAAATAATCAAATCATCGACAAAAAATAGATGAGACAAAGGCGGCCCCCCTTTATTCAGGCGTATAGGTCTCCAACTACCATTCGAAATATGAGTCTGAATCTGAAAGTAGTGGATGCACAAGAGGGGGGGTGAATTGTGCTACCAATTAAAAATCAAACAATAACAACACAAGGGTTTATACTGGTTCGGTCTTCCTGACCTACGTCCAGTTCTCAACCACCCAGGTTGAGTTCAACTATCCCCAGGTTTTACAAACGGGTTCACCTGGAACCTTTACAACCGCAAGTTTTAGAACGGGATCACTTGCAACCTTACAACCACAAGTTTTACTCCAGGCTCACTTGCAACCTACTAACTCCCCCTTACAACCTGCAAGGGTTCAACCTTTACAAATAAAGGATTTTCTAAACTTAGTTCTCTTTAAGAACGGATAATGTTACACACTTAAGTACAATGAATGCTCTTAATAAATGAAGAGACTTAACTACAAAGAGTACAATATAAGTAGATGAAAAGAACTCTCAATGTGTTAAATGCTCTTTCGCTTTTCTGGGCAGCTTTGAATGCTTGAAGGATATTCTTAGTTTCTCACTCTAGCTTTCTTCAAGATGTCAAAGTTGTCTTCATAAATGAAGATGAGCTTCCTTATATAATCCTCAAGCATTCTCACTCTTGGTAGGTGGCATAGCCGTTTGAATATAGCTGTTTATCCCAAGTTACCGTTGGCTCAATTAATGCTCCATTAATGCTCAGCAGGGTTGACTTTGCTTTATCTCTGAAAAGCAGTTCTGACAACTCTGCTCTGCCAAAAAGCACTCTGACACTGCACTGCTCTTGCTGAACGTTCTGACATTCTGATTGCTTGCGGAAGCAAGTCAACATCCGGAAGCAACATCACTCAGTGTACTGCACTTGAACGTTAGTCTTAACAATAATAGCACATACTCACATGCAGTGGGAGTTCACTTAGTCTAGGGGAGTTCTCTTACATCCGGAAGCAATTTCACATCCGGAAGCACTTCCACTGGACGTTGGGTTATGATCATATTATACTCACTGACGCTCAGTGTTGTCCGAATCAACAGTCAGCGCTAGTTACTAAGCAATCGGAAGCAAATCCACATCCGGAAGCATCCTAACTTAGTCTCAAGAATTTTATACAACTAATGTTCCTAGACTGAGTTATGACTTAGTGTATTACTTGCTTCCGCTGGGGGATGAGTGGTTCATCCGCGAGCGCTAGTCCTAGTCCATCCGGAAGTAAATCCACATCCGGTTGTACTCTTACTTGTGGTTCCATTTTAACCTAATTTTGTCTAAGTGTTTACCTTGTTCTTTCATATCTTAGTCTCCATCAAAACTTAAGATTCTAACATTCTCCCCCTTTTTGATGATGACAAACTAAGTTATACAATTAAATTCATATGAAAGAATTAAAAGTAATAATCAGATAAGGCACAAAAGACTAAAGACAAATCTCATTGATGAGCACAAGATTACGAGTCAGATATGTAACAATAGATAAAATACACAAGTAATTAAAAACTGTGCAAGGCAAACTGTGCATGAGAAAATATGAAAAGAAAATTTTCTAAGTTAAAATGCATGGGGTTGGTTGAGGTTTATAGTTGGTGTCTCCTTTTCCTTTCTCTCTCCAACTGCCTTTGTTCACACTCCTCTTGCAGTTTGGCTAGCTGGGCATCCTTCTCACTTTGATCAATCTGAGCAATTATGCTCTGAAGCTCTGCCTCTTCCTTCTCCCTTCTGAGTCTCTCAGATTCAACGGATTCCTCAAAGGCTCTCTTCAGATTTTCAACTTCTTCAAACCCAGGGAACCCAGTTGCATCAGAGAAGGGGATGACCTCGCCATTGGAATAATGGACAGCCCTAATCTTTACATTCCACACAGGAAAGTTGGGGTCCTCCTCAACTTCCTTGGCTTTCCTTTTCCCTTTGCCTTTTCCTTTGCCCTTTCTCTTTTCTTGGGAGGCCTTGGCATTAGCTCTTTCAGCATCAAGGCACGCCATCTGACCAAATGTGATCTTGTCAGTCCATCCATATTTCTCGAACTCATCAGCAGTCATATCCTCTATTTCCAGCTTTACTTCCTTTAGTAGCGGAGGAATATATGATGCTTGAGAGGATGGCTGAATCTTAGATGCTTCCCTCTCAGATACCCTTTCTGACTCATGATCCTCAGAGCGACCACGAGGTTCCTCTTCAATCTCAGAAGACTCAGCAGTAGCAGCACCCTTCTTTTTGGCAGCATGCTTTCTTCTAGACTGACTGAAGCTGACCACTGAAGAAGGAGGAGCAGAGGTTGGCTCAGATGGGGGATTGGCTTGGCTAACACAATGGGTGGATGGATTTGCCTCTTCAGCCCATACTTCATCATAATTTCTTCAATAAAATTTCGGGCAGGCTCAGAGGGAGGAGGCTCAGAAGATGAAGGCTCTGGCTCTGGCTCAGGTTCAGGCTCAGGCTGTGGGAGTTCACCAGGTTGCTCAAACAGCACCATTGCCCATTTAGATCTTTGCTCATCCAGGCGCTGCTGTTGCATGAATCTCACTGCTTCCCCTCTGATCAGATTCTCAGCACTACCCATTTGCCTTAGATCATTTGCACGGCGGAGAGCAGCAGCTATGTCCTCATCTAGCCATAAGGAGGAGGGTTGATTGAGGATTTCTCTCCCCCTTTTGGCATCATCAAGAAGGGCGAGTGCCAGGGAGGAAGGGTTGGGTGATGTGGAGGGTGGAGGTTCAGGGTCATAGGTTCTGGGTGGTGAGGTCGCGGGTGAGGAAGTGGGTGAGGTTTCTGGTGAATGAGTGGGGCTAGGGAACCAGGAGGGATCTGTGAATAGGCCATCGAAGGGGTAGGTAGATGAATAAGGGGTGAATGGTAAGTGGTCCTCAGATAACCTCTGAAGGCGGGGTAATCTCTCAGATATAGGTGACTGAGGGGGTGAATGGCAGTGTGGAAGCCAAGGTGCTCGGCCAGTTGGTTGGGATTGGTTGGGTTGGTGGATTGTGGGTTGGGGGAGTTTTGTGGGTTAGATGAATTTGAGTGGCTAGGAGAGTGGTTAGGTGAAGGTGAATTTTGGGGGGTTTGGTGAGAGGAGTGGTGAGTGTCAGACTCATTTTGTGGTGAAGGTTGATGTGAGTCATTCTGAGGAGGGGGTTGTTGTGTATTAGGAGGAGGGAGTGATGGTTGGTTAGGTGGAGGAGGTGGAGGTTGGTCATTTTGTGGAGGAGATGGAGGAGGTGGAGGTAGGTGACCTTGTGGTTGAGGAATGTGGAAATGATTGATGATAAGGTCTAACTTAGCCTCGACCTTTCCTAGGCGATCCTCGATGCCCTGGATCCTCTGTCCTTGTTGCTGAAGGGCTCCATCATATTCTGCTCTGAGAGGGGCCAACAATGTTTCAGGCAGCCTGTGAAGTATTTCCTCTCGCAACTCAGCCATCATTGTCTTCTGTGCAACAGACAGCCTTGGAGCTCTGCTTGGGCCAGCATGGGAGTCAACTTCCTGGTCCCCTGCTTCAGACGCAGAGGGAGCAGTTGTGTGTGAGGCACTCCCTGCCTGAGAGCCAGAACGAGTGGCCCTTGCTGGCTTGTTGTACTTGATCCCCATCTTGCTGATGTTCTTTGCGCTGACGGGCAAGCACTTAACATTCTCAGCTTCCTCAGTGGATGTGGATTTGATCAGGAATTTCTCCAAGAGGAAGGCGATGACCGTTGGGTAGGGAAGATTTCCAGACTTCTTATTGTCAATCAACCTGTGCAGCTCTAAACTTATTAATTGCCCTGGGTTAATTGGCTGCTGGGTGAGAAATCTGGGGAGCCAGGGGTTGTCAAGAAGAGTGAACTCGTTGAAGTTTCCCCCTTTGTGAGTCATCATCCGGGAGTAGATGTATTGGAGTACCCGGTTGGAGTCAGACATGCCAGACACCTTCTTCCCCTTGGTGTCATAGACTTTCTCAAGCTCCTCCTTGTCGAGTTTCTCAGGGTATAGCCACTCGTTCATATCTTCCTCAGTGACCCCGAGCATGGCGTTGATATCTCGCCAATTGAAACTTATGTCCCTTCCTCTTACTGTGGCCTTGAAATTGACTCTGCGGATGGTCTATTTTCCATTCACCATCTTGTACTTGGCATTGGCTGAGAGAGACTGGCTGAACACCCTGAGTACGTTGATGTTGTACTCTTGGTTGATTCCCAGCCAGCACATATATTTCTGGAGATGCTCCCTCAAATGGCCAAACCCTAGTTCTTCAATTTTATTCAAGTCGATGTACAGGGTTTCGCGACTTCAAATTTGGAGGAAACAGCCTCCAATGGCCCATCTCTGTACACAAGTGGATCATCCTCCTCTACTCGCTGTCTCTTGGATGAGGGCTCTTCGCTAAACTGAACCCTCTTTTTGCCCTTTTTCTTGGACTGTTCATCATGATGTTGCTCAGAACGCCTAGACTGTTCTTGCTGTTCTTGAGTCTGCCCAGATTTCCCAGAATGTTTATGCCGTTTCCCAGATTTTTCAGATTTAGAATGCCCAGATTTCGACTTGGATTTCTTGGAAGTGGTTGGGATCTCAATGTTTTGGTTGGATTCGTGTGAGCCGGCCATTTTGTGTAGGTTAGGGTTTTAGGTGGAATGTATGCAGAAGAAATGTAGAAGAAGACGAAGAGAATGCGATGAAGATGAAGGATGATTTCAGAGAATTTTGGGTGTTTGATTTGTGTGAGAAGTGAAAAGTGAATGACAATGGCCTATATATATATATGCGAAGTGACAAACAATGTGATGAATCATAATGACTCTTCATTGAAAATATGCACCTTTTGTGGGAAAACGTAAACATTCAAATTGAAACGTCGCACCTTTGTGACACGTGTCTCTGCACAATGTCAGAAGAGACACAATTTTTGGTGTGAGAAGATGAAACGTTTTCTGAGGTGACGTGTCCCTTTGTCCAGACACTGGCGCTCCCGCTTACTTTGATTCAACACTCAGCGCAAGCAAATGATCATCCGGAAGTGGTTTTGCTTCCGGTTGCACTTGCTTAAGATTTAACATTGGGGACCTGCAAAACTAAAGATTGGCACTCCGATGCCTAAGTTAGTATAGTTGCAGGTTTCAATCAATTAAGCACAGGTTTATTTTGAAGAATTAAACTTCATTTGGGTTTACCATTCCCAAATCACCTCTTATGTATGTGAATTGATCAACCCCCAGAGGCTTGGTGAAGATATCTGCAAGCTGGTGGTGAGTAGAAACAAACTGCACCTTGACATCCTTCTTTTGAACATGATCTCTGATGAAGTGATGTCTGACGTCAATGTGCTTTGTTCTTGTGTGCTGAACTGGGCTTTTGGCCAGGCTGATGGTGCTTGTGTTATCACAGAGAATGGGAGCCTCTGGAAATTCCAGGCCAAGGTCCCTCAGTTGATTCTTCAGCCACAGCACTTGTGCACAACAGCTTGCAGCAGCAATGTACCTTGCCTCTGTGGATGATAAGGACACGCAGGTTTGCTTCTTGCTAGCCCAAGAGACCAGACAACCACCAAGGAAGGCGCATTGTCCACTGGTGCTCTTCCTGTCAGTTTTATAACCTGCATGGTCAGCGTCAGAATAAGCCCACAAGAACTCTTGGTTACCCCTGGGATACCAAAGACCAAGTTCTTGTGTTCCCTCAAGGTATCTAAAGATACTTTTAACACAAGTTAGATGTGATTCCTTGGGGTTGGCTTGAAATCTAGCACACATGCCTACGCTAAATTGAATGTCAGGCCTGCTGGCTGTTAAATATAGCAGGGAACCTATCATTCCCCTGTACATGGGCAGGCTGACTGATTTTCCTTTTACATCAGCGTCGAGTGCGGCAGTGGTGCTCATGGGAGTATCATACTCCTTGCACTCATCCATCTCAAACTTCTTGAGGAGCTCTCTACAATACTTAGTTTGGGAGATGAAAATGTCATCCTTCTTTTGCTTAATTTGCAGGCCTAGGAAGAACGTTAGTTCTCCCATCATTGACATCTCAAATTCTCCCTGCATAGTCTTGGAAAATTCTTCACAAAGTTTTTCATTAGTTGCCCCAAAAATAATATCGTCGACATAAATCTGGACAATAAGCATGTTTCTATCTTTGTGCAGAATAAACAGTGTATTATCTAGTTTGCCTCTTGAGAAACCCTTCCCCAGCAAAAAGCTGCTGAGTCTCTCATACCAAGCTCGAGGAGCTTGTTTCAGGCCATACAAAGCTTTCTTTAGCCTATACACATGTTTAGGATGCTTGTGATCCTCAAAGCCAGGAGGTTGTTCTACATAAACCTCTTCTTTAATGTAACCATTAAGAAATGCACTCTTTACATCCATTTGATATAATTTAAAACTTTTCATGGATGCAAAGGCTAGAAGAATCCTTATTGCTTCAAGTCTAGCAACTGGAGCAAAAGTTTCTTCATAGTCTATGCCTTCTTCTTGGTTATATCCTTTGGCTACCAATCTGGCTTTGTTCCTTGTTATTTGACCTGTCTCATCCAATTTGTTTTTGAAGACCCATTTGGTCCCAACTATGGATTGATGAGACGTCCTTGGGACTAGTTCCCAAACTTGGCTTCTTTCGAACTGGTTTAGCTCTTCCTGCATGGCAATAATCCAGTTGCAGTCCTCAAGAGCTTGTTGAATTGAAGTTGGTTCGATCTGAGATAAGAAGGCTCCAAACTCAACTTCATTTTGAACCTGCCTTCTAGTTCTGACACCAGAAGAAACATCACCAAGCACTTGATCAAGAGGATGATCCCTGTGATGTCTCCTAGCCGTTGGCAGCTGTACCTCATCAGGCACTGTCTGCACTCCAGGCTCATCACTGGGTTCATCTTCTTCTTTGGCATTGCTTGCTGGTGTTTCTTTTGGTGGTGAAGATGATGGTGGTTTTGGAAAGTTCAGTATCCCATCATCTTCTGTGGATTGTTCCCATGTAGGAGTTTCATCAAATACAACATGCATAGATTCTTCTACAGTTCTAGTCCTCATGTTGTATACTCTATAAGTCTTACTCCTAAGGGAATACCCTATGAATACACCTATATCAGCTTTTGGATCAAACTTACCCAGATTTACCTTTCCATTGTTATGCACATAGCATTTTGATCCAAAAATTCTGAGGTGGCTGATGTTGGGCTTTCTGCCTTTGTATAGCTCATAGGGAGTCTTATCCAAGCCCTTGCGAACATAGGCTCTGTTAGAGATGTAGCAAGCAGTGCTCATAGCGTCCGCCCAGAACACTTGAGAAACCTCTTTCTCATTGAGCATGCTCCTGGCCATCTCAGTCAGAACCCTGTTCTTCCTCTCGACCACACCGTTTTGCTGAGGAGTTCTGGGAGCTGAGAAGTTGTGATCAATGCCATTCTGCTCACACAGCTCTGAGAAGCTATGGTTCTCAAATTCTCCTCCATGGTCTGTCCTTATGGCTGTGATCTTGAGATCTCTCTCATTCTGTACTTTCTTGGCCAGGACAACAAAGGCATCAAAAGCATCTTGCTTAGAGGCAAGAAACATAGTCCAGGTGAACCTAGAATAGTCATCCACCACAACTAGAGCATACAGGTTTCCACCCAAGCTCTTCACTCTTGCGGCCCAACCAAATCCATGTGGATCAGTTCCAAGAGTCTGCTGGTGGAGACTTTCTTCTTGATTTTAAACGAGGATTTTGTTTGCTTCCCTCGTTGGCAGGATTCACAAATATAATCATGCTTAACCTTAAAAGATGGAATCCCTATAGCTAGCTCTTTCTTAATCAGCATGTCAAGTTGGGTAAAATTAACATGTGCTAGCCTTTTATGCCAAAGCCAACTATTCTCATCACTAAATATTAAGCATTTTTCATCTAGTTGTTGACATAAGTCTAGAGTGTATAGGTTTCCATTTCTATTGGCCTTAAGTTTGCATTTTAGGTTGGCCTTATCTAGGTTCAGATCATGCTTATCTATTATCATGCACTCATGTGAATCAAAGATTACCCAATTTCCTTTGTCAGTGCTCTGGCTCACGCTCAGCAGGTTGTGACAGAGACCATCCACCAGATAGACATCCTTGACTGGTCCTACTTCTCCAACTCCAGTGATCTTTCCACTTTGATTACCTCCAAAAGTTACTGTGGCTCCATCTTTGATCACCAAGGACTTGAATTTGTCTCTGTCACCAGTCATATGTCTCGAGCATCCACTATCAATGTACCACTTTTTGTTCTTGGATGTCTTGAGACAGACCTGCATAAATTAGACAAGCTTAGGTACCCAACCTTTATTGGGTCCTTTATCATTAGTCTTCATACCCCTCGGTCCAGTGTTGACCTTGGGTTTGTGATTGTGTTGTGCCTCTGGCCTTGTGGAGGCTCTAGGCTGACGGACTTCCCTTGGAATATGTTTCCAAGTTCTAGTCCCTTGTCCTCCCTTAGTTTCTCTCTTTGGAGGATCTTCATTTACCCTGGTTCCTTTTGGAACCCACTTATAGGAGCTATTTACTCCATGCTTCTTTGCATTGCAAGTGGACGTGGAGTGTCCCTTCTTGTTGCAATAGTTGCAGAAGCTAAAGGGTGTGGAGCTGTGACTAGTAGCTTTGTGGAAGAATTTTAAGTATGGTTTCACTTTGGGCTCCACCCACTTTTTACCCTTATGCTTATACCCTAATCCAGTTTTATCCCTATATGCCCTCTGGTTCATCAAAATAACATTCAACATTTCAGAACCATTAGTAAACTTCTGCAGGGCATTTTGCAGTCTATCTCTCTCAGTAGAGATCTTGCTGCAGTTAGGGCAGCCTTCTAGTGTTGTGGCCTTGGGTTCCTCTTGGGGAGATCCCTTGCCATCTGCTATCGGAAGCTTTCTGGCTTCCGCTAGCTCTTCACTCAGTGAGTCCACCTTGGACTCAAGTGATTCCTTTTTAACTCTCAACACTTTATAAGCTTTACATAAGCGAAGAAATTCTTCATGAACATCATTATATGCTTCTTGTAGCTCAAGAAAAGTTACCTCATTATCGTCCTGGATGAGCGCAGAGTCTGAAGATTCCTCCTCACCATCTTCTCTGGCAACAAGGCAGAGGTTAGCAATCTCCTCCTCATCGCTAGCTTCCTCATCCGAACTGTTTACCCAGATAGAGGATACAAAGGCTTTCCTTTTATCCTTCCCTTTTGATCTTTGCAAGCTTGGGCATTCAGCTTTGAAGTGGCCAGGCTTCTTACACTCAAAGCACACTGGGGCCCTTTCCTTCTTATATCCTTTCTTCTGGCTGGATTCACCTTTCTGAAAGCCTCCTTTCTTCTTGAAGAACTTTCTGAACTTTCTTACCATCATAGCCATCTCCTCATCATCGATGTCCTCCTCATCATCCTCATCATCATCATTATCATCAATCTTCTCCTTGCTGGGAACAACAAGAGCAAGATTCTTGGTTTTAGATGTAGCTTGAGGAGCTCTCTGAGCCAGCAGGGTTGGTTCATATTCAGCCAGAGAACCAAACAGGGCAGTGATAGAGCTGGTTGACTCTCCTTGGACTTCCTGCAAGATGGTAACTTTGGTGATCCAATCACCTTTCAAGACTTTTAAGATCTTGCTGACTTGTTCTTCTTCAGGAATGTCTTTACCCAGGGAGGCCAGGTTATTGATAAGATGAGTGAACCTGAGCTCCAGCTCTCTGATTGGCTCAGTTGGACTAAGCATGGCAAATTTGTGGAACTCCTCAACCAGCATCTCGACCTGTCTTGCCTTTACTCCCTTGGTTCCAGAGTGAGCAGCCTCAAGAGCCTCCCACATATCTTTAGCTGTTTTGTGGTGGCTGATCCTGTGGAACTCCTTAGGACTAAGGGCGCATTGAATGTAGTGCATGGCCCTGTAGTTTAGCTGTACTATAGCATAGTCCTCATTGGTGTATCTGGATCGTTGCTTCGCAAGACCTTCATCATCTAGAGGAACGTGATTCTCATGTTCAATCACATCCCAGAGGCGGATGTCGCTGGACTTGATGTAGGTCTCCATTCGGAACTTCCAGAATGGATAGTTATAGCCATCAAAGCCCGGAGGCTTGTTGGGCTGAATAGAGACGTCTGGCAAGGAGTAATCTGAATCCATTACTGGATCTTTACTTTCTAGATTCGTTGGAATCAAGTCAGAAAGACCCGCTCTGATACCAAATGAAAGTAGTGGATGCACAAGAGGGGGGGTGAATTGTGCTACCAATTAAAAATCAAACAATAACAACACAAGAGTTTATACTGGTTCGGTCTTCCTGACCTACGTCCAGTTCTCAACCACCCAGGTTGAGTTCAACTATCCCCAGGTTTTACAAACGGGTTCACCTGGAACCTTTACAACCGCAAGTTTTAGAACGGGATCACTTGCAACCTTACAACCACAAGTTTTACTCCAGGCTCACTTGCAACCTTGCTAACTAACTCCCCCTTACAACCTGCAAGGGTTCAACCTTTACAAATAAAGGATTTTCTAAACTTAGTTCTCTTTAAGAACGGATAATGTTACACACTTAAGTACAATGAATGCTCTTAATAAATGAAGAGACTTAACTACAAAGAGTACAATATAAGTAGATGAAAAGAACTCTCAATGTGTTAAATGCTCTTTCGCTTTTCTGGGCAGCTTTGAATGCTTGAAGGATATTCTTAGTTTCTCACTCTAGCTTTCTTCAAGATGTCAAAGTTGTCTTCATAAATGAAGATGAGCTTCCTTATATAATCCTCAAGCATTCTCACTCTTGGTAGGTGGCATAGCCGTTTGAATATAGCTGTTTATCCCAAGTTACCGTTGGCTCAATTAATGCTCCATTAATGCTCAGCAGGGTTGACTTTGCTTTATCTCTGAAAAGCAGTTCTGACAACTCTGCTCTGCCAAAAAGCACTCTGACACTGCACTGCTCTTGCTGAACGTTCTGACATTCTGATTGCTTGCGGAAGCAAGTCAACATCCGGAAGCAACATCACTCAGTGTACTGCATTTGAACGTTAGTCTTAACAATAATAGCACATACTCACATGCAGTGGGAGTTCACTTAGTCTAGGGGAGTTCTCTTACATCCGGAAGCAATTTCACATCCGGAAGCACTTCCACTGGACGTTGGGTTATGATCATATTATACTCACTGACGCTCAGTGTTGTCCGAATCAACAGCCAGCGCTAGTCACTAAGCAATCGGAAGCAAATCCACATCCGGAAGCATCCTAACTTAGTCTCAAGAATTTTATACAACTAATGTTCCTAGACTGAGTTATGACTTAGTGTATTACTTGCTTCCGCTGGGGAATGAGTGGTTCATCCGCGAGCGCTAGTCCTAGTCCATCCGGAAGTAAATCCACATCCGGTTGTACTCTTACTTGTGGTTCCATTTTAATCTAATTTTGTCTAAGTGTTTACCTTGTTCTTTCATATCTTAGTCTTCATCAAAACTTAAGATTCTAACAGAATCAAATGAGCCAATTTCTCCATACAAATCACAAATAAATATGGAGATAAAGGGTCACCTTGCCGAATACCCCGAGAAGGAATAAACACATCTGATTTGCTCCCATTCCATAAAAGCTGCATAGAAGGGAATGAAATACACTCCTGAATCAAAGAAATCAAACTCTCTGGTATCTTCAATTCCCTCAAACAATTCATAACAAAATCCCAGTTTAATCTATCATAAGCTTTCTCCAAATCAATTTTAATAGCCATGAAACCTTTTTTCCCCTTCATAGTTTTCATAGAATGAATAACTTCCTGAGCAACAATAATATTATCTGAACTATGACGACCAGGGACAAAACTACATTGATTAGGAGAAATAATAGTAGGCATATATGTTTTAATCCGATTCAGAATAATCTTCGTCACCAATTTATAAATGACGTTACAAAGACTAATCGGCCGAAAATCTCTTATATCTTCAGGTTGGGGGCCCTTAGGAATTAAAACTAGGAAAGTTTGATTAACTTCCTTAATTAAAGAAGGAAACTGAAACACCCTCTGAACAAAATTCACCACATTCACACTGACCCGGTTCCATTGAGACTGAAAAAACAAAGGATTAAGCCCATCAGGACCCGGAGCTTTTAAAGGACCCATACTCTTGAGAGCATCTTCTACTTCCACCCTGCTCACTACCCTACCAATATTATTAATCACGTCCACAGGCAACAAGGGATATGACACGCTCATAACTAACTCTTCTCTGAATACTTGACTTTCAGCAAAAAGAATTTTATAAAAATTAACATGCACATTCTTAATCTCTTCTGCCTCAAAAAGCCATTTCCCATTCTCATCCTTCAAAGCTTCAATACTGTTCACTTTCCTTCTAGCATTTGCCCTTCGGTGAAAATACTTAGAATTCTTATCACCCAAATTAAACCACTATATTTCCAAATACTTAGAATTCTAGCATTTGCCCTTCGGTGAAAATACTTTCCTTCTAACAATCTTTTGTCTTTTGACAATGCAAGCACAACATATTTCCAACTGTTATGATGGAATTTGGGACATGTGTTTTCCTTCACTACTCATAGAAACTTACTTTTGTGTGTGTTTGTTAGCTTCAAAGCATGAACCAAATGATGGCCGTGTTATAAATTGAGGGGTATAAATATAATTGTCAACTAATAAATTAGCCCCTCCCTCCCCAAACCAAACAAGAAATTAACATCTCTCCTCCTCCCCTCATTTTAATAAACCTCCCCTCCCCTCCTTGAACCAAACATAGCCTAGAAAATGTCGAATCCAAAACATGGTGGTGAGTTTGAGACAGGCAACTTGATCGATTCGTGCGTTCGGAATCACACTGCAGAAACAGTCGGAAGCCCTAAGCGTTATCCACCTCCCAACGCTCTCTACGAAGACATTGCTAGCAGTTCTGACCTTTTCTGGACAAACCTTCATGACTTTCACAAATCATTCGCCACCAAACTTAAGTGAGTATGATTCTGTCTGTGTGTGTGTGTGTGTGTGTGTTAATTTTTGCTGTCCAGTGATCATTTGTTGTATTTTTTGCTGTTCAGTGGATTTCAGTGCTGTATAATTCGAATTACTTATTGATTTCCATGTCTGCCTTCTCTTTCTAAATAGTGAGAGGTTATCATTAGGTTAGAAATGTTAGCATCACTCGAAACTCATGATTGTGTTATGAATAAACTTCTCTTGAAGTGAAGCAAATGGTTTGGTGAGTGAAACTTCTCTTGCAATAGGACCTTGTAAAGGTAGGGAAGAAACTTACGATATGCAACTTTAAATGATAGAATCAAGATGAGGTTGTATAATTTTTAACTTGCATTAGATTAATCTGAGTTTGATTAAAGAGGTAGAGACCAAGGAACACACTCAAGTGAAGTTGTCTTGTTACTGATAGAGGACAAGGACATGGTACGATCCGTGTAGCCGACCTCATCTAGAGGATAAATCATCTTCGTTGTTGTTATTTGCTTAGTTAAGGCTTATGCTCAAGGACGTTGATCCTTCCTTTTAATCCACTTTACACCACTTTATCAGTGGCAACTTTTGCTTTTCTTTTTCTTTATCTTTGTGTTTACTTATACATTTCTGAAAATGTGGCTGGAATCATTAATTACTCATAGAATAGGTTAATGATATTGACATTGGTTGCCCTTTATGTTTATGTAGAGTTCCTACTATTGGAGGAAAACCACTAGATTTATATCGCCTTTTTATTGAAGTCACTTCTCGCGGTGGGCTTGAAAAGGTATATATTGATTTTCCTTGAATGAATAAAATTTATTCTTTAAAGAAGTTTATAAGAAAATTTGGATCTTCTTTTGTCATATATTAGAAAATATAATTTAGATTCATTCCTTTTCTGATTTGATATTAACAACTTTAGCTAGGTATGAGGTAAGTGAAGGTTGTTTTTGGTTGCAGTTGATATCGTGTTTATGTCATAGATTCTTCATTTGTAACATAACTGTGACTCTACTTAGTTATTATGAATATTTTGTTGAATTTATTTTGATTCTCCTCTTATGTATGCTCTTAAACTAACATAGGTGATTGGAGATCGTAAATGGAAGGAAGTGATTTCTGTCTTCAAATTCCCAAACTCCGTAACGAGCGCATCATTTGTATTGCGCAAATACTATCAATCTTTGCTTTATGACTTCGAGCAGGTTTATTATCTCCGTAAGAAATCCCCCTCTTTTTTGATGCCCGGTAAGAAACAACTTTTGTTTGTCCTTTTAACTGATGATGTAATAGATTTTGTTCTAAAGCATCAAAACATGCAATTTAAATTAGCCAAAAAGGAGTTTGCCCTATTGACAGATCAACTGTTTCATATCATCAGATTCTAGCGGCAGGAGCACATTGAGCTCGAAGGAAAGTGCTCCTTGGAATGATTTACAAGGTCAGCATTATCAACCTATTATTTAAGTGCAAGAGGTTTACTACATTGATTTTTTTATTCATTTGCTAGTAGTTACTCTCTCCATTCCTAAATGTAAGATCACTTTCCCTAATTTGGTTAGATTAAGGATGCTAGTTAAGTTAGTTATCAACACATCATTTACCAATCTACACTAACCATATACATTTATTGTCATTCTCCCTCTCTTGCTTCTTTATTATAGATTAGCTTTATTAGGGTTTATTTTGGGGAAAAAATTGGAAAAAATTAGAAAGTTGCTTATATTTAGAGACAAATTGAAATTTGAAAGTGATCTTATATTTAGGAACGGAAGGAGTATATAGGTTCTACTGAGAATAAAATCTCTAGCATCAAGCATAAATAGTAGATTTTGTGTCTTCTGCTGTTGGTGTTGGGTAATAATTACTGGTTAACATCTCTATGCCTTTGGTATTGTTTTTTAACTAATACATAACATCTCTATGATTTGAGAGTTTTGACTTTCAAGTTGTCTATAATAGTTGCACACTTTCAATATAATAAAATTAAGTTTAGAGGGATAATTACCCAAGATTTCAACAGTAATCAATCCGAATGCTGCACTAACCCTAACTAATGAAGGCTTATAGAGACCTTAAGAGAAATGTGCTACATGACAAGAATAATGAAATTGAAAAAAGAGTTAATACTACTTTTGGTCCTCAAACTTTCAGTCAGTTTTAGTCCCTGAAATTTAAAATGAATGGTTTTGATTTTCCAACTTCTGGTCAATTTTGGTCTTGGTCCTTAAACGTTAAAATTGATGGCTTTGGTCCTTGAACTTTCAGTTCATTTTGGTTTTGGTCCCTGGGTTTTAAAGTTTAGGGATCAAGACCAAAAGTGACTGAAACTTTAATGACTAAAGCTATCAATTTTAAAGATCAAGAATTAAAATTAAAATTGGCTAAAAGTCTGAGGACCAAAACACTGATTTCAAAGTTCAAGGACTGAAACCAAAATTGACTGAAAGTTCAAGAATAAAAAATTATATTAACCGTTGAAATAAAATAATATAATCTGATGTGGGCTCTTTTCAAAATATAAATGCAACAGAAAAGTATAAATGCAAGAAGGTAACAATTGAGGGAAATAAAGATGTATTGCTATTCCATATTTCTGAACCGAAACATTGCTCTACAAGTGAACTTTATTGATTTTGGCCTGCACCCTATTCTCTAATACATAATGGAAAACACTCTGAACTGAACACAACAAATCTGAACGAGGTCCCTCACTAATAATGTTCAAGAGATTAGCACTCTCCTCACCTCGATTTGACTCTCAAAACATAGTCTCAGTCCTCCAAAAGTCATACCATAACCTGGATTATTGCCAGTTTACAACATTATTGCCTATTCCTCGTACCATGACCTGGATCCATAGGATTGTAAACTGTGCCTGCTGTAGTTTTCTGCTCTAGCCCTTGTGTCCCCTTAACTTTCCTTTTATAGGTCTGATTAAAACCATCTATTATATCACTTTTTTAGAGCAACCAGACTTAACCGCCTCTATTGATCTGTGGTGTCTGATTGCTCATGCTTGCATGCTTGCAAAATTAGTGAATAATTTGATCCATTGTTACATAACTGTGAATTGATATTTAGAGGATGTAAAAGGAATTTTACAAGTAGAAGGGAGATTCTTGATATGTAATATTTTATTCTAATTGAGGTCTGTATAGGTTTCAAAAGGAGAAGAGAGGTTTATGTGATTATGGTAAAAAAGAAGGGAGTTCAGTATATTTTACTCATTGACAAATGTAATGCTAGTTTTACTGAAAAAGAAAGCATCTAACATTATATTTTGGTTTATTGGATAGTCATGGGAAATAGATAAAATTCTCAATGTGGCCAATATGATGAACACGGTACAAGAGTATCATTATTGGCTACACATGGGAAGCATAATTAAGAATATGGATAAAGGTGAAAAAATATATATGGTAAAATTGTAAAAGGGGCTTCCAGTTCATGATAATTTTGACGGTGTAAAAATATACATGGTAAACCAAAATGGGGCACCTCACCATCTTTGTTAATCACTCCTATGGTGCTGGGTGCCTCTTTTACAATTTACAATTCACCATGTATATTTTTCACATTTTACAATTAACTATGTATATTTTTGCCCCATTTTAGTTTACCATGTATATTTTTGCACCCTCAAAATTACAATTATGTTGGGTGCCCCTTTTACAATTTACTATGTATATGTTAAAGAATTATAGAATTAATATTAGTATTTCCTATTTTGTAATAATAGAATCTTAGTCATAATGATGAATTTATGTATTAGGAAATATATAAAGTAGAAGAATATTATTTTATTATTAAGAAATCATATTAGGTAAACTTGTAGGAGAAGTTTATTATCTTTTAGGAAGATTTTGTATTATAAATATGATACCATATCAATGAAATAATCATCGGACTATTCATCCATTTTTATTTCCACAGTATATATTTGCACCTTAACCCTTAAGAATATAAACACGGTATAAGAGTATAATTAAGAATTGTAATAAAAAAAAGAGTATATTAAGAATGTAGAAATGGTCATACATGGGAAGCATGTTGTAGAATTATGGTAAATTACTAATAAATTTAAAAGATCTTTAGAATAATCTAAACATGCTACAAATCTTTCTAAATATAAAATATACTAAATACAAAATGACTCTTAAACTTGCTTTCATCTACTTGTGCTACTTTCAAAAGTTGCATGTTACGCGGGATACCTCTTAAACTGTTACCTGCTTTATTTAGCCTCATTTATGGTGAAGCTACTTCTGATTGACTAGGGTTTCGTAAAGCGAAACAATTGCCCCTCAGATTCCCATCATTCTCCCCTATTATGAAAGAGTTCAAGAGATTTCCAAAACTTATTGATTAGATCTTTCTCACTTGCAAAAGTGAAAGAACACTGCTGGAATAAGGGAAGTTGAAGTTCTCCTTTTTCACTGAACACATTTTCACTATTTCATTTTTCTTTTGTTCACCTCTTGTCTCCTTTTTTCCACAAAAACGGCCACATAAGTCAACAATATTTGACTTTGAATGAACGTTGTTTCAGATTATTGGAGCAAGTAAATTTTAACTTTTAAAAATAAACTCTAGAGCCAAATTACTGTCACACCTGTTGAGGTAAAATCAGGGAAGGTATGGAACAAGAAAGGTTGTTGGAATGATTTTGATGGTAACGTCTGTGAAACTCACACTGCAAAGGTTAGCACATGAGATTTGGACCTGTGAACCACAAATCTGACTGTCATACATTTACTGTAAGACTCAAATTCCATTCTTCAAAATGAAGCCTCAATCGTATAAATAAGAAAGAACAATAACTAAAGTATGAAAAAAATGTCCAGCCCCTGCATTATTCCCACAATAACTAAAGAATGAAATCTGCTTTAATATGTCTTTTATGTTGATTTCATTATCTTCAATGCAGTTAGCACGCTGGAGCAGCATCTTGACTCTTTGGTGCCTGGTACTATCGACTTGAAGTTTGATGGTGGATATGTAGTCACTGTGAATTTGGGTTCTGAGCAGCTGAAAGGTGTGCTTTATCATGTACCTCGTTATGCATCCCAGAGTTCAGCATCCATACCTACTTCTCATAATCGAAAGAAGTCGAGGTTGGGTTCACATGATCCATCTCGGCCTAAATCAAACAGAAGTGGCTACAATTTCTTCTTTGCCGAACACTATGCTAGGCTAAAGCCTTCATATTATGGGCAAGAGAGAGCAATTAGTAAGAAGATTGGATATTTATGGAACAATCTCACTGAATCAGAACGACAGGTACGGATATTCAAATTTCACTAAATCTTTGTTATGTCAAATGTTTTAAGCTGCACATTTTGGCACAGAATATTCATGATCAAACTTGAGCATGCATCATGACCTGCTTTTTTTCCTTGGTTTCCATTTGGAGATTTTGTTATTATTACAATACAACAAAGTGTTATCCCACTAAGTGGAGTGTGCTACATGGATCGTACAACGCCATTGCACTCTATTAGTTACCAAATCTATGTATATGTTATTAATCTAAAGATCTCGCTCTATAATCTCATTGAGTGTTCTCTTTAGTCTTGCCTCTACCTCTTTAGTCTTATAATAAAGGTCCCTACTCTTGATCTATCATTGGCAGAGCATCTAATGGTCTTATTCAAACTTATCCAAACCACCTCAAACAATTTTCAACGACTTTCTCACTAATATGTTCCACTTTAGCTCGTTAGCGTATATGAGCATTATAATTTTATCTTATATAACTACACATTTGACTCTAAACCTTCATCTCGGCTATCCTACTTTAGTTTCATGTTGCCCATTTAAAAGTTCAACATCCTTTGCCTTTTAATACTCCTGGTCTTGTAGCAGTATGATAAAACTTCCCTTTTACCTTATGAGTTACTTTAATGCTGGCTGCTGTAACTGTAAACGACTCCGATAGTTTTTCTCCACTTATAACGCCCAATTTGAATTCTTTGATTAACATCACCATCAGTTTCTCCATCCTTTTTTTGCCAAAACACCATCTTATTGATAATTTTTTTGGTACGGATTAAATTGAAATCTTATTTTACATTTTGAATTTTTTCACTGTCTGATTTAATTACTTTCAAGCTATTTTCCCGGTTTCAATGCTTTAAGCTATTTGCCTCCTTTATTGATTTTTTTGGTGTGACTAAAGTATACATTGAGTTCATTTTAAAAAGTTTTAGTCCTTTTTTAAGTTCTTTTTAAAATATTAAAAAACCTTTCAAGTGTTGATATATTACATTTAATTTTCTCAAGAACAGTGATTGTTACAAAAAAAAAAATCATTGCAGATTAACGATGTTTGGGATAAAAGACAAATATTTTCAAAATAATTTTTGAAGTTAACTCTGCATATATTGAACTTCATGTCTATCTTATGTTATAGTCGGTCCCAAGCTCTGGTAAAGGAGCAGGGTTGTGTTAGGCCCTTAATAGCCAACGTAAAAAATTTGTAAAATCTCATGATCATGAACATACAAATATATTATGCTAATGCTAAGTCATTACTCATAAGTAACGCGTTGTATTGCTCGAGTACAGTGACAGAGCTAAAGTTGTTGCATAGCTCTAATGCAGTGTTAAGAAAGTCAGAGCTGCTGCATCCTCGCCTGAATGCAGTGTTAAAATGATTAAGGCCTACCACACTCTAATGAATGGGGGCGGCTAAAAAAGCTAGTTCATGAGAGTAATAGACTTTATAATTGATGTGGTTTTGCATGATATGAAGCCTATAATAGAATCTAGAAATGCTCGGTGCCTGCATAAACTTGTTTAAGATAAAAGGAGTAGGATGTGTCTGTCCTTACTTTTAGTATGAATTATTGTTTCAGTCTCTTCCATTTAGGCCTTTTTGCACTGGCCCAGAAAAAAGGTGTTCTGATGTGTTCTGATGCAATTTATATGTTATTGTTATGCTAGATTTATCAGGAGAAAGGAAGGATAGATAAGGAGAGATACAGGACGGAAATGGAGGAATACAAAGCATCCAATAATTTGACTCCACAGTATTAGCATCAATGCTGGAAACCATTGCTATTTGGAAATACCTCAGTTTTGTACTTGTTCTTCACTTTCATTTCAACTAAGGATGATCCTAAGGGAAAACTTTAGGATCATGCTGGTGGGTGATTTGATGATAGGCTTTACGAAACTGGTTGTATCTATTTTAGGGATAATTGTAGTAGTAGAAGCAAGGGTCTCTTGTTCAGTTCTTGATGCATCATTATCTGGTCCCCAGACTAGTTCTTCTGCCTCCATTTTTGGTTGTTGAGCGTAAGACCTGGTTTGTAAACCCAAAAACTAATTATTCAAAAGAAAAAGAAAGAAGCCTGAGAAGGGTGCCTCTTGTTCAGTTTTTTTCTTGGTGAACAGGATTTGGTATCCTGGAACTCTATCATTTTAAAGAAAACGGGCTGGATGCACACACAAATAACACTTTAAAGAGCTTGATGATTGAGAAGGTACTTCCGAGTGTCTTAAGACGCAACAAAATACTTTAAAATTTATTGTTTGCATTTAAGAAAGCTGTAAAATATTGGATACCTTAACCCATTATTTGAAATATTAATCCATTTGTAGATTTTTATTATTTCATTTCCTTTTCTTATATTTACTTGCGTTATTGTGGACTCATCAATTTAAATAGTTTGCAACTTTATGTGTGGACTGTGTAGACGATGGAGATCTGTATAAATGAAACTAAAATAATGAAGTATATAATGGGGGAAGAAAAAATAAAAGTCGGAGAGAGGGGTCAATGAAGTCTTTAAACTCCAAAATGAGTCAACAAAAACTTTAAACTCTAACTTGCTCGAATTAAACAAAGGTAACAACACTACGAGCAGTCTAAGAAGAAGCATGATTGGGCATAACACTCTCATCTCATGCGTTCAATTCATCTCAAACAATAAAAAGAGCAGTGAATAGGGTATAATTCATCTACAACCTGATCAAGTATTACCATTGTAAATGATTTCCATACACGGATGCTTGGATCTAGTTATGTCGATATTACCTCATCAGCTCATTCATCCTCTGAATTGCATGTTCCCAACCTTGCTTTCAATATTCTTTCAATAAGCCATCTTAGTAGGAGGGTTAGTTGCTATTCTATTTCTCATCTTGATTATTGTGTAATTTAGGATATTGTGACGAAGAAGGTTATTGGTAGAGGTTATGAATCTAGCGGTCACTACATTCTTGATGATCAGGCATCTCACGTGCCACGACCAACTGTTTGTGGCCAAGTGTTTAGACCCTTTTGAAATGCATTGTCGACTTGGTCATTTGCCTCTATCATCTTTGAAGAAATTGTATCCTCAATTTAGTCGGTGCCCGCTTTAAATTGTAATTCGTGTGAGTTTGTCAAACACCATCATCTCTCACTCATGCATAGAACTGATAAGTGAGTTGCATTACCATTTAAGTTAGTTCATTCGGATGTGGACCTTGTCCCTTTGAGTCCAAAGTATTTTGTCACTTTTGTGGATGACTATTCCTGGGTCACTTAGCTATATCTTATGAAAAGTCATTTTGAGCTATTCTCATACTTTTGTGCCTTTTTTGAGGAGATCAAAACCCTATTTGGTGTCTCTATTCGGATTTTGTGAAGTGATAATGATAAAGAGTATTTTCTAGAACCTTTCAATCCTACTGATTCAAAATGGTATTCTTCATCATCACTCCTCGTGCTTAGATACACTAGCTCAAAAAGGTGTTGCGGTAAATGAAAGAATTGATACTTACTTGAGGTTGGTCGAGCACTTATGTTTCATATGAAGGTTCCGAAGCCATTTTGGGTTGATGTAATGTCCATTGCTTGTTTTCACATCAACCGCATGCCCTATCTATTCTTGATGGAAAATTCCATATTAGACTTTGTTTCAATCAAATGTCTTATTTCTCATTAATCCCCGAATTTTCGAATATGTTCTATTAGCGAACACTTGCAGGCATGATTCTTTTTCTATGTTAATAACATTGGGGAGTTTCTAATAGTAAAGTTTTTGTGAGGTTCACCAGTAATACTCATCTATAAGATATAGAGCAAATGTAATACTGTCGTTAAGATTGGATGGTTTCTATAAAACTTTATTATCGTGAGGTCCTTAAAAATCATCTAATTATTACTATGTCTCAAGAGACTTGAGGGCAAATAAATTTAATTGAGAAAAGACTACAACACCTTAATTGAAACAAGTAATTCCTACACCAGACTAGAAATTAGATGATTTCTAGGGACTTCATGGTGACAAAATTTTAACGGAAATCATCCAAATTTAATAGGAGTATTACATTTGCTCTGTGTCCAATAGATGAGTATTATTGATGCACCTCGCGAAACTTGGGCATTCCTAAGGTCAAAGTTTAGTATTAGATTTACACATTTGCCCTTATAATTAAAATAAAATTAAACATTTTCCTTTTAACTCTGTGGGCAGTTTTTGCTATTGACGTTTAATCTTATTGTCATATTAAGAAAAATCTCATTGTTGATCCTATGATAAAAGTTCGGTGTTATTGTTAAACCTTGAAATAGTTATGTACTATTATTGATTTTAGGGCAATAGTTATATATCATAAATGGACTTTCGCCCTTACTTTTAATAGTTTAGTCCTTATTTTAAATCAAAAAGTAATACTCCCTCCGGTCCTAAATATAAGACCTAATTGACTTTTTGTGGAAAATCCTTGAAAAGGCAAAATAGGTTAATTATAAATTGATTTACCTAATTTTCCCCTTAAACTAGTTTATTTTACCTATAAACTAATGGATAATCTAAAAATATATCAAATATGTCATCATTTAATAACCTATTTCGCAACCTTAATCTCTCCAAAAAAAGTCAATTAGGTCCTATATTTAGGACCGGAGGTAGTATTATGAAATGATAAGGTGATATGACCAGATTTTCTTTAAGGATTTCATATCAAAAGCTCCTTTTTTTTTCCTTTTCTCTTTCGGTTTGCTCCTGCCCTTTCCTCAAAAATAAAATTATTTTTTAGTCTAATTTTTTATATTTTTATACCAACAAATTATCATAAAATTAGTAACATTTTGATATCATATGGGTAAAAGATAGTTCATTTTTTAATTTTATATGGTTTTTCAAAGATTTCACACAAACAAATCCTGTATTTCTTTCAAGTGAGTGAATTTAATATTTGAAAAATAATATAAAGTTGAAAACTGTAAATTTTCGCACATCAGATATCAGAATTTCACTAATATTATGTTATATCTGGTGGTATAAAAATGTAAAAAAAACACTATCGCCAAGATAAAGTTATCTCTAGGCATAAAACATTAGAGGATTTGAACACAAGGAGAGAAGCCTAATCCTTGACAGAGATCCATAGTTAACAACTATAGTAACTGTATTAACCACTTAACACAATAAGGACATAGCATATGTTTCGCTCACAATGGTAAAGTTGTTAACTACTCGAATAAAGAAATAACCTCTCTAATAATGGTATTAACACAAGAATAAATGCATTAATCAGTTAACACTACCAGAACATAGCATCAATTTCGTTCTAGTAATGGTTTTGAGACCAACTAATAATATTCAGCGAAAATGAGCTACATTAATGAACCAACAAGTTGTTGATGACTATACTTTAATTTTTTTTATCAGAAGTTGATGACTATACTCAAGTAACTAATAATTATGCTAGAGTGGTTAATTGTTATACTCATGTAGTTAATAATTTTCACGACATTGAGTGAAAATGAGTCTAAGCAATGAATCATTGAAGTGGTTAATGACGAGGGGTGGGCAAAACAAACCGAAAACCGAAAACCAAACCAAACCAAATGGTTATCGGTTTTTCGGTTTCGGTTATCGGTTTCGATTTCGGTTTTCATTTGGTTCTCATTTCGGTTATCGGTTCGGTTTCGGTTTCTTTAAAAAAATAATTGTTAACCAAAAAAACCGAAAAATTCAATATGATTTAATAAAAACCCAATAAATCAATATCAATAATAAAATGAATTCGGTTAAAACCAAAAAATACCCATATGTTTCAGAAGAGGAATTCGTTGCTTTTTCGGCTCATTCAACATGTTCCTTTTCCTTTTTCACCCTCTCCATATTCCAATTTTTCCTCTTATTATTTTTCTGCTCATTCAATGTCTAAGATTATACTCTAAGTTTACCTCAAATGTCTTTTACTGAGTTCAATAGATAGTTCCATATTAAGAGGAAATTACTAATGTTGGATGACTTTTAACATTTTGTAGTTTTCATTTGTTCCGTCTAAACTTGTAAAGAATAAAATTTTTCCTTTGGTTGAAGCAAAAAATTACATGTTGACTATGTTCTTTTGGAGGATCTTTAGTAAACAATGAATTTTATGTTTATGTTGAGTTTGCTATCCTCTATCCAAGATTAGGACAAATTGGGTGGCTCTGTTATTTTTGTTGGTTGTTGTCCTAAAAATGCTTGCTATTTGAATGTAATTTTTGGTTTGGTTGATACTTTGAATTTAAGTTGCTCTTATTTTGTGAGAAAAAAATTTATAGATTGTGTTGAAGCATAACTAGGTGTGGAGGAAACTTTAAATGCATAATCAATCTTAAAAAAATTCATTTGGGCCATAAAACAAAAAACGCCCAAAAAAGACAAAAAATAACCGAAAAATAACCATAATTAACCGAACCGAAATTAATTCGGTTTCGGTTTACCATTTGTAGACAATTCGGTTATCGGTTATTTTTTGTTTCGGTTCGGTTTTGAACTGAAAAACCGAATGCCCACCCCTATTAATGACTATACTCGAGTGGTTAATGCTTATGTTAGAATAGTTAGTGTCTTTACTCGAGTGGTTCACATTTTCACAATAGTATGCAAAATTGAGCCCAATTTATGAATTAACGAAGCGGTTTGTAACTATACTCGAGTGATTAACACTTTGATTTAACTTCTTTCTTAATCGCCTTTTGAGTTAAATGCAAAATTATTTTTTTATTAAGGATTGCAACAAAGTGGTGCAACCATGATTGGTCTCACACTAACCTTAAGTAAGTTAAATGAAAAAGAAATGACAAAACGGTTGGTTGTTTGTTTTTAAAAATTATTAAGTGAAAATTATCTAGAGAAGACTATACTTGTTTTGTTGTGTTTAATTTTTTTATCAGCAGTTTTGTTGTTTTTAATTGAACAAAAGGGAAAAGTGTTTGGTTTTAATAAATAAAGAGGAATGGGCCTTGGTGGTACATTGAGTGGTTCAATTACTTCAGAAGTTGATTGAGTTTAGTGTACCAAGTCTTGGTTAGAAAAACCTCTATTAAATGGAACTTATTAAAGTTTTCTCTCACCCGAATTTCCCTCGTGCCAAAGGGATCCTATATTAACATAGGATGGGGAATCACATTTTGCGAGTCCTTTCTGCCAAATTGACAAATTCCAATCACAAAAAAAAAATGCTCAAACAAAAAATAGAGCAATTTTAATTTAAAACAACCATTTAATAAACAAATACAATAACTAAGTCTTATCTTACTATATAACGTCTGCTACATGGATTGCACTATATTATTATGCTCTAACAGTAATCAAATCTTTAGATATATTATTCACCAATAGAAATCATCTTACAAATTCACTGAGTATTTGCCTGAATCTCCATCTTTCTCTATCAATTGGACTCCAAAATATTTTATCTATGACCCTCACTAGCGCATTTAAAGGTTTCTTTGGACATTTCTAAATCGCCTCTAACAATTGTTTTTCTTTATAGTAGGTGTCAATTCAACTTGTTCGCGTATATTGTCATTTTAAATCTTATCTTTTTTTTATATATAATTACACATTTATCTCAACATCCTAATTTCTACTACAACATTTTGTTTTCAAGTTGTCTATTCAAAGCCCAAAATTCACTACCATATAATATTGTTAGTCTTATAACAGTGAAATAAAACTTCTTTTTGCCCTTATATGTACTTTCTTTTTTTCTTTTTGGTAACATAGGTACTTTCTAATAGCATTCCTCTACATATATCATCCAACTTGAATTTTATGGAAAGAAGTTTCCAGTGATGAATGTGCGAAATTTGAAAAAGTATTAACGAAAAATAAAATGATTTCAAATTAAAAAAAAATGGATACTTGTTCCCGCAAAGTCCTTATTCTCATGAAGCCAAAATCCAGAGATAAATTTACAATGGAGAAAAAATGGTGTGAAAATTGAGAACATATGAACAGTGTATGACCATTTCATATGAGAACTGAAGAAACTAAACATAGCAGATTCATGTGGGGATGACCACCACAGAACTTGGTAACAACTGTGAAACAAAAAACCAGAAGACCATGATTAACAACATGAACTGTACAAAAAAGCATAATGTCACCTTACATATTCTTCTCTGCATCGTAAAAGTCTCCTCAATTCCCAAAACATCACCATAGTAGTTTCCTAGTTCGTCTGCTTTGTTCTTGAGCGCAGCAGCCTTGCTCTCAGCTATCCCAAGCTTGTTCAGAACTTGTGATTTCCTTTTGGAAGACGTTTTTAGCTCTTCCAATACATTGTGTTGAACAGGTTCCCAAACCTTAAAATTCTGCGTCATTTCTGCGATTACCAGGCATTCAATCTCTGTTTCAATCTTTTGCCTGAAGAAGCTCTCAAGTTCAGATTCAACTCTAAATTTTTCTGCTGATAAGTGAACAGCACTACCAGATTCTTCTTCAGGAAGTTCATGACTTCCCTTCAGAGATGTTTCAAGTTCATTAATCCTAGTATCCTTCAAAACAAGTATACCCTGTAAGTCACTTAACTTGCGTTCCAAAACATTTACGTCCTGCGTCAGGGTTAGGACCACAAGTTCCAAGGGATTTGAATATGTTGGTTCAGTTCCTCCTGCAGCACATTGATCAGATATGTATGATTCATGTAGTCTGGGATCTAGAGCAGTCATATCAGCTGTTGCACAGCTAATCTTCATTGAGTCATAATATGACGAGGGGGGTGAATTCGTAATCATTCCTAATTTCTGGATCTCTGCAATAATACAAGTGAATCAGATTTTAGGTTGCAAAATCAGAAGAAACACATGTGATACTTAATACTAAATACTTTCAGTAATGACCAATGATGCCGGGAAAACAAGGAACTTTTCATATAAAAAATGAAAATGATACTTATAATGTATGAGTCAATAGCCATGAAAAAGTCAGCCAAACCAATTGGAAGTCACGTTTTTAAATAGTCTACTCAAAATAAGAGTCACTGCCAAAGAAATAATGTAACACAGGTAAAAATTGCAGGAAGCAAAAGCAAATAAGCTCAACATCTCTCTAAAAAATCACCAACATGATCTTATCATTGTCCAAGGCTATGATGCATAAACAATATCTTTGTTACGCCAGATGTTGACGTTTTCAGGAAAATGCAATCATCATTACTACAACCAGATGGAAAACGCAAAAGCAAGCTATTACATACTCCCCTCAGTCCTAATGATAAGAGCCTGCTGACTTTTATTGAGAGATTAAGGAAGAAAATTAGACCCTAAATCTTAATAGATGTGACATGTAATTACGTGATCAGATAGTTTATAGGTAAAATAACTTATTTTTGAGGAAAAAAAAACAAACAATTTAAAGTGGTGTATTTTGCACCTATAATTTTTCCATAAAAGTCACTGCCAGTTATAATTAGGACAAGAGAGTACCATATCACATAGCAAATTATTTTCTGATGAATTTCTCCAGCTTGTCTATATAGGCATAGTGAATTTCGAATAACAATAAACAACTCTGAATTTACATTTATACTTCTACAAAAAAAAATTGGCCATGAAGAAATTTGTCAAAAGAATATGCATGACAGGTACTGTTCAGAAAATTTGAATAATTAGGGTTTTCTACCAATCCTAGCCATGGATTGCCAAGCTACAACAATGGATCAAAGCAAATCAAGTTTTCAAAGTAAAAAAATACAAACCTTCTTCAAGTGCCTTCTGGACAGATTGGAGAATACACAAAGAGCCAATAAGAGGATCCTCATCTGTTGGCGTGTTCCCACCTTTATCTTCTTTTATATCTGAAGAAAAATTTGCAGCGAAACTCTCCGATGGATGGTCCTCATTTTCATTGCAATAACTAGCTTGAACTTCTATGTTATTGTGGTCATGAATAAATGACCTTCTGTCATGCTTTTCATCATTATTTGCTTCAAAGTTGGAACTACTAAAAGAAGTGTGGGACAGAGAATTTTCCTTTTCCATCTTGATTTGTTCTCCTTCAGGTTTCTCCCTGATTTGTGTACGCCCCTTCACCCGTTGAGTCGCATTGGCTGAATTTTTTGAACTCATACTCTTAACTCGTTTTTTCTCCTGAGCAAGCTCTGATCCAGGTGGCATGTCATATCTAAAATTTGGTGCGCTCGTTACTGAGGAAGACTTGCTACTCCGATCTTCACTATTCTCAGAATCAGTTCTAAAATCAGAACCAGATCCACAATTAGTAGAGGCATCAATCAACCCAACATTGTTACCTCTGATTGAGGGTACAACAGGGTCTTCACTAATGTGCTTAATATCATGTGCAAGAGGTTTGCTTTTAGCGTCAGACAAACCTCGCTTCTGTATATTACTCTCTACACTCACATTTGGATCCTTAACAATGTCCCTCCTAATTCTCCTCCATTTCTTCAACCCAAAACCTTTCGATGCAGGAGACGAATTTGAATTCTCCGCATGAACAACATTGGATCTCAGATGTGTGAGCTCTTCTCCAATTATTTTTACAGTATTTCCTATTGGAGCTGGTGTAGTTGATGCTTCAGCATCAGAAATTCCATGGCTACCGAATCGACAATCATTCTCATCATCAACGTGTGGTTTTTCTAGGGTTACCTCATTTTTACTCTCCAAATCCATAACAAAAAACGATTACCCTCGATACTCCTCCTAAGAATAATTCAGATCAATATAATGATGGATAAAACAGACATGCAAGGCATCTAAGTATAGTGCCAAAATCTGGGACTAGAGCAAATTGGGAAGAAGAAAAAGTATATGTAGAGATGCAAATGTAAACGAAAGGAGTAATTATGAAACAAAGGAATGTGACAGGGGAAAGAATAACCATAAGGTCGCGGAGTGTATGCACCTTATTAACGAAGCCCTTTGAATTGAAGGAGATGATGTCACGAAGAGAATAATTAAACCCTAAATAGATGATTCTTGAAGAAATGCTCCTCTTCTTCTTCACAATTTACAACTTCATTTCGTAACATATACTACTCACATATTATATGCTTCATTAAAATCTGTCCAGCCAAGGCAAGATAAAAATCCATATAATTTAGCATACAAGCACTCAAAGCATCATAAGAACTTTTAAACATCACGCATACACATCTTTGCATCATTTTCAAATCAATTTGAGGAAGAAACATGCAGACCCAAATCAGTAACCAAAACAGAAATGAAACTTAACATTAGTTAGCTCAATCAACCCTTTCATATTCCAGCCTCGTTCATATTCATGATTTAATAGCACATGCCTCACAAATTCCTTCATTTCTCTACACACATACACGCCAGGAAACCATTGACAACGAAGCAGAAAAGAAATTCAAACATGCAAGGCTATATTCATACTAAAGTGAACCCCTGCAGCAACAAATTTCAAGTTTAAAACCTAAATCCCTCAAGAAAATCACATATTAACGAAGAGAAAAGGCTAGACATGAATAGAGAAGGCACACCTCAGCTCAAACTTGTCGCTGAATATGAAGTTTGAAGCATGGACCGACGTGAATCGCCGGAAATCGAAGAAAATGAAGAGGAATCGAAAAAGAAAGAGAGAGAGTGAACGAAAATGATGAAGGATCTTCTCGTGAATTTGAATCGCCAATCGCATGTAGAATGGAGCTAAGATTGAGTGGGTTTATGGCTACAGAAGACTCTGGTTGGTTGATGGAGAGAATTTGAGAATGGAGATTTGGAGATTCAGAAATGAGGTGAGGAAGGAGGTGTTTATGCGTTCAGTATGTGGGGAGGGCAATTGTATGTGTCACTTGGCCCCTTTTTATCTTTTATGAGGAAAGAGCTAATCTAGTAATTAACTATTTTATTTTGGGCAAAAATAATAAATGACTGTTTTGTGGTGCATAAATAATAACCAACTTTGTGACCCGGTGCAAAAATAATAAAACCGGTACTAAATGTTAATTTATTGTTTTGTGGAACCTTTCGGATATTATTTTCTAAATCAAAAATACCATTTTACCCTCTCACAATTAAAACTTAACCCTTCTTTCTTTCACCCTTCATCTTCCTATGCTAACTAGTATCAGCAATGTTTTAATTGGGAGGGGAAAAATGTATTTTTCACTTTCGAAATAATATCAGAAAGGTCCCACATAACTACAAATTAACATTCAGAACCGGTTTTATCATTTTTGCACCGGGTCACAAAGTTAAATATTATTTATGCACCGCGAAATAGTCATTTATTAGTTTTGCCCAAACTGAAAGAGTTAATTATTAGATCAACACTTTTGCCCTATATATATATAAACCTTTCTATTTTACATACTTGAGTATAATTAAAATTTTTGCAATTATATTTTATAATAGGTATAACATATTTACATTTTAATATCCACATACATAAAAGAATGGGCTACCCTCTGACGCGAACAGAATCTTTAAAAGCTAAGTTTGAAATCAATTGAAGGGTACGTCTGTTATATAAGTGTGCGATTATACATATATACTAAACCCAAAATAAACTAATGGTGTTAGTTTTATTTGTATTACTCCCTCCGTTCCTAAATATAAGACCTAGATAATTTTTTTTTTTTTGAAAGATTAAGGTTGCGAAATAGGTTATTAAATCATGATATATTTGATATCTTTTTAGATTATCCATTAGCTTATAGGTAAAATAAACTAGTTTCAGAGAAAAAATTAGGTAAATTAATTTATAATTAACTTATTTTTTACTTTTTTTAGGATTTTTCAAAAAAGTCATCTAGGTCCTATATTTAGAAACGGAGGGAGTATCTAATATAACTATATATTTCCCGTAAAGAATCTTTCTATGGTGTTCACATTGGGGACTGCATTTACATGCGGTTTTAAATGCGTGAATTTACTGATAAGCCTCTTACACTTCATGAATGTCCCTTCCTCACAAGTGTCCCTTCCTCTTACACTTTCAGTTCAAAAAAAAAGGTCCCTTCCTCACAAATCTCTCTCCCTTCAATTCCATCACCATCGCAGACCTAAACAACCCCAACGCACCTGATTGCCTCCTTCGTACTTTCTATCACTCTCACAAACACACACCCTTTGATCTCTCTCTCTCTCTCTCTCTCTCTACTAGCCACAATGAGAATGGCAGTATCCATTGCTCTTCTTTCGCTCTCCTCAGTGAACGGCGCCGGTGAATGTGCGGTGAGAAGCCAATAAACTAATCCTCCGTTTTTACTTCTTGGTTCGAAATGAGTTAGGGTTGGGAGGGGATTAGATTCTGATTTTAGGTTTTGAACTCTGTTTTTTGTGTTTCAATGAAGCTATTACAAACAACTATGTCACCCTCTTTCATATTCCTCCTCTTCTTCTTATCCTATCTCCTAATATTAACTCCAACCAATTCCGTTGTAAATTTCATTCGAAGCATGTCAAAGTTGGCATCAAAGCCATTTCTCCATGTCTCAATGTATGCTCCTACTCCCATTTTATGTTCATTTGTTGTTTATAAGTTTGTCCTATAATTGAACTATTCACTCTCTATTTTTTATATACCCAATTGACTCATTATTTGGACTACCTTTTTGTTTCTGTAGGTATTGTCTTAGCATGAGCTCTGCTAAAGGTAAAAAAAAATAATGAGCTTTACTGCCCAGTGAAGAGTATAAGGGTGTCGTGGATGTGTTAATAATAGTACTTCCATATGATGTACAACTTTGCTGTTAATAATAATTCTGCTGTTCAGATTGTATTAGTATCGCTATCACTGCATATTAGTTCAATTAAATTATACAGGATTAATGCATTTAGTTGGTTGTTAGTATTGTTATTTGTTTGAGTGTGATTGCTTCCCTTAATTCACTTTTAGTTTTAGGAAATTCAGATGCCTTTACCTCTTCAATGCAGTTTTGTTCTTAGAAACAATTGCAAGGGATGACTTAATGACTTACTGAAATTTTACTATAGTGATTTATGGTGTTTTGCCAATTGTAAAACTGCTTCACCCCACTCCCTTACTAGAATTGTTGGAACGTAGGACCTATTTTCTCTACACAGTGAATGGCCGTCAGTTTTCCCCTTCCATTTTGTGCTCAATTATGGAGTGTTAATACTCAATTATGGCCATCATATTAGAATTTTTAAATGTAAGTTAACAAAATATTGCAAGTTCAACAAAAACATAGCTTTAATCTGACATTTCGAAAAACATGTTATAGAATGAACATTCGTATCATGCTTCTGCACTAGGCATATTTTTCATGATCACAACATGAATACTAAACCATGCATCAGTTGGTTTCTTGACAGTGAATAAACTAAAAGTTGAGCTACACACTCATTGAACCAATCATCTTTCACAAAATCTGATCGTAATAAAATTTTTTACTCCTAAGAGTTACATTTGTGATGATTGAGAAATTGGAATAAGAAGCTATAGGAGTTACGTTTTCTAATTTAATAGTGGGCAGATGCACATATAATAATAATGCTTTGGTTTTCTCGCAGATTGGATGACGTATTCTGCAACTGATTATTTATTTTTGTCTTCAGTTGCAGTTAGATCACTGATTCCTTGCATCCTATCTCACTATATAATTGCTCCAAAATAGATAAATCAGTGAAGTTTTCCCTCCTCTCAGTCCTTTACAAGTATATTTTGAGGTAGCTTATTTTCATTTCTAACCATGGTTATTTTTCAAATCCCTAAAGACTCCTCTTCTACATTTATATTAAGTAGTGTTTTTTATGTTTATTGAACGAAGTAAACCTGTTATTGTTCTTGAAGTATTACATATACTGTGATTGAATATCAAGGCACTAATCCACAAAATTGGGTTCAAATTTCCCAAAATTAAGCACTAACAATAAATGGTTGATTGTAGGAAACGATAAGGGTTTAGTTAGAGTCTGTAAGAAAAGTTATAGAAGACTTGGTTGCCACTTCATGTGGATGTGACTGCCCTAAATTTTTCTTTACGATTTTGAATCCATTATGAAATGTTGGTTGTCTATTTTACAACTTAGACAGTTTCACTGAATTGTACCAAGTACTTCAATATTTTTTGAATGAAAGGATGATATTAGAGGTTTCAATTTTTGCCTCCAATTTTGTTACTCTTATTTTCTTTCTGGAGAATGAAAAGTAGTAGTAATATTTCTAATTTCATATCTACAATTAGTAGTAACATCTATGTTCCTAGAGTTCAATTTTTTGTTGCTTTCACTTCTTGCATACCATGATTTATTTAACTTTCAGCCATATATTTATTGTCGTTGCGCAACAACTTAGAAAGAATGTTGATGGTGTATCCTATTATTTATTAGACTTTCTTAAAAGGTGGAACAATGATTCTGTTTTGAACCTTTTCCTCATTGCAAGAATTATCTGAATTTATACATGCAAATAACATCTTATTATGCAACTTATGCCTGTTCATAATTCCTCAGCATTGGTGAATGTGGACTTCAATGAAGCCTCTTAGATGTAAACATTGATGTGCATAAAAAAGGACTTTCAATTATCTGAAGTCCACATTGGTGAATGTGGACTTCAATGAAGCCTCTTAGATGTAAACATTGATGTGCATAAAAAAGGACTTTCACCAGTAGAGTTCGTCGTCCAACTTTCTCAAGTTCTGGATGTTCAATGTTTTCTTATCATTTTTTATTGTTGCATTATTCAATAGAAACAAATCTTAGTTTTCACCATTTGTTGGTTATATGCTTTGTCTGATATGAAATTTGAGAAATTTTATGAAATTTGAGATTTTTTGAAGTTCTAGAGACTGTATTTCAGCTGTCTAATACCATACGTTGAATATCTGCTGTTACATAAATGTCACATGAGCATTTTAATTGAATTGCACTATTTCATATGGACTCTATCACTTCAGTCCTTTCTTTACCCCTGCTAGGTCATTGAAGCCTTATGCTCAGTCCTAAGTTTATATACCCTTTTTTTATGTTTCCTGATATGGATTTGCAGTGACACATATTGCAAACTTTCCTGATATGTAGCTACTGATTATGTATTGCGAATGTTGATTTGCCAAAGCTCTTCATTATCTATCAGTTTCATTTTATTTTATTTTTCCCCTCTAATCTTGATTGATAGTATTTCCTATTATTAGCTCCTGGTATTTCCATGCCTGCTTATCTCTAAGATGTTCTTACTTTAATGGAAGAAATGGGCTTTATTGCTAAAATCATTTATGCAGGTTCAATAGTTCTTTAGAGGAATGTGTTGATATCAATGGTATCTTTTTTAAATGGTCTGTGGAACATTATATACAGATCTTTTTTGCCTGGAAAGCTTTAGAGCCTGTTTGGATTCAGCTTCTGAGAATACCTTCTGGGAAAATAGCTTTTGGAGAATAGCTTTTGAGTAAAATAGCTTTTCTGAAAAATAGCTTTTGATGAAATGAGAGTGTTTGGATTAAGAATTTTGAGAATAACTTTTAAGAATAACTTTTGAGTAGAATATAATTTTTCTAAAAAATAGTTAGGATGAATAGCTTTTAATGTTTCTTTTATTTAAAATAAATGTTTTTCCTAAACGAGAGATCGAGGCTTTCAGCTGGAAAAGGAGAAAAATGTAGCTTTTCTGAAAATAGCTTTCGGAACCCAAAACTAGCTTTTCTTCTCAAAATAGCTTATTCAAAAAAAATTGAGTGTTTGGATGTATTTGTGTGAAACCTAGGTTTTGAGCCAGAATAGCTTTTGGAAATGTATCTAAACAGGCACTTAGTTTATTGGTCTGGGGCTTTCTACAAAAAAATAATGTACATATAAGAAAATATTATTAGCTTGTATTGTTTGTAGAAGTTATCTAAATTGAAATTTTATTTTGGGTCAGTTCACTTTTTAGTTACTGCTGTAAGATTAATGCTTACATATTCATACCAGTAAAGAAATTGTGGTGAAAACTGTTGTAGAGGGATGGGACTATATATGTATCCACCTCACACATGAAATACACCAATCTCTCAAACCATTGATTATTTTCAAATCTTTCCAATTTTTATTTTAAACCTTCATCATTGATCTTGGTATGGATATGCATCTGAGTCATTTATCATATTGGCTGTGGTATCAACCTTAGCTTCACCAAATTCAAAGACATCCATCTTTGCTTCTTGAGAAAAGCATAAATGATGTACAACAAGATAACACTCATGTATAGCTGGACATGTTTAGTTATAGCCTTATAGTTGCTATTGTGCTAAGATCAAATTGTTTCATTTCTTCATTTGTTTCTAGCATTATGAGTTATTATTTTGCATTCGTGTTCCTATCTTTTACTTTTATGGGATAAGTTAGTTGTCTGCTTCTCTTGAGTGTGAGAACACTTCAAAAGCCATGCTTTTGGTCTTGGATATGGGGACCATAAATGTGCTTCCTGTTTTCACTTCATATGTATGTGAGTTGAATTCTGGACAAGAGGACATGGTTAAATCATAATTTATTGTTAAATTTATAAGAAACAAATTAGTATATTCAGTTGCATTGACCATGGATCATTAAAGCTCTGTTTCTTCCTTTTGGCATTCATCTTGAAATTCATGAACAAGCTCTCTGTCGGATGCTTAGATGCTGATGGTTCCATTTGGCTTTCAAAATTTATTATTGACAATAATCTAAAAAATTAAGTTTAAAAAATTTTTCTTTCCTGAATCATTTGCATTTCACTTTGGTTTCTCTTAAGGGGATATGCTCTCCTCTGCCATTTTAATTCTTTCTATTCTATAAAACTTTGCTTTTTAAGAAAGAAACGTAGCTTCATTTTCTTCTTTACATTATTTTAGAAAATGTGTACATAGAACTTTGAAATATGATACTTATATGATGGTATTGTCACAGGAAGGAAAAATATTAGGGTGATTGGATTTTGAATGTGTTCATATTATTCTGTTAAAATGAATGAATGTATTTCTTTAGAAAGACCCTTTGTCATTATTCTCATTAACATTATTCTCACACACTCTCTAATTCTTAGCCTTGGTAAAGAAACTGCTAGGAGTAGTTGAGATTTAAATTTTAAAACTCCAATCCCTTTTTAATTCATTAAGAGAAAGTACTTTTAATTTCATGTTGCAGGATCAGTCCGTACCTGACTTGGATTCATGGGTTTATGGTCTCTTTATGAATCTAGCGAATGATGAGTACATGAAGGCTCTAATTGCTGCTATTTTATAGCAAATTCGGAACTGTAGGTGTTCTGCAGTTTATGAATGCAAGGATCCTGATCCTATTTTCACCTTCTCTCAAGCAGGGAAGATTTTAAATGAATACTTGGAAGTCAAAGACTGGTCATTAAATGCAATCACTCAAGAACTTTAACAAAATGCGAGTAGCAGCAGTGTTAAAAAATGGAAGCCACCTGAAGGTAAATTCCTTAGAAATTAATGTTGATTGCGCTTTCAATGGGGAAATGGAAAAGCAGCTCTTTGTATGGGTATAACCGTATAAGAGATAGGATGGTAATTTCAATTGATGGTGGCTTCCAAATTTGTGATGCAACATCAGTTTTCATGGGAGAATGCTTGGCTTTAGCTTGGGCCTTTCAGTATGCTTCAGATGACTGCTTAAATGGAAAACATGAATTAAGTGTTCATAAATGGAAAACAGTTCTAATGGGTGGTGCCCAATGGACTAGATTGTGGACCACCTCACCAATTGTTTCGGCTTTTAAACAAAAACTCTGGCGTGGGTCGTTACTTAGATGACTTTCTTCATTGTAGATTTCCTATTTCTGATTGTTTTCCTTTTATTTTTAGTGACTAGGCTTTGTCTTTAGTTTGAATACTTTGTACTAGACTTTTCTTGGTTTAATGAATGATATTTGGCAAAAAAAAAGTTGAGAAAAATAAACTAGAAGTATCTTTATGCCTGATGCATGTTTCATGTGAAAAACTAACTCTAGAAGAATATCTAACGCAGATGGAGAATGACTTCCACTTCAAGGACAATATCTTCCCATGAAGCTAAATGGAAAAATGGGCTCGGTCATGTCAATGAGCATGCATTGTCAACAAATGGTACAAAAGTTAGATAAGGAAAAGGACAAGCTCAAGACAAAATTTTAAGCCCTTCAAGAAGAATTTAAATTCATTGAGGCATTTTTAATAGATTTGCATAATTCTTTCGTGATGGTTACTCATCATCATCATTTTGCCGTAGTGAAATGTGGCATTTTTAAAATTTATAATTACTAAGCTTATGATATTGTTTTATATGCATTTTTAAATGTGGCATTTTTAATAGATTTAATACATATATTTGTTCCCTTACATCATTACCAAGTTTATGATATTTAAAATGCATCTACAATCAACTTATGCAATTTTGCTAAAATTAACAAATATATGCTAAATAAAAAATTAATTTACAGATATCACAATCCTAGCAGAGCTTAAAGAAAATTTTTGCGTATTTGAAATAGAGAAACTACTATTGATGAACGGGAAGTCACTTTTAGATTACCCTCTCATGTCAACCCTTGATTGAACTCCCATCAATTGACACTACAAATCAATTGATTCTGAACTATTTGAATTACAACCAAAAATATTCAACACAATCCATTCAAGCAAAGACCATGCTTACATATGAACAAACCAATTGTTTATTTTTAATCATATAATGGGTGCTGTTACTATAGGGAATGGTGAATTCTTTGTTGTATATGGATTTGGCACTAGAAAAACATTTCTATGAATTATACCAACAATAACATAATTACCCACAAAAATATCCAATACATTTAAATGCCACTGAATTCCGATAATATATAATAATATCCATTTTTGTATGGAAAAACAGAAATTGTGATTATAAAAACATTTTCAAATAAAAAAATAGTCAATGATGTGAAAATACAGAGTAAAATAATTTTTAGGAGGTTTTGTAAGAGAAAAAATGAAACATAGATTCTGATAAATTCTAATTATCAGTATAACATTGCAATGACACAGTTAAATTGAGTTTGAAAATAATTTAAAACGTAACATAATTAGAACTAAACTTCAATCATATTATATGAATTGGACTAAGACTACTAATCATGTTAATACTTAACCTAAGATCAAGTGATAATAAAAAATCGCATAACACAACACCATCCCCGTGCATCGCACAGGGTCTATCACTAGTTATTTTTTATTTGTAAACAAGCTAAGTCAAGTATGATTGTATGAAGGATATGCACAAAGAAAAGAAAGAGAATAAGAGGCACGTTGGTTTTGTGAAATAGGCACTAAGGTACAAGTTTGTTCTTTTATCCTATAGGCATTTCACCGAAGAAAGAAGGTACTCCCTCCGGTCCCTAATGTAAGAGTTAGCCGTCAAAAAAACGTTTCTTAAGAAAACATGTGAATGTTAGTTGGGTGTCTGGAGTTAATGCTTCTTTTCCAAAATTGTCTATATTTATTATGGTACTTTTAAGAGAGAGAAATACATAAGCATTAATAAATATGAAAGAGAGTTAGGGGTAAAGTAGGAAAAAATGCATTAAATGAGGAGAGAATATGGGGTGAGCTCTTACATTAGGGACCAAAACCATTCAAATTTTGGGCCCTTACATTAGGGACCGGAGGGAGTAATAATTATGAGTTTCTAGGCTTGTGTAGAAATAAAACAATGATAAAATCACCAATAAGTGTTGTGATGCATCGAAAACAGTAGATGGGAAAGTAATAAAATGACAAAAGACAAAAGTGAGCAAGGAGGAACCTGGGAGGTAGCAACGGCTAGAGTGTTGTGTGTGTAAAGGAGAAGGGACAATTTTATATAGGGGAGAACTAGTGTTTTTCTTATTGGGCTTTCTACACTTAAAATATTATATGGGCTTACACCTCATTCTACATGTTGATAATAATCTTTTTTTTTTGTTTTATCTATCTCACATTATAGTTGCTCTCCTATTATGAAAGTCTTTTGAATATTAATAATCATTATATTTGTATATATTTTTTTATGAAATTTTACTACTTAATTAAATTCATTTGTGTATGATAATTATAAAGTCATACACAAATAAAAATAAAATAAATAACTAAATCCTATTATAAAAAGAGGGATGTTACAATGAACCTGTTGTTAGTTCAGGATACCTAGTGCTCCTAAGTGGTTACTTGGAGGGTAGATTAGGTCCATTACCCTTATCTTACGTGGCAAAAATGTAACCACGTGGCGGCCACATGGGCAGATGAACGGTCAAACATGATTGACCGTCCACTTGAGTTATTTCTTGACCACTTTGGTTACTTTGATTGTAAATATGGGTCTGTTGTTAGTTCAGGGTGCCCAGTGCTCCTGGGTGGTTACTTGGAGGGTAGATTAGATTTATTACCCTTTAGAAAAACATTAGTCTTATCCCTTGTAGCACTCTGATTCAAATTATGACTCAACTAAATTCCAATCACTCTTACATATCATTCAGCAACAACAAGAATAATTTCAATAAGAAATTTTCAATTAAGTTCAGCCACTGCAAACAAATCAAATCAGAAAATCACATACTTGCATGCCTATACAATTCATCTTTAAACTTCCAATACCACATTTAAAATCACAATTTGCAAAATTGACAGTCAATTATTATCAAAGCAATCATGCAACAATTAAACATACACTCCATTTCAAAAACATATCAACCTCATAAACACACCATTTACAATCAGCCAAGATACACACACATACACACACACTAATTGATTTGAAACTACAAATTCATTTCACAAGTTTATCCTCCAAATTACGTTAATTGTAATCAACCCTCCTAAGTTTTGTTTAACATTACATATCTAAACATTATTCATTTCAAAGGCAAAAATGATTAAACCAATGGCAAAATCCAAACTTCAATGTTCAATAATTTAACAACCACACTCTTCATTATCACTTTAATATTCCATGATAATTAAAAACATAGAATAATAGTCTTTGAAACAAAATTTTGTGAGCTACAATCAATTTCTTAACTCTACTAGGCATTTTATCAAACATTTGGAGTGCAATGATATAAACATTATTTATTAAATTTCCCATCATCAACACTATAACCCATACACCATTTCAGCAGCACCCAAGATAAAAACACACATGCATGACAATTTAACTTTATTCCATATCCAAGACAGTAACAAGAAATCAAATCAAAGAAACCACAATATTTATTTACCCAAACAACCCCAAAATCAACTTAATCCTCTATACATGGTTGACATATCAATTGATTACTAACATGCATGTACAGAAAACTGACTCAAAAAGTCCTATTAACCCTTAAATTTTCGTTCATCTCAACTCCTCAAACCAGAAACTCATTCGGCCAAAACAGAAAAATTAGGAAGAGAGGAAAATTTCAAACTTCACAAATCAACAAAACCCATACTATGAATAGAAACCTAAGATAGTTATTAGGTGATGCGAGGAATGTAAATGGAAAAGAAGTATGCAGAGATGTGAAGATGAAATTGCAAGGATTATTGGTTACCCATTCTTTATATCCTTTCCAATTGGGAGGATCAGATGTTATACTTGCGGCAGATTGGTTGGAGTCCTTAGGGGAAGTTTGGGGAAGAAGTTTATTTTGTAGAATTGGCAGAAATGAAATTGATAAAGTGTTCTTTGAATTAGATGGAGGGTGAGGTCCAGGAATTGTTGAAGAGATTTCCAGAGGTGCAAAGAGCTACTATAGGTCTACTGCCTTCACGAACAGTAGATCATGTGATTGATTTGCGGCCAGGTGCGATGCCACCTAACATTAGACCTTACAGATATCCTTATTACCAGAAGAACGAGATAGAAAAGATAGTGAGCGAGATGTTGCAGGTTGGCATAATACAACCCAGAAAGAGTCCATTCTCAAGTCCGGTACTTCTAGTTAAAAAGAAAGATGGGAGTTGGAGATTTTGTGTTGATTACAGGGCTTTGGATAATATTACTATACAGGATAAATTTCCAATTCCAGCTATTGAGGAATTACTGGATGAGCTTGGTGGAGCACAAATTATTTCAAAGTTGGATCTCAAATCTGGATATCACTAGATTAGAATGAAGCAAGGAGAAGGGTATAAAACAACGTTTCGTACACATGATGGGCACTATGAATTTTTGGTAATGCCCTTTGGACCTAAAAATGCTCCTTCTACGTTTCAATCCTTGATGAATGAAATCTTTAGACAATACCTCAGGAAATAAAGTAGGAAGGTCAATTTGATATGGAAAATAGTTGACCCCAACTGCATGTCATTTCAATTATTAATAATGCATTTAGGTCGATTAAAATTCACCTCAATTATTATTATTATTATTGTGAATGATTTGAATTTATTATTATTATTAAATTTAATTTTATATATATATATATATATATATATATATATAGGGTAAAGGTGCAAAAATATGACTGAACTTTACCCTAAGTTGCATTAGTATGACTCAACTTTTGCGAGGAGCTAATATATCACCAAACTTGGGACCGATGTGAAAAATCATGATTTCCGTCATATATTAGTAAACTCTGTCAATTAGTGGTTAGGTGTCAAAATAAATAATGACATGTGGCAGGTGGGTGAATATGTGGCAGGTAGAGAATTTTAATTCTCCAATTTACACCTCACCAACCAACCCCATCCCCATCATCAATCAATTAAAAACCCTAACCCTCCATTGTCTTCGTAAAAGCAAGAAGTGGCCGGCGAAGCTGTGAGGCGAGGAAGAGAGGTGATGTTGTGAGGCGGCGAAGCTACTCAAAGATGTCTTCGTCATCGTGGTCGACGTCTGCACAAGAGAGGAGGAGGATCACGATACTCAGACCAACGAGTAGGGAAGATAGATATGAAGGTGGCCTGAGATATTGTTATCACGGAATTGTGGCTCCCAGGTGGACATCGTGGACTGATGAAAATCCGGGTCGTAGGTTCTACAGCTGTCGGTATTACTATGACCAGGTAAGATTTGAAATTTCATCCATGCTCATACTTTCCCTTTAATCATAAGCATGGCCAAATTGATGATTTGGTATGTCTGTAGTGGTTTATGGTAGCACAAATTGATGATTTGTTAATTGGTTTCAATATAACAGAATAGGAAGTGTAAGTTCTTTACATGGCACGACAATAAATTTGAGGCAAGGGCCAACAATGTTATTCTTGAGCTGTTGGATGATATGGATGAACTGTATGATGAATTAATGATGCTGAGAAGAGCTGGAAATCATGGACAAAGGTTTTTGGAAGAGCTGGATGCAATTCATGGTGATCTGAAAATGTTGAAGCGTAGGCACAAAGTGAATGTTGCTGAAACAAATATGTGGAAGTCGAAGGTTAAACAATTGAGGACCATGATGCTGTGTTCTTGGGTTATATTCATAGTAATTTGTTTGTGTTGGTGCTGTAATAGAAGTGTCCATTGACTTAGTTCCATGTATGGTTAGAGGGGAGGAGGCTAACTTTTGTGGTTACTAATGGTTGTAATTTATGTAGTAGCTCATGATGAAGTTGAACATTGAGCAAACCATGTTGTTAAGTTAAGCTTTTGGGAGTTAGTAATGGTTGTAATTTAAGTAGTAATTTAATGGTTGTAATTTATGTTCCTAGGATGGTTGGTTGTACTGAAGATGATGCACCTAATATGAAATTATGTTTTCCTGAACATATTCATGGTTTCTTACTTGAACATTGATCATGTTGAACAAATTAAAGTGTCAATGAAAAAGATGGAATATGAGGTGTGAGATGAATAATGACCAAAATATATAATGAAAGAAACAATGAACACAATATGTGCATCAAAGACAGATAAGCAGCTTCATTCATACATAAACTTCCATGTTCTTCACAATTCATTAACCATAATCCATGACATCCCAAAAAACATTTTCCGTACCATACATTTCTTGTCACAATTCATTAACCATAATCCATGACATCCCAAAGGCATAATAAAACAGTAATACATCAACATTGATGTTTTTCAAAAGACATAAAACTTAATCCTCCTTGCCATGGTAGACTAGCTAGACTAGCATACATTAGCCACGGCCAAAAATATTTACAAACCACATTCAAGTGTTTCACCATGTTTGTCAAAATACTTAAAAGTTAATCATCCTTGCTGCCACTCATTTTTTCATGCTCCGGGTCAATATGCTGCTCTTTCTGGTGCTGCTCCTAGTTGCCACAATTCGAGCATGCTCCTGTAACTGAGCCCGTGTAATGCATGGCCTCCCATTCCACGTTGGTCCTGGAGGCTTGACTGGTAGTGTTCCAACTTCTGGGTCCGAGCCTTTGAACTTAATACTCCTTTATGCTGCTGGTGCTGATGAGCTTGAAGACTTAGCTGCTGCAATCCGCTGTTTCTTCTCATTAGGAATGGGGTACTTGACTTGAGGGTCTGAGTATTGCTGCATGTAATGGTTTGCCTTGCCCTCTTGTACAACTACTTGATCTGCTTGACCAGGCTGCTTACAAAAGGAAAAAAAATTTAGCATGGCCAGCAACTATGTGTAAAACATTTCATTCAAAGGTAATTCATGGTGAGCTTACATTGTATATTTGTTCTCCAGATGCCATTGTTAGTACTCCAAAGCCCTCTATGTGATGTTTGGTCTTAGATCTGACTGCCCTTGCTTTCCACTGGCTGTACACATTATCATCATCAGCAAAATGGACACGGCGCTGAGAGTTAGGCTGTGAACTAAGTGGAGGGGTAGGCTGTGCACTAAGTGGAGGGGTGGGTTGGGAAGCAAGTGGAGGGGTAGGCCGTGCACTAAGTGGAGGGGTGGGTTGGGAACTAAGTGGAGGGGTAGGTTGTGCACTAAGTGGTGGAGGGGTAGACTGTGCACTAAGTGGAGGGGTAGGTTGTGCACTAAGTGGTGGGGTAGGCTGGGACATGAGTGGAGGGGTAGGCTGGGACATGAGTGGAGGGGTGGGTTGGGAACTAAGTGGAGGGGTCGGCTGAGAGTTTTGTACCTATCATACAAATTGTAATACATGTCACATAACATATAATCACAAAATACATATAATACCACCAGCAGCAAGCAATACATAAATACATATCATATAGGAAGGCAGCAAGAAATAAGTCATGAATATACCTCTTTGCAACCCCTTTTGTTGTGGCCTTGCTTCTTGCAAAGTGAACATGTAACGGTCTTTCCTTACTTACTAAGTCTTTCAACAACAGCTCCTTCTGGCACACACTCTTTGCGCAATGGACGTGTGACTGTTTTAATCCGTCGTTGAACCTCCTCTGTTCTTATCCGTTTAAGCCTGGGACGGCCAGGCAGGTTAGGCACTTCTGGAGGCTCCACTGGTTCAAATTTTTCTGTGTCCCAGAATTGCCTCCCTCTCACTGTTCCAAACTTAGTAGCATATGTGCTAAGGTATGTTTCCTTGCTGTAGTATTCAGACATGTAGTCAATAGGGTCAACCCTCGTGTGCCACATCGCACCAATGGCATGTTGGCATGGAACGCCAGTTAGGTCCCAAAACCTGCAGGTACAATATCTCCGTGTAATGGATACTGTATGCCGGTTAATACCCTCTTTGACCTCAAACCCATCAGCCCCATTGAACCTCACTCTACAGCTTGTAGCCAACCCCCTATTGATGTCAAAAAATTGCATCCAGTGTGGGCTGAACCCACCCCTCCATCTACTAGCCTTCTGTTCACTACTTGCCCATTTATCCATCAACTTCTCGCGGATTCCATCAAACATCCTAACAACTGGCAGGTATCTAAACTCATCTATCCACTGGTTCAAGCTCTCCGCCATGTTGTTGTCCACAGTCTGTGAGAGACATCTATTGGAGAAGTATGCCCTAACCCATGCCTTAACAGGGTATGATGGCGCCTTAGATGCTTCTTCGTTCTCTTCCTTCATCAGATTCAAGCCTGTATACTTCTTCCCCCAATTTGCATATATGTGCCTAGCACAGAACCTATGTTCAGCTTCAGGGAGAACTGCTCTCACAGCTTGCAATAAGCCCTGCACACACATAAGTTAAGTTTTAGTCACAAAGTGTATGAAAGTGTAAAGCCAGGAACAACTGTATGAATGCCTCACCTTTTGCATGTCTGAAATCATGGTTATAGTGGAATCATCCCCCAGCTCTAAAGAGGTCTTGAGGCATTCTAGGAACCATCTCCAATGATAGCCTTTTTCAATGTCAACCAGAGCAAAAGCTATCGGGTATAGTTGGTCATCCGCATCCATGCTTAGCGCGGTCAGCAGCACCCCTCTCGCCTTGCCCTTCAAGTGTGTACCATCACAGCCAATAAGTGGCCTAATCCCAGCCTTCCACCCAACCTATACGTGATATATCACCAAGAAAATTCATTAGCCTATGTCAGATTAGCCATTGCAGAATTATAATCAAGCATTATCACTCAACATGTATGCATACAAACACAAAAAAAAGAGCTTTCTAAATCAGAGTACCAATCATAGCTCACCTTAGCGGCATTGAAGCACATATACATTCGCTTGAACACCCTTTTCCCATTGTTTAGTTCTTCACGACTTAACTGAACCCAAGCATCTGTGCCAGGATCTGATTGCCTTACTTCATTGCAATAAGCTTGGAGTTTCGCAAACTCATCAATGTAACTGCCTTCAATCTCTTCCAGTATAGCCCTCTTAGCCCTCTTGCACTTGTCTTTGCTCACCTGCACTTTCCATTGCTGCAACACCTCCTCTTTCATCTCCCTACATTTGAATTTCGGGTTCTCTTGCACTTTTTGTTTAAACAACCCAATAAGCCACTTCGCCTTAGCTCTTTTATTGTCAAAAGTCCTTGCACAACTATGTTCCCTGAAAAGACTATTCACCTTCCAAGCTCCAGACTTAGTGTCTTTTGTTGCATACAATCTAAAGTGGCAACCCTCCACACAATTAATGATGACTCTTGTAGTACCAGTCAATTCAATTCCTAGATTCACGGAATTAAGTAAAGCATATGTATCAACTTGTTGCATCAACTTGTCCTTGTCAGAGAATTCCATCCCAACTTCAAAGAAGGACATATTTTCAGTCCCACCCCTTCTCTCCACAGGAACTTCTGGAAATTCCTCGTGTTCACTACCATCTTCTTCCCCCTCATTAGTATCTGAATCATCACTATCCTCACTTCACTGCCTTCATCATCACATTCCAATCCACAGTTAATGTCTTCAATGCCACTATTAATGTTCCCTTCCACATTCCCTTCTACATTCCCTTCCACATTCCCTTCTACGCCTCTGCCTCCCTCTCCTTCAGCTTCACTATTGGACAGCTCTGGACCATTATCAAATAATTCAATGTTCCCTTCTACACAACCAATAAAATCATCTTCATCTGATCCCCCTGACACATTTTCTACTCTGGCCCTACTATTACCCTCATTTTCAGTTGTACCTTGTCCCAACCCAACCTCAGCCCTATCTCTCTCTTTCAAAATACCAACAGACCTTCCAGAGACCACTTTATTCAGAGTCACACTCACCTCATTTACTCTTCTATCCTCAACGTTGTTGTTGTTCATGTTGTGGTCCCCAACTTCTTTGTTTGAATCCATAGTCACTGCCAACAAGCAAATACAAAAACATTTAAAGGACATTTCGGAAAATACACTGTATACACAAGAGAATCTCTGCAATCGAAGCTCACATGTTTCGAATCTTCAGCCTTTTGTCTTTAAGCCTCCAAGAGAATCTCTGCAAGCACGTGCTCTGTGGTCCACCAATGTCTTCGAGAATCACTCCAACAGTCTACGTTGACACGCACAACCCCCTTCCACCGTCGATTTCGTCGAAATCACAAGGATGAGATCAAGTCAAAACCCTAACCCTAACCCCCTTTTTTCGCCATTCCGTCGCTCCTTCGACAATGTGTGTGTGTGTGTTTATTTCGTCTTTTGTCAGCCTTTAAATGTAATGTATTGTCTTTTTTTTTGGCTACTTTAAATATATTTGCCACATGGTCATTTTATACATGTTTGCCACATCATACCAATAACTAGTCCAGTCAGCATGCCATATGGTATTTTTTGCACAATAAGCATTGACTAACAGTCAACACCGTTATATATGACGGAAATCATGATTTTGCACATCGGTCCCAAGTTTGGTGATATATTAGCTCCTCGCAAAAGTTGAGTCATACTAATGCAACTTAGGGTAAAGTTCAGTCATATTTTTGCACCTTTACCCATATATATATATATATATATATATATATATATATATATATATATATATAATGTATTCTCAAGGCCACACACGTAATGTGGCCTTGCATGCTGTTATGTGGAGGCACTAAATAATTTGTGCACCTTCAAAATGATCATGATGCATGATCATGATACATGATCATTAGAGTAGAAGACGACAAACGAGAAGCAATTGTGGAGATAAACAAGGGAAAAAGGCGGTGGTGAGGACAAACTCTCACGTGAAACGTGCATGCAGAAACAGTGGTTGTACTTGTACCATTGATTTTCCACCCAAATAAAAGAAGAGGTCAAAGCGACTAATCACTTCCACGTGGCACACACAACGGTTGATCTGCACTCTAGTTCGCTTAGTTCAATTCAGTATCGAGAAGATAAGTGGCCTAATCTCCATGATTAGATCGGTTAGAGGGTGAGATAGATCCAGCCAGAGATCACTACATTAGGGAGATCACTACCTCCCAGAGGTCACCAGCTCTCGGAGAATAACCTACAACACCTTTTCTGATCCCTGAACACTTGAGATTATAGACCGAATCTCCCGGAGAACAAGTCCACCAAGTGATCCAACGACCTGATCATTACCTGCCCGAGATATCTGGAATCACCCGGAGGTCATTAACTGAATCTCTTGGACAACGTGCAGCACCTATTCGAGATACCTGAGCACCTGCCCGAGATATATGGAACCACCCGGAAATCATTGACCGAATCTCCTCGAGAACGTGTAGCACCTGCCCCAGATATCACGAGCCACCCGGAGGTCATTGTCCGAATCTCCTGAAGAACATGCAGCACCTGCCCCGAGATACTTGGAACTACCCAGAGGTGACAAGGATATAAATAAGCAGTCCCCAAGAGCATAAGATATATCCAAGAGTTGATACAAAAGCTAATATCTGAATTCCCTCTCCAAAGGCATTGAGAAAACAACATACTCTTATTTTTTACTATCTCATTTCATCATATTTCGATCGTTTGATTCCACTTCCTCTTTATTTCATATATGTAATTCCATTTTCCTGATTTCAATTCTTGTAATCTCATTGTACTATATGATCTCGTCTCGAGCTCCTAAATACCCATACCACTATTTTCTTGTAATTGCTCCGGGAGACCAAATCTTATAAAATAAACTTTATTTCACCTCTTTACGTTTTTTGGGTAACACAACAGTTGTTATTGATCCATGTTCATTAGATTCGACAGAGTTTCATGTTGGCCATTGAAACCTAACAACCTTCCTCCTTTACCTCGGCTTACGACCAACTATAAACATAGCAAGAAGTGCACATTTTAAGGAAAGAAATCTTTTGGACTAAAATCAGATGGAAAACCGAAAAGCAAAATCGTACCCATTGTTAATTTATGTTGCCTAGTAGTCAATGGTATTTACTTGAAAATCAAAATAAGGTCATTGCCCTTGTATATATTACAACATTAATTTATTGTGACTTCAAAATAGAAGCCCAAAAACCTGGTGGGTTGGCGTGAGTGGTAAGTACTCTAGTCCCTTAAGCAAGTGGTTGGGGTTCGATCTCAGCCCTTGTGAATGGAGAATATTCCCACTTGACAGGCGAGTGGGATACCTTGGTACCAAAAGAATAGAAGCCCATAGAGTGAGGACTTGTATAATACTCCCTCCGGTCCCTAATATAAGAGCCTAAAATTTAAATGGTTTTGGTCCTAATATAAGAGCTCATTATACATTCTCTCCTCATTTAGTGTGTTTTTTCCAACTATGGTGCGACAACACAACATAGGCCTTTAGTGTTAGATGTTCATGTGAAGTTTAATCGAACGAAGAAGCGAGAAATGTTTCAACCAAGAATTAGATGGTGGCAATTAAAAGGGGGAAAACGAGAAATTTTAAGAATAAGTTTGCAAATGAATGTTTTTGGGATAAGCAAGGATGTGCTAATGATTTGTGGAAAGAAATGATTATGATGGTGTTAAAAGTAGCCAAAGAAATTTTAGGTGAATCTAAGGGTTATATTAGGCGTGAAAAGGAGACCTGGTGGTGGAAAAATAATGTCAAAGGGAAAATTAAATTTAAGAAACAATGTTTTAAGGATTTACATATATGTGATAGTGAGGAAAATTGGGTCAAATATAGATTAGCAAAGAAAGAGGCGAAAAAAGCTATTAGTGTAGCTCGAGCTAATTCCTTTGAGGAGTTTTATAAAGAGTTAGGGACAAAGGTTGGGGAACAAAGAATTTATCAAATAGCAAAGATAAAGGAGCGGAAATCAAGGGATTTAGATCAAGTAAGGTGTGTTAAGGACGAAGAAGGTAATATATTGGTTACAGATGATAATATTAGGGATCAATGGAAGAATTACTTTTATAAGTTGTTCAATGATAGAGTTGAAACTTTGAATTTCGATATAGATGATTTGGGAATTAGTGTAAGGAATATCAACATTACATGTAATATTAAGATTAGAGTGAGTGAGGTTGAGGATGCTCTCAGGAAAATGACAAGTGGCAAAGCTGTTGGACCAGATGGTATTCTTATTGATGTATGGAAATGTTTGGAAGAAAATGGAGTGTAGTGGCTTAGTAAACTATTTAATGAAATTATAAGGTCTAAGAAAATGTCAGATGATTGGAGGAAGAGTACATTAGTTCCTATTTATAAGAATAAAGGAGATATTCAAAATTGTGCAAATTATAGAGGAATAAAACTTATGAGTCATACTATGAAGTTGTGGGAAAAAGTAATTGAGCGTAGGTTACGAACTGAGACTAACATATCGAAAAATCAATTTGGTTTCATGTCGGGTAGGTCAACTACAGAAGCAATCTATCTAATTAGAGGTTTAATTGAAAGATATCGTAGTAAAAGAAATTATTTACATATGATTTTAATTGATCTAGAAAAATCATATTATAGGGTGCCAAGAGATTTACTTTGGAAAGTTTTAGAAAAGAAAGAAGTACAAGTTGGGTATATAAGAGTCATTCAAGATGTGTATGAAGGAGTAATGACTAGAGTCAGAACACCTGCAGGAGAAACAATCGATTTCCCAATAAGAATTGGTTTGGATCAAGGTTCGGCATTGAGTCCGTATTTGTTCAACCTTGTTATGGATGCCTTAACTACAAGTATACAAGAAGAAATTCCTAAGTGCATGCTTTTCGCGTATGATATAGTCATTTTAGGGGATTCAAAAGATGAAATTAATTGGAAATTCGAGGTACTGAGGATGACTCTAGAGTCAAAAGGTTTTCGAATAAGTAGGGGCATGACGGAATATATGCACTGTAGTTTTGGCGATAGACAAACTCATGAGGACTTATAAATTACATTGGGAGATCATGTTATACAACAGGTAGATAAGTTGAAATATTTGGGATCAATTATAGAAGAAGATTGTGAAGTAGATGGATATGTTAATAATAGAATTCCGGCTGGTTGGCTTAAATGGAGAAAAACTTCTGGGGTTATATGTGATCGTAAGGTTCAAGAAAAAGTAAAAGGAAAATTGTATCGAACAACTATTAGACCGGCAATGTTATATGGTAGTGAATGTTGGGCACTTAAAAGACAACAAGAACATAAGATGGATGTGGCAGAAATGAGAATGTTGAGATGGATGAGTGGGTATACAATAAAAGATAGGATTCGTAATGATTACATTCGTGAAAGAGTTGGGGTAACACCAATTTCTGGGAAAATGGTAGACAATCGTTTAAGGTGGTTTGGACATGTTCAAAGAAGAGAATTAGATGAGCCAGTAAGAATAGTTGATCAGATGGTATGTGATCCCTATATAAGAAAGAGAGGCAGACCAAAGAGAACTCTAAACAAATTTTTTCAAAGAGATCTTTTAGTGAAAGGTTTATCACCAGGTATGACTATTTTTTTTATTCAAAGGAGCAAACACTAACGACTTGAGGTTACAAGCGCGATCGAACCCTCAACCTCCCACCTCAAGGGGAGATATCATACCACTGGGCTATAAGGCCCTTGGTAGGTATGACTATTGATCGTGCGAAATGACGCCGTGTGATCCATTTAGCCGACCTCACTTAAGTGGGACAAGACTTTGTTGTTGTTGTTGTATGTATTTCTCTCTAATAATAGTATCACAATAAATATGGGCAGTATTGGAAAAGAGCATTAACTTCAGACACCGAACTAACATTCACATATTTTTAAAAGTTTTTTTTGGCGACTAACTCTTATATTAAAGACACAGAGTACTACCTTCAAAATCAACCAAATGATTTTGGCTTTAAACCATGGTGTGTTACAACCTGCCAGCTTATATGGAGAAGTGTGAATTCAGTTAGTTAATTGTTGAAAGAAGAAGAAGTAAATTAATGGAAATCGTACACCAACAACAGCAGCAACAACGAGATCTATCTACCCGAAGAGTCATGATCATGATGAAAAAGCCGTGCGCATCGCGGTGAGAGATCCAAGATCTCCATTTCACAATCTCCATTGAAAGAAAGATTCGCCATGCGAGAAGTAGAGGACAGCGACGAGAGGCGCCTGCTGGCCGAATCGGAAGAAAAAGGCTTCAAGGGTTTCCTGAAGAAGCTCGACAGGGAGTTCTCCGGCAACAGCAGAGAGAGACGAGATGGGCCCCACACCGCAACAACCCATTCCCATTCGCACGTGATGGACGTTGATGACGTGGACGCGGCGCTGGGGGAGAGTGCGCCGCCGGAGTGGGCCCTACTGCTGATCGGGTGCCTGCTGGGCCTGGCGACGGGCCTCTGCGTGGCGGCCTTCAACAAAGGGGTCCACCTCATCCACGAGTGGGCCTGGGCCGGCACCCCCGCCGAGGGCGCCGCCTGGCTCCGCCTCCAGTCCCTCGCCGACACCTGGCACCGCATCCTCCTCATCCCCGTCACCGGCGGCGTCATCGTCGGCCTCATGCACGGCTTCCTCGACATCCTCGACCAGATCAAACACTCCTCCCCCAGTGGCGGTGGTGATAGCGGTTCGTCTTCTTTGTCTCAGCGGCAGCAGGGGTTTGATCTGCTTGCGGCGTTTTTTCCGACCATAAAGGCGATTCAGGCGGCCGTTACGCTGGGGACCGGTGGGTCCCTGGGGCCGGAAGGGCCGAGTGTGGACATTGGGAAGTCGTGTGCTAATGGGTTTTCATTGATGATGGAGAATAACAGAGAGAGGATGATTGCCCTCGTTGCTGCTGGAGCAGCCGCTGGCATTTCTTCAGGTATCATTCAAACTCTTCAAATTCTCAAATGATTTTATGTACTACTCAGCTGTCTATCTTTTAAGAAGGGCCGACTTTGTGGGTATGAGGTCATGGGTACGAATCAGCCACTGCTGTGCAAAAAACATAGGTTAGGCTGCCTAGTATATTCCCTTCCCTGGCAGCCTCATCAATTTTCCACTATTTTAAGATACTCCCTCTGACCCAAAATATAAGACCACTTTTCTAATTTGATTAGATTAGATTAAGGATGTTAGTTAAGTTAGTTATTAGCACATAATATTACTAATCTACCCTGACCATAGATATTTATTCTCACTCTCCCTCTTTTGCTTGTTTATTATAGATAAGGATTATTAGAGTTTGTTTGGAAAAAAGTTGAGAAAAATTAAAAAGTTGCTGATATGTAGAGACAAATTGAAATCTGAAAATGATCTTATATTTAGGAACGGAGGGAGTATAAATATAAGATCACTTTTAAATTGTTAAATGATTAGATGTACTCGGCTGTCAAATGGTTTTGCAAACTCATTTTGTATTTGTCTGATTTAGGAAAGTACCATTCCATTTAGTATTTGTTGCAACTTGCGAGAGTTAGCATTACACACCAAATATGGGAACTGAGAAGTATGAACTTGTAATTATGTGATTATAATTTTGATCACTCTACATGATTTTTGTATTAGAGAAGCCCTCAATAATTCCTTTGTGTTACCTTATAATAAGCCTGTGAGTGAAATTGATAATCATTAGGCGCATATTTATGATTATATGCAACTCTGTCTCATTATTTAATTATTGGAAGATAAATAGGAAAATGATGGTATGATTAATTTTAGAGATACTGAAACTGAAGAAAGAAAGATGAAGCAGCTAAAACCTAAAATTTCAAATTTGAAGATTGGAAACACCGGGTTGGGTGCAAAATAGTAGCCTAGACTGAGAAAGAGCTGTACCCTTTTCTGCCCATCAATATTTGTGGTTGCATTTATTGAATTGTACCCTAAAGTTTCATTCCTTTGTAAATGTTGTATAAGTTAGCTCTTATTTATTTAATATTTTTGTCCCTCTATCCAGGCTTCAATGCAGCAGTTGCTGGTTGTTTCTTTGCCATTGAAACAGTGTTAAGACCTCTCCGTGCAGAGAACTCTCCCCCCTTTACAACTGCAATGATTATATTGGCTTCTGTCATTTCATCGACTGTATCAAATGTTTTACTTGGAACCCAATCAGCTTTTACAGTGCCTTCTTATGATCTGAAATCTGCTGCAGGTACTTTCATTTCTCTTTGCCTTATGCTGTGAATATAATTGTAATTGCCGGAATGAAAATGGAACTCTAAGATACGAAGGAAAAGTACTTTACCAATCAGGCTTCTCTTCCTTGAACTGATTTGATATTAATACTATTTAAAGTAAAATGCGGCCAGATAACTGGAATTTTTACATTGTCAACCCTGTCATGGACACTCATGATAGGGATTGCAATAATCATGACTAGCCAATATGTAAATGACTTTATAATGTTCAGATGTCAGAAATATTATTTAGATTGTCAAACCAGTTATGACCGGATTGGATGTAAAGTACAGAGAAGACAGAAAATCAATCAACTGGTATCCAAAAACCTCCAACTTTACCAAAATGAGTGCCCTAACATTTTGTTATGATGCTACTGTGCAGAACTGCCTCTATACCTGATACTGGGCATGCTATGTGGTGTTGTAAGTGTGGCCTTTACTCGATTAGTTGTTTGGTTCAACAAATTCTTTGAGGTCATTAAGGAGAAATTTGGCCTTCCTGCTTTAGTATGTCCTGCTTTAGGCGGTCTGGGAGCTGGAGCTATAGCTCTTAAATACCCTGGAATATTGTACTGGGGATTTACAAATGTAGAAGAAATTTTACATACTGGGAAAAGTGCCTCAGCTCCTGGAATATGGCTGCTGACTCAATTAGCTGCTGCCAAGGTTATTGCCACAGCTCTTTGTAAGGGGTCTGGTCTAGTAGGTGGTCTTTATGCACCAAGTTTAATGATCGGTGCTGCGGTTGGTGCTGTTTTTGGAGGCTCTGCTGCAGAGCTTCTCAATTCAGCTATCCCTGGAAATGATGCTGTCGCCCAACCCCAGGCATATGCATTGGTAAGGTGATCCTTGTGAATCTCTTATTTCAAGTCTGATTTGGTTTGGATATGCATTTAATTATTGCAAGCTCATGCAATGAATGTTTTACTTATACCGCAGGTTGGAATGGCGGCTACACTAGCATCAGTTTGCTCAGTACCTTTGACTTCAGTTCTGCTTCTTTTCGAGCTGACCAAAGATTATAGAATATTACTTCCTCTCATGGTAATCATTCTTTAGTTTTATTACCTTTGCAAAAAGATTAGTATACCTCTGTATATGGTTAATGAAATGAGTCAAGTGCAAAAGCTTTTTCCCCTCTCAAATAAGATCATTTGGGATGTTCTTTTTTTCCCATGAACTGTTGTACATACAACATAAGTGCACATTGGTTAGATTTATGTCATTCTTGCTTCTATTAAAGCTAAAGGCATGTATAATTTTACTCATTTGTTTTGTGAAACGGATTCCTTCTATGCTATATGTCGCTAATTTTCTTTTATCTAAAATGTTGGGTACATGGAATTTATCTAACCTTACTGTGGCTTAAACCATAGCTAGGTCGCGTTATTTTTTTTCAGATTTCACATTTTAACCCATTCGTTGATTGAGGAAGTTTGAATAGAAATTTCCAATTCTGTTTGATGTAAAAAAAATTGTAGGCTAATTTTACGTCAAATTTCTGTGTGTTTGTCAACATTGGTCTCAGGGAGCTGTTGGGTTGGCAATATGGGTTCCTTCAGTGACAAACCAGACAAAGGAGAATGATGCACCTGATTCGAGAAGCTTAGCAAGAGGGTATTCTTCCGTTGCACCTGAAGAAGATGATGGACGGAACTGGAGACAACCCAATGGAGATGGTTTAGAACTCTCTGTTGTAGAGAATGCTATTGATCTTGAAGCTATTGATGAGGAACTTCTTCTAGAAAATATGAAGGTTGAGGATACCTTTCTCTTTCGTTTTAACTATTAATGTCACAGCTATTTTGTTTGACTCAACAGCATATTATTGATTATTTTTCTTATTTTCTGGCATTTTTAATCTTATATTTTCATGACTTCAATATATCATTTCTCTTATTTATTAGGTTTCCATGGCCATGTCAAAAAAATATCTGAAGGTTTCATTGTCTTTGACACTGAAAGAAGCAACTAATCTAATGGATAATGGCCAGCAGAATTGTGTCATGGTGGTTGATGATGAAGATTTTCTAGAAGGAATATTGACATATGGTGACATTAAACGGTTCCTGTCCAAGAATTCTAGCGATACTTCTAAGAGTGATTCAGGGCTTTTGGATGTATGTAGAATGTTCCCCATAGCTATCTTCTTTTTGTTGTTCATGGATTCTGTAGTATGTCTGAGGAAGCTATTGCTTCTCTGTTCAATTAAATGCAGGATCAACAATGATCTGTTGCTTCTATGTTTGATTGTACGGCAAACATGATTTGGGGGAGTAGAAACTCTCCCCAAAACACACTACTAGAAAAAAACAAGGGTTAAAGATTTCATTTGCATTTGCAGGAACGAAATCTAATTCATCTCATTTCATTTAGTAAAAACTAGAACTCCTTACAAACAAAGTTATATAGTGTGTAGTCTTTTGAAGAGTATATTTGAAGTGAACTGCTGAGTAGGCTACCTCATGGATATAGGATTTCATGCACAGATATGAAATATTGACTTGTATAGAGTAATTACATCACAAATATTCTATAAAACCTTTTTTCTTAGCTCCCTTAATATTGATCTACTGCATGTTAAGCCAACTTGAACATTTGGCAGGAGAGTACATGTCTTGTTTCTTCTGCTTGCACTCGAGGGATTAGCTATCGTGGAAAAGAGCGTGGACTTTTAACCTGTTATCGTGATACCAGCTTGGCTATGGCCAAGGATTTGATGGAAGCCAAGGGAATTAAGCAGTTGCCAGTGGTTGAACGGGGCGGAGAATTTGGTAGAGGAAAGAAGCAAAGAATTGTTGCCCTGCTTCATTATGACTTGCTTTGGAGCCGTCTCAGGTTTTATACACATCATTTTATACTTTGACTTAATCTACAATATCTGTCCTTTTCCTCCTTTTGGGCTTTTGGCTTATGAATGTGTACTTGTTTAGGAATGAAATTAGTAGACGGAAGACCGTGTTTCAAAGTAGGAGAGACAACAGTTTGCCTGTGATCCCTGCAAATGTACATTAACTCTGGAAAGTGAGACCGATGGCTGTTAAACCTCATGTTTTTTGGTTGCCTTGAGAAAGAGATTTTTGAAAGAGAGTAAAGTCTACAGCAGCCAGTTTACAGGAGCCAAGGTGGTGGGTGGTAACTTGACCGGCGCCACAGCATCTTGTTAAAAGTAGTTAGTTGATACTTACGATACGATTCAAATTTTTCAGCCCTCTCAAGGTTGGCAGTTTGCAAAAATAAACAGTCCATATTATAAATTCCCGTGTCATTGATATCCATAGATTCTTTTTTGTAAAACTGCACATAGCCACTTGTAAATTACATATAACAGAAGTTAGTCACTGATGTATACACAAACTTGAGTCTTCTGCATATTTACTTATCTTTTGTTTAGGATGGGATAGGATTTAGGGATATGATCTTTGGATTTGTGGAGTTTTATCTATCAACAACTTCTAGTTGATTTTAGTTCTAGATACTCTGAATTTTGTTTTTGTTTGGTGTAGGTGGTGGAATGACTTTGAGTAACTGATGTGAAAATTTAATGAAAACGAAAAGGGACTACTTTAGTGACCACTTTTTAATATATATTTATCAGTACAAGAAAATTCATAAGAGTTTACAGTATAATATGATTTACTTTTGTATTATAAATTTACTTAAACTGAAGAGTTTAAAACCTTAATTTGAACTACATCTTTAATATAGTAGATCAGCTATATCTATGCGGTTTTATTCGAAGGTGGGATCAATTGTGAAAGAAAGTTGGGCTTATCCTCTCTGACCACAAAATATTGTGCATGCTAAGGATGAGAAAACTGTGTGAATTATAGCGAAAAGATTAATCAAGAATGAAGATCTAGTGTGAATTTTAAAATGAATTGATCCCTCATACATTTATTGATTGGAGTGAGATAAAAATAAGGTAAGTTAAAGCATATATTTTGCCTTTAAAATTTGGTAAAGGTTGTCTTCAGCTTTCACATTCCCTTGAATAGGAGAGTGACATGAAACCAATTGTATTAAACAATTCTTTTCATATTCGATTGAATGATTAATCAACTATATCAAATGCATGAGATGTCAAAAGGTATGTTTTACGAGCATTATGTGTCTTAGGGTTATTTGTGATGTAATTTGATCCCTGAAAAAGATATTACTCCCTCCGGTCCTAAATATAAGATTTAATTGACTTTTTTGGAAAATCTTAATCCTAAAATAGAAAAATAAGTCAATTATAAATTGATTTACCTAATTTTTTCCTTTAAACTAGTTTATTTAACCTATAAACTAATGACTAGTATAAAAATATATCAAATACTACCTCCGGTCCTAAATATAAGACCTAATTGATTTTTTTTTTAGAAGTTAAGGTTGCGAAATAGGCTATTAAATCATGACATATTTGATATATTTTTAGAATATACATTAGTTTATAGGTAAAATAAACTAATCTAAGGGAAAAAATTAGGTAAATCAATTTATAATTAACTTATTTTGCTTTTTTATAAGATTTTCTAAAAAAGTCAATTAGGTCGTATATTTAGGACCGGAGGGAGTATGTTATAATTTAATAACATATTTTGTAACCTTAACATCTCCAAAAAAAGTCAACTAGGTCTTATATTTAGGATCGGAGAGAGTATTAGTTAAATTCAATTCAAATGTTGATATATAGATCGTGAAGAGTTTGGTTTGCTTTTTTTCTTGTCTTTTTCATGATTATGAGTAACTTTTAATGTGATGTTCAAATATTTCATTACCGGTTATTGTTCAATTAAAAATAACTAAATAGTTTGGTTCATGGTGCACCGTGCACCCTACACCATGAACTTTCTGTTGGTAGAAGACTCTCTAAATAGTTACTAAAATGGGTTAAAATTGCCTATAACATAAATTTATACAAACAGTGTTAAGTTTTTCAAAGTTTAAGAAAAAGATATAAAAATACTCATAAAAATTGGTCAAAGGTACACAATGCACCCAACACAACTAAGTTTTTTCTTTCTCAAAAGTCTCCATGTAGGTAGTGAAATTTTTTCTTCAGTGCCTATAATGTTCCTTGACACATGTTAGGCAAGACAAATACATAAGAGGGAGTGTGAATGTGGTATTTCAATAAAATATTTTTCAAGACTACAAATTCAAAGGAAATTTTAGGAAAAGGATAAAAAACAAAGGGAAAATTAAATACAAGTCCCTGGTAAGGAACATAATACTGAAAAAGTCCCAAAAAAATTGAAAAAATTAAAGTAGAGTCCCTTGGGACCTCACTTTAATTATTTATGAATGTGTGGGCCCCACATTTAATAATAAAAAAATTCACCCACCTTTTCTCTCTCCTCTACTTTAATTAAATGTGGATTTTTTATTATTAAATGTGGGACCCACACATTCATAAATAATTAAAGTGAGGTCCCAAGGCACTCTACTTTTTTTGATAAAAAAAAAGGCACTCTACTTTAATTTTTTCAATTTTTGGGACTTTTCCAATATTATGTCCCTTACCAGGGACTTGTATTTAATTTTCCCAAAAACAAAATATTGAAATCTTATACAAATTTTGCATATTGTTCCATTGCATTGTCAAAGGCCTAAATGTCCAATGTTGATGAAAGGGTGAAGCCTAGATTATAAGAGAAAAATTGAAGCCATATATGATATATTTAATGCAAAGGATTTCGAATCTTCATAATTTATTACTCTAGATTTGGTAACAGTTTGAAAAATTTAACCGTCATTATAGATTATCATTATAGATTAAAGGCATGAGCACATTTAATTAATTTTGATGACTACATGGTCATTTTTCTTGTAAGAAACAATATTCATGATGTTGGGTGCCCTTAAAACAAATTATGTTCACATTTTTACACATCTCCAAAAAAAAATATCACAATTCTGGTAAAAAAAAATATCACAGGTAAAAAAGAACAACCAATGTTATGAACGTAAATTTTGCAAACTTAGAAGGGCATTTTCGGTGATTCACTTCTTCCAACCACCATGGCTACTCCACTGCTACCCTTCCTCCTCCTCCTCTCTTCCACTCTCCTCCCTCCCACGGCGTCGCCGCCGTCAACTCCCACGGTGTCGCCGCCGTCAATATCACCGCCGTCGATATCACCGGCACCGACACCGACCTGTACGGACGAGCTCGTCCTATTCTCTCAGTGCCTTCCTTACGTTGCGAATCCACCGAACGATCTCTCCTCCGCCGCCTCCTCCGCTTGCTGCGACGCTTTCTTTGCCGCCGTCAAATCTAACGCCGCCGTTTGCTTCTGTTATCTCCTTCAGGAGCCTCCCATTCTTGGATTTCCTCTTAATACTACAAGACTTCTTTCTCTTCCTTCAGATTGTACTCTTCCTTATGGCCAATCCTCTAACGTTCCATCGTTTGATTCACTTTGTTCAGGTTCCCATTCTTGGACATGTCATGTCACTATTGTTTTCTTCATCTTTTGAGTTTATTAATTTACTTTACTTAAAAAGAATTAGTTAATCACATTCGCTAATTTTTTGTTATAAAAGTGTTGCTATAATTCTATTGAAAATTGGAAAATTTACAAAAAAGTTTATTAGCTAAAGAATACGTGTAGCAAATGTTGAGTTTCTATTTTTTTATATTGTTTATTTTAACACAATATAGTTTGGTTTCTTTAAAATGTGATTGAACGAGAAATAAATAGATATAAGTAATCAACAACATTACGTATGACGAATTTTGTAAGGCTGTCTCATCTCCCAATGAGAGAGCTTCTCAAGATTCAAACAAGCATTATCATTGTTACGGGGTTGTACCCCAGTTACCAGCTCAACGAACTACCTATGAGTGTTTCTTACTCAATTTATGTCTTCAGTTTTGGATTCTTGGATTTTTTTTAAGTTGTACTTTATTCCTTGATTCTTTGAGATTTTCTTCCTCAGATATGGAAAGTTTTTCTAATAATGAATTGTTTTTTATTAAATGCACAGAATCGAAGACACTTCCTCCTCTGAACCACCCTGCAACTTTTGGGCTACCAGTTCCTTCTACTACTTATGGTGGGTGGTTGATCTTGAAATGTTTGCTTGAGTTTAATTATTTGCTCAAAGGAATGAATCACATTGATTAGTTTTGTGTTAAAGGGTATTGCTATAATTCTTTTAAAAATTGGAAAAGAAATGTATAAGAGTACTAAAAAGTATATTATTTAAAAAATACATGTAAACATTTGAATCACTGAACATTGAACAGACATACACAACTGAATAGAGTTTTTTTTTCTTGATAGAATATAGTTTTGGTTTTTTGCATTTAATGACTTTGTTTTGAAAGAATTGTTATTAGAGGTGGAATATAGAAGTATATAAATTTGATTTTCTCTTAGTCGGAGAAAGGAAAATGTGATATATAAAAAAAAAAGGAAAATGTGATTGCAACGAGAAATAAATATATAAGTGTGGATAATAGAAAATAAAATAGAAGAAAATTTATTTGGTTAGTTGTTGACTACTTTGAGTTACTAGTAACTACTATGTTGATGGGATTTAAACATGTTATTTCTCTGCTAATCACGTAAATACATTTCCCTTGCATAAAAGGAGGCTACTACGTAGTATTTCTTATGTACTCCTGCTGTTATTTGGATTTTACTTATATTATCAGCCTTTTGTCTTTGTTTTGTTTGTTTTAGAATCTTAATTTCATAGCATAATCATGATTAAGTGTTACATTAATGGAAGTTTTGTGTTCTGAAAATTAAATGTCTATAATCTTCAGAGAATTTCTAACCTAGTGTTAGATTTAAGTATTTTTCATTCAAATCTTTTATGGGTAGATGTTCGTATTTCCTCTCTTGAGAAGGAAGTTAGTGACATAATTTTCATCAACTTTATATTGATGTCTTTATCTATACACAACATTACAATACAAGGATTCTCTTTATGGTGCACTGCTTCATCATGTTTATGTAGATATTAGAAAATAAAAAGTTCTTTGTATATAAACACATACAAATAAAAAAAAGTAAAATGATAATCTCATATATTCTTCATCAGCTTGTAAAACACGCGCCATACATTGTATCAATAGTGTGCAGGTTTTTTCTTGTTATCTCATTTTTTTGTAGCAAATATAACATTAGGATTCCCAAGTGGGTCATCTTCTCCGGTAACATCACCGTCTGTTGGGGCCGTTGGTGGTGGAGGCAATTCCTCCGGTGACGGTGGCGAAAACGGGTCAAGGCCTAGCAGAGGAGAGAATAATTCTGGAGTAATAGAGGAAGAGCCCCGTCAAAATGGTAGTTCTGAGAGTAGTTCTGGAGTGATAGGAGAAGAGCCACGTCAAGGTGATAGTTCAGAGAGTAATTCTGGAGTGATTGGCGAAGAGCCACGTCAGGATGGTAGTTCATCATCATCATCTTCAGAGACAATTTGCAGGAGCATAGGTTGGCTAAAAATTTTCTTGTTTTCTTCGATTATGTCCTACATGTTAAGAATATAAAGAGTTAGCTTATAGTCTTCGTACATATTCATTCATTACCATCTATATAGATCATTAATTGCACCAAACACGTGCATTAGAGTTCATAATGTGACCAAAAAACAATGTAAATAGCTTTGGCACATATAAATACTCTTTTACAAAAACAGCAATATAATACGGTTGATCAAGAAAATTCTATTATTGTGTTTGGTTTAAATTCATGTGCCATCTAGCTTGTTATTTGGTCGTTGATATACAATGCTTCAGTTAGCTTCATATTTCTTTTTTGTTTTTTTCTTACTTTTTTTAAATGTTGAGTTAAGTTGCTCCTTCCAATATCTGTATTATATCTCCAATAGATTATCAACGTACAAATTTTAGATTGTGGGATGTTTTCAGCTAACCATGTACTTTCAATCGAAATGTGATTTATTGCTGTGTCGTTTCTTGCATTTGGGGAAGATAAAAGGTCTCCACATAAATAAAAAGTTTGCGTGTGGCATAAATTCTGCATTAAAACCTCTATCAATGTTCATAGCATTACCAAAGGGAATATCAGAAAAGAACCTTAGTCCAAAGATAAAGCAACCATAATCTAGTTAGTCCAAATAGAGCAATAATAGAAATGAAACCAACAATGGAGCAAAAAAAAACTATACGTAAACCAACAGTAACAAAAGATATACAAGAACGCAGGCACAAAGCCAGTACTTCCTAGCATTCCATGGACCATCAACTAAGGATTCACCAGAGGAGAGGTGTTTTAACACCCTATCTTACGATTCCTTCCACTAAGGAGTCCCTGGCTGAGCCTTCCTAACGACTAAGTTATTTCTTCATCATTGTCGATCACCCAAGGAAACCATAGCAGAGCAACGACAGCGATTTTCCTTCACTAGTTTATTGAGCAGCCACTTAAAATAGTTAATGTTACACCAGCAAGTTAGCTGTGGCTTTTTTTATTGAATGTTTAGCAACGAATTTTGGTGCATAATAAGCGGCTTTATACAAACTAAGAAAGAAATGAACTTGAATTATTATGAGACCGTAATTTTATTTCTTACTGGTCCTTAATTGTCATTATCCCTCATTATCACTGTAAGCACACGATATCCAATCATATGATTTTGATTTGTTTTTTTCTTTTTGATTTCTCTATTCTCCATCAACCCTGTTCTTTTTCCTCAAGAGTTTGTTACTTGGTAATAAACAGGCAAACTGATCAGATAATGAAACAGATTATAGCAAACGAATCAAATAAAGAACAAGCAAGTCTTTCTGACAATCCCAATTATCATCATATTACTGTCTTTGGTGTCAATCAATTCAAACATATGAATGGACTGATATGAGATTATCACCCCATATAAAGTTCTAGATTCAAGTTCTGCAAGTGGGGTGGAAAGATGGGAAAAGCTCTCTCAAATCCATACCCCATTTGGCCTGTATTCAAACAAGTCAGTCATACTGAATGCCCAGCCAGTAATACTGGATGCCCATTAGCAAGTTATTTAGAAAAAATGGAGAGAAATTGAAATCAAGTCTGTTTCATAAATTGTCACTATGTCCAGGGGTAAGAAAACTCAAGCCATAACTTACACCCGCTTTAAAGTAAATTCTACACCAAGATTTGCAGACATGTCACAATTCACATTACCATTATAGTGAGAGAAGCTGAAAGGGTAAAATAAAAGTGACAGGGAGGCGGAGAGAAGTGATTGCAACTTAGGCTGTGGGAGCACCAGAAGTATCCTCAACTGATTTGCGCCATGCATACTCTCTTGCTCCGTCCTTATCGACAATCTTGATAACAAAGTTTGGAGGGGCAACAACAAGCCTGGATCTTATTTCAATGATGCATTTATCGACCAAATCAATTACTTCTTCAAGAGACATTCCACTGTGGAAGTGTCTGTCCATCATTGCCAGTGAAAAATAGGAGCCATAACCAAAAGCTCCTTTCTCAACCTTGTGAAGTGATGCAATGTAATCAATGTAGTACAGGGAAGGGCCGGTCTCTTTGTCATAGCCAGCAAGAAGAATGTTCACAGAGTATGGACTCTGAATCAAACCAAATTTACACACAAATTATGAATCAATCATCCATTAGTAAGATCATACATTAACTGAATATAAAATTAAAGCGAACTAATTTAAATAAGCATCAAAACTTGGTTGATCCGCCATAGTGATCAATGACAGTTCTCCTAAATTATACATAAAAACAATATTTTTCTCACTTATCTATTGCAAATCAAGAAGTTGATAATGGAATAGATTAGTGCCATTTGGGTATGTGGTGGGTTCATCTGTTCCCCCCTCCCCCATGCCATAGGAATGAATATATATGAAACAAGTTCTTTTAATGAGAGAATTCAACTACAGAAAATGCTGAATTCCATCCTCACAGCAAAGCAAAAAAAAAAAATTTGAAAAGGGGGCCCACTTTCACAGAAACAACCACAAATTAAATTAAAAAATTAAGAAGCAAAGGAACACTAATACAGAACAGAACAGAACAACAATAGCACAAAACCAAAGCCATAATTGTTGACTTCACATAGGAATATTTTATACTTCATCTGAAAAATATGCAATTATTCAGTTAAAAATAAGTTTTACTCAATTTGACTGAGATCTACTTGCTTACATGCTGAAACTCAACTTAAAACAGTATCGTTTAATAACAGTTGAAGCTGAGGAAGCACTGTTCCCATTCACTGGTGTGTTTATTGTCTTTGGAGATTTATAGAATATCTACTTTCAATGTAAAGTAAGCATTCTACATTAAACATGTTATAGCAACAAAAGTAAAAAAAAAAAAGAAAATGGAAATTTATTTCAGTCACACCTTTGAACATCCAGTGATAATAAATGAATCAATAAAATTAATATAAAAGCTAAACGGAAACCCAGTATATTCCCCCTCATATTTTCCCTCTTCACCGTCTCAACCCTTTCTGATCTCTTTGTTCCTCCCATCCTCTCCATTTCCCTTTCTATCTCTTTATCTCACACAGAATTATTATTCTGTAAAATAACTTCTATGGAAAAAATTACCTTTATGTGAATAAACAAATCAATCAAGTTTTATAGCACTGGAAAGGGAAATTGTGCAAAATATACATACATGCTTGCAGTCAAATCACTTCAGAAGAAGTGCCAAACAGAAAATCAGCAATACTGATAGGCCCAAGAAGTACTGGAGCAGGGTATATGTTATGTCATTAATATTTAGAATAAAATAGTTAATTTAGTTGATTGATTTGGTCAATTATTAATTAATTGATTGAGTCAATTAATTAGATTGATTGGGTAATTAGGGTTTGAGATTATTATTATTATGTTCTGTTAATTTAATTATTATTGCTAGTATATGTTGGGCTTAGGGTTTAGTGAGGCCCTATTCTAATTAGGTCAAGATTATATAACTAGGGTTTATTGTAAGATGTCTTGTCTTGTCTTTGAATTATGAATTGAGTTTGTGTTTGACGGCCGACGGCCGGTGTCTCTCTTTGTCTCTCATGGCTGACGGCCTCTTCTCTCTTTGACCCCTTTGTTCTCTATTTCTTGTCTTCAACCCTCTAGATCTATTCTTCTTCACTGTTCTTGCTTAATCTTTATAGCAAATAGTTATTTTGCTAACAGTGGTACCAGAGCCTTTCTTTCCTTGGTCCCCCGCTGCATGTTTAGGGAAAAAATGTCATATGGGAAACTTGATGCCTTCTTTGATCGGCTTGAGAAAAGAAAAAAAAGGCATGGGTATGATTTTACCTATATCCGCCAAACAGGCTCGCTAGAAGATTTTCACTTTACATGGGATTTACTTACTGCACAAGTGGATTTATCTGAGGATTATATGGTGGATGTGTATCTCTCTGCCCTAAAGAGTGAGATTGAAAGGGTCGTCCGTATATTCAATCCAATGACGCTAACGGAGGCGAGGAGATTAGCACACATGCAAGAGAATGTTTTAGAAAAACAAAGGGGCCATTTAAAAACATGTTCTTCTCCTTTGTCTTCTCTATTCACTAAATCAAAGCCTTTGGCCAATTACAAAAACACCATTATTTCATGTGATCAGCCACCAAATTCCAATTCTGCCAATTCCTCAACTCTGAATTTGTCTATGGAAGCTTCAATGACAGCCACAACATTGAGTGGGGAGAAATTCATGTTGGGGCATTCCAAGAATTTCTCAAGCAGCACCAAGAACCAGTCAAGCTCCAAAGAAGTGCCAATGGAGAGTGGGTATCCAAATCTTTCTTCCCCTCTTGATATCACAATTTGAGATGGTTGAAACTGTTTTTGAGACAAAGGAGGAAGGAACGGTGTGGCCAGTTAAGGAGATTGTTCAAACACGGATGAATCTTGTGGATTTTGAAAAGTCAAAATTTCCTTTACATCTGGCTAATAATAATGAGTATATGAACTTTATCTTTGAAGAAGAAATAGGCCCAAATTTTTGGCTGACATGGTTCACCTTCAAGGGGGCAAGAGGATTTTCTAATTGGGTTTTAATTATTGATTTCTCTCCTACAAGAAATCTGCAACAAATATGGTTCAAGGGAGAGTTAGTTTTTATGCTTCTTGGAGGATTTTGCTCTCCAAGCAGAAAAGAGAAGAAGCAATCAGCAGAAGAAGAAGCAATCAACAAAAAAAAGCAATCAACAGAAAGATCGTTTAATTTTCAGTTTTTGTTTTAAGTGATCCTTGAGGGCAAGGATCTTTTAGGGGGGAAGTATTGTTATGTCATTAATATTTAGAATAAAATAGTTAATTTAGTTGATTGATTTGGTCAATTATTAATTAATTGATTGAGTCAATTAATTAGATTGATTGGGTAATTAGGGTTTGGGATTATTATTATTATGTTCTGTTAATTTAATTATTATTGCTAGTATATGTTGGGCTTAGGGTTTAGTGAGACCCAATTCTAATTAGGTCAAGATTATATAACTAGGGTTTATTGTAAGATGTCTTGTCTTGTCTTTGAATTATGAATTGAGTTTGTGTTTGACGGCCGACGGCCGGTGTCTCTCTTTGTCTCTCATGGCCGACGGCCTCTTCTCTCTTTGACCCCTCTGTTCTCTATTTCTTGTCTTCAACCCTCTAGATCTATTCTTCTTCACTGTTCTTGCTTAATCTTTATTAGCAAATAGTTATTTTGCTAACAGTATATGAAAATAGGAGATGGGCCGAGAAGCCCAATAAGGAGAACAAGGCTGATGCAAGTAACAGAATAGGGGAGAGAGAGAGTGGGGACCATAGCCTGACAAGGGCAGAGGCTGAGTGCGCATAAGGAGGGGTAGAACGTAGAGGAATTGAGGATTGAGTTGGTTATTTTGGGAGAGGAGCCTGTTACTCTCGAATCATCAGGCAGGAGGAATATCCTTGTGGCAGCCTTTATCTTTTCTTATCTTATTTTATCATCACCAAGCTTCCATACTATAAGGGAGCATAATCCATTGTAGTACCAATTGCCTGATATAATAGTACAAACCCATTTCTAGTAGAACTCTGTTTGCCGTGTATTTTTTTATTTTTACAGGGACCTATCAAATACCTGTTTGGGCCGAGACTTGATAAAACTAAAATACCAGCTTAGAAACCATTATCTGACTACTAACATTTAAAGACTACATCACTAGTAACAAGTAATATCTACAAGCTTGTAAGTACCTATCCCAATATCTAACGATAAATATCCTAGTAATGTTAAATCTGGTGGAACTATAGTCCAGTAGGATGTGTGAGGGTGATTTTCTTTAAGCATTAGCCAACGTTCTTTGGACATGAAACATAGACACTTTATAATCATGCAGGACTAGCAGAAGATGCAATTTTGCATTTATCAATGATTTTGATCTCGCTTGGAGGTCTATCTAAGTAACAAAGACGGGCCTGAGCTGCTAGTTCCAAGAGACAATAGGTACATGATGACAAGATATGTGATAATCCGTATAAGTAGCAGATAATCCGCAACCAAGAGGATTAATTGAAATGAATCATAAAATACTGAGTGAATACAATTGGTATCTATAAGAAACAATCCACAGAATTACATCAAGTAAGTCAAGAAGAATGTCACAGAAATATATAAATAGAATAAAACAAGCAAGGCATGTAGTGTGATATGAGGATATATACAATCCAGTTATACATTGGCAGCAAAACAGATACCAGATGACAAGGACTGAAATCACAAGAACTTTCTACGGACCAAATATGTACAACAACAATAAACATGAATTAACTGCAACTGCAAAGAATGATATTTCTAGACATGCATAAAGGAACACACCAAACAGAGCAACTAAAGAGATCCCATACATGAAAGGTATTTTCATTAACACTAACCAAACACAAAGAATACCGCATCACTACTGAAGCAATTCTTTAAGGAAGCGAACATCACAAGGAATTCTAAAATTTCAAGATTTTCTTCCAACCAATGTGAGTGCCACAAAGTAATAACTTAATTAGATTAATGATTAAATTCAGATAAAATCACATTATATTACCAAACACCTTAAAAACCTACCTTTATTCCCAACCTCCCCTTGTCTAATTTATTATTAAGGAGTATTATTAAGAGTAATTTGGCAAAATACAACAACAAAGTTTTATCCCGACTGGGTGGGGTCGGCTACATGATCACACGACGCCATTGTGTTTGATAGTTGAATAATTTCATTAAGAGTTCTCTTCAGTCTTTCTCTCCCTCTTTTTTGTAAGGACTCCTTACCATACCATTTGCTCAACTATAATTACTCCCTCTCGTTGAATAATTTGCAGAAATGTTGGAAAAAAAAAATTTATCAGAAAAATGTTGGAAAAACTTGAAAAACAGGTCATATATTTAAGAACAAACTCCCTCCACATATAGGTCCTACATAAAAAAAACCTAACCAGGCATCTATCTAGTTCCAACTATAAAAAAAAAAAAACTTATAAAGCTAACACCTAACACCCAAACCCCAAAAACCTAAAATCAATCAAAACAATAATCAGAGATGAGGGCAAAAAGGGAAATTCATGTATCCACACCTTACGCAAAGCAGTGGCGAGCTCAGAACGGGTGAAATTGGCGGTGGCGGCAGTAGTCAAAGGAATGCCATTACGGAACTGATACAAAGCCACATTCTTTTGAATGTACTCAGTGAACTGAACCCTAAAATCAGTCAAAAAATACCAATAAGCTCCAAACTAAACCCTAAAATGAAAAGAGGAGAGAGAGAGAGAGAGACCGGTCACCGGGCTCGCCACTGGCGGCGATGAGCTTGTGAGAGTCGAGGAGCATGATCTTGTCCTCGGTGGACTTGTGCACTAAGATGCTGTGTACGGCTGACGTGTCAGCCGCCACTACAGCGAAGCCGTTACCGACAAGCCCGAAAACGCACTCCATTCCTTTCTTTCCTTTCTTTCTTGATCTGCTTTTTTTTTCACTAGCTTTGCTTTACTTTCCTGAGAGAGATGAGAGGCTAAAGAAGAAGAAGAGGCTTCGTGCCCAACAAGTTGGGTTCAACACAACTTGGGTTCGGGTCGGGTTGACACAATACGGTTTGTTAGGTGATCACTGATCTCACTAATAATACTACTACCTCCTGTCCTAAATATAAGACTTAATTGACTTTTTTTTCTTTTGAGAGATTAAGGTTGCGAAATAGGTTATTAAATGATGACATATTTGATATATTTTTAGATTATTCATTAGTTTATAGGTAAAATAAACTAGTTTAAGGGAAAAAATTAGGTAAATTAGTTTATAAGAAACTTATTTTGCTTTTTTAAGGATTTTCTAGAAAATGTCAATTAGGTCTTATATTTAGGACCGGAGGGAGTAGTATAAAATAAATACTTCCAAAATGTTAGTATTTTATTGTTTACTCTCTGGTCCTATATATATAAGACATAGTTGACTTTTTTTGTAGATGTTAAGGTTACAAAATATGTTACTCCCTCCGGTCGTAAATATAAGACCTAATTGACTTTTTTGTAAAATCCTAAAAAAGCAAAATAAGTCAATTATAAATTGATTTACCCAATTTTTTTCTCTTAAACTAGTTTATTATTTTAACCTATAAACTGATCATCAATCTAAAAATATATCAAATATGTCATAATTTAATAACATATTTTGTAACCTTAACGTCTCCAAAAAAAGTTAACTAGGTCTTATATTTAGGACCGGAGGGAGTATTTAATCATGACATATTTGATATATTTATAGATTAATCATTAGTTAATAGGTTAAATAAACTAGTTTAAGAAAAAAAATTAGGTAAATCAATTTATAATTGACTTATTTTGTTTTTTTAGGATTTTCAAAAAAAGTCAATTAGATTTTATATTTAGGACCGGAGGGTAGTATATATGTTTCTCAATTCGGTAGGTTAATGACTAATCGGTCGTGGATCTAAACACTAATCAAGGTTTTGTTGCTAGTCGGATGTTGTATACATAATGCAGGAGTCGAACCTCTGACAATTTCAGTTCAAAAAACAAGTTCAGTTCAAAAAACCTTAGACAATAGCGATATATTACAACAACAACAACAACTAAACCTTATCTCACTCAAGTGAGGTCGGCTACATGAGTCATACGTCGCCATTTTGCACGATCATAAGTCATACCTGGTGATAAACCTTTTGCTGAAAGATCTCTTTGAACAACTTTATTAAGAGTTCTCTTTGGTCTCCCTCTTTTTCTTATAAATGGATCTTCTACTATCTGATCCATTCTTCTTACTGGCTCATCTAATTCTCTTCTTTGAACATGTCCATACTACCTTAAACGATTTTCTACCATTTTCTCCGAAATCGGTGCTACCCCAACTCTTTCACGAATATAATCATTCCGAATCCTATCTTTTATTGTATACTCACTCATCCATCTCAACATTCTCATTTCTGTCACATCCATCTTATGTTCTTGATGTCTTTTAATTGCCCAACATTCACTACCATATAACATTGTCGGTCTAATAGCTGTTCGATAAAATTTTCCTTTTACTTTATCTTGAACCTTATTATCACATATAACTCCAGAAGCATTTCTCCATTTACACCACCCAGCTTGAATTCTATTGTTAACATCACCATCTACTTCACAATCTTCTTGTATAATTGATCCCAAATATCTAAACTTGTTCACCTGTTGTATAACATGATCACCCAATTTAATTTCTATATCCTCATGTACTTGTCTATAGCTAAAACTACAGTACATATATTTCGTCTTGCTTCTACTTATTCTAAAACATTTTGACTCTAGAGTCCTCCTCCATAATTCTAATTTCCAATTAATTTCAACTTTTGAATCTCCTAAAATAACTATATCATCCACGAAAAGCATACACTTAGGAATTTCTTCCTGTATACTTGTAGTTAAGGCATCCAAAACAAGATTAAACAAATATGGACTCAATGCCGAACTTTGGTGCAGTCCAATTCTTATTGGAAAATCAATTGTTTCTCCTGCAGGAGTTCTAACCCTAGTCCTTACTCCTTCATACATATCTTGAATTACTCTTATATACTCAACTTGTACTTCTTTCTTTTCTAAAACTTTCCAAAGTAAATCTCTTGGTACCCTATCATATGCTTTTTCAAGATCAATAAAAATCATATATAAATCCTTACTTCTACTACGATATTTTTCCATTAAACTTCTAATTAAATAAATTGCTTCTGTAGTTGACCTACCCGGCATGAAACCAAATTGGTTTTCCGATATACTAGTTTCTATTCGTAACCTACGCTCAATTACAATAGCGATATATTATTGACCGTAAAATCTCGTTGGATAATTTTAGTAAGAGTTTTTTTGTCTTTATCTTCCTCTTTTGGAATGACACCACACAATTTAGTCAATAACTAGCAGTGACCCCCGCGGCTAGCGCGGGTGGAATTATTCCCAAGAATATGTCAAAATTTGATGATTTTAATTAGCTCTGTATCTCAATTCAAACCATATACATGTTTTGTTCACATCTTACCATATTAATTTGTAAAAACATTTATCAAAATCTGAAAAAAAAAATGTTACAATGATCCATATGATAAAGGTGACAACAAATATAAACACAATTACATATTCTTGAATTTAGGATATAAAGATACATTTATTAACAATTCATAATCATTAAAAAATAAAATATAAAGACTACTGTAAGGGCCAATCCTAAACATGATAAACAATAAATAGGTATCTAATATAGTCATTACGTCCATCTAAATCATTTGAACACTCAAGCGCAGGTAAAACTGAGACAACTCCATTATTAGAACGCCCATCACCAACTAATACATCTTTTGCTTCCATGAATTCATGAAAAGAAGGGTTAAAGAACACCCTTGTTGATCATGGAAAGACTGTAGTTTGGGTATACCTATGGAAAAAAACCAATTTACACTTTGAAAATGTAGAAATAATAATCATATGAAAATGAACATTATTAGTTACGTTCTGAGGTAATCACAAACGCAAACTGCACTACAACCAAACTTGAAGTTCGTTTCTTAGCACGCTGGTAATCTCTCAAAGTAGTGTCAACATAATATCCACCATGCAACTCACAAAAATAAATTCAAAATGTTTATGAATTTTTTGAAGTTAAATCAAATGTTGAAGTATATATAGTATATCCATCAACGATAATTTTATTGTTTTTCTTCAATTAAATATAGTTTACACATAAACATCTAACATGGCTCGTAAAGTTTTGTTAATAATTGTGAAGAGGATACTAATTAAATGAAAATGGAAGTATTAATTACACCGATTATATCATTGATTTCGTTTGCCAAAAATTTTACAAACAGAACAATTTATCAAAAGGTTTATCATGTAAAAGGAAATGTCAAAAATTAATAAAACAAATTCATAAGGAGGGAATGAAATTAAATTAAATTGTATAAGAATGTAATGGAATTATCTTATATAAAATATAAGATGGTCATTAACATACAATAATTTAAAGGAGACACTAACATAGGAAAACAAACACCTTCAGAGAAAATCGAGATATACAAATCTAAATAGTCATATTATATCAATTGTGATTTAAGTTTTGATATGGAAGAGATATTAAATTAACACAACAGTAAATATAAATTCTCTCATTGTTAAGATACAAATGATAATAAATTATTTAAAACCAGCATCAGACACGATCCAAGATCTGCAAACAAAGAGAATAATAAATATATGTTAAACATATCATTACCCAAAAATAGCTTTGTATAAAATTGATTGTTTGTTAATAGAAGTTATTACATTCAAACTTACAAAAAACATCCAAAAAGTTGAATCCCTTCATTAGGCGTTACGCGTTACCAACATATGAAAGTGGCTTGGTCATCGCTATTATTGCTGATGAAAGCATCCAAAAAGTTGAATCCCACCATTAGGCGTTGCCTACACTCTTCCCTTTATATGTCGCTAAGGTTGGCTAATTATAACATGTATTTAGGGACACCATAGAATGGGGAAAATCACGGAGTGTAAAGCTTTACTTGGAGGCATATATATTAAAATCACAGTTGATTGATATTGACATCAACACCCTTCTTTACATATGACTTTTTCATAGAGCAGCCAATAATCCAAATCAGATCTAAAACTTTAGAATCCCATGTCATCAATTCACACAAAATTAGAGATGATGCTTCATATAGGAACCCTAGTAGGCAATTAAACTTAATAATTTAGATTAAAAGTGTAAAGAATGTGACACAACCAACCTACGGATAATGTTAACATAAATGGTTTGCATACCATAGAAAAAACAAATGATTTTGATGGTTTCTTTTTCCACCATCCAACTGAGCTGTCAATCAATGAAATATTTTTTCCTTATACTACACAGCATATGTCAACTCCCATTAATGAAGGATCTTAAAATTTTTGGATTGTTTTGGCTTGATGAAGCTAGCATATATATATATATATATATATATATATATATATATATATATATATATATATATATATATATATATATATATAAACATGAAGTAGGCACTAATATCATCTAAAAATTTCATTTAACATATACAAAGTCACAGTTCATGGACAACCATAGAGCAATCATCAATAGAGCAATCATCAAGTGGAATTGCCCCTAATACTGCCTAAATCTGTGGGATGTTCAACTCCAAATCTTAGCAAGTCTCCTAACTTATTATATCCCATAAATTAGGGAACCAATCATTCATACACTCAAAAGTGTCTTTTATAAATAGATATGAAAAATGTTAAGCATAAAAGCTGGAAAACTTATTGACTATAACATGCAAAAACCAACAACTTAATAGCTTTTCCTGGAAAAAGGGATTATATTGAAAATATCACCTTGCAACATTCATTGTCCACAATGTGATAGAGATTGCCTAAAATAAAGTACGTAAATCCCCTAACAATCTTTTCGATACTTGGTCAACCATATTTGAAATTTGAACTCTATATTATCTACTAATAGGAGCATGAGATTCAAACCAAACTAATGACCCATTAGATCAATATTTAATAATATATAATTATCACAAATTTTATTATATGGCAGATCATATACAAATTCACAACTTACATACTTTGGGTTCATATAGTACAAATCATTAGACCTTTAAATTGATGTATACTATGAAGGAAGCTCCATAAAACAACAGAGAATCTTGACCCCACAAAAACAAACACGAAAACAAAACAAAAAAAAAAGACATCATTAAGCTTACCAAACTGACCAAGAACGTCAATGAACCCAGCAGCAACATGAGGTATGTAAAAATATTGAAAAGTGGTGTGGCAGTGGTAGAATTGGCTTGTGCACAGTGCTATTCACTTGCAATTCAAGAAAAATCCTAGAACCATCGGCCTCCAAACAATGAAATGTCCAATAAACGTGTCTGATCCTCCCCAAAATAAGAACTAAACTGGGACATAACTCGACTATTGTGGTCGACGCCGGAACTGATCAAAGCCCAAGAAAGATGAAAGAGATGAAGGAAGGAGGAGAAGGGAGATGCAGTTTTAAAAACAGAGCAAAGGGTTATTTAAATTCCAGTGCACACACGACCAAAGGATAGAGCAACCAAAAGTTTCTTACCCTCTGGATAGAGTGCAAAAGCTGACCAGGGCAAGCTTATACGACACGCTATGTTAATGGAAGAGACATGCAAAAGCTTATTTCAAAATGTAAAAATGTAATAAAAAAGCCTTTCATTTCACTTCATTGCACTGCAATAAATAAACAATATAATAAGATTAAAGGTTGATTCTTGGAGGAGGCTGCATGCACCTCTAGTTCCCCTTCCATTGCCACCTAACCTGCAGCGTTAAAGAATGCAGAAAGCAAGGAGAATATAGGAAGATGTACTACCAAACCGAACATACTGAACTTCAAATAAAAAGAAACAACATGTATATGAGAACCAAAGGATTTTAAAAGTAACCACTGGATACACTACAATTACTGACGAAGCAGATACAATGGATGAAGCGACCTATTATGTGGCAGACACGCAACGTGTGCGCCAAATTTTAAAAACCATCCAAACAAAAACGCAAAAAAACACTACGCTCATTAGCCAAAAAACAAATGAACATCAAGAAGGATTTTCGGTCATTTATTAATCAATTATTCCTTAAAAGCGACTATTGAATGAACCACATATTTTTTTACTATAAGTAAGTTGTGTTTAAAATTTGCGAAATAGAAAACTAATTAAGCAAAAACCTTAGTTAATATTATTACACATAACTCACTAAGAAATTAGAGAAGACATTCAAGGGCCTACAACAAAAAATAAACAGCAATAATATAACAAACAAGCAAAAGTAAGATTATTATAGAAAAAATAACACTTAAGCATTAAACGTAATATATAACTTTATTTAATGGTTAATTGGCAAAAAAAACTTTATTCAATTGTTACTTTCATTCATTAATTTATTGTCCCGATAGAATTGCGGATTGAAGCAATCAACCAACTAAACACCACGTGGCAATAATTGTGACAGCACTCGCTACAGTAACAAAGCACTCGCTACAGGAAATTTGTGAAGAAAACGACGATGAGAAGGAGCATTTAGAAGGGCTCGTTGGAATAGATTTATAAGAGAGGGAATATATCGCAAAACATGACTATTGATAGTGCAAAAAGGCGTTGTGTAATTGATGGAGTCAACCCCACCTAGTTGAGATACGGTTTTGTTGTTGTTGTAAATTCGGAAAACTCACCATTTTATACCTTAATATACCATTTTGTGTTTCTAATTTAAGAAATATTTATGTCAACTTTCTCTAAATCTCATATTATTTATTTTAATTTGACTATATTTAATGAAATGATCTATTACCTTTTATTGATATGAAGAGACAGGGATCTCGTCTTTGGAGCGGTGTTAAGGAGGTCTGGCCTTCTCTCCAAAATGGTATAGAGGTTGTCCAAAGAAATAATAATATGGTAGCCCACTGGAAGCATGAAAAAGTGGGCTTTTTACTACAAAGTCTGCTTATTCTATGCTAACGCATGCAAGAATATCAGATCATAATGATTGGTCGAAACTTTGGAAAGTGAAGTCTCCAGAGAGATGCAAAATGCATGTTTGGTTGATGACTCAAAGTAGATTATTCACGAATGACTTCAAACGTGAACGAGGTCTGCATGTGTTGGGTGTTTGTGATGCGTGTCCTGATGAAACTGAAGATATCCTCCATGTATCTCGTGATTGTCCTAATGTGCGAGGAATATGGCTGGAATTGGGAGTTCTTCATGGTGTTCATGACTTCTGGAATTGTAGTGTTGATGAATGGTTGAGAATGAATTTAAAGAATAATTCTACTGGTCCGTATGGTGAGTGGAATGTGATATTTTGTAATACTTGTTGGTTACTATGGAGAAGGAGAAATGAAAAAACTCATCAAGGTATTATTAGAATCTTAAGTTTTGATGAAGACTAAAATATGAAAGAACTAAGCAAACACTTAGAGAATATTAGGTTGATATAGAACCCCAAGTAAGAGTACAACCGGATGTGGATTTACTTCCGGATAGACTAGGATTAGCGCTCTCGGATGAACGTCTCATCCCCCAGCGACAGCAAGTACATCACTAAGTAATAACTCAGTCTAACAACATTAAATGTATAAAATTCCTTAAGACTAAGTTAAGATGCAACCGGATGTAGAGTTGCTTCCGATTGATTAGTGACTAGCGCTGGGTGTTGGTATAGATAACACTGAGCGACAGTGAACATAACCCAACGTCCAGTAGATTTGCTTCCGATTGCTTAGTGACTAGCGCTGGCTGTTGGAATGGATAACACTGAGCGTCAGTGAGTAAAATGTGAACAAAACCCATCGTCCAGTGGAAGTGCTTCCGGATGTGGAATTGCTTCCGGATGTAAGAAAGCTTCCTTAGACCTAGTGAACTCCCACTGCATGTGACTATGTGTTTATATTGCTAGACTAACGTTCAAAGTGCAGCACACTAAGTAAAGTTGCTTCCGGATGTGAATCCGCTTCCGCAAGCAATCAGAATGTCAGAACGTTCAGAGCAGTGCAGTGTCAGAATGCTTTTGGCAGAGCAGAGTTGTCAGAACTGCTTTTCAGAGATAAAGCAAGTCAACCCTGCTAAGCATTAATGAAGCATTAAATGGGCAAACGGTAACATGGGGAAAACGGCCATATTCAAACGGCTAACCCACCTACTAAGAGTGAGAATACTTGAAGACTATATAAAGAAGCTCACCTTCATTTATGAAGGTAACAAATATCTTTGACATCTTGAAGAAAGCTAGAGTGAGAAACTAAGAAATCCTTCAAGCATTCAAAGCTGCCCAGAAAAGAGAAAGAGCATTTAACGCATTGAGAGTTCTTTTCATCTACTGATCTTGTACTCTTTGTTGTTAAGTCTCTTCTTGTATTAAGAGCATTAATTGTACTTAAGTGTGTAACATTATCCGTTCTTTAAGAGAACTAAGTTTAGAAAATCCTTTATTTGTAAAGGTTGAACCTAACAAGCCTCCAGGCTTTGATGGGTATAACTATCCATTCTGGAAATTCCGAATGGAGACATACATCAAGTCCAGCGACATCCGACTCTGGGATGTAATTGAACATGGAGACCACACCCCTCTAGATGATGATGGCTTTGCAAAGCAACGATCCAGATATACCAACGAGGACTATGCTCTAGTCCAGCTAAATTTCAGGGCCATGCACTACATTCAATGCGCCCTTAGTCCTAAGGAGTTTCACAGGATTAGCCACCACAAAACTGCTAAGGATATGTGGGAGGCGCTTGAGGCTGCTCACTCTGGAACCAAGGGAGTGAAGGCAAGACGGGTCGAGATGTTGGTAGAAGAATTTCACAAGTTTGCCATGACTAGTCCAACTGAGCCAATCAGAGAGCTGGAGCTCAGGTTCACTCATCTTATCAATAATCTGGCCTCCCTGGGCAAAGATATTCCTGAAAGAGAACAAGTCAGCAAGATCTTAAAAGTCTTGAAAGGTGATTGGATCACCAAAGTTACCATCTTGCAGGAAGTTCAAGGAGAGTCAACCAGCTCCATCACTGCACTGTTTGGTTCACTGACTGAATATGAACCAACCTTGCTGGCTCAGAGAGCTCCTCAAGCCTCATCCAAAACCAGGAATCTTGCCCTTGTTGCTCCCAGCAAGGATAAGATTGATGATAGTGATGATGAGGATGATGAGGAGGACATCGATGACGAAGAGATGGCAATGATGGTGAGGAAATTCAGAAAGTTCTTCAAGAAGAAAGGAGGCTTTCAGAAAGGTGATTCCAGCCAGAGGAGAGGATATAAGAAGGAAAAGGCACCAGTGTGCTTTGAGTGTAAAAAGCCTGGCCACTTCAAGGCTGAGTGTCCAAGCTTGCAGAGATCGAAAGGAAAGGACAAAAGAAAGGCCTTTGTGTCCTCCATCTGGGTAAATAGCTCAGACGAGGAAGCAAGTGATGAGGAAGAGGTTGCCAATCTCTGCCTGGTTGCCAGAGAAGATGATGAGGAAGCATCTTCAGATCTTGATCCCATCCAGGAGGACAGTGAGGTAACTTTTTCTGAACTTCAAGAGGCATATAATGATGTTCATGAAGAATTTGCTCGATTATGTAAAGCTTATAAAGTGTTGAAAACTAAAAAGGAATCACTTGAGTCCAAGGTGGACTCACTGAGTGAAGAGTTAGCGGAAGCTAGAAAGCTTCCGATAGCAGATGGCAAGGGATCTCCCCAAGAGGAACCCAAGGCCACAACACTAGAAGGCTGCCCTAACTGCAGCAAGATCTCTACTGAAAGAGATAGACTGCAAAATGCCCTGGAGAAGTTTACAAATGGTTCTGAAATGTTGAATATTATTTTGATGAACCAAACGGCATATAGAGATAGAACTGGATTAGGGTATAAGCATAAGGGTAAAAAGTGGGTGGAACCCAAAGTGAAACCATACTTAAAATTCTTCCACAAAGCTACAAGTCACAGCTCCACACCCTTTAGCTTCTGCAACTACTGCAACAAAAAGGGACACTCCACGTCCACTTGCAATGCAAAGAAGCATGGAGTAAATAGCTCCTATAAGTGGGTTCCAAAAGGAACCAGGGTAAATGAAGATCCTCCAAAGAAAGAAACTAAGGGAGGACAAGGGACTGAAACTTGGAAACATATTCCAAGGGAAGTCCGTCAGTCTGGAGCCTCCATAAGGCCAAAGGCACAACATAATTACAAACCCAAGGTCAACACTGGACCAAGGGGAAAGAAGACTAATGATAAAGGACCCAATAAAGGTTGGGTACCTAAGCTTGTCTAATTTATGCAGGTCTGTCTCAAGGCATCCAAGAACAAAAAGTGATACATTGACAGTGGATGCTCGAGACATATGACTGGTGACAGAGACAAATTCAAGTCCTTGGTGATCAAAGATGGAGCCACAGTAACTTTTGGAGGTAATCAAAGTGGGAAGATCACCGGAGTTGGAGAAGTAGGACCAGTCAAGGATGTCTATCTGGTGGATGGTCTCTGTCACAACCTGCTGAGCGTGAGCCAGAGCACTGACAAAGGAAATTGGGTAATTTTTGATTCACATGAGTGCATAATAGTAGATAAGCAGGATCTGAATCTAGATAATGCCAATCTAAAATGCAAACTTAAGGCCAATAGAAATGGAAACCTATACACTCTAGATTTATGTCAACAACTGGAGGAAAAATGCTTAATATCTAGCGATGAGAATAGTTGGCTTTGGCATAAAAGGCTAGCACATGTTAATTTCACTCAACTTGACATGCTAATTAAGAAAGAGCTAGCTATAGGGATTCCATCTTTTAAGGTTAAGCATGATTATATTTGTGAATCCTGCCAACGAGGGAAGCAAACAAAGTCCTCGTTTAAAACCAAGAAGAAAGTCTCCACCAGTAGGCCCTTGGAACTAATCCACATGGATTTGGTTGGGCCAGCGAGAGTGAAGAGTTTGGGTGGAAACCTGTATGCTCTAGTAGTGGTGGATGACTACTCAAGGTTCACTTGGACAATGTTTCTTGCCTCTAAGCAAGATGCTTTTGATGCCTTTGTTGTCCTGGCTAAGAAAGTGCAGAATGAGAGAGACCTCAAAATCACAGCCATAAGGACAGATCATGGAGGAGAATTTGAGAACCATAGCTTCTCTGAGCTATGTGAGCAGAACGGTATTGATCATAACTTCTCAGCTCCTAGAACTCCTCAGCAAAACGGTGTAGTCGAGAGGAAGAACAGGGTTCTGACTGAGATGGCTAGGAGCATGCTCAATGAGAAAGAGGTTTCTCAAGTGTTCTGGGCGGACGCTATGAGCACTGCTTGCTACATCTCTAACAGAGCCTATGTTCGCAAGGGCTTGGACAAGACTCCCTATGAGCTGTACAAAGGCAGAAAGTGTAACAACCACAATATTATAACCTTTTTACGGCATTTTCTTAGCGGATTTTTTTTCATTTCATATACTATGTTAGAAAAGAAAAGAAATTTACTTATTAATAATACTAACATAGTTAGAAAAGAATTTAAATTAATTCACTACAATAATTATATTGCTAACTATGTTAGAAAAAGGAATTTATCTTGATTACGAACTAACATAGTTAGAAAGAATATTACTTATTTCCTAAATTGCTATTTACTACCTAACCATGATAGAAAATTTAAATATCTAAATCATGTCAACTACCTATCATGGTTAGAAAAGGATAAAACTAAATTTTAGACAACGTCGATCTAATAAAGTCAAGTTAACAAATAATTCAAACATCCACCAACAGAATTCAATATGTTCGCATCACCGAGTTAAAAGTATGTAATTTTTGCACTAATAATCAACTACAGTATTTTCTAAATAATAAAGACTTATAAAGTATGCAATTATGAAATTAAATATGCAAATCCTAGTGTGGCAATAAAACGTGTCAGCATCTCACTTTAGTGAGTGGTTCCCGATCCTTCCCTTGATTTCCTACTTCGTTTCCTGCTACTGTAAAATAATAAAACGTGGGGTAGACCCAGAATCGCAACTACAACCACTTGCTTACGTGCATGTGCATGACAGTAAGGTGGTGTGTGCCAATATCGTGTATAGTGGTGTGTTTTGCATACAGTGTTGCATGTACATTTAATATAACTTCATTGCAATTATAAATCAAACGCCAGCTCTCAGCAGTACATAAATATCCTCATTCATAAACCACAATAGATAACAACACAAAGAAATATTACACATGTAAAATCCATAGCAAATCATAAATAATACTACACCACAAAGTCCAACATCAATAATATTCACAAATACACCAATAATGTTACAGTTCAATAGGGACTCACAACTCTAGGTTGATTTACCCTAGCTTGAACCGGGGCGCTCTCCCCAATAACGTTTTTCTCTCTTTAGTCCCTGTGGTATAACATAAAGATTCAATAGGGACTCACTACTCAATGGTCGATATACCCTCGCTTGAATGGTTCAATAGGGACTCACGACTCAAAGGACGATGTACCCTCGCTTGAACAAAATATATCGGTTCAATAGGGACTCACGGCTCGAAGGCCGATGTACCCTCGCTTGAACCGGGCGCCATTCACAATAATATTTTTATTCATTTTATGGACCAACAGGGTACCTCATCCCGGGATGGCATAATTATATTATTATATTATTCAGTGCATAAAACAATTCAGAATTCCAATCAAAGTATTGAATAACAATCACATCAGCAGTAATAACATGTTTATCGTCTATCCTACATGCTCACTAACATACACATACACACAAACAAGTAGAAGTAGTTACCTGTTTGCATTTAAACCAAAAATAAACGTAAGCTCCCACGTGCTCAAGCATCATTAACCAACTACAAGCAATAATATGACATATACAAATAATTAAAAATTTATCAATTGTCATGTATACTAATTAACGTCGCTCTCGTTCCTAGAAGTACTACCCATCTCTTCCTATTTTTTTTTCCAAATTAACACGTACAAGTCATACATACCACATTACTCAAGTGAAAAGATATCAATTAGCAATCAACCGCTAATTAACCGACAAAACAGCAAAATAATCCTCCAATACTAAGGGAGTACATTTAATTTTCTACAACTTCATTCAATTAACAAAGCATAGCCACCGAAGCACCCAAACAAAGCCCTGAACACCTTCCAATCCCACTAAAATTAAATTACCTTTTACAAATATTAATACACCCACATATACATTTATAAATCATTGGACTTTAGTGAGATATAGGAATTAAATTTCCTGAATTAATCACAGAGGAATCAACTTTCTTGAATTAATCACAGTTTTCAAGCACATGCATTACTCAATGAACACAATAAATCAACAACACAGTCCATAAAAAAAAATGACGTCCTACTATACTTTTAAACCTTCCCTTACACCTTACAAACATACCTCTACATGCATTTACATAGTTTCACAGGACAAGTCATAAAAGAAACTTATTCTAGACAATATAATAAAGAATTAAAATCCATAATCTCTAGAATTTGCTTCTACTTTGGACATATAAGACCAATGGCGTTATTCATCTTTAATTACAAAATTGAAGGCAAAAGAAACTTGATGTAAAATCACCCTTGATTATTTTTAACTTATCAATCACAACTAAATGTCTTTATTCCAACCAAAACACTAGTGAGCAGAGAATAAATCATTCAGATTACTGAACATACAGCCCAACATTTTTTTTATCTTCATATATCACTGAACTAAAAAGCAAAAACAATTAATAATAACTTCCCTAAAACCCGCAGAAATAACAAATAGATTACATCCTAGCTTTTATCACAACCATACAATTATAACACCCCAAACAAAGCCAAAATCAGTTGGCCAGTACACAGGAATAACATGAAATACACAAAACTCACAGCCATACACTCCTAGTAACTTAAACTACTTCACATAGCAGTCAAAACAATAAGAATCAACTTTTATATTTCTGTATAAGTAGAGTTTAGAATCCAGAATCCCCAAAACCCAAAATGACGTCTCATCTCCTCAACCTTACTCAAATCGATTATAAACAAAAGAAGACCATAGGAGAAAGAAGCTCACCTAAGAGCCTCCATAAATCGCCGTCAATTTCTTTGTCTTCACCGTCGTCGTTCACAGTGGCTGACCGGAAAAAGGAAGTGAGGTAGTGAAGAGGATGGGAGAAATCGAGGCAAGGTAGGGTGTGTGATGTAGAAGACTATGAAGAGAAGAAGAGACTTTGTTTTATTTTGTGCGTGTGTTTTGCTTGTGTATAGGTGGCTGGAGAATTATAGAGAATAGAGAGAAATTAGGTTTATAAGGAAGTGGGTATTAGGGTTTAGGCTCAAATGATAATTGCCAAAAAGCCCATAAGTCTAGCATATATTATTAGAGAGAAATATATTTTCTTGATCATATTTATTGGAAGTAACATTGGAATAATCTTGAATTAGTCATATCATTATAAATTAATAATTAATAATTAATAATTAATAATATTACAGTATCTATAATCAACAATATGAGTATATCATAAATGTTAAATTATCTAACTTTTTAACTTATTAATATTTTATTTCCTATTTTCATCATTAAACATAAATGACTTTCTTTATTTTGACTTATTAAATTTATCATTATCATAATTTATTTTACTCCAAATTCTAGGATGCTACAATATTTTAGACGAAAGTTCCTAAAATAATGAATTGAATGTTCATAAATATTCCTAATTTAATATTAAATTGATTTCTCTCAATAATTTATAATGAAAATAAAATCTTAACAAATTTTCTTAAAAAAAACTATGTTAAACTTTATAAATTCATTTGTAAGACTTTTAAATATCTATGTTTACAACTAGCAATAAGTATATTATTATTTATTTTTCTTAAAATTTGGGCATTTATTAATTTTTTTTTACATTTAAATAAAATTCGGGATATTACAGAAAGCCCAACATCAGCCACCTCAGAATCTTTGGATCAAAATGCTATGTGCATAACAATGGAAAGGTAAATCTGGGTAAGTTTGATCCAAAAGCTGATATAGGTGTATTCATAGGGTATTCCCTTAGGAGTAAGACATATAGAATATACAACATGAGAACTAGAATCGTAGAAGAATCAATGCATGTTGTATTTGATGAAACTCCTACATGGGGACAATCCACAGAAGATGATGAAATACTTAACTTTCCAAAACCACCATCATCTTCTTCACCACCAAAAGAAACACCAGCAAGCAATCCCAAAGAAGAAGATGAACTCAGTGATGAGCCTAGAGTGCAGACCGTGCCTGATGAGGCACAGTTGCCAACAGCTAGGAGACATCACAGGGATCATCCTCTTGATCAAGTGCTTGGTGATGTTTCTTCTGGTGTCAGAACCAGAAGGCAAGTTCAAAATGAAGTTGAGTTTGGAGCATTTTTATCTCAAATCGAACTAACTTCAGTTGAACAAGCTCTTGAGGACTGCGACTGGATTATTGCCATGCAGGAAGAACTAAATCAATTTGAAAGAAGCCAAGTTTGGGAACTAGTCCCAAGGCCGTCTCATCAATCCATAGTTGGGACCAAATGGGTCTTCAAAAACAAACTGGATGAGACAGGTCAAATAACAAGGAACAAAGCCAGATTGGTAGCCAAAGGGTATAACCAAGAAGAAGACATAGACTATGAAGAAACTTTTGCTCCAGTCGCTAGACTCGAAGCAATAAGGATTCTTCTAGCCTTTGCATCCATGAAAAGCTTTAGATTATATCAAATGGATGTAAAGAGTGCATTTCTTAATGGTTACATCAAAGAAGAGGTTTATGTAGAACAACCTCCTGGCTTTGAGGACCACAAGCGTCCTAAACATGTGTACAGGCTAAAGAAATCTTTGTATGGCCTGAAACAAGCTCCTCGAGCTTGGTATGAGAGACTCAGCAGCTTTTTGCTGGGCAAGGGTTTCTCAAGAGGCAAACTAGATAATACACTGTTTATTCTTCACAAAGATAGAAACATGTTAATTGTCCAGATTTATGTTGATGACATTATTTTTGGGGCAACTAATGAAAAGCTGTGTGAAGAATTCTCTAAGACTATGCAGGGAGAGTTTGAAATGTCTATGATGGGGGAACTAACGTTCTTCCTAGGCCTGCAAATTAAGCAAAAGAAGAATGACATCTTCATCTCCCAAGCTAAGTACTGCAGAGAGCTACTCAAGAAGTTTGGGATGGATGAGTGCAAGGAGTATGACACTCCCATGAGTACCACTGCCGCACTCGATGCTGACGCAAAGGGTAAATCTGTCAGCCTGCCCATGTACAGGGGAATGATAGGCTCCCTACTATACTTAACAGCAAGCAGACCTGACATTCAATTTAGTGTAGGCATGTGTGCTAGGTTTCAAGCCAATCCCAAGGAGTCACATCTAACATGTGTTAAATGTATTCTAAGATACCTTGAGGGAACACAAGAGCTTGGTCTTTGGTATCCCAGAGGTAACCAAGAGTTCTTGTGGGCTTACTCTGACTCTGACCATGCAGGTTATAAAACTGATAGGAAGAGCACCAGTGGACAATGCGCCTTCCTTGGTGGTTGTCTGGTCTCTTGGGCTAGCAAGAAACAAACCTGCGTGTCCTTATCATCCACAGAGGCAGAATACATTGCTGCAGCAAGCTGTTGTGCCCAAGTGCTGTGGCTGAAGAACCAACTGAGAGATCTTGGCTTGGAATTCCCTGAGGCTCCCATCCTCTGTGACAACACAAGCACTATCAGCCTCGCCAAGAATCCGGTTCAACACACAAGGACAAAGCACATTGATGTCAGACATCACTTCATCAGAGATCATGTTCAGAAGAAGGATGTCAAAGTGACGTTTGTCCCCACTTAGCATCAGCTTGCTGATATCTTCACCAAGCCTCTGGGGGTTGATCAATTCACATTCATAAGAGGTGATTTGGAAATGGTAAACCCAAATGAAGTTTAATTCTTCAAATAACCCTGTGATTAATTGATTAAAACCTGCAACTATACTAACTTAGGCATCGGAGTGCCAATCCTTGTTTTTGCAGGTCCCCAATGTTGAATCTTAAGCAAGTGCAACCGGAAGCAAAATCACTTCTGGATGATCATTTGCTGGCGCTGAGTGTTGAGTCAAAGTGAGCGGGAGCGCCAGTGCCTGAACAAAGGGACACGTCACTTCAAGAAACCTTTCATCTTCTCATCAAAAATTGTGCCTCCTCTGACAAAGCAAAGTGACACATGTCAAAAGGTGCGCCGTTCCAATTAAATGTTTACGTTACCCAATGAACAAACGCATGCTTTCATGAAGAGCCATTCTGAGCATTTCATCCATTGTAACTCTATATAAATAACCAACAGTCACTTTGCCTTTTCACTTTTCACTTTCTCACCCAAACTCTCTGCATACATTCATCTGTTCTTCATCTTGTTCTTCATCTTCTTCATCTTTCTCTTCGCATTTCATCTCATACAACCACTAAACCTACACAAAATGGCCGGTTCACACGAATCTAACCAAAACATTGAGATTCCAACCACATCCAAGAAATCCAAGTCAAAAGGTGGGAAATCGGGGCACTCGAAATCTGGGAAATCCAGAAAACATCAAGAACAATCTGGGCAAGTTCATACAATTTCTGGGAAATCTGGGCAAAGCCAAGACCAAAGTGAGCGAGTCCAAGAACAGCCTGAACAGCCTGAGCATGTTGAGCAACCCCAGCAAGAACACTCTGGGGAATCTGGGCAACAGCGAAGAAGGTTGCAGAAGAAGGGTAAGAAGAGGGTTCAATTCAGAGAGGAATCTCCTTCGAAAAGACAAAGAGTAGAGGAGGATGATCCTCTTGTATATAGAGATGGGCCATTGGAGGCTGTTTCCTCCAAGTTTGAAACTGTGAAGCCCTACTTCAACACCGGGATGTTCTTAGATCTGAACAAGATAGATGAACTAGGGTGTCCACACTTGAGGCCGTTTCTGGAAAAATACATGCCCTGGCTGGGGATCAACCAGGAGTACAATGTGAACGTCCTGCGGGTATTCTGCCAGTCCCTCACTGCCAAGGCCAAGCATAAAAAGGTCAATGGGAAGGATGAGATTCGAAGAGTCACCTTCACGGCCACAGTAAGGGGAGAACCTTCAATTTCACTTGGAGAGACATCAACCGCCTAATGGGGGTTACTGAAGTATTTGATTAAGTCCACATCTACTGAGGAAGACGAAAATGTTAAGTGCGCACCTGTCAGCGCAATTAACATTGGCAAGATGATGATAAAATATATCAAGAAGTCCAAAGCCACTCGCTCGGGCTCTCAGGCAGGCAGTGCTTCCCATACCTCAGCCCCCTCTGTATCTGGTGCAGGGGATCAAGAGGTTGACTCTCATCCTGGTCCAAGCCGGGCTCCAAGGGTAACAGCCGGAGTACGGGCCTTCGCTGAGGAAGTCAAGGAGGAGATCCTAACTCAACCCTCCTTATGGCTAGATGAGGACATCGCTGCTGCCCTCCGCCGAGCTATGGAGTCTCAAAGATTAAGTGGTGCTGAGAGTCTGATCAGAGGGGAAGCCATCCGTTTTATGCAACAGCAGCGATCGAATGAGCAAAGGTCCAAGTGGGATATGGTTGTGTATGAGCAAAATGAAGAAATCCCACAGCCAGAATCTTCATCTTCAAGCCTCCTTCCTCTGAGCATGGCAAGAATATAGTTGAGGAGATAATGATGAAGTATGGCCTGAAGAAGATTAACCACCCTCCAATAGTAATTGCTAAACCAATTCCTTCTCCTTCTGGGCCAACATCTGCTACTCCTACATCTGAGCCAACCTCTGCTCCTCCTCCTTCAGCAATTAAGTATAGTGAATCAAGAAAGAAGACAGTTGCTAGAAAGCGTGCTAACAAGAGTACTACCTCTACTAAGTCTGCTGAGAGTGAGCAAGAGATTCCATCAGTCCAAGCTGAGATCATACCTGAGACTCAGCCATCTTCTCAAGAGGAGCATGCCATCCCAATTCTAAAAGAAGTTAAGCTGGAGATAGAAGACATGACTCCTGAATAATTTGAGAGGTATGGGTACACGGATAAGATCTCCTTTGGTCAGATGGCTTGCCTAGACGCTGAAAGAGCAGCAGCCAAGCCTACCCAAGCGATAGGCAAGGGCAAAGGAAAAGGCAAAGGGAAAAGGAAAGCCCAGGAAGTTGAGGAGGACCCCAACTTCCCAGTGTGGAATGTAAAGATCAGGGCTGTCCACTATCATAAAAAGGTAAACATTTTCTTTATTCACTTCTTGTTGGAAAAAGAGAAAACGTGAGAGAGGTAATAATGAAGGTTGTCAAAATGTAAAATTGGATCATAAACTTGTAAGACTTTACTTTTTGTTACATGTAAGTGTCTAGTGTATATAACTAAATATGAAATACAAAAAAAGTAATACTAATATGACTTGAATACATACATGCATGCATGCATACATACATACATCAAATATGAATAGTTGAAAATAAATATTTTATCATTTATACTTTTTTTATACTTCGGAAATAACACAACAAAAAAAAACTACTACTATTTAATTAAAGAGAAAACATCCAGAATAACCATAGCTTCTTCCCGGTTTTGATCCTTTCTGAAAATTCCTATATGGTTCATCTCTTTGCATTAGAAGCATTTTTTTCTTATGGAAACTTCTTAATAAAGCTATCCCTTCTCCTAAAGCAGGGCGAGTAGGATGCAGTGGAGTGTTAAGAGGGGATGGGGGAGAACGGATACAAGGTTTTTCAATTAGAATCAGAGAGCATGTGCAAATAGCTACTGAGGTAAAAGCCTTGATTGAAGGATTACTTTTATGTTGGGAATTGGGATTTACAAAGATAATAGTGTATAGCGATGCTTTGGTGGTAATAGAGGCAATTAAAAACAAGGAATCACTACATGCATGTTCACACTACCTTAAAGAAGTCGAGGAATTGTTGAGCAGAGACTGGAAAATAGGTTGCAACATATATATAGAGAAGGGAACCGTTATGCACAAATGATGGCTAGAATCAGTTTGACATAAGCTGAAGAGAGTCGAAGATGGTCAAAGCCTCCCAGATATTTGGAAGATACGTTGAAAGATGATTCGGAAGGTGTTCTAGAATCAACTAGGTTTTGATCCTTTCTGAAAATTCCTATATGGTTCATCTCTTTGCATTAGAAGCATTTTTTTCTTATGGAAACATCTTAATAAAGCTATCCCTTCTCCTAAAGCAGGGCGAGTAGTATGCAGTGGAGTGTTAAGAGGGGATGGGGGAGAATGGATACAAGGTTTTTCAATTAGAATCAGAGAGCATGTGCAAATAGCTACTGAGGTAAAAGCCTTGATTGAAGGATTACTTTTATGTTGGGAATTGGGATTTACAAAGATAATAGTGTATAGCGATGCTTTGGTGGTAATAGAGGCAATTAAAAACAAGGAATCACTACATGCATGTTCACACTACCTTAAAGAAGTCGAGGAATTGTTGAGCAGAGACTGGAAAATAGGTTGCAACATATATATAGAGAAGGGAACCGTTATGCACACATGATGGCTAGAATCAGTTTGACATAAGCTGAAGAGAGTCGAAGATGGTCAAAGCCTCCCAGATATTTGGAAGATACGTTGAAAGATGATTCGGAAGGTGTTGGAATCACCCATCGTATAGCTAGTTTAGTTTAGAGCTTGAGCCCCATCTTGTAACCAAAAAAAAGAAGCATTTTTCTTCCTATGGAAGCTTCTTATTAAAGATATCTCTACTTCGGATGTCTTGCGGGCAAATTATTTACAAGCTAATTTCTTGTGTCACCTTGTGGAATACTCTTGCTTCAACTTTAAGAGGAAATGGAGAAATTTTTCTAACTGTCGCTTCAAGTGGCATAACTGCAACAGAGGACTGCTCATTCTAGATTTGACATACCACTCCAAATAACAGAGACATCGTTTTGTTCTATGAGGCATAATTCTCCTTTAGCAATTCTAATAAAAAACACATCCCTTATAATGTGGGATGGAGCTTCTATGGGTCACAAAAATTGCACCGAGGCATTCAGTAGGAGTTTTCAGAACATTATGCATTCAAAAGTGTCTTTAAAGGGAAATTTGTTGTTATGCAAAGCGATTTTAGACAGATACTTCATGTTTTACCAGAAGGTACGCGTGCCTCAATTGTTGATTTATGTATATGTTCTTCACATTTATGGAAATATTGCAAGATCTTCACATTGACAAAGAATATGCGTTTAGGTTTCTCCTAATGCTACTCCAAATGAAAATATAAGGCAAGTTTCTCAATGGTCACTAGATATTGGTGATGGTAAATTAGTCACCGGCATAAATGGGGAAAATTATATTGAGATACCCGACTGTTTGTTGGTTAATCCAGCTGATGATCCAATGCATGCAATTATTAAAGAGACATATGACAATGTTTTGGAATGTTTAGATGATCTGTCATATTTTAGTGATTGTGAAATATTAGCACCTACCATTGAAATGGTGAAAAAAATCAATGATTGTATGTGCCACTCACTTCCTGGTGAAACTAATGAATTCCTAAGTTGTGATACAATTTGCAAAACATCCGTTTCAGATAATGTTGTTTGTAACGCCTCAATAGAATTTCGAACATACATAGACAAAAATGTTCACTAAATAGCAAAATGGATATCCAATATAAAAATCCAGCAAAACATCATATTTAATTTCAAAATAAAATTCAAACTAAGTAATAAATTTTAAAACTTATTGGTAGTTAAATGACAAAAACAGAAATCTTTGGTCCTTGGCAAAATAAATATCATAACAGTGCTCGAGTAGTACAATAGAGCCTTTAAGGCTTACTCCTCAAGTGTCTTCCCTTGCCTGCTATTTGTTCCTTCACCTAAAAATGTTAGTAATGGGGTGAGATCGACATCTCAGTAACTACCGAAAAATCCTAGCATACACCAGCAACTTATATACAAATATATTACAAATAATTATACTCAACGAAATAATTTACAGTCTATAATTACTCACATATTACACTGCACAAACACAAACAAAAATAATAATAATTAACTCATAAAGTTAAAGAATGTATCATGCATGCCTCCCTTATACAGCCTCCACCCTTATTCCGCTGACAGGAGCCATAGGCTAACCCATACACATAGTCCAAACAGAAACACATCCAATTGACTGGATTGTTTCAAGCTCACCATTACTTGAGATGTACCCTGCCAAAGGTACAGAGCTCAAGCATGGACTATGGCTCCCCTCCTTAAAGAACGAATGTAAGGAGGTGTCACATGTCCCATAACTTCTTGAAATCACTGGCAAAGGAAATCATAGAAGAGAGGGCCCTGACAAAGTGCCACTCACTGTGCACCGAGTGATGACTTATCACGTGGTATCACAATTCTCCATACAAATGTTCTCTAATCCTACCCATCACCATGAATGCAAATGTTATGACAATTTTATCAGTCTCAGAGAAACAACATATACAATTCTAGTTCATAATATCATAGCATTCCCACAACATATATAGTCATGCTTCCAAAAGGCCCAATTACCAAGTATACGGTATTAATACATAAGCATGCTTGAAAAAGAACAACTATAACACATTTCACATAGATAGAAGACAAACATGCTTAAAAAGACTAAAGTAATATTCCATTATAATAATACACCTAAGCATGCTTGAAAAAAAACAAACTATAACACAATTCATATAATATACATGGCAAGCAAGCATGCTTAAAAAGACTAACGTAATATTCATACAATTAATTTAATAAATTCCTTGATATATAACACTATAATTTATCTTACATATTTCAATCAAGTCATAATTATTTATAATACAATTATACACAAATCACAGGTATACGGAAGAATTTTCCGGAGTTACCTGTCGCTCCTTAGGACACAAGTGAACTCACAAGGTCACTTCAAATCTCTCACTGCGTGTCTACAAAATCATAAACACATATATACCTATTAATACACTACACAACACTATCTTAAGTTTCCTAACACTAGCCTATACTCTCATGCTACAACTTACTTTAAAATGTAATTTTTTGTTTATACTGGAGTATTATTATAATTCTTGGAAATATTTATTTTTTTTATTTAAAATTAATTGAGGGATTTGTTCAATCGGGCAACAGCATATTTATATTATAATAGTCACATAAACAATGTTACTCTTGCATTAACGACACCGAAAAGAATCACAAGGCATTACAGAATGTGTTATATATATATTCACTAAAACCAAATAAAAATAAAGGAAAACTAATAAAGGGTGCCACTTGTTTTTTTTTATTCGCAACAAGGAAAAGCATGTGTGATTGCGTGAGAGATTTGCACAAAATGAAAAGAAGGAATCACATTGGTTTTTGTGAAGTAGGTGGTAAAGGCAAGTTACATTACAGAAGAGAGAAGAAAGAGGACTATGGGTTTTTCTTGTGTGTGATGCATCCCAAAACATAATGACTATGGGTTTTTCTTTTGTGTGATGCTTTCGAAAACAGTGATTTGCAATAGGAATATAATGGACAAAAGAAAACTTGGGGCATGTGAGTTCTTTTAGGAGAATGAATATGTATCCTACTGCCATACACGTAACGTACAAGATGCAGTGGAAGAAGAAAAAGAACAAGTGAGGGCAAGGGAAAAATAAACATGTGGCAAAAGATGACTAGATGAGAATTAGGTGTGTGCCATTTAAGTAATAGCATGTGAGGGAACTAACAAGATGGGACAACTAATATAAAACAATTGGAAAGGGAAGTAAAAGTGTTGATAAGACTACAAGTGAGATATAATGAAACAAAAACTTGAAGAAGATGAAAAGGGATACCTTTGACAGTGTTGAAGCTTAATGGACGCTAGGAACAAGAAAGAATGAAGGGAATGTGTGTCATTGTGTATATAGGAGAGACTTCCTAGGGTTTTTGTTGTAATTGAGCCTTGCACATTTGAAATATTAGATGGGCTTACACCTCATTCTATATGTTAATAATAATTTTTTTTTATCTCACATTATAGTTGCTCTCCTATTATGAAAATCTTTTGAATATTAATAATCATTATATTTGTATTTTTTTTTGAAATTTTATTAATTAATTGATTTCATTTTTTTATAATTATAAAGTCATACACAAATAAAATAAAATAAATAACTAAATCCTATTATAAAATGAGGGATGTTACATCGTTGACCTGTATACAACTGAATTTCTAAATACAAGTTCTTCATCGGCATCTCACCACACAGGCTTATCCTTTAATTTGGTGTTCTTATCATGTTATTGAGAAATATCGCAACAAGTTGCCCTTTGCGACTATAAGTTTCTAAGATGGGGAAAATGGTGATTGAAGCTACCATGCTAAATGGCGCATATAAAAATTAAAAAGTCTTGATTCACAAAATGGATATGAATCCTTCAGAGTCAAAGTGGCCTTTTAAGATGCAAAGATGTCAATTCTCCATAACTCTGTCTTTTGCAATGACAATAAATAAAAGTCAATGACAAAACCTTTCAAAAATTGGAGCCTTATATTACGGATATAAAAATGTAGGTAATTGTTGATTTATATTAAGGACCAGAGCGAGTATCATCTAATTTATTGACTCAACTAACATCTTAAATATAATCAAATTAGTTAAATAGATTTTATATTTAGAACTGGAAAAAGTACAATATATATTTGTGTAAATGGTACTTGTACAATTTCGTTTGTATAAATCAATAGATTACCCCTTTCTTCACCGACAACATGATTCTTCTATCATTATCCAAATTGGAAGCACATTTCTGTCATTTTTAAATTTCATGTTTCTTCAATTGAACTGATATAATTTCATTTTTAAGTTTAAATTCAAACTGCATGATTTATGAGGTAAAAAACTAAATGATATAGAGATTACACTATTTTAATTTTTGGAGTTGAAAACTAAAATATGCGAATTTGGAGGGAGGATATTTTCTATTTTTCCGTAAAACAATCTGATGACGCAATTGACACTTGTTTAAGAAAACAAATTAAAATCAAATAAATAAATAAATTAAATAAACTAGTATCAATCCCGCTCGATGAGCTTAATATTATATTCCATATAGCTTTGATAACATACACACTACATAATAATATACACACTATACCATAACTCTGATACCATAAAATATAATTAATATTTATTGAAATAAAATTCAAATTTAATACCAAAAGCAAGTCTAACAACAGAATCAACGATAATTTTTTTTCTCTTCATCCTCACTAGGGTCCCTAAAATCTACTACAACTAATTGCCCAATTACTTGCATTTTCTAGCTAATTGTGGAATCGCTTTTCCGTGTGGTTTTGTGTATAACATTCTCTAATAAAAAGAGTAATTTCCCCATATGGCTTGGTATAAGGAATCAAGACAGCCCCATTGTTGTTGGCAATGAGACTGAAACAACTTGAGGTCCAAATTTGAACATTCACTTGACAATTGTAGCTTCCTTGTCTCAATAAAAAGTTTACACATAATTTGAAACTTCACTTCAACATTCTTTCCATTTCTTAACCAAATGTTTAAAACAAGAAATCTACTTCTGGCATGAATTGTTAAGAAGTTTAGATCATAGTGGTATCCAAAAAAATAGTGCCCTCGTGGCCATAATTTTGAAGGTCACTTCCAGTTAGAGCGAACAGATGTGAACTCTTGACAGTTGGAGCAAACATATGTAATTTTGGTTTCAAGAATGTATAAGTAATCCCTGTTTAATTTTATTGTTTGCTTCTTTTTTTGATAATTACTGTTTTACAGATGAAGTGGGAGTAATCTTTGGGGAAAAGTCAAAAAAAATTTCAAAATTTATCTTTTATCATTCTTATATTTGTTAAAATTAAATAACTCTACTATAATATAAAATTAAACTTAAATTCCAAAAAAACACTACTTCATATATATCTCAAACAAATAGTTTGGTTAGTTACATTATTTACCCCTATTTACATTATTTACCATCCCTATTTAGTTACTCACTTACTCTTGTAATCTCAGTTTAAAAAAACTTACTCTTGTTATCTCTCTTCCTCTTCAAAATTTTTTTTTATTTACTAAACAAATTTGTATTCATGTCATTTCTTTCCGATACCGTTCCTAAAAATATTTAGCCCATTTTAATTTCAATTTTTTTTATCTAAAACAAATAATAAATTTTGACTCAATTCAAGTCTCTAAAATTTTTTCACTTAAAAAAAAGTGTCTAAAAAAATTATCTTTGAATCATATATGCATATGAGAAGGGGCATTGAGATTTTTTCTCTCTAGGGTTTATCTCCCTTCACCAACTTGGTGCTCAACCTCCATGGTTGTTCTCTTCTAACTCTACTCCCTCACCCCATCCAACACCTCAAATATACTCCTACATACCACACCACTTACCTTCTCTTATCAAAATCCTTTCAAAACATTCATCCCTCTCTCCATTCCCAACCCGTTTCTGAACATGGACACTCTCACTTTTGGTGGTCTCCAATGGAAAGATGCTGCAAGAAGTAATGAGAATGAAAGAAGATTTGTGGGAAAAATCATTCCTAAGAAGAAAATCAGTCCAGTGGGTATTAAGGATCAACTTGTGGGCTTGGAATTCTAAAGAGGACTTTTTCATCAGTAGTATTGGTACAAACACTTTCTCCTTCACTTTCAATAACGCTGAAGATGCCAAAAAAGTCTTAAAAGATGGACCTTGGGTGCTCAGGAACCACATGCTTTGCATACAACAAAGAGACAACTATGTTGGGGATTATGATATTAAAATCTCCACTTGTACTTTTTGGGTTCAACTCCACAATATTCCCCCAGAAGCCATGCTCATTTCGAATCTAAATTTCTTTGGAAACCAGATTGGTAAAGTCTTGGCTGTTGAAATGCCTGGTGAAGGAAAATTCAGTTTTCGCAAGTTTGGAAGAATTCGAGTTGAAGTGGATATTAACAAGTCATTAGTCCCTGGCTTTCTCATTAATAGGCCCCCTGTTGGTGATAAAATTCAAGAGCCTATTTGGATTCAAGCAAAATATGAAAAGCTCCAACGTTTTTGTTTCTTATGTGGCAAATTAGACCATGAATCAAAGGATTGTGAATTTGATGAAGATGAGCTTTGCAATTTGATGCATAGGGATAGTTTTAACTCTAAAATGTGTGCTCTTCCACTCCGTCCTAGACCTCCCCCGCCGAAAAATGCATTCCGGTCAGCCTCCGATGAAAACCATGGACTTCATAGGGAACACGAAAATATTAGTTGCATGCATGGGGATACCAACAGTCTCAATAAATTCCCATGTGTTTTTTCCAATAACAGTAGTGGGTCCCATGTTGAAAATTCCCTTCAACAAACCAAAGGAATTCCTAAAAGTCCACATGTTACAAATTCATATGGAGGTATGTCACATAATTTGGAAAAGGGCAATACTAGCCGCCACACTAGGGAAAAGAGGTATATTTAGGGGTGTTCACGGGACGGGACAGGATCGGAACACCCCTGTCCCGAGTCCCGTCCTGAAAAAGCCTCGGGAAGAGGATCCTGTCCTGTGTCCCGTCCCGTCCCGATCTTTGTCCCGTCCCGATCAAAACGGGACAGGACGGGATCCGGACGAGACATTTCCCGATCTTTTTTTATTTTTTTATGTGGATCTGAATTATGAGGAAGCAAAAGAAGGAGAAGACTAAATTAGAAATAAAGTCACGCTGATAATCTCTTATTACAACAATTACAATTTACAACATTCAACCAAGGCGGTGTCTCACTCTTCCTCCGCCGTCAGAAATGAAGGATAAACCACCAGTTGAGCTCGCGAAAGACTTTCCTATGGTGTTGTTGCTCAAAGGGGGAGGGAAATGAGGAGGCTTTGGAGTTGGGATTGCTCAAAACCAAACACAACAGTACACTACAGAGAGAGAAGACCAAAGCTAACAGATCTCACCTTGTTTTTTCATCAACGTCGAGTGGCAAGATCAAGAACAGAGGACGGCGAGATCGAGGACAGAGGATGGCTTGATTTGTTCATCAATGAAGGGAGGAAGAAGGATTGGAGGCGTTGCTGGAGAGTGGGGAGGGAGGGAGGCGAGATTGGTTTGAAGGAGGAGTAGGGGCCGAGGGGGTGGGGAGGGAGAAATAGTGACTAATGAGAGACAGAGAGAGAGACTGGGCAAGTGGTGAGTTGAGTGATTTTTGTATAATAATTTTTTATAATAATATATGCCTTCGGGACGGGATAGGCATGGGACAACCCCGTCCCGAGTCTCGTTCCGTCCCGAAGGCATTTTTGTCTCGTCCCGAAAAATTTCGGGACAGAAACGGCCGGGATAGGATGGGACGGGAAATTTTTGCACAGCCCTAGGTATATTGATTCCCTCATGAGACAAAGTAACAATAGTTATGTCAACATTTGGGCCAATATTAATTTTTCTCCACCTAAGCCCAATAATGTCCAAATCCAAGAGCTCTATGATGCTGACTTCTCTCTGCCCAGCCCGTCAATAATTGCTGCTGATGTCCCAAGCCCTCATTTCACAAACTGCAAAAATATTGATGGTGGCTTCTCTCTTCTTGAAGCTCCTGTCATCGCACAAAACACTGAAGAAGTCAACAACCTCATTAATAAAGTTTCACATGTTAAACTCAAGAGAAATGCAGATGATTTCTGTGTCTCCCCCCTCCCAAAAAGAAGAAAACCACATGAATCAACCTCTCTAAACAAGGCTGAAATATGGCTTCGAGGAAATCTATTGTTTGAGCAAAATTCTCCAAAAAAGTGTCAAAGTCCAAGCTCTTCAGGTACACTCAATTTTTCCCATTCTAACCGATCCCCAACTGAAATAAAGAAGCCATACAATTGATATGATTTAGTTTTTGACATTGGGAGAGTTGATTCAACTAAATCTACCAAGAGAAAGGTATTTTCTCGGTCTCGCATAATTCTTTTCCCATCTTCTGGGGATTCCTCAAACTCAGTTGAAACTAGCAGCAGCTCTGTTACAAATAGGGGTGGTGACTGGCCTTCTCCAGTCACTAACTCTCAATGATATTTGGCTGGAACTATCAAGGTTTGGGCTCCACCTCGACAGTTCGGAATCTAAGGTCCCAGTGTAGAAGATATAAGGTAGATGTAGTATGTTTATCTGAAACGAAAATGATGACTGAAAAAATTGAGAAAATTATTAAGAAACTAAATTTTGATTTTGGAATGTATTCTGAACCTATGGGTCGTTCTGGTGGATTAGCCATTTGGTGGAAATCTAATACTCAAATTCAGTTCGGCAAAGTTGGAAGATTTTATATGCATGCTGATGAAATCATAATTGATGGAACTACTTGGGGAGCTCTTTCATGGATATATGGTCCCAATGATGATAAAGCAAAAACAAGGTGGTGGAGAAATATTTCCAAGCTCAATCCTGGTGAAGGAAAAAATTGGCTAATCTTTGGTGATTTTAATGATGTCCTATACAGCAATGAAAAGGAGGGTGGTAGAGCTAAATCCTTTAGCGATCTGGAACCCTTCCAAGCTTTCATGACGGATAATCATCTTGTTGAAATAGACACCAAAGGTAGCTTCTTTACTTGGCTAAACAATAGAGAAGGAGGAGCTTTTATCAGGGAATGCCTCGATCGTGTTATCTCAAACTATCTCCGGAAATGTTCCTTCCCAAATGGTCACTGTAAAGTTCTTGAAGCTGTTGGATCAGATCACTGTCCTCTTCTGGCTTGCAAAGATTCTAATGACAAAGTTGCTCCTTTCTTATTTCGGTTTGACTTAAGGTGGCTATCTCATCCTGAATATAAGGAATTCATCAAAAGCAAATGGACTGATACGCTAAATGACTTTTCCATCTCCAATTTTGCTAAAAATTATTTGCAGGAACTCAGCTATGAACTCAATGTCTGGTTAAAAAAAAGAATTCAAGAACAGCTCAAAGATCATTCATAGCACCTTAGACAGAATTCAATTCCTTTTAAATGGCCCTTGGGATGATCAAAAAGCTGGAGAAATTGCAGATCTTCGGAAAAAGCTTAATGAGCTTTGGAACCAGGAGGAACTCTTTTGGGCACAAAAATCTAGAATCCAATGGCTAAAAAGCGGTGATCAAAACTCCAAATTTTTTCACATGACCACTATGTAGAGAAGAAGTCATAATAGAATTACAAGGCTTAAACTGAATGATGGCTCGTGGATTGAAGAAGAAGATCAAATTAGCAACAATTTTGCTCAATTCTATTCTGATCTTTTTAAGTCCTCAACTGGCAGAAACTTTGACCAGATTCTGGAAAGCATTGAACTCCTGATTACCAATGATGACAACATGGCTTTAATGAAGGAAATCTCTGCAGAGGAAGTAAAGGAGGCAATCTTCGAATTGGGCAGCAACAAAGTGTAACATCCCAAATTTTAATTAAGGATAATAAGAAATTATTGTGGTGTAATTTAGGAAACTTAGAGCTTTAAGGAGAAATTTCATGCGAATTGAAACACTTTTTGGAGAGTGAATGTATTCTAAGAAATTAATATGCTTATTCCTTCTAGAAATTAAATGATAAATAGTTCAAGAATAAATAATTGATTGGATAGAAATAGAGATACATGGGTATATATAGGTTATTCCTACAAATTGCCTTAAGATAAGAATTTAAGATAGAAAAGTAAATAAGTAAACATATAAGGGCACATGGGTAATTTTGACATAAGACCATAACTTACACACATTCACCTTCTTCTTCTTTGTTCACGGCGCACACCCCCTTTCCCTTACTTCTTTCATTTTTTTCTTCCTCCCCCACCCTCACCATTTTCGTTTTCTCCCACCTCCGCCACTGTTCTTCAAATTCCGGCGGTGTAGCAGCCGATGTCCAGCGGCGTGGGCCCTCAAAAAGCAGAACCCTCTCTTTTCTTCGACTGTCTCTCACACTGCTCCGTTCTTCCTCACCTTCTTCGTTGTTCTTCTCGTCTCCGGCGAACAAGCGGCGGTCGGCAACGGGAAAACGGTAAAGCTCCCTCCTTTCTTGAGCCTCTCGAACTATGTTTCTAGTATAGTTGATTTCTCATATTTTCCCCTTCCTTTCTTGGGTTATATTCGGACTACCACTGTTTTGGCATTTTCCGGCGGGATTTCCGGCGACAAAGACCAATGGAATTCAGCCAGAAGCTTGGGTGAGCTCTTCTTTTCATTTCCTGCTCCTTTTCCTTTGATTTTTGGCATTTTTGTGAGAGGTTCGAACTAGGGTTTGGGTTTGCAAGATGTAACATATTGTTACTAATTCCCTAATTAACCTGTGACATCTCTTTTAGTTCATTAATATCTTTACTAACTATGATAGAAAAAGGAATTGCAATAATATCAATATCTCTATCATAGTTAGAAAAAGAATATCCTAATGACTGAAATATTATCCATGATAGAAAAGAATAAACTAATACAGTACAGCTGCTATCATGGATAATTTATTGCTAACCATGTTAGAAAGGATTTGCCTAACATGGTTAATAAACAAAACTAGTTGATATTTAACAATAAATAGATATATACATGCGGAAGCAGATGCAGGCCTATACAAATTGGCAATATACAAATTCAAAATAGTCTATATAGCTTCTAATACCTAATTCCCTTTCCTGTTGTCTGCGTCTGTGCATAAATACCTGCAAAAATGTCAGTAATCGTGGGATGAGACAATTTGTCCCAGTAATCACCGCTTAACTCACTATAACAGTGAGATGTGCGGTAGTGAGGGCGTCTAAAGGGTACCACAGTTAAAACCAATAATATATATATATACATGTCAAGTCTTTCATTCATCATTCAAGTCCCTCCGTCTAAATCAACTCAAATTCATCATCTCTATTTCCCACATATCACTCAAATCCCTCAGTCAATTCCAAATCAACTCAACAGACGAAAATAAACGTGATTGACACTGTGCCCAGTCTCAAATCTGAAAGCATGAAAAAGGGAGCACTTTATATAGTGAAAACGTCCCTGAAAAAGGGAGCACTATATCTTGTGAAAACATCCCTGGTTCCTTTACAATTCGAGGAACCTGTACAATTAACCTATCGATTTGCGCAAATCGATAGGTTACATCGGCCGACGGTACTAATAATCAGTGTCATGCAATACTCACAATCCCTATTCTATATTCCATCAACATAGCTCTCAACAATCTCAACTCAACATGTAACTCTCTTTTCTATCCTCATCACCTCTTAAACCACTACCCAACACTATCCCTATATACATATCACGCCATTTCAGATCAATGGCCACCACCAGGCAGGATAATAGATATACAGAGTTTCAAATTTCTTTATATGAAAATAATCGTGTTTGAAAGGCACCCGATAGCCTATTTTGTATAAAAATACCTTTTAAAAAATAATATATATATATAGAGGGTGAGAAGGGATTTTACAAAATCCCTAACTAACGTCACCCTCAATGTTATAGCAAGGTTAAGGGTGATTACCTGTCGCCCTTTAGCAATTCTACGCGACTTCTCAACTTTTCTTCCTTGATGCCACGAAAGCTTACTTGCATCCATTCCTATAATAATATATAACCAAATGATAAATTAATATCATTTCCCTTTTATCGTAGTTCAATGTCTCTCTCGTTCTTATATGTTACTACCCACTTTCCCCTCTTTTAAATAATTTTATTCGTGTCATCCTTCTAATATCCAAATTTAACCAACAACTATCACATGTTCTTTATGATATTTAAGTATTTTTCAATAGGGCGAAGGGGCAAAAATAGCCACCGTAATTTTCAAAATGGACAACTTTGGCACCCGTAATTTCGATGGTGCAAAACCTAACATTATAAACCAAAATGGGACAAATCTAGCACTCTTAAACATAGGTGTTAAGTTTGACCATTAGTTGACTGGGAATGATGATATGGCATAATGACGTGGCACCATGAGGCATTATGTGTCACCCCCATGCTGGTATGTATATGACATGGTAAAAATGAAAAAAAAAATGGCATTGCCCCTTCGCCCTACTTATAATCTGATTGTATATTAAATTAATAAAATGTAAAATAAGAAAAATCTCAACTCCTCTTCGTCTTTCTTGCTTCAGCGTACCCCCCCTGCAACTTCCCAGTTCCCATAATCATCCTTCCTCTCTCATATTCCATCCCATAATCTCTGTACTTCTAAAAATTTTATTCATCACTCTCATCAAAGCCTCCATTGCAGCAACTAAACGGAAGAAGATGAAATTTGGGCAGAAAAAAGAAGATGGACTGGTGATGAAGACTGAGGGAAGCAAAACGTGAGTTTCAATACTGAAAATCGGAGAAGAAGCTCTCCAGCTCAGCTTACAAATTTGGTTATAACCGAATATGTTTTTCCCCTTTTCATTTTCAGATTCGTTTCCTTTTTTTCAATTTCTATCTCTCTCGCTTTTCTTCTTCAGTTTATTTTTTACCCGCTCCTGTAGTCTGCCGCCGTCAAAGGCTCTTGTAAGTCCGACGACCTAAAAGCCCATCACCATCGAAGCCTCTGACTCGGAGAAGAAGACAGTCTCTGAATTGATTTGAGAATTTAGTTTAGTTTTTTTTATTAGTTAAATATCCAGTCAGATTATAAGTATGACTAGATATACATATCAGATAATTTTTTTTCATTTTTGCCATGTCATATACATATCAGCATGGGGGTGACACATAATGCCTTATGGTGCCACTTCATTATGTCATATCATCATTCTCAGTCAACTAAAGGTCAAACTTTACACCTATGTTTAAGAGTGCTAGATTTGTCCCATTTTGGTTTATAATGTCCGGTTTTGCATCATCGAAATTACGGGTGCCAAAGTTGTCCATTTTGAAAATTACGGTGGCTATTTTTGCCCCTTCGCCCTTTTAATATCTCAAGTAACTTTTAATCAACCATAAACATTATCCAAAGACAAGAATAAAGACCTTTTACTATTGGTTCTAACATCATCACATAATAAAGAATTTCCAAAATCTATCATGAAGCTCAAGCATATATATCAATTCAATTCGCCTTATCGTTCAGACATGATTATTCCAAGCAAACAAACAAGTCAAACTACATTACTATGTCAATATTTTCTTCTTTGAGAACATCAATTAGTTTCCAGATCACATTCAAAATCAGATTTGCAATTGAATTGAAAGGTTCACGAATCATGTAGTTGCTGTTATTCCTATCTTTCTCATACTTTTAAATTCAGTTACATCAACACCAACACACAAGTAAAACAAACAAGCATATAAAATGCTCAACTTTCCTTACTCTTACTGCACCTTACCAACCTTAGCATTAAACGTATAGTTCGATTTGAATAAAGAAAAAGTGTAAATTCCAATTCAGCATCACCATTAAACCATCCATCATTATACTTCTTGCATCTAAACCAATCAAATCACACTCAAATGAGTCAAGAGCCTTCATTCCCTCCTAAATCACTTCATCCACAACAAATGAGAAAAAGAAACCTTGGAACCTTCAATCCAAAAATTGAGCAGAACCACACTCAACAAGGCAAACACATCAATCCCTTAATATTTCAATTCATTCATTTTTTTTATCAGATACAATTCAGCTACATAAGACCACCAACATAGCAACAATGAAAGGAACGGAGAAATCAACCAATCCTTTCCTTCCAAAGAAAATCATGTACATTTACAACAATAATGGAATCCAACTTCTAGTGTACTCTTAGAATTATTTAACTCCGTTTTATTTGTGTTAACATTTCATTTCCATTTACTACCCAAATGAAATCATAATAATTCTAACCAACGAGGCATAGAAATATTCCCTCCAATAACTGTAGCCATTATAATAAAATACTCAAACTTACAATTATACTAGTAACACTGCCCTCCTTTCACTCATATTCAATTCCCTTCATTTGTCTATACCTAACAGCAACAATTCCAAACAAAAGAAACAGAAGATTTAGAAAGAACCAGTTCAGCCCATAATCATAGATGTATATACACATACATACGAAGCCAACTTACCACTCCAATAGACTCATATGTCAATTTCTCTAAGGATTAAAGTCTTAAGATTTCACAACTCAATTTCTAATTACAGTTTGTAAGACCCATAACATTTAGCACCAAATCAACCAAAACAGAAAAGAAAACTCAAACAATCAAATTTGATTCACACAAGGCAGCAAAGAAAGGGATCGAATTCCATAAGCAACACAAAAGCAGAACCTTCATACATGCACTACAATAATCCATCTTTAATAAAGTTTGAATCTTGGTTAGTTTTAGGTGGATTATTGAATCCCAATGTCAAAACCCTAACTCAATCTCTTTCTGGAATCGCTCAAGATGTAACTAAAATAGGTAGGAAATAGAGGAAAGAGCCTCACCGGAGATAAAAAAACGAGAGAATAGAACCAGTTGACGTCGGCCGCCGCTAGTTCGCCGGAAAACACGCCGGAAAAGCCACTATGGTGGTTAGGCCGAAACAGAACAACCAAAAAGAAGAGGAAAGTGAGGAAAAACAAAGTTGGGAAGAAGAGTATCTTGAATAACAAAGAAATAGCGAAGCTTACCAAAATCCCGCCGACGTCCGCCGTTGCTTCGCCGGAGAACAAAGAAGAAACAGAGAAGGGAAGACGCGAGGAGAGAAAAGGAGACGGGTTTTAGTGAGGTCAAGGAGAGAAGTGAGGTGGACGGCTTTGCCGTCGCCGTCGCCGTCGGCCCCTGGGTGGCCGGCGAACGCGCAGGACGGAGGAGGAAGGAAGAAGAAGAAGAATGAAGAAGAAGAAGGATGGAGGGAGTTCGTATGGTTGAAGAAGGAAAGGGGCTGGCGCCGCCGCGCCTTGGGCCGCCGCCCGTCGCCTGGAAGAAGAGGAACGAAGAAGACGGTGGGAGGAGGGAGGGTTTTCGGGTGAGAGGGAGAAGGGAGTCGATTTTTATTGATAAGGAAGGAGGGAGGGCGTGTTTGGTTAGGGAGAAATAAGGGTGGTTTTTGATAATTAAAGCTTAAACTTGCCATAGTGTACTCATTTTGATTTAAAACCACTTAAACCAGCCTCCAATCTTCTTAAACTTCAAAATATTTTTAGCTTTATCATTCCCTCATATTTCAAACTCTTCATTTCTTAATTAATTATATGCACATTAATTACTCAAAATTTCCAAAATATCCTAAAAATTCCTAAAAATTCCAAAATTCCTAATTTCTCCATTTATCATTTCCCAAAACACTCTTTAATCCTGTATTAAATTTTCAGGATGTTACAATTCTCCTCCTCTAAAATAATTTCGTCCTCGAAATTAAGGGAATTTCCATTAGAAATAAGAAAAGAAACAGTTTCTTGGACTGATAATCCCATCTCAAGAAAAAGAAAAAGGAATTTGGTTATAAGTAAGGAAGACTGAACTCATTGACAATGAGAATTCATTGTCATAAGTGTCATCCATATGACACCGCAGAGATGCTATCGATGATTTAGAAGAACTATGAACACTTTAACTAAGGTTGTTGTCGCAGTTTTCTAGTCAAATGTAGTCAAGTGCGAAGTAGGAAAGATGTTTCTTATGATAAAAGTGAGGTTAAGGATACTAGATCCCATTCTCAAGTTCATTAAAAGGTTTAAAAGAGGTGAAATCAAGTCAGATTGACTTGAATGTATATAACCTTTTGAACAAGGTTAGAAACACTACGCCAGAAAACTAGGAGTATAACTAAAATTCTATTCAAAATCACAATTAATTCTGCTATACTAGCAGATTATTGAACAAATCTGTCAGAAATCACAATATACCAGCAGTAGCACAATCAATTTCACTACAAAAATCTGATGCAACAGAGCATAAATGATGCACGAATCTAACACACAATAAGATCCAATCAATTTATTCACTTTAACATCAAGTTCACAGGAAGTATCCCACAACAAATCTCCTTTATATCCATTCCAGTACTTGCAGCAATAAAAGTAAACATTCTCTAACTCATTATTCGTTTTTTTTTTTCATAGACAAAGTCATATTCAAATATGTATGAGAATTCCCATTTCATTGAGAATTTATTCAGCCAAGTAGAGAAAAGGAAATGAAACTAATTCCTATAATCCAAACTTGATTTCAAAGCCTACTAGAATTTAAAGTACATCAAACAAAACTTTTCAAGGGACCATTCAGCCATTGTCTAAAAAGACAACACCAGTCAATGTACTTGTGAACTGTCAAACCCTTGTAGTCAATGTTATACATAACTCAAGCCAAACCTTAAATAACCAATGCATCAAAACCATGAAAATCAAATCTTCGTTTAAACTATTCCTCGTTATAATTTGATCATAAGCACTAAAAAGGCAGAGATAAGTATGAAATTATATATTCTAACTTGTACCAAACTGAGCCGAGTATCCAAATACTCAAACTCAAATAGAAGTTTCTAACATTGATATATAATCTCTATGTGGTTAATTGAATTGCATTCCCTGTTAGGATGGTGTGGTATTTGGTCTGATTCTTGGTGATCACACACATTGGTTGCCTATATTTGATAAAAGGATTTCCTGATACAATATAGATGCTATCTACACCGTCCTTCATCCTGCATCTTCATCCAATTTATAAATCATTCATCAATCCTCATCCTATTTTCCTTACCTATCCTTGATTTCCCCAAGTGTTTAACAAAATTCTCTTAACTTATGATGTAACAATCAGCTTCTATGAAACAGTTACAAAATCATTTTCTCTAGCACTTCCTAATTATCAACACTTCTCATTAATGCTTCATAATTGTCTCACAACAACCTATGACTCTTTGACATTTTTATTCAACTAATCCTACTCTCTAACACACACTATATCTTAATTATCATAAGTAATTGAACCCATGTACTTATTAACATTTTGAACAAAGTTTTATTCGAACTTCCATAAAATTTATTTGTCCTACATACTAAAATCGTAATTATAACCTAGAATGGGTAACAAACCTTACACCCTTTTGCTAATTAGAATCCAAAACTCCTTTGATATCTCATAACTCTTCAATTAATATCAATAAGTCACCAACTTTCACATCCTTTCACTTCCTTATCCATTATCCTCATCCAAAATTACGTTTCTAATTCTCACTATAACCAAACTACTTGCAAATCACAAGATCATACTTTATTATTTTATTATTTTTTTTTTACAATGCCGATCCTCCTTATCCAATTAATTTACCAATCAAGCATGACACTAGTCATTTATCTTTGACTATGTTTAGTTAAGCTTAAGCCCAAATTATACAATTAAAGCCTGCCAATCAAATATAACCTACCACTCACATCTTGAAATCCTCATCAAGTAATTGATAATCAAAGAAAACATCAAACTAACACTCCTACCTTACTATATTCATCTTTCATCATAGTTCAAATGAAGATTTCTTTTTAGAAGATCATGGTCCCTTTACTAACACAACGCATAAATGTTAACTTTCTTGGGAAATCAATTCACCCAATTGAGAAAAAGAACCCAAAAGCATTGTGGCTTCAATATATGAGTTCATACTAACTTTAGCAACCTCAACTAAATTTATCCATTACTACCAATTTCATTACCCTTCTGCCAAAACATATTAATGAACCACCAGAGAATACAACAATATAATTCTTTCCCAAAATCAATTTCCAATAACCCATATAAGCACAAATTTTAATATAGAATTTATTATGAACAAACACTTTCCCTATTGGTACAACCTTTACAAGTTAAAACTAAGAATTCAGCTCCACTAAACATCAATTAACTCATGTGCATATAATAACCTACTGTTTCACTCATCAGTATACATTAACCAAGCATACAACTTCCAAGTTCAACAACACATTGGTCTAAAAAAAATCAAGCATATAATTCGAAATGAATAACCTTTGGTTCACCCATAAATATAGTCATTATCTCCAATTAAAATCAACAACACACCATCAAACTAAACAACTAGAAACAATGTCAATTTCTCAACTAATCAAACACTTTGACAAACTAAATATTAAACAAGGTAACAACCTTATTTCACATTGTATTCATTATTAATTATTATTTTCAAATTTCCTTAATCCTTTAACCCAATAAGGGATCTCATGATGCCTCGACTATGATTATGGCCGGCACATAACTATACTCGAGACCCCAGAGAAGCATCCTTAGTTCGTCATTCTTCCTAAATTCTTATCAATATCATTACTCATTTCGTTATTCTTTCTATATTCTTCTCAATCTCTCCACAATACCTATTCAATTGCTTTTATCACTCTCTCCCCACCACGGGATGAGTGATATTCCTCTCAGAAGGCTAGATATTCATGCACATAAGGAAGGGAATACTAAAGATGTATATTGCCAATCTACATGCAATGCAGCACAGTCCTAGGTTATCGTATACCAAATACTGATAACCAAGTTGTAACATATTGTTACTAATTCCCTAATTAACCTGTGACATCTCTTTTAGTTCATTAATATCTTTACTAACTATGATAGAAAAAGGAATTGCAATAATATCAATATCTCTATCATAGTTAGAAAAAGAATATCCTAATGACTGAAATATTATCCATGATAGAAAAGAATAAACTAATACAGTACAGCTGCTATCATGGATAATTTATTGCTAACCATGTTAGAAAGGATTTGCCTAACATGGTTAATAAACAAAACTAGTTGATATTTAACAATAAATAGATATATACATGCGGAAGCAGATGCAGGCCTATACAAATTGGCAATATACAAATTCAAAATAGTCTATATAGCTTCTAATACCTAATTCTCTTTCCTGTTGTCTGCGTCTGTGCATAAATACCTGCAAAAATGTCAGTAATCGTGGGATGAGACAATTTGTCCCAGTAATCACCGCTTAACTCACTATAGCAGTGAGATGTGCGGTAGTGAGGGCGTCTAAAGGGTACCACAGTTAAAACCAATAATATATATATATACATGTCAAGTCTTTCATTCATCATTCAAGTCCCTCCGTCTAAATCAACTCAAATTCATCATCTCTATTTCCCACATATCACTCAAATCCCTCAGTCAATTCCAAATCAACTCAACAGACGAAAATAAACGTGATTGACACTGTGCCCAGTCTCAAATCTGAAAGCATGAAAAATGGAGCACTTTATATAGTGAAAACGTCCCTGAAAAAGGGAGCACTATATCTTGTGAAAACATCCCTGGTTCCTTTACAATTCGAGGAACCTGTACAATTAACCTATCGATTTGCGCAAATCGATAGGTTACATCGGCCGACGGTACTAATAATCAGTGTCATGCAATACTCACAATCCCTATTCTATATTCCATCAACATAGCTCTCAACAATCTCAACTCAACATGTAACTCTCTTTTCTATCCTCATCACCTCTTAAACCACTACCCAACACTATCCCTATATACATATCACGCCATTTCAGATCAATGGCCACCACCAGGCAGGATAATAGATATACAGAGTTTCAAATTTCTTTATATGAAAATAATCGTGTTTGAAAGGCACCCGATAGCCTATTTTGTATAAAAATACCTTTTAAAAAATAATATATATATATATAGAGGGTGAGAAGGGATTTTACAAAATCCCTAACTAACGTCACCCTCAATGTTATAGCAAGGTTAAGGGTGATTACCTGTCGCCCTTTAGCAATTCTACGCGACTTCTCAACTTTTCTTCCTTGATGCCACGAAAGCTTACTTGCATCCACTCCTATAATAATATATAACCAAATGATAAATTAATATCATTTCCCTTTTATCGTAGTTCAACGTCTCTCTCGTTCTTATATGTTACTACCCACTTTCCCCTCTTTTAAATAATTTTATTCGTGTCATCCTTCTAATATCCAAATTTAACCAACAACTATCACATGTTCTTTATGATATTTAAGTATTTTTCAATATCTCAGGTAACTTTTAATCAACCATAAACATTATCCAAAGACAAGAATAAAGACCTTTTACTATTGGTTCTAACATCATCACATAATAAAGAATTTCCAAAATCTATCATGTCGCTCAAGCATATATATCAATTCAATTCGCCTTATCGTTCAGACATGATTATTCCAAGCAAACAAACAAGTCAAGCTACATTACTATGTCAATATTTTCTTCTTTGAGAACATCAATTAGTTTCCAGATCACATTCAAAATCAGATTTGCAATTGAATTGAAAGGTTCACGAATCATGTAGTTGCTGTTATTCCTATCTTTCTCATACTTTTAACTTCAGTTACATCAACACCAACACACAAGTAAAACAAACAAGCATATAATATGCTCAACTTTCCTTACTCTTACTGCACCTTACCAACCTTAGCATTAAACGTATAGTTCGATTTGAATAAAGAAAAAGTGTAAATTCCAATTCAGCATCACCATTAAACCATCCATCATTATACTTCTTGCATCTAAACCAATCAAATCACACTCAAATGAGTCAAGAGCCTTCATTCCCTCCTAAATCATTATACTTCTGGAATTTCTTTCCATATTCTTGACCGAACTGGTTGTAATGTGGGTTAAAAGTTGTCGTGTGATTTAAGAATGTTAATGGAGTTATATTGAGGATTTTGATGCCTGTTGGATTTGGTGTTGTAAAGCTAAGTTAGCTTGTTTCTTGGGGCTTTATTATTAAAGATTATGTTGTTATTTGTTTGTTAAATCTTTGGAAACGGTTGATAAATGGCTAATAGATAAAGAGGCTTATATATCTAGTCTTGCATATCGAGTCTATGTGGCCTTTAACAGTATTGTAAAATTATGTTTTCTATTTCTCCTATTCTTCAGTTCTGGACTACTTAAAGAGGGTCTTTAGGATTGATTAAACAATAATAAAGGGATTTCAGCATTCATGTTCGCTCCATTGATATTTGATTTGATTTGATTTTCATAGGGCTGATTTAAATGGAGGAGTATAGAGTGATTTGTATTGAAATACACAAATTGTACTTAGGATGGTTTTGAGATAGCTTGTGCAAGGATTTAGTTCATGAGAAGTGATTTCCTTGAAGGAGATGGAATGAACTTTCCTTTCTTTTCTTTTCTTTGTTACCTTGGCTGAATTGGGCATAAAAATTATGATATGAATTATTACTTAGAAAGTTTGATTGTTTTAAAATTCATTGATAGTGGTTAAAAATTTGAGGAATAGATGCTTGTAAACTTTAAATTGAACCCTTTGAAGTTATAAATTCTAAGTTGATAGGTTTATTACACGAGGCATCGTGTTTAACTTTATAGTGGGTTGATATGTGGTTATTGTTTTAAGTATAGTCTATCTATTACTTGTCAAGATTTATTGTGAAGATTGATATCATTTAGAAACTTGGGCATGGAAGGTGAAATTAAAGTTGGAATTTGGTTTGGATTTTCTTCTTGAGTATGGTTGGGATCTATAGCATACTGCTTGTGAAAATTGTCGTGTTTGAAGCTTGAAATTGATTGGGGATGTTTGATTTTGATTGGCTGACCATAACTTTGGGTAAGTCTAATGTCATATATTTATCATTGTTTATGAACTTGGATTGTAATTGAAAGGCTTGTTCAGGACAAAGTAAAAGAAGGGGGTTTGGGTAGCATATTAGGATTCGAGAGAGACGTTGAATATTATGAAATAGAAATGATATTAATTTATCATTTGGTATTATATTATTATAGGATTGGATGCAATGTGATTTTTGTGGCATCAAGAAAGGAAGAATAGGTCAGTGCATAGTTGCCGAAGAACAGGTAATCACTCTTACCTCGCTATAACATTGGGGGTGATGTTAGGTGGGATTTGAAAATCCTTTCTAACCCTCTATATAAATATAAAATCTTTAAAACTTACTTTTATACAAAATAGGCTATCGGGTGCCTTTCAACCACGACTATTTTCATATAAAGAAATTTGTGACACTATATATATATTATTCTGGCTGGTGGTTGTTATTGAGCTATAATAGTTTGAAAGGTATGTAGGTATAGTGTTCTGGCAGTGACATTGAGAGTTAATATAGATAAGAGAAGTTGAGAGATGAAGGGTTTGAGGCTTTGGAAATTTAAGTTGAGGAATAGTGATTTGAGTTAGAAAAATTGTATGTTGTGGTTGAAGAAATTTGAAAGAGGTGTTGCAGGAAAATATCACAGGTGATTATTGATATGTTGAAGGAAATGGTGATTGAGATATTGAATGGGATTCAGATTTTGAAAGGAATTGGGTGCATTGCATGACACTGAGAACTATGTACCATCGCGCGATGATAACCGGTTGATAGGCCAATCAACGGTTATTTGTACGGGTCGACAGATTGGAGATTGTGACCATTGGTCAACCGATTGGAGACCGTGACCAGCAGTTTTCTGATTGGAGACAGGAACTGCTCCCTTTCTGATTGGAGACAGATTGGGGTTTCCCTCTCATGGGGTTACCAGAGAGGGAAATTGCCCCCTCACTTTTGAGAGGGGCACAGTGTCAACTCATTTGGAATACATATAGGGCTCGAGTGTAGTGCCTCCCGGATGGCATGAGTAGAGCACCAGAATCGTTCATGGATGAAAGCTCAGAAATATGTGTATGAGATTTACAATAATGATTGCATGGATTTGGAGATTTGACGGTGAATTTTATTGATGTGGAATTTGATTGAGGGGTTTAGAGTGATTTTTGAAAAGTAGTAAGGATGGACTTGGTTTGTTTTGGACGTGACAGAGGGCTTGGAATGATAAATGGAGGGAGACTTGATTCTCATATATATATATATATTGATTTTAAAATTGTGGTACCCTTTAGACGCCCTTACTACCGCACATCTCACTGTTATAGTGAGTTAAGTAGTAGATTACTGAGACAAGTTGTCTCACCCCACAATTACTTACATTTTTGCAGGTGATTATGCACAGGCTCGGACAACAGGAAAGGGAATTAAGTTTCAAAGGTTGTTTTGATTATTTAGACATGTATATTGCCAAAATGTATAGGTCTGCATTCGCTTCCGCATATTTTTATTTGTATTGATATTAATGGTTAATTGGAGAATTGTAATAGGTCGCTTCTTTTTCTAACCATGTTAGGTGATTCTTTTCTAACATGGTTAGCTATTAATTATCCATGATAGTGTTCAGGTGATGATAGAAAATTCTTTTCTATCATGGATAGTGATTATTATTAGGAAATTCTTTTTCTAACTATGATAGATTTATTGACATTATGGAAATCATTTTTCTATCATAGTTAGTGAAGGTATTATTGAATTAATCAGGGAATTAGTAACAGATGTTACAACTTGGTTATCAGTATTTGGTATACGATAACCCTGGACTGTGTTGCATTGCATTTAGATTGGCAATATACATTCTCTGAATTCCCTTTTCTGTTGTGCATGATCACCGACTGTCTGTGAGGTTATGATCAATCCCTTGGTGGGGAGAGTGGTAGATCCGTAGCAAGAATGCCTGGTGATGTTGGTAAAAGGGATTAGCATTTTACAAGATTTCACTGTGAGATTGAATTATTGGAAGAGATTGTTGGTTTGATTGAGTTATTCTATTATTTTGGAGTTTAGAGATTTAGAGGTATGAGAGGTGGAACTGATTATGGGTTATAATATGAGACATTGTGAATCTTGGATAAGTTCTATATGTTATTGTGATGATATAACGAAACTGATTTAGTCGGAATAGTTACAAGATCTTTGATGACTAAAGTTAGAATGAATTGTGATTTAATTGAGTAACCTTGTGATTCTGAGTAGTGGAGCTTGATTAATGGATTTAAAGAGTTAGCTTATACCGAAAATAATGTTCATGTGAAGTGGCTTAGTTAGGTTGGATGTAAGTTGTAGATGTTTAGACTGTTATAAAGCTTGAAGTATATTGACAATCTATATCAACATTTGTAAGCATATGAGGTGAGATTATAGATTTGAGGATTTATTGTAATAGGTTGACTACTAACTTAGAAAAAGAGATCAAATCTTGTGGTGAGGATCAAGTGAATTATCTTACATTGGTTAGAAATGGTGTTGGATTATGTGATTCGTGCGAATTGAGATTAATATGGATTGTGATGTTGGGATTGATTATGTATAGGATAATAGAAGAACTTAGTTTGGTTAGAATAATTAAATGAAATTTGAGGGAATTTTGACAAAATATTATGTTGTGAAGTTTATGAGTGCACTTTTAGATGAGAATTTTAGAGTGTATGGATTGACTATCTAGATGGTGATTGAAGAATTTAGTTTGGTTGGAATGACTATCTAGGATTCATAAAGGAATTTTGATACAATATCAAGTTGAAAAGGTTATAAATTGCGCTTTTAGGTGGAAATTTAAGAGTTCTTGAAGTTCTTGCTTTAGATCTAGGAGTGTATAGAAAGATATATTGAGTAAAATTGTGAAACGATAGTTGGTTGGTTTGAAAGAAGTTGGAGTTAATAGAAAATTTGAGGATTTGGACTAAATATGTCGATAGATGAATGAGTTTGATGTATAATTGACATTGAGATGAAGTGTAAGATTGAGGAATCAAGTTGACTAAGGGTAACTTGTTTAGTTCAAATGGTAGAGTTTTAGGGTTTGGGTTCAATGATTAAATAAGATCAAGGTTTAACTTTCTAATTCCATGTTGGGCAAGGATTTCCCATCTTTCTATATAAGTTTCTCCAGCATCCGGTGAGGATTTCGAGAACGTAAGTAATGAGACTATGGGTTTATGGAAAGTATTAATTAGAACTTTAATATTCAATCAATTGATAAATTGGTTTAATTGAGATGTTATCTGATTGTGTATTGTTAATTGGATGTTTATTGTAGGCTTGTATGAATTCTAAATGACTTCGTGTGTCTGATCATGTGCTGAAATTGATGTTTCCCAATGTTTCTCTTCTCATTTATGCTGGACAATTTGTTGATATGTGTGGAATTGATTTTGTGATTTAAAGATGCCAGATGAAGATTGTAGTGCTGATTTCTGTGCATGCATGGTTATATGTTGAGTTTTGTGTAGATTGCGAATGTTGTTTCTTTCTTTCCTTTCCTTGCTTATTCAAACTGCTACTTGGAAATGGAACTCTAATGTTCATGAATTGATATGTGTACGTATGTTCAGAGATGGGTTTGGTGGATTTTTGTTTTGGTTGTTGTTGTCTTTTCTGTATCGCCCATGATTCTGTTAGGTTATGGTATGATGAAATTGATATTGAATTTTCTAGAATGCAGAGTGATGGATTTTTTGGATTGTTATTGATTTAGTTTGAGTTTTTTTTTTGTTTATTTGGAGTTTTTGGTGTGATTAATGTGAACTTGCTGCATGATAATGAAGTAAAATAAAGAAGTAAAGTAGAATTTCAAATAGTTACAATTATAAGGAAAAAGTGATATAATTTAATCAAGCACAATGGGAATTAGATACTGATAGTTGGATAAGAATTGTAGGAGAAACTTGACGGAATGAGGATTCTTCTTTTGGGGTCTCGGATATAATTATGAACCTAGGCATAATCATAGCCGAGGCATTATTGAAGACCTTATGAGCCAAGTGAATAAAGGAAATTTGGAAGTAATTAAAGGTAATTAATATAAGTTTTAGTGGGGAATATAAAATTTTATTCCGGTTGCTAGGTGAGAATGCTTATTATTGTTATAGGAGACATATCGAGTGATTATTTTGTTGATAATTGAGATTGAAGAATGATGTGTGGAGCACTAAGATGAACTTTATGTAGCGAAGGTTGGAGTCAGCGAGAGGTTAATTCAAGGTTGGAAATTCACCTATGTGTATGTCATGGTGAATTTTGGGGACAAAATTCCTAAAAAGGAGGTGATAATTGTAACATCCCAAATTTTAATTAAGGATAATAAGAAATTATTGTGGTGTAATTTAGGAAACTTAGAGCTTTAAGGAGAAATTTCATGCGAATTGAAACACTTTTTGGAGAGTGAATGTATTCTAAGAAATTAATATGCTTATTCCTTCTAGAAATTAAATGATAAATAGTTCAAGAATAAATAATTGATTGGATAGAAATAGAGATACATGGGTATATATAGGTTATTCCTACAAATTGCCTTAAGATAAGAATTTAAGATAGAAAAGTAAATAAGTAAACATATAAGGGCACATGGGTAATTTTGACATAAGACCATAACTTACACACATTCACCTTCTTCTTCTTTGTTCACGGCGCACACCCCCTTTCCCTTACTTCTTTCATTTTTTTCTTCCTCCCCCACCCTCACCATTTTCGTTTTCTCCCACCTCCGCCACTGTTCTTCAAATTCCGGCGGTGTAGCCGCCGATGTCCAGCGGCGTGGGCCCTCAAAAAGCCGAACCCTCTCTTTTCTTTGACTGTCTCTCACACTGCTCCGTTCTTCCTCACCTTCTTCGTTGTTCTTCTCGTCTCCGGCGAACAAGCGGCGGTCGGCAACGGGAAAACGGTAAAGCTCCCTCCTTTCTTGAGCCTCTCGAACTATGTTTCTAGTATAGTTGATTTCTCATATTTTCCCCTTCCTTTCTTGGGTTATATTCGGACTACCACTGTTTTGGCATTTTCCGGCGGGATTTCCGGCGACAAAGACCAATGGAATTCAGCCAGAAGCTTAGGTGAGCTCTTCTTTTCATTTCCTGCTCATTTTCCTTTGATTTTTGGCATTTTTGTGAGAGGTTCGAACTAGGGTTTGGGTTTGCAAGACTTCCAAACTGATTAAAGAATAATTAGGCTTCAAAAATGAAAACTTTTTGAACCCATTTTTGTGATTTAGGGCAGATTGGGTTAAGTTTTGGTTACTTGATAAATTTTATAATTTTTCCTTCACTTTGCCCGATTCTAACTTCCTAAAAGTGAACAGATATATGCTTCTTCCTTGCTATTAAGTTTGTACATATGTTGGGATTGGTTATAAAGAAATGCTCAAGTCTTTTACAAGTTAGATGTGAAGTTAGAATCTTTATACATTTGAACAAGAAAGCTTTGTGGTGGTTTATGCACATCGCTGCATTGTTTTCCATGTCTGATTGGGTGATGAAATTGTTCTTGTTTTTGATTCTCTTGTTTCTGTTTTGTTGATGATATTTAGGATAGTAAAGTGTTGAATTTTCTGAGTAGTTAGGGACCTCATAGCTTTTGTTTATTCTTCAGTATTGACAATTCCAGTTTTGATGGACTTTTTGGGATAGGAAGAGACATTGAAATTTTGTTCTCCTCCATATGTTTTGGCTGATTTTAAACTTCTTTCTTGCCACTGTCTTGTTTGCTCAGTTGGGTTACAATGAAATAGATATATGGGATTTTGCTTGGTAACTTGTGGATTTAAATTAAATATTGCATTTGAATGTCTACAGTTTGAGGCCCCTTATATTTTCTGTTTCTTTTCTTCGAGAACCACAATTTCTTCCTATTGTTTTCTTTGATTCCTTTCATTGGACATGAAGCTAGTCAGTGTATGAATACTGTAATTCTGGAATTTCTTTCCATATTCTTGACCGAACTGGTTGTAATGTGGGTTAAAAGTTGTCGTGTGATTTAAGAATGTTAATGGAGTTATATTGAGGATTTTGATGCCTGTTGGATTTGGTGTTGTAAAGCTAAGTTAGCTTGTTTCTTGGGGCTTTATTATTAAAGATTATGTTGTTATTTGTTTGTTAAATCTTTGGAAACGGTTGATAAATGACTAATAGATAAAGAGGCTTATATATCTAGTCTTGCATATCGAGTCTATGTGGCCTTTAACAGTATTGTAAAATTATGTTTTCTATTTCTCCTATTCTTCAGTTCTGGACTTAAAGAGGGTCTTTAGGATTGATTAAACAATAATAAAGGGATTTCAGCATTCATGTTCGCTCCATTGATATTTGATTTGATTTGATTTTCATAGGGCTGATTTAAATGGAGGAGTATAGAGTGATTTGTATTGAAATACACAAATTGTACTTAGGATGGTTTTGAGATAGCTTGTGCAAGGATTTAGTTCATGAGAAGTGATTTCCTTGAAGGAGATGGAATGAACTTTCCTTTCTTTTCTTTTCTTTGTTACCTTGGCCGAATTGGGCATAAAAATTATGATATGAATTATTACTAAGAAAGTTTGATTGTTTTAAAATTCATTGATAGTGGTTAAAAGTTTGAGGAATAGATGCTTGTAAACTTTAAATTGAACCCTTTGAAGTTATAAATTCTAAGTTGATAGGTTTATTACACGAGGCATCGTGTTTAACTTTATAGTGGGTTGATATGTGGTTATTGTTTTAAGTATAGTCTATCTATTACTTGTCAAGATTTATTGTGAAGATTGATATCATTTAGAAACTTGGGCATGGAAGGTGAAATTAAAGTTGGAATTTGGTTTGGATTTTCTTCTTGAGTATGGTTGGGATTTATAGCATACTGCTTGTGAAAATTGTCGTGTTTGAAGCTTGAAATTGATTGGGGATGTTTGATTTTGATTGGCTGACCATAACTTTGGGTAAGTCTAATGTCATATATTGATCATTGTTTATGAACTTGGATTGTAATTGAAAGGCTTGTTCAGGACAAAGTAAAAGAAGGGGGTTTGGGTAGCATATTAGGATTCGAGAAAGACGTTGAATATTATGAAATAGAAATGATATTAATTTATCATTTGGTATTATATTATTATAGGATTGGATGCGATGTGATTTTTGTGGCATCAAGAAAGGAAGAATAGGTCAGTGCATAGTTGCCGAAGAACAGGTAATCACTCTTACCTCGCTATAACATTGGGGGTGATGTTAGGTGGGATTTGAAAATCCTTTCTAACCCTCTATATAAATATAAAATCTTTAAAACTTACTTTTATACAAAATAGGCTATCGGGTGCCTTTCAACCACGACTATTTTCATATAAAGAAATTTGTGACACTATATATATATTATTCTGGCTGGTGGTTGTTATTGAGCTGTAATGGTTTGAAAGGTATGTAGGTATAGTGTTCTGGCAGTGACATTGAGAGTTAATATAGATAAGAGAAGTTGAGAGATGAAGGGTTTGAGGCTTTGGAAATTTAAGTTGAGGAATAGTGATTTGAGTTAGAAAAATTGTATGTTGTGGTTGAAGACATTTGAAAGAGGTGTTGCAGGAAAATATCACAGGTGATTATTGATATGTTGAAGGAAATGGTGATTGAGATATTGAATGGGATTCAGATTTTGAAAGGAATTGGGTGCATTGCATGACACTGAGAACTATGTACCATCGCGCGATGATAACCGGTTGATAGGCCAATCAACGGTTATTTGTACGGGTCGACATATTGGAGATTGTGACCATTGGTCAACAGATTGGAAACCGTGACCAGCAGTTTTCTGATTGGAGACAGGAACTGCTCCCTTTCTGATTGGAGACAGATTGGGGTTTCCCTCTCATGGGGTTACCAGAGAGGGAAATTGCCCCCTCACTTTTGAGAGGGGCACAGTGTCAACTCATTTGGAATACATATAGGGCTCGAGTGTAGTGCCTCCCGGATGGCATGAGTAGAGCACCAGAATCGTTCATGGATGAAAGCTCAGAAATATGTGTATGAGATTTACAATAATGATTGCATGGATTTGGAGATTTGACGGTGAAGTTTATTGATGTGGAATTTGATTGAGGGGTTTAGAGTGATTTTTGAAAAGTAGTAAGGATGGACTTGGTTTGTTTTGGACGTGACAGAGGGCTTGGAATGATAAATGGAGGGAGACTTGATTCTCATATATATACATATATATATATATATATATATATATATATATATATATATATTGATTTTAAAATTGTGGTACCCTTTAGACGCCCTTATTACAGCACATCTCACTGTTATAGTGAGTTAAGTAGTAGATTACTGAGACAAGTTGTCTCACCCCACAATTACTTACATTTTTGCAGGTGATTATGCACAGGCTCGGACAACAGGAAAGGGAATTAAGTTTCAAAGGTTGTTTTGATTATTTAGACATGTATATTGCCAAAATGTATAGGTCTGCATTCGCTTCCGCATATTTTTATTTGTATTGATATTAATGGTTAATTGGAGAATTGTAATAGGTCGCTTCTTTTTCTAACCATGTTAGGTGATTCTTTTCTAACATGGTTAGCTATTAATTATCCATGATAGTGTTCAGGTGATATTAGAAAATTCTTTTCTATCATGGATAGTGATTATTATTAGGAAATTCTTTTTCTAACTATGATAGATTTATTGACATTATGGAAATCATTTTTCTATCATAGTTAGTGAAGGTATTATTGAATTAATCAGGGAATTAGTAACAGATGAACGTCAAGGAGATCCCCTCTCTCCCTACATGTTCATCATTGTTAGTAATGTTCTTTCCTGTTTAATCAAAAGAGATGAAAGTGTAGGTTTAATATCAGGCATTCAGGTTACAAGGAATTGTCCAAGGATCACACATAGTTTGTTTGCTGATGATTCTGTTTTGTTCTTAGAAGCTGACTTAAACTACTGTAGGAGGCTACAATTTATTCTTGATCAATAATGTGAAGCCTTTGGACAGCTCATTAATTTTAACAAATCCTGCCTGTATTTTTCCAAGAATTCTGATCCACTACTTAAGGAAGAAATTGGTCACATTTTTCAGGTATTTGCCACTGATCTCCCAGGAAATTACCTCGGTCTTCCTATTATATGACGAATGCAAGGATGGAAACAAAACTTTCTCTCAGACACAAGAAGAGAGGTACTTATTAAGTCTGTTTGCAATGCTATTTCAGTATATCCTATGTCGTGCTTCCTGTTTCCCAAGAATATTCTTAAAGAACTTGACTCTATTGTCAATGCTTTCTGGTGGAAACATTTCGATTCACTTAAAAGAATACATTGGGTGGCTGGAGATAAACTTAAACAGCACAAACTAGATGGTGGACTTGGCTTCCGTGACTTTGAAGCTTTTAACCTGGCCTTACTAGCTAAAATTGGTTGGCAAATTTTGCAGGATCCAGATCAATCATGGGCTAAAATACTCAAAGCTAAATATTTTCCCAAATGTTCATTCATGGAAGCTCAAAAAGGAGGAAGAGTCTCTTGGCTTTGGTCAAGTATCATTGAGGGCAGAAAAGTTCTTCAAGGAAATATCATGTCACGTATTGGAGATGGAGAAAATACTAGAGTTTGGAATGATCCTTGGATTCCAAACCTTCCAGGTAAAACTCTTGTCAACTCACACCCCTTAGATTCAAAAATTTAAAAGTAGCTGCTCTAAGATCAGAATTGGGTTGAGATTTGTCTCCTATAGAAGACTGCTTATCTGATTTAGAAAAGGAAGCAATTCTTAATTCTAGATTCAAATCTATTAATAGCAGTGACAAATGGGTTTGGTGTCACGGAAAATGGCATACGTACTCCGTCAAATAAGGCTATCGAGTAGCACAGAATGTTATTCTAAGAGATGAAAATAAGCCTTCCAACTCATTATCCAACAATCTCAAACCCCTTTGGAAAATTATCTGCAAGCTTAAAGTGCCTCGAAAGATTTGTTTCTTCATGTGGAAAATTTTTTCTAATGCTCTCCCCTCTTTTGAAAATCTTTTCAATAGAAATTGCTCTAGAATTAATTTCTCTCCAATTTGCAAATCAAATGCTGAATCTTTAAATCACCTGTTCTGCCTTTGCCCTTGGGTCAAAAGGATTTGGTTCGCTACTCCTTTTACTTTCAAATGCCCTTGGAATCTGACTTCAATTTGCATCAATGGTTATTTGAAAATCTGACAGGCTTACTCCTTTCTGATTGGGATAAATGCTTCATTTGCATTATACTGTGGCTGATTTGGAAAGGTAGATGCTCCTTTGTCTTCAATAATACACCCACTGATGTTGATTTTGTTTTATCTCAAGCAGGAAAATATCTCAAGAGAATTTTGGGAGGCAAATAATTTTTTTCATGACCCCTCTTCTAGAGGAAGTCCTTCAGTTTTCTCATCCTCTGTCAAAAAATGGAGACCCCCTGATCCTGATTGGTTAAAAATAAATTCAGATGCAGCTTTCAACAGGGACCTAAACCAAGCTGCCATTGTCTTCACTGTTCATGACTCATCAGGCTGGCTTCTTGATGGCTCCTCCCAACTTATTTCTGCTTCCTCATGCCTCCAAGCTGAATTGCTGGCTTTGGAGGCAGCAGTTCTTTTTGCCAAGGAGAATGAACTGCATAACATTCTGTTTGAAACAGATTGTCAAATCCTTGTGAACTATCTCACTCTTGAAGATAGCATTCCTGACTGGACTTGTGAAGTCATTCTTGACAATATTCATTCTTCTGGAGCTTCTATTAGGAATCATTCTTTCAAATGGATTCCGCGTGATGCTAATGCAGTTGCTGATTGGAATGCAAAAGCTTCCCTCACGAGCTTATGCCCAGTTGATTGGACTCTGCGACCTCCTCCTCCTCTGGCTCGTTTGCTTTCAATGGATTCCTGTGAAGATCTTGACGATGGCGGATGACTTTATTTTGCTTCTGTTTGCTATGTTTTGTTTTGTTTTCTTTTAGTTTCATTCCTAGTTGCTACTTCTTTTCATTTAAACTATTGAACTCCTAGTTTGTATGTTTTGATCACCTTTAATATTGTAGCGCCCGAAAAATTAGGTTAAATTATGATGTAAAAATGGAGCCGCCACCAAAATTGTTTTAAAAGGATATTTTGGAAAACCTTTTAAAATAATAAAAAAATAAAAGTAGGGTTCGGGAGTCGATTGTGCGTGGGGAAGGTGTTAGGCACCCCACAGCACCCGTTCAAGAGAACGGTTACCCTAAGTTAATTATTTAAAATAAATATGACCTTAATTTTAATTTTACCAAGAGAAATCAATATATACAAATAAAAATAAAAATGAAACAAAAAAGGGGAAATTTTTTTTTTACATTTTTGGACTTGACCTAGGATTTAACCTAGGGCCTACGTACCCTTAAGGGATCAAAGCCCACATAGTTCGGGGTAGAAATGCGTGTCACTTGGTTTGTGTTTTTTAAGGAAAACATTTGTTTAAATTTAAGAAGAAAAAAAATATATTATTTTTGGTTTGTTTTTTTATATTATGAAAATGCATATTTATTTATTTTTTAAAGAGGAAACACTTCACAACTTTGATTGAATCGCCTGAGGAGATAATCTCTCTCAGAGAAACAATCGACTTTCAACCTGAGAAGATAATTCAATCTTTCACGGATGAAAATCATTCAACCTATTTCCCTCTTTTATGAAAACCATTTTATTTTTTATTTATATAAAAAAAAGAAAAAAGATTTCATAATTTGAAAATAAAATCGAAACAAAATCATATATCAAGCAAAGATAAAATATTGCAAAAAAATATATACATGTATATAAAAAAATTATTTTCAAAGAAAAAAAAGAATAACAAATAAATAAGAATAATCCTCTCTTATCTCAAATCATTGGCTAGGTGAAGAGACAATCAAGTTGTCTTAGAGGGTTATATCACCTTTGCCTTAATGAGATTAGAAAGAGATTATAAATGCCTCCGTCTACAATAGACTTTCATCGGCATAAGAAAACAAAGGTAGAAGAAGAAGAAGAAGAAGAAGGGATGTCATAACAAATCACTCTCCACTCACCTTCTCTCTATGTTTCCCCAAGAAATATAAGAAGTATGTTATAGATGTATACCTTTCTAATACACCTCTTTTCTTTACTCTCAACCTAGCCTTTTTCTCTCTTTCAAAAAACCACCCAAAAAATGATCATCACTAAACCTAGCCTCTCCAAAAAAAAAAAGCTCCTCCTATATGCTCTCTTGCTCTCACTTATATAGGCCACCAACTCTAGGGTTTCATCTTAAATGCCCATTTATTATTTTTTTGAATTATGCTCACCAATCATTCTCTCCATATCATGTTAATTTCCTTTTTCCTTTTTATGATGGTTGCACATGTATCAATTCCATTATGAAACTTGATTGACCAATAAAAATTTTTCCTTTTTACTCAAATTCCCTTCAAAAGTTTCCCAACTTATTCAAATCAAATTCTAATTGATGGGGAATCATTCTTTTATGACACAATCACCACAATTATTTCCAATTTCCTCACTTAGTTGTCAATCTTTGTTTGACCCTTACACAATTTGACTTGTGTTTGCCTCACAAGAAAGAATCAAGAGAGCATATCTTGTTTTATTATCTTTTTTGTTTTTATATTTTTTTTATATTATTTTTTTATTTTTTATTTTTTTTATTTTTCATTTGGTGGGCCTGGACAAAATAGGGTGTTTACAAATATATTCTCTTTTCGGGCAAAAAAAAAGTGTCTAAAATTTTGTAATTTTATTATTTTATTTTCTTAAGTGATGGTTGTATATTTTTAGTTTTATTAGAAATTGTTGTATATTTCACTATTTGAAGTACTTTGTAATTTGTAAATCAAATACTCCGTTAAATATATGTGAAAAATTCTATTTAAATTAAATATATAATTATTATTAACTGTAAAATCAAAATTAATTGAAAAATCAAAATATAGATGTAGAATAAATTATGATTGATATAATGATGAACCCTCTTCTTCAGTTCTTCATTGCCAAACAATAATATAATGATGAACCCAACTGCATAATTATAATAAACCATTTGTAATTGTGGAGACAGATATAAACTATTGGATCAGTTATTATATCCCCACGAAACTGCAAAAGAAATGAGTAGTAGACTATGAAAATTTAACAAAACACATGTTACCAAATGTGTATTTGAATTTTGAATTATGAAATAATTTTATTTTGAGTGTTTAGTTAAATCTATGGGTACTCTTAAAAGAAGCAAAAATAAAATTTCAAATGGAAAAACATTTATTATGAATGTCGAGAAGTAATGCCAAATAAAGTTGATTTGCGTTGAGTAAATTTTTATGTGATTTTAATAATCGTAAAATCAAAGATAAGAATTTTCTAGTATTTAATTTGATAAGATAATTTTGGATCAATTAGAATAAGCCATGTGGTGTATAAAAAAAGGGTTAAGGTGCATTTTTAGTACTCTAGAATATAGCAAAGTGCACCTAACATAATACACAATATTGTGGTCCATTTGTGATAACCAAGAATTATTTTCGTGGCTTATTTAGTATTGACGTTAAATAAGTCAAGTTTGACCGTTATGTGTCAAATTTTGACCGTGAAATTATTGGGTAAAGGAGCATTTTCAGTACTCTAGAATATAAAAGGAGCACCAAACATAATATATAATATTTTGGTCCATTTGTGATAAACAAGAATTATTTTCATTGTTAAAAAACAAAAGAAATATTTTCATTGCTTATCTAGTAATTCGTTAGCTAAAACTCACTTTTGTAAGATAAAATCTGATGTGACATAATAATGTAATATATGTATGTTGAAATGACAATTTAATGAACATTTATTTTAAGTTATAGCTATGTAATCATATAGAAGCAACTCTTTTTCTATTACATCATAGAGCATTAATAATTCTGATCAAAAAAAAAATAGAGCATTAATTCGGGTCGAGCCAGTATGGTCAACCCGTTTTAATTTGGGTCGAGCGAGCCAGTATGACCAACCCGTTTTAACTCAGTAAGGCCAACCTGTTTAGTTTATAATTGTTTGGTTACATTTTTTATATATAAAATACTAATGACTAATTAGTTTATAAATGCATGATACTAGGATAGTCTATGGATCTTTATAATTTTGTAGTGTTTAATTATTTGACACTTTGAATAATATTGTGATTTAGTTGTTTATGGTGTTTAAAAATTGTATATTATGTTTGGTGCTCATTCTATATTCTAGAGTACTGAAAATGCTCCTTTACCCCACAATTTAACGGTCGAAATTTGACACATAACGGTCAAACTTGACTTATTTAACGTTGTTACTAAATAAGCCACGAAAATAATTCTTGGTTACCACAAATTGACCACAATATTGTATATTATGTTAGATGCACTTTACTATATTCTAGAGTACTAAAAATGCACCTTAACCCATAAAAAAAAGAAGAAGCCATATGGATCAATTTTACCTAAAAGTATACCAATAGGAAAAGTGCCACTAGAATATAATACTCACTCTGTTCCTAAATATAAGATCATTTTACTTAATTTGAGTAGATTAAGGAAGTTAGTTAAGTTAGTTATTTACACATGATATTACCAATTTATCCCAACTATATACCTTTATCCTCACTCTCCTTTTATTTGTTATTATAGATAAACATTGTAGGGTTAATTTGGGAAAAGTTGGGAAAAGGTAGAAAGTGATCTCATAATTAGAAACAAATTGAATTTCAAAAGTGATTTTATATTTAGTAACAGATGGAGTAGATAAATGTGTCAACTTCCCCTTCCACCCTCCATGGAATTGTATGTGTAACTGAAAGTGGAAACGAAAGTAGTATTTAATGTTTGTTGGTTAGGTTAAAGATAAACATGAACTATATTAATATAAATTTCTAAAACATAAATAAAATAAATAGAAGATGTATAAAAACGACTTTTTTGAAACTTAATTAAAAACAATAAATAAAAATATAAAGTGAATTTGTTGAACAAATCCTATTCTAGAATTTTGCATCAAGAGATAAATTCGCGTATAAAAAACTTGCTAGGATACTTTCAAGTTTCAATTCCAAGAAAATTTTCTAGATTATATTTTAATATTTTGTGATTCTATTTAACTAAATTAATATTTATGAGTAAAAAAGCACAACTAAGTCTCAGTAATGTTTTGCGAATAGTGATGTTCTTTTTAAACATTTAAAAACCTTCAAATATGTCTTGGCCTGACTTTTTTAATAAATAGACTGGGCTAGCCTTAAGGAAGTAGGCTAGGCCATAGGCCCCTTAAAAGGGTCTTTGTATAATTTTGACTAAAGCGTAGCTGTGTAATTTTGTTTTAGTTTTGAAAAGGATAAATCGAGACATTACCCCTTTTTTGCACGACAACATGACTCATCTGTCATTTTTTTATTTAATCATTTTTATCGACGATCAAGGTATCCTCTCACTCGACAAGTCAGTGACTAATCCTTCTTTGATTTATAGGCACCTTAATGGGTGTGGCAGCTGGCCTAGGAGATTTAATGTTTCTCCATACCCAACGCTTATAATTGAACCCCAGATAATTGGTTAAGAGTGAATGAGTCTTTGCCACTCAATCACACACCCCAGATTCTTTTTTTTTTTTGAAATTGAATTGCTTCATTAATTTGTTAAGTTTAATTTCAAACTACATGATGATGTAGAGATTAAACTATTTTAGTTTTTGGTTTGAAAACTAACACATGCGAATTTGGAGGAAGGGTATCTTTTTTTCATATATATACATAAGGAAGTAAAAAAACAAAACTAAAAGCAAAATAAAACAAAACTAAAACTTAACTATATCCTACATCCATACTCGAAGATAAAATTCTTATTTTTTTTATTACAAAAGGGTATCTTTCTGCTTTTTGGTAAACGAATAAGATGACGAGGCAATTGCCATTTATTTAGGAAAACAAATAAATAAATAAAATAAAAATATATCATATGTGTGCTTCCCTTTCACCCTCCACCTTCCACCCATCTGGTCGCTACTCTTCACCCAAACGAAGACACATCACAATTCACAAACAAAACCAAAACCAAACCAAAACAAAAGCCTTCGATTTATCAAAAAAAAAAAAAAACTACAAAAGCCTTCGCCTTCCCTTTATTCTCTTCCTTCACCGCTTACCCACTATGCTCCCAAATCGTCAATCGGTATTTTTCTTCTCTCTTCATTCAATCCTTCCCATCACTCTAAATCAAACTCCGCTTTGTTTTTTCTTTTTTTTTTCTTTTGCTTTGATCTGCTTTCCTTTCTTCTATGCCCATATCCTCTCCATGCTTTTCCCTTTCTTTCTCGCTTATTTGCTTTCTGGGTATCCACACTTTTAATGGAAAATAAATATATAAATAAACGAACGGCTACATACTATTATTATAAGGCTTGTGAGAGGGAATATTTGTTGATTTTAAATGCAACTAATTCCTTTTTTCACATTTGTAACCACCCTTGTATTGTAGACTACTCCCTTGATTCAATGGTAGCTTTAGATAGTAAGAAATGTTGAATGAATTAATGAATGAATGGATGAATGAGGATTAAAAGGTAGTAACTCGCGGGTTTTTTTGTCGAAATTTGATAGGAAAGGCTGATGTAGGATCACGTGAACCTCTCTAATATGCACTTTATTGTGTTTCCTAGAAGCAGGATCTAGATTGTTGAAGTGAATAGGCAAATCTGGGAAGTGTAGTTGGTGCATGAGTGGTAGTGGGAGAAGCACGAATAGGCGTGGGATTGACCGGAAAAAGGTGGTGTACCGATGACCCTGACGGCGGAAAATATAGAGGAAGAAGTAGGAAGAGTGGTAGAGGATGCAAAGGAACTGCAGGACTTGGTCACATCTCACATCTCAAAGACCTCTGTTGAAGAGCAGTCTCTTCGACAGCGCGCGCTTTCTCTTAATGACTCTATTAAACGATTGCGATCCTTGCTTGATTCTCTCCTCTCTCAGAAGCTCTTGGAACCGAAAGTGGCAGAGAAGGTAAATTTTACTTCATTAATAGTACAAAAAATCAATTTGATTTCCTATATGAATTGTACTTCATCAGATAAAATGGGTGATTCTTTTGGATACTTTTATTATATTTATGTATGCAATTCTATAATATGCTTTGCCAAAGTGCTTTGAACTCCCTTGAATTTCTTTATTGCATATAAGGGGCCCTTACTTCGTTTGAATGTGCTATATATAACTCCCATTTTTTTTTAAGAAAATGATACAACTGTTAAACACAAGTTATATAATGATTAATGAATAGTCCTAAATGAAGTGTTAATAAGGATAGAAGGCTTACATCCTCCACGAGATTTCTCCACATGCCTGCAATGCTTCTCTCATTGTCCTCAATGAAAGGCTCTAAAGATTTGCTCCAACCATTTGCTAGTAGCCATACCTAATTTTAAGGCTCACATCCTGTACCCTTAAATTTACTGTTTTGTACTTAGGAAGTATGCTCTGTCTCTCCTGCACCATGAGAACCAGGTGCAATCTATTTTGGTATTGAAAGTTGAGGCAGGACAGCTTAGAATCTGTATTATCAAAGACTAATTCATAATTGTTCTGTGAAAGAAACTAGTTCCTCTGACACTTGCTTCAAAGGGAGGGTGGATTAAGCTGTTTCATGTCAAGTTTGTGACTTCATTCTTAACATCATGCCATCACTGTTTCTGAAGACTAAATTATAACTCAAGTTGTTGGATGGGGCAAGAGGTCATCATATCTACCCCCATTCAATTGAGCACCCCATTCATGAAACCCTTTAGAGTTGTTGAACAGAAGAGGAGCGAGGATAAGAGGTGGTGATGTAAGAGAGTGCAGGCTAGCATGGATATGGAGGAACTTCTAGAGTGACATGGATAAGGCCAGCTTGTCAATAAAGTTTGAATTCATTTTAAATAAAAATAAAATGTAATATAATCTCATAGAAGATTTAATTAATGCTAACATTATTGGTGTTTTGTAGGTTGTAGAAGTTGAGGAAAATTTTTTTTAATAAAATTTAAACTTAGAGGGTTTGAAGAATTGCAGTTTAAATAATCTCTTAACAGCTTGACACTGGTTTCATATTACCCCTGATACGCTGATCTATTATTTCATGTTATTATTTTTATTTTTATTCCATTTTCACAGTTGGAAGAAGATTTACAAAGGGCAAGATGCATTGTTGCTGATGGTGATGCTGCTTCACTTCTTCCAGGCAATGTGCAAGGTTCTTTTTATTCTGAATCTCTCTAACTTGGGAGCTTTGTACCTCTAACAATTAAATGTTGTTATCAATACTGTTCCTTGTTCTGATATCTAATCCTTTTAGGTCGATTTTTGAGGATGTTTCTGGGCCCTATTAATGTGCGTGCCTCTCGGAAGGATGTTCAGTTGAAGGTTAAAGAGGAGTACAACAGTTACAAAGTATAAATCCTCTGCTACATCTACCTTTCCATACACATTTCCTCATTTACCTTGAGTATAAAGTGTCTGGCACAATCATAGACGTTGTATCTTGGAATCGGAAATGGTTCATCTTTATATTGCTTAATCTGGGATGAGTTTTTTGGTTTGTGTTGGATTTCCCTGAATTTCGGCATAACTTATTAATATGGTAATGGTTGTGTTAAAAGCTGCTTAATGAACAGTGTACTTTTGGGCGACTGATATCTGTAATGAGATCATTGCAAATTTTAGTAGCTACTGTATATACTTAAAGTAACCTTTTGGCTGACTTAAGGGTGTATAATGATGCTTTCATGTTATGGATCCTTGCTAATTTTTTATTGTAGGAACTAGTAGCTACAAGGTGCTCATTTGTTTGTGTCACCGCATAAGAATTTTGAGATATCCATTTTTTGTCGTTTGTACAGCTGGTTTGTTCACTTTTCTCATTCATCTAAGTATATGGCTTTCAGGTTCCTGTACTAAGGTGTTGATTCTAATTAATTTACCATACATTTGTCAACACTTCCCTCATCCACATGATATTAAGATGTCCATTTAGAAGTTTGCTTATGTTTGAGACAACTATCTTGATATGGAATTGTGATATATTGATTCTATATCATATTCTTTCTGATTTTGGGTGGCTTGCTGTAATTGATTCACTCATGCGACAAATTATCCAAAACGGTAGCACTATGCAGCTGGATAGTTAAAGATTTTTCTGGTGCTTATATATCAATTTGGACAATCTTTTCAGGCTGGATATGCATTTCTTGATTGTTGCCTCTGTTTAATTTCATGAGAACTTTTCCGGATATCACTGGAATTCTTTGTGTTAATATTTGTTTTCTTTCGGATTGATTCTGATCAAATATGTGAATTCATACATGTTACAATTTCTTTCAGATAAAGAGATAAACTTGTTTTACTTGCATCAAGATAATGCATTCCGAAATTATAAAAATTGTGAAACTTACCAGAAAATTGCATGTTATTCAGGATAGAACTGCCCTTCTCTTCCTCCTTTTCCCATCAGTACTGCTGATTCTAAGATCATGGATTTGGGCTGGATGCATGCCTGCTTTCCCTGTTCAACTTTACCAGGTATTTCTTTTTAATACCTTAACTTGATTGTACATTGTTTTGACTTGTGCATTTTCTAATACATCACTCCTCTGGATATTTTTCCCAGGCTTGGCTACTATTCCTTTACACTGGTTTAGCATTGCGAGAGAACATATTGAGAGTTAATGGAAGTGATATCCGTCCATGGTAATGACATAGCTTTTTCATCTACAAAGACTTTGCTACTGCAATTTTTTTTTGTATTATGTAACATTGTTTATTACTACTTATCATCCATATATTTTCTTTATATAGTATGGTATATACTTACTTTTCGTGGAACTTATTTGACACAGGATGGACACATCAAACGACCATTGTTCTAAAGTTAATATAAGCTAGTGATGTACACAAGATTGTAAGGGCCATGATTTGGTTATGGTTGTAGATAGCTTTAACATCCTGAAAAATAGACTAATTAAGGTTTTTAAGACTATAGGATGATAAGGGTGGTTAGTCAACAATAATGGTGTACTTTATGATTTCTCCATAAGTCAGCCTAGTGTCATTAATCCAAATTTGTAGACTTTAATCTTAAGTTAGGAAACTGTTTTCCCAGTAGTAAAAAATCTAAAGATTACTCATGAATACCGAGGCTCATCACTCATAAATTTACCTCCTCTGATCATTAATAGAAACTAGAAATTCATATGATTTTCTTCATTTCTCTATTATTGCTACCTCTTAATCCACTCCTACCTTTAGTTTCAATGTCATGCCCATGTCCATCAGTATTGCCACTGGTTACTGCATGTTACTTTTTCCTTGTCATTGTATGACCTTCGTAAACTTCAATTATGTTCTACAAACTTTCTGAATTCAATTGTGAGTGATAACTTTTTAATTCTTCTTCAGTAAGATGCATTGTGAAACTATCTGTTGCATCTTCTTGCATTCCTATAACAAATTCTTGAGAGTGTCACGCATGATCTGAAGTATATTGTTAGGGCTCCGTTAACTAAGACTCTTTTTTCTCCTTTCATCATTTACTTCTTCAAAAGGCGTTTGATTTGTCTTTTACCTGTACTTGCCAACATGTGGGGGGTTTTTTATTGGAGGAAGTAGTATACTAACTGGTCAGGGTCTTTGTAAAAAAATATGGTAAATTGAGGAAATCTTTTCCAATGAAAATTTATGTGTAAGGACCTGAACCAGAGTACCAATACTCTGTGTGTGCAAATCTGTAATGCAGTGATACTTTTATAAGTAAAAGTTTATCTGTTTTTCCTCTAACCAAATATTGGTTATTGCATTGAGTTTTATTGTTCGTACTATGGGAAATAATAGGGAAGTTTGGGTTGCTTCTTCTAGTTAAAACTGAGATATGGAGGTGCAAAACTTGTATCTCTTAAAATTGGTATTGATTTGTGTTTTATGGATATGAGCTATTGATTATTTGGGACTCTTTTCGTTTCTGTCCCATTGTATTGATATTTGTTTGCTTGAGACATTGGTCAAATTTAATCATTTGACCATATGCTTGTTTTCAGCACCACTTCAGATTCACCTCAAGGATACCTTGACAATTCATTGGTGCGTGTTGCACTAGGAAAGATAGAAAAGACTTACTAATAAGGAGAGAATTCAATTTATTGACATAATAGAATTCGAGTTCTACGTCTTTTATAAATCATGGGATTAGTTTGAATCACATTTAGCGAACTAATAGTTTTGTTGTTAGCTAACTGGTTATATTCCCATGCAGAACCCTTCTAAATACATGGTGAATCTTATGGTTAACAAGTCATAGCCCCTTGAATATTCTTTCTACCTTCTGGTCACCAGTTATGGGTTTCTACATTTTAGGTGAAATAGTCTCATCAATCATTTTGGAAAATCAACAAAGGATACTGAGGTCAGGGATGGTGGTGATTAGTTTAGGAGAAAAATTAGGTACTGAAGTATATGTACTATATGTACTTTTCATATCAAATTAGAACAAACAACAATGAAATTAAAAAACTAGCTAACTGTGTAAATAAAAGTAGTTAGTTTCAGGTTTCTGGAATAATGATGGGCAGAAAAGAACATTTCTACTTGTCATAATAAAATTGAAAGAGAACATTAAGTATTTAAGTTTTAATTTCTTGTCTTTTCTCCTTTTATTTTTAAGTAGTTTTGCCTTTTTCTCGGATACTTGACTGTTCATTCCATTGCAGGTGGATATACCATCATTATTGTGCTATGGTAATGGCCCTTGTGAGTCTCACTTGGGAGATTAAAGGACAACCTAACTGTGCACAAAAGCAGGTTAGCCTTACTCTCATGCATATGGATTTTATTTTCATTTTATTAATAGATTGGAAGTATTGATAAAGGTTTTCCTAATACATGCAGAGAGGTGTACAACTTTTTCTGCAGTGGGCTATGATGCAAGGAGTTGCAATGCTCTTGCAAAATAGATATCAACGACAGAGACTTTATACTCGTATTGCACTAGGAAAGGTGCTACTTCTTAATGTATCAATTTACCATTTGGTGTCATTGTCTTTGATATGTTTTGTTGAATAATATTTTACCTTCAATTAATCTTTCCACTAGCCATCTCTCTCCCTTCAGCTCCTAGTCACCTTCTGCGGTTATATTATGATGCATGTACTTGCTGCTGGCATCATTATGTTCCCCCCTCCCTCCTAGTGCTATAAATTTTATGGTGAAACAGGTTGTATAATATGGGTAGAAAATGAAGTATATGATCCTTGTTTTCCTCTGAATTTTAGGCGAAGAGAATGGATGTTGTTTGGGGAGAAACAGCTGGAGTTGATGGCCAACTGTGGTTATTATGCCCCATACTTTTCATTTTGCAGGTAATTCGGAGAATTTTGTGATGCCTGTAAAAGATAATTTGTTCGCTGCTAAGTAGTTTTCTGCATACAAACTGTTATATAAGGATGATTTACTTCAAAAGCAGACTAGATTTTGACACTGATGAATGTTATCTGTTCTCTTTTGATCCAGGGATTTGAGGCATATGTTGGACTATTGTTGCTCAAAACCTCATTTGTTGGGGTTGTTTCTGAGTGGCAGGTAATTGTCATGTTGGGTCATTGTATTTTATTTTTTTTGATACATTGGTTTATTTTATTTTACAGCAGTGTCTTCTGTTTTGCACTTAAATCATATAAACCAAGGAAAATGAATTAAGAGGGCCTTTAAATTTGAGAGTTTAGTCTCCCTAATTCAGTGCATTTTCCATAAGCTAATCCATAGTCTAATTCAAGGAGAATGATGGGTTGTTATTGGGCAGGTAATATTTTGCGGTATTCTGCTTGTTCTAATGGCTGTCGGGAACTTTGCAAATACAGTGCAGACACTAATGGCAAAGTCAAGATTTAAGGCAAAGATGAGAAGAAGCAAGAGCAAGCAGGAACTGGATTAAGCATTACTATTATTCTGGCTCCCCTGAGCCATAGTTTCAGAAATTTTGCTACAGATATCAGTTTTGTCAGTATTGACCCCGATGAAGCTAGTGATTATTATTTTGGCTTGCGTTAGCATTCGCATACAATGAATCTTGATCAGAATAAGCTTGAATTTATTGAAATGGTATTGTCTTGTAATTTGCCTTCCCAGGAGTCACCTTGTTCTTCTTTTCAGGTTGAAACCACATAAGTAATTTGATAGGATGCCTTCTGAGTTTGGCCTCAATTTAGATGTGAGCAACTCAGGCTCTTGCTGGTTTGCATTTTTTCGGTTTCATCATTGTAGGAAAGTAAAGTCATTCTTCTCTGTACCATTCTTATTTGGTCCCCATTATTTTATTGTTTGGTCTTATCTCTTTTTGCTGATTGGTCTCTGTAAATGGTTAATGTTTAAAAGTTAGTCGTCAAATTCAATTTGTCTACAAATATACCCTTGTGGCATAGACGTTATTGAAGTTAAATTAGTGACGTCGAACGTGGTAGGTGACATGGCAACAAAAGGCAACGCCATCTTCACATCTTCAATCAAGCACAGTAGAAGAGAGCAGAAGAGAGGAGTCTATAAGGCCATCCAACGAAGGATAGCCCAAGAGTGATCCGCATTTCCCAAATATGAGAAGTTAATATTCTTTACTTTCTGATCTTTGCAATTACCATTTTTTTCCCCATGAAATTTTGACAGTTCATGTTTGACACTTTGCAAAATAATTTAGTTACATTTCCTTTAATATAATCAACAATTTAGATCCAATCAACTATATTTGATAATTTAATATTTTAATGATAGGACCACAAAGGTTGGTCTAGTTAGTAAAAATATTGCTTGAACCAATAAGGTTGAGTTCAAATCCTATTGACATAACCACCTTGGAGGGGATTTTTGAATGAGAAAAACTTACCTTCAGTTTTTTACCTTCAATTCCCCAATGAAAATTTGACACATGTACAACTAGACACATCAGCCTTACATCTCATGTATTGCCCATCACTCCCAAATAAAAAAATCCTATTGACATGTTCCGCACAAAGCACAGGTAAAATGTCTTGTTAGACCTATTTGTTCTGTTGTGCCTGTGAGTTGTGACTCTGTCTGACTTTTTGCTGTTGCACTACCATTATCTTGACTGATTAAGTAGGGACATTTAGGGTTAGAAAAACTGAGGTTAGACCAACCATGCATTTTTGGACAATGAATTATTGTATCTTTTATTTTTGAATTAAATATCATCCTGACTAATAAACTATTTTCAAAATCTCAATTGAACAATGAACAATAAATGGTCTCATTCTGGTCAATAAAAAAACGGCTCGTTCTAACCAACATCGTTAAGTATGAGGTAACATTGTTAATAAATTGTGCCATGTTTGCCAGAATAGTGTCACGTCCTCCTTGCATATGTATTTCAACCAAAAATCTGTTGACCTTGCTTCCCCTTTATATGAATTTTATTAAAATATGGAAAACCCAAAAACATGAACTCTTGAAATCCCTAAATCGAAAAGTGACCTCCTCAGCCCAAGTGGTGATAAGCGAGACATCTAGAATGCCTATAAAGTTAGAGGTATCGGCTTCGACCCCTGGGAGGGCCAATGACAAGGCTTTATCCCAGGAATGCTGCAGCATTAGATCGTGGACTACAGAGAGCCTTGGGCCTCCCTACAATATCTGAGTTGGGTCTGCAAACACCGGGGAAAATGCGAGAGCTGACCCTGGGGTGTCCAACATGGTGGGTTCAGTAGCCGACAATACTGGACTCAACAAAAAGGCTCTTTTTGAGGGGAGCACGAAGTATACCGAACTCCTTCCAAAAAAAAAAGGTGACCTCCTCCTCCAACATTGTTGTTATGGGGCATATGAAACCAACAAAACCCCTTCCCTTCCATTTCGGAATTCTTTTAATAGCATCACCAGACAGCAGGAAGTAGCCAACAATCTGGAATCCCTTTACAAACTCAGAAAATCCAACATATAACAACAATTATATAAATTCAGTCATTTCTCAAATTTATCAACTCACATCTACAACACCCAAAACACATATAGAAACAAAATAGAGAAGAATCAACTTAAAAAACACTATTCAGCTCACAGTCGCACATGCACACGCACATGCACACTAACCATGGGTCAATACCTTCCAAAAAGAGCCTCCAACCTAGTATTCCCGAACAAAAAGAGGGATGGTAATTACAACTCTTAGGACATCATTTTAATTATATTTTTTCATGGGACATCAAATTAATTCTCTCTTTATTTTATGTACTTAATGGACACGAAAGAGAACAAACATAGAATTGAAGAGCTCTTATTTAAGATCCGCTCCGCCAAATGAATGAGTATTGACTTTATAAAGGCATTTTGATCATGGATCATTGATGTTATGACCTTTAGTTGGCATATAGACAACGTCAAAGAACTTTCATTCCTGAAATGTAATTTTTTCAACTTAACGGCGTGGTTTATAAGCCAACTAAAGGTCATTATAAAGCAAAAGGAAACAAATTTAGCCACGCCGTTAAGTTAAAGCAAAAAAATTATTTTCTAGTGTTTTATAATTAATTATTAATTTTATGTTTATATCAAAAGGAATAGAGTATTATCATAGGATTTTTGTAACTGATAATTAATAGGGCAAAGGGGCAAAAGTAGTCATCGTAATTTTTCAAATAGATAACTTTGGCACCCGTAAATTGGATGGTGCAAAACTGGACATTATAAAGCAAAATGAGACAAATTTAGCCACACCGTTAAGTTGAAGCTAGAGGTTAATGAAGGTGGGCCCCACGCCGTTAAATTTGATGTTATGACCTTTAGTTGGCTTATCTCCGCCTCTCTCTTAATATTGTTCATAAGATAATAAACCTGATCAATATTTACTAACCATGGGTCAATACCTTCCAAAAAGAGCCTCCAACCTAGTATTCCCCAACAAAGTGCTCCACGGATGACTAAAAGTAAACTTGGTGGCTTCTGGGAGGGATGGTAATTACAACTCATAGAACATCATTTTAAATATATTTTTTCATGGGACCTCAAATTAATTCTCTCTTTATTTTATGTACTTAATGGACACGAAAGAGAACAAACATAGAATTGAAGAGCTCTTATTTAAGATCCGTTCCGCCAAATGAATGAGTATTGACTTTATAAAGGCATTTTGATCATGGATCATTGATGTTATGACGTTTAGTTGGCTTATAGACCACGTCAAAGAACTTTCATTCCTGAAATGTAATTTTTTCAACTTAACGGCGTTGCTAAATTTGTCTCATTTTGCTTTATAATGTCCGGTTTTGCACCATCCAATTTATGGGTGCCAAAGTTGTCTATTTGGAAAATTACGGTGGCTAGTTTTGCCCCTTCGCGCTATTAATTATCAGTTACAAAAATCCTATGATAATACTTTATTCCTTTTGATATAAACATAAAATTAATAATTAATTATAAAACACTGGAAAATAATTTTTTTAGTCCATGTAATTTTGACACTATTATAATTCAATCAATACACTTTGGGTTTGTATAGCTCAATCTTCAATAATATTATAAATAGTTAAAAATATAGAAACTATATTGTGCGTTAGAATTCATGTGAGTTATGATTGAACTAGAATTTTAGGGGCACCGAATCTTATTCATCTTCTTATAATATTCTGCACAAAAGGAGAACAAGAATTTAAGGTACCAAGCGGAGCACAATCCATAGGTAACTACTTCAAATAAACTTTGAGACTAAGACCCCAAAAAATCTATTTCCGATTTACAAATTTCAATAATGTCGTGTCTATTAATGAAGATTAGCGGTAGAAGCTAGAAACTGGTCTTCCATTGAAGTAACAAGTGCAAGGGAAGTTTGTGAGATGGGTTTTATCTTTAGCTTGTATGAATGGGCTTTTTAAATAGGGCGAATGTACAAAAATGATACTAAATTTTACCCAAAATTGCGTTTCTAATTTTCGTGAGGTGAAAAAATAATATCCAACTTGGGGTCCAGGTGCAAATATAGTATTTTCACTTCTGCGAAATAAAATTTAGATATGAAAAAACTCTTATGCCCCCGATTAAATTTTATTTTATGAGGAAGAAATGGGGACATAAGAGTCTTTTCATATCTAAATTTTATTTCTCTCAAGTGAAAATATCAATTTTTGCACCTGAACCCCAAGTTGGGTACTGTTTTTGCACATCGCAAAACTTTAGTATTAGAAACGCAATTTTGGATAAAGTTTAGTAGGAGTATTAGTTTTGCATCTTCGCCCTTTCAAATATTAATCCAAACATACTAATTTTAACTACCAATGGGGTATCCCAACAAAGTTTTCCGTATAATATCACAAAAGTAGTGGTGATGAGAAGATCAAGACTCCCTTTGCTACATAATTGTACTCTGTAATAAGATAATGAAAGTTCACGTCATAAATATGGAAATTTTATGTATGATATTTCAATTCACATCGAACAAGCTCTAAGTTTCAAAAAATTCTCACCGTGTATTGCTAACCACGTTTAAAATCTCACAATAATATAGCTAAAGCATTTGTTCAATATTCTTCTCTGCTTTTTTTGCGTAATATATAATCCTCTGTTTTGACTACAACCACATATTATATGATGTCGAAGGATAATATCGTAAAATAGTAATAGAGCATATAGTGAGCACATTATAACAAATTGTTTATTGTATTATTTGAGAAAATATCAAATTTACCCATTGATTTGAGCCTTACTACTCGGATCATTTCACTACGGAGTCTTTAACTAACTACTTAAATTAACTAAGCTAAACTAATATGTTTTGGGTATTTTTGATTTATAAGAAAACGAGTAAAGATAAGATGTGAAATATATGAGATGAGAGTGAGTCATTTAATAGATTTAGTAACCTTCCTAGCTTTACTTATGATGTGAGAATAATTAATCCAAGTTCTAATAAGAAATCTAGATCAATCGCATATAGTCTACTTACAAAATCAACTAATTAACAAGGCACATCACTCATTCAATCAATTAACATCATGAAAAGTCCAAAATGCCCTTCCAATATTATTGTCATATTAGTGAAAATATCAATTTTGATCATATGGTAAATGTTGGGTATCATTTTTGTACCTTGGAATAGTTATGTACTATTTTTGTTCCTTGGCCAATAGTTATGTATCATTTTTGGGCCTTCACCCTTATTAAAATTATGACCTTATTACTCATTATAATGGCGGACTTATTCCGCAACAACCAATAAGTAAGGACATGACACTCCCCATAATTAAACAGACTCTTCATGCAGAAGCAAGGAAATAGAATGATGAGATGAAGAAAAACTAATTCACGAGTGCAGCAGGGAAAGGTGGCAAAACTTATGCATGCATGATCCCACCTCCATCGACCCTTTTGCTTTAGTAAGAAAACAATATACTCCCTCCGGTCCTAAATATAAGACCTAATTGACTTTTTCTGGAAAATCCTTAAAAAAACAAAATAAGTTAATTATAAATTGATTTACCTAATTTTTCCCCTTAAACTAGTTTATTTTACTTATAAACTAATGGATAATCTAAAAATATATCAAATATGTCATCATTTAATAACCTATTTCGCAACCTTAATCTCTCACAAAAAAAGTCAATTAGGTCCTATATTTAGGACTGGCCGTAGTATATTATATACCCTTATCTTCTCTCAAATACAAGCAATGTGAGACTTTTTGTTTAACACATCAACATGTATTTTGTTGCTATCTCCCGACAATATTATCTTAACTTTTTTTCCAATGCTAAACGACAATGTTGCACATGTCAGATGTGAAGTGTGGATATTTTTCGCTTATCTTCCTTTGATTTCTCCTCAGATAGGACCATTTGTGTTTAATGTTGGGCCCACAAGAGTGACTTAAATCTGTGAGGTAGAAAAAGGGCAAATCAATCTCCTTATGTTTCCTTTATATATTTAGAGGAGCATTACGCAATTGAAAGACGTAGCACTACAAAATTATTGAGGAAACATAGTGAGAAATGGGGTATTGGATGAGAGAAGTGGTGTTGAGGGTGATGGCCATAATATTGTTAATGTTACTATTAGGATTCCATGGAAAAAGTGAGGGGTGCTTGAAAGAAGAGAGGGAAGGCCTTATGAAATTGAAAGAAGCATTCAATTATCCAAATGGTCTTTCTCTTCCTTCTTGGAATAATATTACTTCCTTCTCTGATTGTTGCACTTGGGAGGGTGTACAATGTGACAACTCTACTCAGAGAGTCATACGCCTTCATCTGAATCATACTAGGGGTTATGAGTTGAGAGACATTGAATGGTCGCTCAACGCTTCTTCTTTTCTCCCTTTCCCACATCTTGAAGTATTGAACTTGGCAGGGAATTACTTGTCAGGTCACCTTCTCTCTTTAAACTATTTTATCACCTTCTTTCTTTTAACTATTTTATCATCCGTTCATAAAAAGATTTATAAGCATATATTAGTTACAATGATTCAAGTTTTTTTTATAATTCTCTATATATACCACACACACACACACACTCACATATGTAATAACTGATCGCATGTTGTCTGTGGATGTAGGACTGTTTGGTGACATTAAACTAGCCAACTTGGAGGAGTTATACTTATTTAATAATATGCTGACCCAATTCCCATCTCTCGGTGATAAATCATTGTCTTCTATACTAGGGCGAATGCTCAAAAATGATACATAACTATTGGTCAAGGAACAAAAGTAGTACATAAACTATTTCAAGGTAGACAAATGATACCCAACTGTTGGGCATGAGATCAAAAATGATACTTTCACTAATATGACTTTATAAGATTAGACATGAAACGCCCAAAATACCCTTATAAATTTTTATTCTTTTTAAATATTTTCCCTAATTTATAAGGATATTTTTGTCTTTTCATGTCTAATCATATTGTCATATTAGTGAAAATATCATTTTTATCTCATGCCCAATAGTTGGGTATCATTTTTGTACCTTGAAATAATTATGTACTATTTTTGTTCCTTAATCAATAGTTATGTATCATTTTTATGTCTTCGCCCTCTATACTATATTCTTTTGAATGCCATAGTGTAGTTATTGAATCAAAGCACCATAAATTTGTTCATTGATTTTTATAGAAATTTCCATTATCTACAATGATATAATAATGGTAAAAGAAAATATTTACAAGACAATTTTTTCGGTATTAGATTAATGAAAGTTCCTTTTTTGACCGAATGAAAGTTCCTATTATTACTTTATAGGGAGAAGGTGCAAAAATGATACTAAACTTTACCCAAAATTGCGTTTCTAATACTAAAGTTTCGTGAGGTGCAAAAATAGTACCCAACTTGGGCTCCGGGTGCAAATATAATTTTTCACTTGAGAAAAATAAAATTTAGATACGAAAAGACTCTTATGTCTCTCATTAAATTTTTATTCAATGATGGATTAATGGGGGCATAAGAGTCTTTTCATATCTTAATTTTATTTTCCTCCAGTGAAAATATTATATTTGCATCTGGACCCAAGTTGGGTACTCTTTTTGCACACAGCGAAATTTTAATATTAGAAACACAATTTTGGGTAAAGTTTAGTATCATTTTTGCACATTCACCCTACTTTATATTTTTTATAGTCATTATATTATTAGATTTAATAATTTACCTATTGTCTTGTCATGTTTTATTAGAAATTTTTCTGTTAAGTCAAACCCCCTATAATCTTTAATGTTTGATTAAATTCTCTTAGTTAAATTTTTTATTTAAGACCTATTTAACTAATTTTATTAAATTAACTATGTTAATTCTATCAGTTATTATGATTTATTTTTTTAAAAAAAAAGATACCACAATGATTTTCTTTACTTTCCCTCATCTCTTACTCAATTATTGTTTAGAATCACCTAATAAAGATAATTTAGAAAAAAAATTGACAAAAAATAAAATTAGTAGGATTGTATAGTTATATACACTTATATAAAACATGTGCGTGTGCCTATGTGTGATAGTGTGAGTGAGGAACTTGCTTAATGTAAATTTGGATTTGGCATTTGAAATACAGATAATTCCCATTCACGCCATTTGAAGGCTTTGTGGCTAAGACATAATTTGTTGGAGGGGACTATTCCAGAATCTATTACATCTCTTACTTCCCTCACACAGTTGACACTAGGCAACAACAGCCTGACTGGATCACTGCCACAACAAGGTACGGATCGAGTTCACCTGTATCATTTTAATATAACAACATCTAGTGTATCATAAAAATAATAAAATAAAAACCCATGGTCCGTGGGTTCAGTGACGAAGGGATTGAACAATGAGCGTTGGGTTGACCACCACGTCGCGAGTTCGATCCTTGGGAGTGACACTTTGTTGTGTCTCCGTCGCGGTGCTTGAGGAGGCATCTCCGTAGCTAAGTGAAGCTGAGAGTAACCTACCTGTGTGGACAGACATAAAGGGCTTGCTTGTCATGCTCCAGAGCCCACAGGGACAGGCCCCAACGGATCATGAGTTAGGTGTCTTGCCCTTGGATTGGGATGAGCCCAAACCTCTTCCTAAAATTTTGTAACAAAAAAAAATAAAATAAAAGTCACCAACACTTCTTTTTTGGTTCAATAATGTTAATTAGGCTTCTCTCAGGAGCCCAATTTTAAATCGCTCTCAAGCCCAACATGCTCAAATTAATTTACCCCCACCATTACTAATATTTAAAAGGTTAATATGCAAATCCCCTGAAGTATACTAAAAGGTGCGGATTCCCCCTAAAAATATTTTTAGATGCAATTTTAAGCCGGAAGTAACAATTCAATATAACTTTACCCCTATCGTCAGTCAAGAAAGTTAAAGTCGTTTGTTTTGGTCTACGTGGCAGATAAACTGCAACCGTGGCCCTTACATGGATGCCACGTAATATTAAATAAATAAGAAATGTTGCACAATGACTTAAATGCTCTCCTATTTATATTCTCTCTTACTTCTCTTCACCTCTCCCACCCCAAAACCCCAACCATGACCACCACCGCCCCACCACCACCAACATCGCCACCACCACTGCTCCAACCCACCAACCACCGCCATCGCCCCAAACCTCCAACCAATACCACCACCACCCAACCCTCCCCCACCACAACCATCATCGGAGACAGAGCATGGACTGCCGAAGTCTCGATGAGAATGGAGGCGTTGACGGTGAGGATGTAGGCCATGGTGAGGAAGGTGGTAATGTTGGCGTAAAGCTTGGTGGTGAAGGTGGTGTTGCGGTGGGAGAGTCTAAACCATTTGCCTATTGGGGAGTTGGCTTTGGAGGAGACGTCACTGGCAGTTTGGTTGTAAAGATGATGATGGTGAAGACTCCATCTCCATGAGATATGCGATGAGATGAGGTCATACGATGAGGGCTTGCTTTTTCTCTTGTTTAGGTGTATGTATGTAGGTGTATAACTATTTATTTAGATATGTAGGTTTTAGTGGTGGTGGTGGTTGCTGGGGGTTGGACTGATGGTGGTGGTTGGGGTATTGGTAGTGGTGGTGGTGGTGGGGCGGTGGTGATATTGGTTGGGGTTTGGGGTGGGAGGGTTGAAGAGAAGTAAGAGAGAATATAATGAAGATGACATTTGAGCCATTGTCCAACATTTCTTTCAACTTCCTAGATTTTGCATCAAGTTCTTGACGCTTTTCTTTTAAAAAAAAAACCTTGTCCTCTATGTGGTAGTATGAGTTAAAACTTCAAACGGTTAAAAGAGAATTAAAACTGTTAAAAACCATCGTTAGAAGCACTGGGAGTTATCTTCTCCTTTTGTCACCGAAATTCCAAATCACACCAACTCTCCTCTCTCGCTGGCTCATTTCCTCACATCTTTTCCTTCTTTTTCTCAGACGTCACAAAGTTTGACTAAGAGATGACTCGAGCTTACGGAAAATGATTATGACTAATTTATTAAATAGGAAAGGGTTAATAATCATTTTGGCTAACAAACAATTATACAAGTATCGGTTTGACCAACAAACAAAAGAATATAATATTAGAAAAGACCGTCAATTTCCTTCCAACACCATTTGTAACTTGTCTCCGGGAAAGATTGACATTGTTAGAGATAAATTGACGTTCATTACCAATATGATACTTTTTTATTGTTTGTTGGCGAATTTGATACAATTTATTATTTTTTTGTCAAATTTATGCTTGCATAATTGTTTATTGACCAAAATGATTATTAACATAATAGGAAAATAGTAGAAAAATTATTAACCTAATAGGAAAATAGTAGAGAATGATTTTAACCTAATTAAAAATCTTGAATCATGACGAATTATAATTGCTTTAAACGTTGAGAGCAACACGATTAATTTTTCAATAAAAATATCAGGAATTCGATTTAAAAGTTTAATATTAACCTCTTCAAACTTTATTTTATTTTAGGCTAAAGTATGTTTTTGGTCCCTTAACTTTGGAGAAAGTCATATTTTGGTCCCTTAACTTTGGAAAGTGTGTTTTTGGTCCCTAAATTTTGGATAAAGTCATCTTTTAATCCTTTAAATTTGGAATTTGTGTTTTTAGTCATTTTAAATTCGGTTTAAGTATGTTTTTGGTCCTTAAGTTTGCACAAAGTCATGTTTTAGTCCCTTAATTTTGAAAAGAATGGACTAAAAACATACTTTATCCTTTTTTGAAAGGACTAAAAACATCACTTTGTCCAAAATTAAGGGACAAAAAACACACTTTTCAAAGTTAAGGGACCAAAAACACACTACTTTCTCTCCAAAATTAGGAACCAAAAACACAATTTTCAAAGTTAAGGGACCAAAACATGACTTTCTCCAAAGTTAAGGGACAAAAACATACTTTAACCTTTTATTTTATTCCATTTCTTGACTCATTAGAGCTTTGTCATTATTTTTTTTTTGTTAACTTACGAACACTATCATCACATCACATAACTGTGTGGAGCCACACATGGATAATGAAATTAACCAATTTGAATAAACAATCAAAAAGTAATTTTATATCTATTCCTCCCTTTTAATATAGGCCCAAAATGTGTCACATGAAGTAATTATGAGGAGTCAAAATCCAAAAACACATGTTTATAATTTATGTTACGAATGCCAGGACTTCAAAATCCTAGACAGTAAAACAAATTTCACTGATTGACCGAAAAAGAAGAAAAATTTAACTAAATCGTTAAAGTTGCAGCAGCAGCACAGAGAGAAAATACTCTAAGGAACTTGTGAGCCAATTAATGAAGTCGATTACTAAATGCAACACGAAGATTGTAAGGTATTTTAAAATTTTCCATTTCATGACATCATAGGAAGAAAAATCAGATTTTTGGGCATTGATTTCTTCATCTTACCTAACTTTCCTATGCGTTTCGGCAGTCAAAATCAAAACAACAGCAAAAGGATAAAATTAGACATTGAGTATCATTAAATATTTTATTGATGTTGATAAAAAAATAAAAAATATTTTATTGATTTTAAAAATTCACCATACTCATGAATTTGAAGTGGGAGATTAGATGAACGAATCCTAGATGAATGAATCCCCTGATCAAACACCTTCTCCCCCAAACTCGGTGGTCCCCTTCCCTAACTTAACTTAGACAGTTAGACTTGAAGGGCGTCAAGTAAATACTACCTCCGGTCCTAAATATAGGACCTAGATAACTTTTTTTTGGAGAGATTAAGGTTGCGAAATATGTTATTAAATGATGACATATTTAATATATTTTTAGATAATCCATTAGTTTATAGGTAAAATAAACTAGCTTAAGGGAAAAAATTAGGTAAATTAATTTATAATTAACTTATTTTTTGTTTTTTTAGGATTTTTCGAAAAAGTCATCTAGGTCTTATATTTAGGACCGGTGGGAGTATTAAGTCCTAAGATAGATATAAAAACCCTCAAGCAAGTTATTTTTGACATTAAAATTTTAGGTGAATATGAATGCAATCAACTCTAGGGAATATTTCTACATTTTAGCCATTGTTAGTCGAGAATAGACAGATTGAAAATATTTAATAGATTTAGTTGGTATGTTTGCAGGAGGCTTATGCAATATGAAGAATCTTATAGTATTGGAACTTGCCTTAAATAAATTAGAGGGACAACTTACTATGTGTCTGAGTAATTTGACGTCTCTACATACCCTTTATCTTGCAAACAACAGTTTCGAAGGAAACTTTCCTTCCTCAATATTTTACACTTTGAGCTCTTTAGTGGCAGTTCTAATTTCCGACGACTACTTCAGTGGCTCATTCCCACTCTCTTCGCTTGCCACCCACTCCAACCTTAAATTTATTTCCATTGAATGCTCTAACACCAATCTCAAGGTGGAAACAGAAAATCCTCCATTTATCCCTTCCTTTCAATTGAGGATTTTTAGCATCCGCAATTGCATTTTGAATGAAAACAATCACAAATTGCCTTCCTTTCTTCTTCATCAACATCACTTGGTATTTCTAAACCTTTTCCACTTGAACATTTCTGGAACCTTCCCATCTTGGCTTTTGATGAACAACTCAAAATTAAATACTTTCAATCTCTCTCACAACTTGTTCCACGGCCCCTTTGAACTCAACTCCTCCTCAAAATTGCTTCAATTAGAATCTTTTGATGTTTCCTCGAACCCCATCAGAGACGAAATCCCTTCTCATATTGGTCTCATTTTTCCCAACATGATTTTTCTTAATATGTCTTCCACTTCAGTGTGTGGTTGCTTCCCAGCTTCAATTGCTGAAATGACACAACTGAATTATCTTGACTTGTCAGATAATAATTTATCTGGTCAATTTCCCCAGGAATTCGGTCAAGGTATCAATGAATTGAGGTTTCTGAAGTTATCAAACAACAACCTAAGTGGCCCATGTCTACCCGAGATATCAAACTTGACATATTTGTTATTTCTTGATCTCCACAACAATAACTTCATTGGAAAATTCCCAAGTGGGATAATGAATAGCACGAAATTGAGAATGTTGAATTTGAGTGCCAACCAACTATCTGGTGGAATGCCTATCTGGATTGGAAATTTTCAACATTTGACTTTCCTCATTTTGTCCAACAATTATTTATCAAGTTCATTGCCAAGAAGCTTTTGTAACTTGACAGAACTTACATATGTCATTGCTGAAATATGTCATTTTGCCTGAATATGTCATTGCTGAAATACTTGCATTTGCAGAACAACAATTTTATGGGGCCTCTACCCTCTACCATGTCCAATTCGCCATTATTGTTGACTCTGGATCTTATGAAAAACAAATTTTCTAGTCAAATTCCAAGAATGATTAGCTCACTTTTGAGTTTAAGGGTTCTTATATTAAAAGAAAACAGACTTGAGGGCTCTATTCCTCTAGATTTATGTGAGCTCAAAAATATAAGCTTATTAGATCTTTCTCAAAATAAGCTTTCTGGAAGTATACCATATTGCTTGAATAACATTACATTTGGACAAGTAGATGCATCGAGAGGAACTGAAATCGGAAGTTTTATTATGACATGGACTACAAGACTATCATTTTCTGCATATGACCTTGTGACTTGGGAAAAAATTGGTACAAATGAAGTAAGAAAGGATGTTAATTTGACGAGATACCAAATAGTAGATTTTACAACAAAAAGGAGGGTTGAATCTTATAAAGGAATCGACTTGAATCTCATGTCTGGGTTGGATCTATCAAGCAATCAATTGACAGGTGATATCCCTTCACAAATTGCATACTTGAGAACTCTTCATGCACTAAATTTGTCAAACAATCATTTGCAAGGGCATATTCCAGAAACATTTTGCCACCTTAAGCAGATAGAAAGCCTTGATCTTTCACACAACAACTTGATTGGACACATTCCAACACAACTAACTCAGCTGAACTTCTTGTCTGTCTTTTCTGTGGCTTATAATAATCTATCTGGAGTTACACCAGGCATGACAAGTCAATTTGCAACTTTTGAAGCAAGTAGCTATGAAGGGAATAATTTTCTTTGTGGTCCACCTCTACAGAAAAAATGCGCATCCATTGCAAGGAGAAACAAGCCACCTCGTCACTTTGAAGCAAATGATTTTCGAAGCGCCTTCTTATGGACTTTTGCAGGAGCATTTGGGGTGTTTTTTATAGGTGTAATTACAGTTCTTTATTTGAACCCTTACATTTGTAATTACAAAGTACTCCTACTAGAAAGGGCTATAGTAAAACAATTGTATGAGTGGATGCAGAAAAGATAAGTCTTTTAATGACTTTATTAGATTTTAACGATGTAAAAGATGGTGATCTACTCTGTAGAATTACAACAATCAAGTATATATTGCCAGTTTGGTTTTTGTCATGATCAGACATAAAGTTTAATTGAAATATATTTGAAACATTGTCTGTTTTTACATTTTGATGAATTATAATTCTTATGAACTCTAGAGGCTTCGGGGGACTATTACTATGTCTTTGTCTACATCGTTTTTCTAGTATTCAGGATAAGCAGAAGGAAATTAAATTAAAATATTTGAACCAGTAACATGTCTTTCTTTGCATTGTTTTTATAGCTATTGACTATATGATCAATGGCCCAAAATGAAAAAGTTCTATGCATGTATGCTATTTTAATTTGTCTTGAAATATATGTTCCGTGGGTTTCAAAAAGTGCTCAGCATCTATACTCTCATCAAAGCATAACGACTCACTTAATCATGCAAAATTTTCACCCGTTATAATATAGGGCGAAGGACAAAAAATGATACAAAACTATTGGCCAAGGAACAAAAATAGTACCTAATTATTTTAAGGTACAAAAATTATACCAACTTTTACCATGTGATCAAGAATGATATTTCACTAATATGACAATAAGATTAGACATGAAAAGTCCAAAATGCCCTTATAAATTAAATAATAATAACAAAACACACCCAACCCCACTTCTCTTTCTCCTCTTCCCCCCTCTCTTCCCCGACAACTCAGCCCCCATGGTGGAGGCGGGGCACCAACGATCTCCTCGACGGTCAGCGATGGTCTGCTGGAGAAGGAAGAAGGAAGGAGAGGGTAAGAAAGAAAGAGAAAGAAAATTTATTTAATTTATAAGGACATTTTGGATTTTTCATGTCTAATCTTATTGTCATATTAGTGAAAATATCATTTTTGATCTCCTGCTCAATAGATGAGAATCATTTGCGTATCTTGGAATAGTTATGTACTATTTTTGTTCCTTAGATCAATAGTTATGTATCATTTTTTGTTAATTGCCCTATAATATATATATCAAAATTTAAATTATTTTATATAATATATAATGATAAAAAACAAATATAATATATTTCACCCTAAAGTAACGTAACTTTTGGATCATAACATGGCTTGGGATGGGTTGTGGAAAATGAGAAATGCCAAGTCCAATATCATAATTAGAAATGGCGAGCGTGGGCATAACCATGCTTTTCGGGTAGGAATGTAAATTGTTCATCTTTTTCTTCTCTTTCCCACTAGACGAGTCTATTTCAGGCACAAAGTGGAGCACTATGAGAGAATATTTCCTAGAAATAGCTTCCATGCAGGATATATTCTAATTTCACGCAAGCTGTGCATTACTTAAAAAATGGGCAATGACCCTACTTTGTGATTAGACCCAAACCCTTTTGGGTTGCACCTATCAAAAAACGGCCCAACAACACAGAACTAAGGAAAGAGCCCAGGTTCTAGGTAGTAAGGCGGAAATGGGCCCACCGTGGTCAGGGGAGTGGCTAGAAGTTTATCTAGGGTTTGTGCCTTATAGATGAGACAGACTGGAATTTGGCTTGGCTTTGGGAGAATGTCTTAACCTCTCGAATGCTAGGAGTGACTGTAGGAATTACTTTTTGCAGATTTCTTGTTTTATGAGTGATTTAGTTCATCCTTTCTTTATCTTCCCCAATTCTATTTTCTTTATTTCGTTGCAGAAGAGTGTATTTTGTTGATTCAGAGATCATATATACATTTTAAGAGTGTTATTTCCTTCCATTTGAGTTGGTTCCTATCAATTTGGTATCAGAGTGGTGAGATTCTAGGAAATTAAATTATAACGGGAAACACTATGGAGCCTACTGAGTAGTTGTGAAGGATGAAAGGTGGTATGCAACGTTGCCCAGATTTTATGGAGATGACCCTTTTGGTTGACTTTCTCGTGTGAAGAAATGTTTTTTTAGAATTCCATTTCAGAAGATGAGGATAAGTTGGAGGTTGTTGTGGCCTGTCTTTTGGGAGAAGCTATGGGCTGGTGTATTTGGTTTAAGTCCATAACAGTCATACATAGCTGGAGCACTTTTGAAGGTGGTAATAAGGCGATTTCAAGGCTTGTTCTGTTCCAATCTAGATTTGGAAAAAGTAAATGAAGAGAAGAAATTAGGGGCTGGGGTTGAAGAGAATGTTGAAGAAAGTAAGTTAGAAGAAGCTAAGGAAAGCGTGAGAGGAGAGGAAGAAATTGAAACGAAAATTGAGGGACTAGGAGAGAAAATTATTGTTGACAATGTATGAGAGTATTTTTTTTCACAAAGGTTTTGCATCTAACGCAAACCATGGGAACCTGAAACCACCTCCGTTCATACCGTTAATGACAAATGTTGTTGTAGAAAGCTATGTTGGTAGTTGGATTTTGGATCGAGTCAGCAAGGCCTATTGGGGACGAAACCCTAAATTTATATGGGCAAACAACTCATGTGGGTCTGGATGTTTTAGTGAGCCCAAGTCTCATTTAATAGCCCAGTCTCCTGTTTCCTTGAACCGGCAAACAAAGACGAGATGTGATGCGGGAAAGACGTTGCCCTTGGCCAGGTTTGTTGTGTCAGTGTTGTCCTTCAACCCACCGTCAGCGGCGTCAGCGGCAAGTGTCAGACAGGTTGAAGATGGCGGAGAAATGACTAACTTTCTCTCTATAAATGAGGCCTATGGAGTTCTCTGTTTGGTACTTGGATCTACTAGGTTCAAATTTTCTAAGATGGAGGAGTTCACCCACTGGGATAGGCGAGAGGATATGGAGTTTACTTTTGATATCCGGATGAGTATGGTGAAGTCCACTGGGTGTTCTAATCTCCACGGAGCAGAAGAAGCGATTAAAAAAGGCATGAGAGTTATCCCATTTCCCAAATCTAGTGGGCCTAAAATATTTTTGGCCCAATCTCATTTGTCATAAGTGATTCTCATAGTTGGGAGAGTGTCCTAACCTCTCGAATGCTAGGAGTGGCTGTAGGAATTATTTTCTAAAGATTTCTTGTTTTATGAGTGATTTAGTTCATCTTTTCTTTATTTCCCCACTTTTGTTTTCTTTAAGAGTGTATTTTGTTGATTCAGTGATTATATATACATTTTAAGAGTGTTATTTCCTTCCATTTGAACTGGTTCCTATCACTTTGCCCTTCAAGTAACCACCACCCTGGACTACTAGGCATCCTAAATTAACATTGGATACAATTTCACCCTTTGAAGTAACCAAAGTGGTCCAATTTTCGCCTGATTATACAGACCCACCAATGGACATCGTTTACCTGTCAACATCACATTCACTAGAGGATTAAATTGGACCACTTTGATTACTTTGGTAGGAATGTAATATTGGTTTTGAGTATTTCACAAGCACTAATGCTGCTAATTTGGGTGGAGATACTCTAATTGCTTGGAAAGGGACTTTTCTTTTAGATGTTATTGATATGTGCCCTTACTACTATCATTATAGATTTGTAATGGTGGGGATATCCCTTCCATGTCCTTAACGTTTGTGTATGGTCATCCTTGCTCATCTTCTCGCTCAACCTTGTGGGATTGGATCACATCCATATCATATCAATCACTGTTTCTGAACCATGTTTGCTAATTGGTGATTTCAATGAAATTATGTGCTCATAGGACAAACTAAGTGCAAATGGATCCTCTTCTGGTATGTCCTCCTTTTTGCAGTGTATAGAATCAGCTTAATTGCATTCTGTATCCCAAAAAGGTTCCTTTTTCACATGGTCAAATGATAGAAAAGATGATTGGCTAGTAACGGAAAAGTTAGATCGCGCCCTTGCAAATATCTCTTGGCTCCAAGTCTTTCCTTTTTCTCACACACAATCATTGGGCATTGTTGCATTAGATCATAGTCTTTCAATTTTTAACTCTCAATTTGAGCTCAAAACTATGAAGCAAAAGAAATTTGAGGACTTTTGGTATCTCTCAAAGGAATGTGATGTGATTATTCAACAAAGTTGGAATAAAAAAGACAGAGGATCTCCCAATTCTAGTCTCATATGCAAATTGCGTAGGTCAATTGATGCCTTATCAGATTGGAGCAAATTGAATGTCAGAAATCTTGCTTTCAAAATTAAGGAGCTAGAATCAAAACTTGTATCTCTCTCTTCCTCTATTTCATCCTTAACTCCATTGTTTGATCATATCCTGAAAGAGTTATCTGAGACCAAACATCAACTAGAGTTTTTATAGGATTGTGAGTTTAATTTCTAGGCTCAATGGTCACATCTTAAATGGTATGTGGAGGGTGAAAGAAACACAATGTTTTCATGCGGGGCCAGTAGTAGAAAGTCAAAAAATTTAATCACATGCCTTCAAGATAATTAGGGGAATTGGATAATTGATGCTAATGATATATCAAATCAAATTGCTAGTCAATTTAAGAGACATTTATGTTGGGACTAATCAATATTCTCTAGAAGATCTTATTACTCACTTGTCCTCTATCAAACTTCCTCTTTTGTCTGAAGCAGATATAGCCTATTTAATGATGCCTTTTTCTATGGAGGAGTTGAAAGAGACAGTTTTTGGGTTGCTTGGAGGTAATGCTCCAGGTCCAGATGGGTTTCATGCCAAGTTTTAACACAATCACTGGAATCTTGTTCAAAATGATTTATTTGACATTGTTCAATTTTTCTGGCAATCTGAAGACCTCCTTAAAGAGATAAATAGGACTTATATCGTCCTAATCCCAAAGCTAGACTCTAAGTTTTGGCCCCAGGTATCAAAGGACTTTTGGCCCATAAGCTTAAGCAATGTTTCATATAAAATCATCTCTAAGTTGTTGAGAAATTGTCTGAAGTCAATTCTTTCATCACTAATTGCACCACAACAAAGTGGTTTTTAAAGGGGCGTCTTATATTTGATAATATAATGTTGGCAACAGAACTTATGGATCACATTCAACAATCAAGGAAGGGTGACAGAAAACTTGCTGTCATGAAAATTGATTTTTCAAAGGCCTTTGATCGCCTATCATGGAACTTCATCTCAACTGTTCTTTTTTAGTATGGGTTTTCCTATGAAATGGGTCAATCTTATCTCACAATGTGTTTCAACAATTGAGTATAATCTCCTCTTTAATGGAAAGATTCAAGCGTTTTCAAACCTAATAGGGGTATCCATCAAGGTGATCCTATATCCCTTTACCTTATTATTATAGGGATAAAGATCAAATTTGCCCCCAAAGTTTTAGGCAATGATCAAATTTGCCCTTGAAGTTTTTTGGGATCAAATTTGCCCCTGAAGTATATAAAATGGATCAATTTTACCCCACATCTACATGGACTGTCACCTAATCATCCATGTCAATGTTTAGGACACCTCATCATCTTCTCCATCCCTTCCACAGAACTCTCTCCAAATTCTTCCACCACCTTCTCTCCTCCACTCTCTCTCTCTCCACCACCCCCTCTTCCATCCTCAATGATCTTCCAGAGTTTATATCCATTTGCTTTGATGAAGATCTTCATCTTCATTTTCTAGAAAGTATAGTCCTCTCCGTTGAAACCTGGAGGATAGTTGGTGGAACTTCCTTGAGAGATGTGATCGCCGTATCCTGTCATCTGGACATTTTCTTCTTAGATTTGTCAAAATAAAAACAAGAAGTTTGCTTTTATACCAAATGTAAATGGCAAGAATACTGATGACTCCCCATATTTAGTGGTTTTAGGAAATATTTTGTTGTATTTGGGTAGTCATTAATTAAGTAATTAAGAGATTTTTATGTGAATTGGAAATATATTATTTGGGAATTGAATTAGGAAACTTGAAATAATAAAAGAAATATTTTGATGGGAAGTTTCCTATTAATGAGATTATGTGATTGTGTCATTGTGATTATTTCCTATTTCTTTCTCTTCATGAATGCAGATTTAATGAAAAAGGAAATAAAGAGAAAGGTTGATTTGATTATGTGCATTCATCATACAAGAAAAGGAAAGAAAAGAAACTTAACATGCAAGGCAAAGACAATATGGTGTTGGGCTATTTTATTATAAATATACACATGCAATTGAGAAGTAGGGAGGCTGGTCATAATTCTTCCCATCTAGTAAAGCCTACACATTCACGCCATCAGAGAAAAGAAAAGGAAACTGCGACACAAGGAGAGGGAGCTCAAATCTTTTTGTGGAGATTCATTGAATTCCAAGCGCACACATGTAGTGACACAACGCTGAAGAAAGGAAGAACGAGGTGGCATTTGTTCTTTGTCTTTTCTTTGGCAATTATCAATTGCAACACACACAGCACGTTAACTGGAGAGAAGGGAGCATACCTATTCGTATTCTTCTTCAAGTGTCTTCAACTTTGAGAAATATTTTTATGGGTTCTTATTTCCACTTTCATTTATGATTTTGGGTATTGAATCTGATTATATGATGAGTTTGAGACATATGTGTGGCTAGTTTTCTTTTACAACTTAGAGTACTATGAACTTGTTTGTAACTTAGTATTTTATTTCCCACTATTTAGTCATGGTTAATTTGATTTAGTTTATTTAATCTTGCTATTATTGATTAACTTGTTTAGTACTTGATCACCATTAGACATATTTAGGGAATTTAGAATTGGACTCGGAAGAGGGAATTTTAAATAGACCATGGGATTAAATAGTGTAGGATTGCATTTTTTATCTGATTTGCGACTAGGATAGACATATACCTAGAAGCCCTACATAGTCACATTAGAGCGGTACCGGTATTAATTGGCTTAGTAAATTAGTGCAAGACATTGTGTAATTAAGCTAGGCAAGGATATAGGTAGAAACCGATAGGCATTTATAGACACTAGTACTCTAGATTAGCTAGTTGGATTAATTCATAATTAATTTAGTGGGAATAAAATCTAAGAAACATATACGGGATTAGTGGTTCTAGGTTGTTCTTTTGACTCGTGAATTTCATTTGTGTGAATATTTGTTTTATTTTATTTTCTTAGCTATTAGGTAATTAAAATCAAATTTTCTTGTATTTACTCAACTTGAATGAAAATAGGAGATCTAATGCCTAGTTATTAATTGTCTGAGTCTCTGTGGGATCGACCTTGATTTACCACTTTACTAAAATACGATCCGTACACTTGCGGAATTTTTATCAAAATTTTGGTAGCATCAAGTTTTTGGCGCCGTTGCCGGGGACTCAAGGCAATTAATAATTAGAATTAGAAATTCTTTAGTAGTTTTAGCTTGAGTTTTTTTTTTCTTTTGGAGAAAATAGAAAGATGGACTATTCAGAGGCTAATTATAAGTGGTATCGTTGTTATTGTTGTGGAAATAATCATGTACCTGAGAATTGTCCATTTTTGCTTTGGTAACAAACTTATGTTGATAATTTGTCTAGGCGTAGTTGGAATTTTGAGCAAGATGAGTGTTGGAACCCACATTTAGATCCTTATTCACATGCAATAGACCCACCCTTCATGTCTTACTCACATGTTCAAGAAAACATTGATTATGAGAATTCTTGTTTAGAAAGGTTAGACAGATTAGAAAGATTAGTCAATACTTGTTTGACAATGCAAGAGGAAAATTTGAAAAGGCATGAGAAATGCTACAATAGTTCTGGATCAAGCGTTCAAAGAAACAGTTTCAGTTTTGAGGATAATTGGAAAAGGTTAGAAGCAATTGAGGATAGTTTAAAATCACTTAACGATAGTTTCAATAGGTGTGAATCAATTGAGGATAGAGTTGACCATGCAGTTGAAGAAGATTTAGAGCTTGTCATAGAGCCTGAAACTTGTTTGAAAGAAATTGATGGGTGTCTATTTGATGTTGAAAATGTGAATTCAAATGCTTGTGATTCTGATATAGATGTTGATATGAGTGTTCCTATAACTACTTTGGATTATTCTCCTATTACTTTTGTGACTCTTACTGATGAGGGTCAAATTGATTTTATTGGATGCTCATTATTCTTAGAAAGACATACATCTAATTGTTTGTATGAGCATATTATAATTCCTTTGAAATCAGTGATTGCTTGTTCTTTGAAATTGTCTATGATTGAAAAGACACAAGTAATTAGTTTGATTGATTACTTATACTGTTTGAAAAGGAATGAAGATGAGGTGATTATGGTTTTTGATACTTATGACTAAGATTTGTTTGGAAAGTCTGGCTGAAGACTTTAAACTTAGCGCTTCTTGGGAGGCAACCCAAGGTTTTGGTATTTGATGTTTTGTTTTTGAGTTTGTAGGATTTTTTTTCTTTTGGCCTCAAAGAATGCTTCAACTTGATCTTGATGGACTAGGAGCTAAGAGTGGAAATCGAGAAGAGGAAGGGGAGTATTTTTCTAACTTTTTCTTGATTTTATTTGACTGAGAATTATTTTGGTAATGAGTGATGGTGTTTGTTGATATGTGCTTGTGTGATGATTAGTCTTAATCGTGTTGCCTCTTGATTGAATTGCATGACTGATATGGAACTTGAAATAACTTTATCATTCCTACACTTGTTATGGATATTTTTGTAATTCCACCACTTGTGTTACATGTTCACATTGGGGGCAATGTGACATTTAAGTGTGGGGGTATGAGGGTATCATTGTTCTCTAAAGATTGTCCTCAAGCTTTCATTTTGTAAAATTTTCTTGAAAAAAAAAAATCTTTTTGCCAATTTTGGGATTGATTTGGACTTGAAATAATTGGATTTGATTAGACTTTGATTTCATCCTCTTCGAATGTAAGTGAAAAGGTAAACTCTTTGCTTTAGATAAATTACTCTAGTATGTCAAAAAGCCCTGTGAGGAATTTGAGCCTTAATTTTATTCTTTCATGAGTGAGTACATCTATTGTAATTTCCCTTCTAGAACTTGTCTTGAATCTCTTTTGACGCTCAAATCTCTTGCATGCACAAAAATGATTAAGGCCTTCGTTTCATAGCCAGTTTAGCCAAATAGCCATCCTTTTACATTATTTCCATTGCTTAACCCCTTTGAGCCTGCTTCTCTTTTAAAAAGAAAGATTGCATATTTTAGCCTTTGAATTCTTTTGATGCAATTTTTCATCTCTTATCTATTTCTTCCATTTACGCTTTGAAAAGTGTTATACTATATTCATATGGAAAGGGGTGAAGGAATTAGAAAAGAAAAAGGGGAAAATAAGTGTTGAAGAAAGGAGAAAAGAAAAAAAAAGAAAAGGGTGAAAAAAAAAGTGAAGGTGAAAAAGAAGAAAAAAAAATCACACAAAGTGTGAAAAAAAAAACAAAGAAAAGAAGAAAAAAAAAGAAAGATAGAAGAAGATGAAAATCAAAAGAATCGAAGAATTGTGAAGTTCAAAAGAGTCACCCCTATGTGCTTGTTAAGTTATGTGATTCCTTCATTCTTTACTATAATTGAAATGGTTTAGCACTTTTCAAATATACCTCCATCTCATTTTCATTTCATTATTCTACCTTTTTCATTATAACCCTTAAAAGTCCTTTTGATTTGTGTTTGCATTGAGATATAAGAGTGGATATCGAGATGATAAACAAGCCTATGGTAGCTGGATTACATAGATGGAATTGAGTGAAACACAACCCCTATATGCTTTGAGAGTAGAGTGTAAACACTTGACCGGTGAGGGACATGCTTTTGTGATTTATCTCTGTCAAATTGATTATCTTATTGCTTGCATTTGGGGATGGTGAGAGAGATTTCTAAGAGGATTTAATTGTTGAGAGTTTGAATTGATTTCAAATTTGTGATGATAAAACATTGATTTCATTTTTTGTGCTAATGTGTTAACAATTTGAAATCTTGAGGACAAGATTTAATGCAAGTGTGGGGGTGTGATGACTCCCCATATTTAGTGGTTTTAGGAAATATTTTGTTGTATTTGGGGAGTCATTAATTAAGTAATTAAGAGATTTTTATGTGAATTGGAAATATATTATTTGGGAATTGAATTAGGAAACTTGAAATAATAAAAGAAATATTTTGATGGGAAGTTTCCTATTAATGAGATTATGTGATTGTGTCATTGTGATTATTTCCTATTTCTTTCTCTTCATGAATGCAGATTTAATGAAAAAGGAAATAAAGAGAAAGATTGATTTGATTATGTGCATTCATCATACAAGAAAAGGAAAGAAAAGAAACTTAACATGCAAGGCAAAGACAATATGGTGTTGGGCTATTTTATTATAAATATACACATGCAATTGAGAAGTAGGGAGGCTGGTCATAATTCTTCCCATCTAGTAAAGCCTACACATTCACGCCATCAGAGAAAAGAAAAGGAAACTGCGACACAAGGAGAGGGAGCTCAAATCTTTTTGTGGAGATTCATTGAATTCCAAGCGCACACATGTAGTGACACAACGCTGAAGAAAGGAAGAACGAGGTGGCATTTGTTCTTTGTCTTTTCTTTGGCAATTATCAATTGCAACACACACAGCACGTTAACTGGAGAGAAGGGAGCATACCTATTCGTAGTCTTCTTCAAGTGTCTTCAACTTTGAGAAATATTTTTATGGGTTCTTATTTCCACTTTCATTTATGATTTTGGGTATTGAATCTGATTATATGATGAGTTTGAGACATATGTGTGGCTAGTTTTCTTTTACAACTTAGAGTACTATGAACTTGTTTGTAACTTAGTATTTTATTTCCCACTATTTAGTCATGGTTAATTTGATTTAGTTTATTTAATCTTGCTATTATTGATTAACTTGTTTAGTACTTGATCACCATTAGACATATTTAGGGAATTTAGAATTGGATTCGGAAGAGGGAATTTTAAATAGACCATGGGATTAAATAGTGTAGGATTGAATTTTTTATCTGATTTGCGACTAGGATAGATATATACCTAGAAGCCCTACATAGTCACATTAGAGCGGTACCGGTATTAATTGGCTTAGTAAATTAGTGCAAGACATTGTGTAATTAAGCTAGGCAAGGATATAGGTGGAAACCGATAGGCATTTATAGACACTAGTACTCTAGATTAGCTAGTTGGATTAATTCATAATTAATTTAGTGGGAATAAAATCTAAGAAACAGATACGGGATTAGTGGCTCTAGGTTGTTCTTTTGACTCGTGAATTTCATTTGTGTGAATATTTGTTTTATTTTATTTTCTTAGCTATTAGGTAATTAAAATCAAATTTTCTTGTATTTACTCAACTTGAATGAAAATAGGAGATCTAATGCCTAGTTATTAATTGTCTGAGTCTCTGTGGGATCGACCTTGATTTACCACTTTACTAAAATACGATCCGTACACTTGCGGAATTTTTATCAAAATTTTGGTAGCATCAAATACACAAGAAGGTGGTGAATTGTATTTGGGTGAAGGGGCAAAACTAGCCACCGTAATTTTCCAAATGGACAACTTTGGCACCTGTAAATTGGATGGTGCAAAACCGGACATTATAAAGCAAAATGAGACAAATTTAGCCACGCCGTTAAGTTGAAGCTAGAGGTTAATGAAGGTGGGACACTCACGTCTGTTAGCTTCAACTTAACGGCGTGGCTAAATTTGTCCCATTTGCTTTATAATGTCCGGTTTTGCACCATCCAATTTACGGGTGGCTACTTTTGCCCCTTCGCCCATTGTATTTTCGAAAACTTAAAACAATAAAGTAAGAACACAAGATTTATACTGGGCCAACACTTGCCTACGTCAAGTTCCCAACACATCACTGAGTTCCACTAAACAAGGTTTCACTGGGTTCACCTTGCAACCTTTACAACTACAAGTTTTAACAGATTCACTTGCAACCTTACAGAGTCTCACTCACTGAAACTCCCCCTTACAACTATAAGTAAACAACCCAGCTCTCTAGTCTCAAACTCAAGAGCCACCTGTAACAATAAAAGATTTAACTATAAGTTCACTCAATGAACATATTGTGATAATCACTTAAGTACAAGTAAAATCACTCACGAATAACAATAAAAGCTTTAGTACAAAGAGTAGATGAGAACAATGAATGTAACAATGAATTCTTTTACAGTATTTAGCTTGTGCAATCTTTTTCAGGTATCTTACTAAATCTTCATATCTTCAATTTATACTTCTGTTATAGTGAAGGAAGACGTTGAGAAATAAATCCGTTCAACCACCACATTGAATGCTGCGAGATGTGGTTGGCAGACCATAAATGTTGCTCCATTCTAGGACGACTTGTTTTAGGAAGAGGCACTTTTGGACTTACTAAAATAGGCAACCTAAACATTCTTTGTGTCTAACAGCTAGAAACATTTCTGTCAGATCAGTGTACTTGTAGTCTGATAATTTGAATTTCTCGCGCATCTAGCGATATGCCTAGACATGTATCTCTAGGTTCCTGCAAGCTCATCGATATGTGCCATTTTTGTTTTGAGACTTATCGCTAAGATATATGACTAACTAATTTGCTCTATCGATACTTTAGAGGTCTTAGCAATATAATCCGCGACTTACCTAACCAACGCTAAGTTATGAGATTTTTTGTGTAAGCCTAGCTATGCTTAAGTCTTCCTAGTGTTATGCATTCGTTCATCCTAAATTATTCTAAGTTATTAAGCCATCTACATTTACTCATATTCAATCCTTATCACTTAGTCATCATCTCCAATCATTATCAAAACTAATATTCTAACATCTGTTAGACAGAGGAAACAAACATTATTTTACACGTGAGCCCACCATCATTAATTACAAGAGCTATATCAAATGCTCATAGCAAGGAGCTTCTAAGTTCTAATCTCTCACGAGGATGTTGTGTAAAATGGAGGTGAGTCGGCGGATGAGTTTCAAGGGGAGTGGTCAGGGAAAATGAAGTAGTGGAGGAGGAGAGAGAAGGGTGGGGTTGGGGAGTTTTTTATTATTAAATGTAAGTCCCGCCTCTTAATTAATGTCGCATCAGTCTTCTCAGTCAACTAACTGTCAAACTTAACACTACCATATGTGGCCCTACCATCAGTAAATGACGTGTCATATATTTAAGGGTACAATATGTTGATGGGGCTTTATTTTTCATATGGGTCTTTATATTTTTAGATGAATACGAAGAAGTAAGGTGGATTTCACATGATTTAGGGGTTTAGGGTTCGTTTCAAGTGATTTACGGTTCAACTAGACGCATTTCAGCTTCCACGGAAGGGTGGGGTTGGGGAGTTTTTTATTATTAAATGTAAGTCCCGCCTCTTAATTAATGTCGCATCAGTCTTCTCAGTCAACTAACTGTCAAACTTAACACTACCATATGTGGCCCTACCATCAGTAAATGACGTGTCATATATTTAAGGGTACAATATGTTGATGGGGCTTTATTTTTCATATGGGTCTTTATTTTTTTAGATGAATACGAAGAAGTGAGGTGAATTTCACATGATTTAGGGGTTTAGGGTTCGTTTCAAGTGATTTACGGTTCAACTAGACGCATTTCAGCTTCCACGGTGGATTTTGAAATTGACACGTCATTTACTAATGATGGAGCTCACGTATGGAAAACGTCTGTTTAACTCGGCCTAACAGAGACGTTACTTTTGCCCAATTTTGGTTTACAATGTACGGTTTCACCCCATTTTTGTTTACAGTGTACGGTATTGCCCCCTTAAATTTACCATAGTTATAGGTACCCATTTTTAAATTTACAGCGGTTACTTTTGCACCTTTGCCCGAAGAGAAATTACAAGAACTCTTTAGAATGTGGATGTAAATTTTTTTTCCAGCAACAAGAACTTCAATCCTTCCTCTGGCGTAATTCAAGACAAAAACAACTTTTATGCAGACATGTTTTAGGGCCACCTTTTCTTGGATCACAACTATGTGGATGTCCACAACAATTATCATAATCTAACACTCCTCACAAACAGTCCACCAACTTTTCTTGATGGACATCATGTTGGAGATGTTGTCCTTGTTGAAGACATTGTACCAATGTTTAATTCCTTTAGTTTTGTATAGGACCGTTTGAATCAAACTTTATTGTACGACGCCACTATAACTATATGTTGCGACCAGAGTAAAACTTTAACCATTTATAAGTTTTCTTTTTTTTCTTTGATATCTTTTACTTATATGTACTTACCTTTTTTTACATGATATTGCCTTTTACTTAAAAAAAAGTATAATATAAAAGGGAATCAAGTTAGTTTATATATAGTATTAAATATGCCATGTAGTATATTGAATGTGCTTGGTGGCCTGGTAGCAAAACCACCAAGCCTCAAATATGGTGGTGGATAGCGTTCAATCTCTCACCCGTCCACTTTGAATATATTTTTGGGTCACTAGCCATCATGCCTCGTGCCACTGGGCCTTACCCACCTACCATGTGATAGCCTGCCAGCGGTGGTACTCCCACCAACGATGGCAGGTAGGGGTGGAAGTAGCTCAGGCCGGCCTATTAAGGCCTATGGCCTAGCCTACTAAAAGCCTAGGCTATTTGGTATTCTAATAGGCCAGACTTAGTCATAGGCTTTTTTCTTGGTCTATTTTGTTTAATAGGTCAGACCTAAGTTTAAAAATAAAGCCTATAAAGCCTAGCAGGCCGGCCTATTAAATATAAATATAGGGCTAATATTCATTGGGCTATTGTCATTGAGCTGAATTCTCCCCCCATTTGTTTCAAACCTAATGCAATGCCTCAATAGTAGTTGTTAGACTATTTTTTCTGTATTCTTAATGACTTGAAGGTTGTAGTTGTCTCAATATTTCCACAAAACATATGTAATTTAGACAAGTTTAAGTTTTTAATTAATTTGACCTTATTATTATATGATTGATCAAAGTCATATGCCTCTGTTTGATTGTGGCTAATTTAGAGCTTATAATTTGTGGCCTATTAGGTCTATTAGTCTATGACCTATTAGCTTGAATATATTATCAGACCTCTTAATAGGCTTATAGACAGGCCAGACTTTTTAATAGGCCAGGCTCAGGCCTGAAAAAGTGGCCTATGATAGGCCATAGGCCAGGCTCAGGCCTGTTTTCTGCATTACAGGCCTGACCTATTAAGGTGGTGGCCTAGGCTGGCCTAGGCTATTTCCACCCCTAATGGCAGGAGCTCTAGCAAGGTTTATGGCGGACCTTGTGATTAGAAAAATAACCCAAAAGACCAAGCACTTGGTTCAACTGGCAAGAGTTGTAAGCTTTGCCTCCCTTATAAACCTGTCTGGCAAGATCCAAGATTAGTCTGGACCCCACCCCGATCTCCGAGTTAAAAGGAGGTAGATTCAAGATACTAGATCAAACAATACAAATAAAAACCCAAGGGCTTTTCTGACTTTTCCTCTGAATAAATCTCATTTTTTCCATTTTGAAATTCCTTGGACCATTCTGTCCTTTTTGAATTTCAAACGTCTTTTTTATGTCTTTTTTTCTTTAAATCAATGCATCGGATCAAAGTTATGAATTGATGCCATTTAGCAATGGGCACTAGCATTTCCGACCAAAACATAATTGTCTTCCCCTTCTTTTTTCCGAGATTGCTTGACTGCGTGCGCGTGTTTTGCAAAAAAACATTGCTCTCCCCATTAAAAAAAAAAATTAACTAAAATCAACCACAGAAATAATCTATTAACTTAAAACAATAAACAAGTACCATTAAGGTAACAATCTCCAAAATCATGCAGTGTAAGAATCCACGCATTACATAGTGTCAACAAATTCCGCAGTCACCAACATTAGGCCACATACAAGAGGATGTTGGTCTAACAAACTGAAAATAAATAAATGCAATAAATAAGTAGAAGTGAACTACAGGAAGGCATCTTTCTCAAGTAGCTTAACTACTTCATTTTGACTGTTGAGCTTTGCAACATCTATGGGAGTTTTGCCGTCCATGTTCTGCAGAGTGCTGCAAGTACGACAACAAATAGAGAACCAATATAATAAAAGAGTTCAATCAAACTAACCGGGGAAAAAAATAATCGGTGAAAATTATTTGCAAGATAGCATATTGAAGTGCAAAAATATAGATAGGCTACTTACACTGCAGCACCATTTTCAAGGAGAAGAGCCACACATTCCTGCCTGCCATAACCCGCAGCATAATGAAGAGCCGTGTTCTTATTCTTATCCAAAGCATCCACTTTTGCCCCAGCCTCAATAAGTACTTGCGCACATTTCACCTGAAATTATTATTAAGTTCAATCATCAACAAAAACTAAACATCCATCCATTTTCCAACAACATTGGAGAATCTTGCCAATTCCATCATAAACTACCAACGATGGATTTTGCTTTTGTTAAAACACAGTTACTTGATAGCTTCTCAAGAACAAGGGCACAGTTGCATCGGTTACTGAGATAGCAAGTGATGTAAATACAACAATGCGAGTAATGCATGTGGTTATTTTAAGTCGCATAAAATGGCATCCAAACATGAATATATCATATCTCTCATACATATACACATTGTATAATTGAATAGACGTGAATTCTGCATTCTTTAATTATTTATTGATATAGAATAGCTGTAAGACTTCTTTAATTTACACTGTTATCTCCTGTCCTTAATAAAGGTCTACATTGCACTGCGAATTGCACTACAAAATAAATATTTATAGTAAGAACAAAAGGTAGTACCTTTTCAAATAGCCTTCAAGAAATTCTAAAATTCTTATTTTTCCTTACCAAGGTTGAGGTTGACCACAATAGATGATAAGATGAAATGTAGGGATTTTGGTAAGTAATAATCTTTTAACTTTTGACCAAGCCAAATCATCTACCTTCCCATCATATTTAAAAATTCACAATGAAACAACATAACAAATTATGATGGAGAAGCATGTCTAAGAAGAAATGATGCATATGTATTGAAAATTCACGCAGCATACCTCTCCATACCCACAGGCAAAATGCAAAGCTGTTCTTCCCTCTGAATCTTCTTCGTCCTTGTCAGCACCAGAGGCTAGTGCATTTTTCAAGCCCTGATAAAGGACGGAAATTTAAGAATTTCTCATTTTCTCAATTAATATAAAGGAACAAAACAGTCACTGATTTAGAAAAAGGTAGACCTAGACATGAAATTTTACGACCATTAACCAAATTGAAACATAATGTCTCAATGATTTTAATTCCAATTCAAAGTATTTGAGCCAAATTGCAAATAGACCACAATTGTTTCACAGCTCATAATTGAGTTTTCTCCAGCAGGGTAGATTGGTGGTGATTAAGAAAGTATAATATTATCTTTGAATTATAGATTAAATGTAAAGATATATCCAAGGGATCTGAACTCTTATTCATATTCAAATAACAGAGGTACCCCATATTTGATGGATTTAACTCAGCCATGAATCATATATCAGAATCAATCGAAAGAATTTGATCCAAACTGAACAATATAAAGTTCCATCGGTGCGCTTTCAATTTAGATTGAACACTAGTTACTACTACAAGTTCCTTACGCCTCCAAGGGACAAAATCATCCCATCAAATATATTGTAGCCAACAACAGACCTTCCATCCCACACAAATCCTGCCCAGTCAGCGTACTTATGAACACCCAACCACTTGCTTCCATGTGATCTTGCAATATAACTGATTTGCAACACTAAGAAAACTAATATAAAGCCTATTCACAATATCTGTTCCTCTACCAACATTTCACATCTTCCGAGGTCTACTTACAGGCGCGCCTTCTGGCATGTGTTTGATCTTGCAAGTTGCCTACATTGGTGTGTTTGCAGGCTTCGCCCCAAACATTTCTATTTACTTCAGCAGGTCTAGGTATATTTTCTCTAAGAAACACTAATAATTGCCCCACTAGTTCTTGCCACTTCTATATCCAGAAAGTACATCAGACTACTCAAGTACATATCAACTTCTAATACTGATAAGCCCAGGGGCAATTTCTTGGAGTTTGAAGTGGGTTGGTAAAGTATCTTGCCATTTGCCAAAAGTGCCCAAGTTCAATCCCTGGGAAATCCCCTTAATCCTCCTAGAAACAATCCAAATTAGTCGGTTTACAAAGAGGCCGGATACCAAGGCTTTTACACAAAAACAGAATCTGATACTGATACCTCTTCTAATCTCTGGATCACATCAAATCACCCCAACTTAGAATAAAAACTCACTACCTGAAACGCCTTTGGAATTTTCACAAATGTTAGTCACAAATACCTGAATTCTAGGTAATAATTTCTCAGAGGTAATTCACTCATTTCCGTAGTGCAATAGGTCAGCAAGATCTTCAAAATTTGGAGCACGGCTGGAATTGCCAACTTTGCTCAGGAAAGGTAATAATCCAATCATCTACAGGCTGCTAAACCCATCCTTAATCTCTGATAGAGTAAGCCTAAATTCCTTTGCGCATAGCTGTGACACTCCTACAATGTCAGGTCATGATTTACTGGCTTTCAGTACTTGTCTTGGATATTTTAGAATTATCAGATCAGTTGGTAATGGTTTCAGTACAGTTAGTGCAGTTTCAGGTCAGGCTAGTGAAGTTTTAGGTAAATTCTGCATTCAGATTGGGTAGTCTAATTGTGGAGAATTCCAACATTCCCAGTTGGATTTGGAAGCTGTCATCATCAATTAGTGTAAGGGACACAACTGAAACAATGCTGCAATCCAAAATTGACCATTCTAGTCCATGACTCTCCTCTTAAATGTGTCATTTTGAGTAATAGGGCTGTTCTTTAAAGGTGACGATTTTCGCTAACATAGGTTTCTCACGTTAGGAGGAAATAACACTTATGTCCATTCTGGGGTAGGTGAATAACTAAGAAATATACACATTTCAGCAATGAGCTTCTTTCTATGCACAGCCACCTGCCCCATTTTTTCTTCCTTTACATTGTATTTCTTTCTCCATTATTTGTCCAAAAGGCATCCTACCACGGACAAAAGCAGCCCCCATCCAAACTCTTCTATTTGCATTGCCATTGAAATAAGTGAAGATTTTCTTGGCTTATTCAATAACCCTCGCTTCCCCACTTTATGATGGTTTTATGAACCATAAAAATTTGAATTCTTATCCATATTAGAATAACATGCATCACTTATGAATTGATAGCTTTACTTAAGCAGTTCTAGCCAAATAGCATCTTAGATTCAATCAATAAAATCTGATATAAACTGAAGTGGCTGTTTTACCATGGTTAAGAATAATTATACAGCTAATGGGAACAGGGTTCGAATCAGCTTCTGTGCAAAAAACATTGGTTAGGTTGCCTAGAATATTCTCTTCCCCAGCACCCTCACCAAGTGGGGACTAGAACTGAGTTGACCCTTTTTTCAATGGGAACAGGGGATTTCATTAGATGAAAACATAAAATTATGATTTTAAATAGTTTGAAACATGGTTCAAGAGCAATATTACCAATACAATGTTGTCCAAATTGCAAATAGCACACTTGAAAATAAAAAGGTAAGAATCCCCAATAGATCTTTTAACTTGGGGCAGATTCGCCAACACCATTAAAAATCACCAAATATCTGCCATAGTTGTAGATGGGGCCCACAATTTTTTGTCATAAAAGTAACAGCCCAATTTTGCTACATTTTGATTTCCACGGTAATTTTAAGCCCAAAACAATATCCAAGACAAAATAACTCTTGAATGAAAAATTCCTTAACCCTATAAATTTGTAGGATCTCTGTTTTGAAGGATATGCACTTGAAAATAGTGGTAATCCTTACCTCAACATCACCAACACTAGCAGTTTGATGAACTATTGATTCATCTTCATTTCCCACATCTTCTGTTTCATCTTGCCCAGAATTTTCAGCAGGAGCAGCATCTCCAGAAGTAGGAAGGCCCATTGCTGATCCCAACTTACGCAAAACCTCCTCATCATTCCAGTACCTAAATGAAAACCATTATAAACATTATGTACAAAAAAGATCTCAATTCCTGAAAACTCTTGAGACAAAATACAATAACATTTTTTCTTTAGACCTCATCATTGCAGTAGGACCACCGGTTTCTATCTCTTCTAAGATGTGTTTCAAAGATGGATCTTCCTTTATACGTGCCATTCTCTCCTCAAGTTGATCTTTGTTTGATGGATTTGAAAAACTTTCAAGCATGGAAGACATGGCCGGGTCCTGCGATAAGTAGTATGCAATTTTTATGAAGCAGCACATAGGCCACATAACAGACAGGATAGAAGGAAGAAATAAATTAATACCTGCATCAATGCATTACCCAAGCGCTCAGCCATGGTCATAAAATTAGGATTATGCATAACCTGTTGCAAGGTTGCCATATATTGTTGATTATCAAAGTTGGGGATGCCTTCCTGAGCTGTGGAACCTTGAAAAGTTTTCTGCAGCTGCTCAGCCATTTGATTGAATGCAGGATCTTTAGCTATTTGTTCAGCCAAATCCTTGATGCTTGGATCCTACAAGCACATTCAAGGTTCCATTAAATCTCTATAAACAAATTTTTATGAGTCCTTGCGTTTTAAAATTCAGACTCAAATTGAAACATTTGACAAAATACCAACCCTGACTAGTGATAAGACGGAAAAATGAAGCCATAACTCAGGATACAAATTGTTGGAAACCAATCAAATACTTCTCCACTTCTCTTAAGTAAATTCTTCAAAGTAATTCATCTTTTATAACACGTGTTATGAAGATTTATGCATGAGAAAATAAAGTATCTGCTACAAGCTAATCAACTAAGACAACTTTCATGATGTTCCTACAAAGAAACACTATTTGTTCTATTGTAACTATTCTAGGAACACCCTAAAGGAAATGCAAAATCTTGTGGGAAAATCATTAAAAAAAAAATTATGAATTCTAACTCTAACAAAATTTCTGCATTTCTATCCAACCATAGACTTCGAATCTGATTCAAGACCAAAAAGCACAGACAAAAATAAAACAGTCTTCCACAAGACAGACACAAAATTACAAACATACACAGCAACCACCACTAAGACAGCGGCCTTATTAAGAATAAAGTCGACATGATAGATATATAACAACAACAATGAGAGAAAGGAGGAAAATTTACATACATTAAGGAGGCCAGTCATCGCCGAGAAATCAAACGGATTGGATGGAAACCCAGGTGGTGGTGCAGAGGTTGTTTGACCAGATTGCTGCTCTTCAGACAAAGTTGCTACTGTAGATTGCTGCTCTCCAGAGGATGTTTCATTTTTGGAGTCTTTCTTCTCTGCTCAACCACCTTTCTCATCTTAGAAATATGTTGCATGAACAAAACTAAAAGAGTCTTTGCAATTTGCATCACTTTCTTTTTATTTCTTTCTTGTTTTTTTTCATTTCACTCACTTTTCCTATGTACTACTAAATGAACCAGCTTCGTCATCTTAGAAATAATAAATACCTAAGCATAGCATCTAAAAATACTGCCCATATAAAATATAAACCTACAGCCATGTTAATTATTTCAAAGCATATGAAATACACCATAAATCCGAGGTTAACAAGATAAGTCGCTGATTCGTAAGGAATTAAAAATCATATGGACAGTCAAATCCATGCCATGAAAATCCACAAATCGAACAAATTAAAAAAATAAAATAAATCAAGCTATCCGAAGAGATACATAGAAACCGAAGAAGCGAGAAAAAAAAACATACCAGCAGGCAAATCCTTTGAAGCCATGGTTGAAAGAGCTGAAATGGAAAGAGAGGTTGAAATTAAGAAATCGTGAATTATTAATTAAATAAAAAGAAAGGAGGAAGATAAAATAGAGGCGAATTGAGAATCCTCACGAGAGAGAGAGAGAGGGAAGAAGAGGAAGCAATCTGAGCGTAGGGAGGGCAAAAAAATGGTAACGAAACAAATCGAAGAGATAAACCAAGCAAGACTCTCTATTATTATTATTATTATATGTCTATGGTCCAAAGCGGTGGATCGAATAAAAAGAAAGGTATAAAATTGTACTCCTTTTACCCAAAAGAGGCTTATCAAGTAAACTTGTAAATGTCACTCCCGTCCCTCAAGTAAGTGGTTGGGGTTCGATTCCTAACTCTTGCGAATAGAGTAAATTCATGTGCCAGTTGTCTACCCCTATATGTGACTTCAAAACAGCGAGGGATTAGTCTCACTTGACACGCGGGTGAGGATACCCTTGGGTAACCGAAAAAAGAAAACTTGTAAATGTTTTTTCCATGGCAAAAAAAAAACTTGTAAATGTAAAAGTTGGCTGAATGTGTCAGTTAATTTTTTTTCCACCCTAGTATGATATTACTAACAAAAAGATCTAAGAATTAATAAATATGAAAGAATTAATGGTAAAATAGGAAAATCATATTAAATGATAAGAAAATGTATGGGTGGAGAAATTCTTGTGCAAACCCAGTGCACCACGTCATTTTTGTATGACCAAATGGACATGAACGTTATGACGTGGAATTTTTAATTTAACGTCTCACCCTAAAAAACTCAACTAACTTTGGAATACATTTTTATTTACATTGTAAAATGAAAAATATTGAAAACATTATATTTACAATTTTCTTTTGTCGGTTAGTTCTTTTTTTATTTTTAAGATGTCATGTCAAATTAAAAATTTTATGTCAAACTCAAATTTTGTACTTGTAATTAGTCGGATCACAAATGACATGGTGCACCGGCTTAATGCGACAATGTCTCTTTGTAAGGGTGTACTCTTATAATTTGTACCAAAATCATTGAAATCATAAGGTCTTATATTAGAGAGAGAAGAGAGAGAGGAGGGAGTATTCAATATAGTGAAATGAACTACGCTGAGCTGTGTAGGGTGTACTCAAGCGAATTAAATTAAAGTTAAACAATAACCAGTGGGCCCACTAATCCTCATCCTCACAAATGTATGGCCAATTGGCTACTTGTATTGCCCATCTCTTCTCCCATTGCCATCCATTAGAATCAGCCATCTTTGTACTTCGGTTGTTTTGCCTTTTATCATTTGGCAACTCAAGGTAAAAGTAACCAATGTCAAATATAGTACAACAAGTTTTTTACCGGTGCCATGCACGGGTTTTTTATCATTGAAACATGATTAATTATTTAAAAATGAAATTTAACTATGATTTGTTTGTATTGATATTTTGGTTCAATTGATGGATTTTGTTAATGTAAAGTGTGAAAGTTAAGATTACATTTAATTGAATCTTACACATTGATGCGGCTATAAAATATTTTAGTTGAATAGACTGAACTGTCTAGTTCTTAAATTGTCTGATAATGTGTTGGAAAATTTATATTTCTTTACACAATCATTCTAGATTATTGAATTTATTCTCATAGAATAAGAAAACCCAAACAAATATACATAAAAGTGATGCAGTAGTTGACATCAAATTAGACTGATTTTGACTAATGCTTTAGCATGTAGTTTGACCTGGTTTTGGATAATGACAATGGTAACTTAAAAATAAGAGTGTCATCAAATGCGAATGATAACATGGAGAATACATAAAAATGACAATTTTCATTTAACCTTTTCTCACCTCTGTTAAAAATTAGATTCATTGTTAAATCTAAATTTCATTATGATCGATTTCAATAAACTATATTATTTTTCTGATTGATTTCACATAAAGTATAAATCTTGAACTGTTATTATTAAGTTTGAACAGATTTATATCGATCTCATTGTGTTGTTAATCTCGATCTCATTGAACTATTATCTCAAGTAAATGATATTATTAAGTTTGTATATCTGATTAAGATTTGATTCCTCTTTTTTTTATCTCAATATGTTATGATGGTGTCTTTAGTGCAGGAAATTTGTCAGTTGAAATTTGATTTGAACAAAAAAGATTAGACACATGAAAGTTCATAACATTTTGAAAATCTGAATAGATACATATTGTAGCGCCCGAAAAATTATTTAAATTAAAATGTGAAAATGGAGGCGCCACCAAAATTTTTAAAAAGGATATTTCAGAAAACCTTTTAAAATAATGAAAAATAAAATAGGGTTCGGGAGTCGATTGTGCGTGGGGAAGGTGTTAGGCACCCCACAGCACCCGTTCAAGAGAACGGTTACCCTAAGTTAGTTGTTTAAAAGTAAATATGACCTTAATTTTAATTTTATTTTAAATTACCTAGAGAAATCAATATATAAAAATAAAAATAAAACAAAAAAAGAAAAAATAATAATTTTTACATTTTTGGACTTGACCTAGGATTTGACCTTAATTTTAATTTTATATTTTTTTTAAATTTAGTGGGCTCCAGACAAAATAGGGTGTTTACAGTTGCCCCTCTTTACTTGCTCGTAGCTAAGAAGAGTGAACTTCTCATTTATGAAGCAAGTAAAGATAAGAACACTTATTTTGTCCGGCCCCGACAACAAACACAAGTAAGTAGGACCAGGATGCCTTTGGAAACCATGAAAGAATGGGCAAAATAAAGTTCACATGCCCCTCTTTATTTGTTCATGGAAAAAAAACGAGACAAACTGTCTTCAAAGGATGGAGCCAATCAAGACTTTAAAAGAATGGTGTCTGCCGTTACAGGGCTTTTAAAGAATTGTGTCAGCCGTTATTGGGCTTTGAAAAGAATGGTGTCTGCCGATACAGAGCTTTGAGGTTGCTTGCCGCTACAGGGCTTTGAAAAGAATTGTGACAGCCGTTACTGGGCTTTGAAAAGAATGGTGCCTGCCGCTACATGGCTTTTAAAGAATGGTGTCTGCCGCTACAGGGCTTTGAAAAGAATTGTCCCAGCCGTTACTGGGCTTTGAAAAGAATGGTGCTTGCCGCTACAGGGCTTTTAAAGAATGGTGTCTGCCGATACAGGGCTTTGAGGGTGCCTGCCGCTACAGGGCTTTAAAAGGGTGCCAGCCGTTACTAGGTGTCACATACTGTTACTAATTCCCCTAATTAACCTGTGACATCTCTTTTCGTTCAATAATATATTTCCTAACTATGATAGAAAAAGGAATTTCAATAATATCAATATCTCTATCATAGTTAGAAAAAAAAATATCCTAATGACTAAATTATTATCCATGATAGAAAAGAATAAAGTATTACAATACAGCTGCTATCATGGATAATTTATTGCTAACCATGTTAGAAAGGATTTATCTAACATGGTTAATAAACAAAACTAGTTGATATTAAACAATAAATAGATATATATACATGCGGAAGCGAATGCAGACCTATAAATTGGCAATATACATTTCTAAACAAATTAAATAACCTCCACAACCTAATTCCCTTTTCTGATGCTTGCGCCTGTGCATGAATACCTGCAAAAATGTCAGTAATCGTGGGATGAGACAATTTGTCCCAGTAATCACCGTTTAACTCACTATAACAGTGAGATGTGCGGTAGTAAGGGCGTCTAAAGGGTACCACAATTTAAATTCAGTAATATGTATATAATCCAAATCTTCTTCCATTTAACACTTCAGTCCCTCAGTCACGTCCAATTCAAATCAAGGTTATCAACTCTACTTTTCAAATATCACTCAAAATCCCTCAATTAATTCCCACATCTACTAAACTTCACCATCCAATCTTCAATCCATGCTTTCCTTACTGAAATTCTCATTCATACCTTTCTCAAATCCAATTTCTCGGCTCACATTCATGTACAATCCCTGGTGCTCTACTCATGCCATCCCGGAGGCACTACGCTCGAGCCCTATATATGTTCCAAATGAGTTGACACTGTGCCCCTCTCACAATGAGGGGGCAATTTCCCTCTCTGGTAACCCCATGAGAGGGAAACCCCAATCTGTCTCCAATCAGAAAGGGAGCAGTCCCTGTCTCCAATCAGAAGACTGCTGGTCACAGTCTCCAACCTGTTAACCATTGGTCACAGTCTCCAATCTGTTAACCTGTACAAATAACCGTTGATTGGCCTATCGAACGGTTATCATCGCGCGATGGTACATATATCTCAGTGTCATGCAATGTCCACAATGTCTAATAAATTTCAACCTCGTCAGTATCTCAATCTCTACATCAATATCTTGCACTCTTACCATTCCCTTCGATATCTAAATCTCAACATATCATTGTTTTCACAAGTTCAACTCAATATCCAATCTCTCTTTTCTATCATCATACCTCTCAAACCCCTATCTAAACAATATACCTATATATCCTTCACACCATTCCAAATCAATAGCAACCACCAAGCAGGATAATATATATATGTATCAAAGTCTTTTATATGAAAGTAATCGCGTTTGAAAGGCACCCGATAGCCTATTTTGTATAAGAATAACATTTCAATGATTTATATATACAGAAGGTGAGAAAGGATTTTGAAAATCCCAACTACATCACCCTCAATGTTATAGCAAGGTAAGAGTGATTACCTGTCGCCCTTAGCACTTTGCTGCTCTTCCTTACCGTTTCCTCTCCTTCAAGTATCATCACCACTATATATTCCTATAATGATATGATACACAATGATAAATTAATATCATTCTCACGTTATAATATTTAAACGTCTCTCTTGTTCGCATTTCTACCCAACCCTTCATGTTTTATTTATTTTAGAAAGCTTATGAACTCCCAAGGGCACAAACAGGTGCTACAAAACCAAAATAACAATACAAGCATACAAAGATTTATAATCACCTGAAAAAGAACAAGATGAATAATCGTTGCCAAAACTTTCACACAGATTTACCGAAGCATCCATGATAATTAAAGGACAAGAATTTAATATACACTCACCCCTTTCATATCCTAATTAGACCGCCTAATACATATATCTCTGTAATACACACTGAAAAGAGAGAATAAGGACAACAGAATATAGAAAATGAATGAGCTGTACAGTGCTCCTCCTTCCTCATGTTATTATATAGACTGATGTACAAATAAACGGTTACAATGAACTCACAGAGAGCCATACACGTGTACTCAACAATATCCTAGCCATCCACGTATAAATGATACAGATGGAAAGAATCCTATGCTACCAAAGGAATTCTATGCTAGTGTACAAATACAACTTTATCCTAATAGCCACAATTACAACTTTATCCAAACAAATACCCTTTAAAATGCTAGAAGACATTTCTTATCATTTCATTTCCTAATAGTACACCTGATTTCATTAAAGAATTACAACCAAAACTTGATAAAGAAGAGTTTCAAGCTTAATCAGTTATTTGGTCAACATTAACTCACATTTAACTACTTTCATCTAACTCCCAATAAAATAGAAATCACTAAAGTTAATGCCTTCCCTGTTTAGTCCAAATGGCTGAACCAAGAATAATAAAATAAAATAACAAAGTGTTATTAAAAGCACACATATAAACACTTTCAAACAATAATTCCTATACATTAATCATGATTAATGAGTCACAAATTCTTATTTCACTTTCTTAAATGATAAACCAAATGAATCCCACTCAAACAAAATAAGTATTTCGATCTCTTCTAACCTCATTTGGCCAAGACAGTCCACACAAACAACAAGGGAACTAACTACCATTCACAACATACTTTAGAATCTACATGATAAGCCACAAAGATACTTTAACAATCTTCCTTCTTTACTCAAGAAGACAAAACATCACACAACCACAATAAAAATCAATCATGCATGTCCTAAACCACAACTTAAACACCTCACACGATGAGGATGTTTTCACAGAGGAAGCAACCAAAAATGTCAATAACTCAAATAAATTCTCCAACCTTCTAATCATCAATGAAACACCAAAAATCCTTTCCAAAATATCAGAAATTTAAGCTTAATCATCATCTCAAACAAATTCCTACATTAAAACCCCAAACCCTAAATTAAAATCTCTCTAATCTCGCATAAAAATTAAAGAACAGCGTATGAATTGCAGGACAGAGCTCACCAAAGTTTGATATACATTTCTGCTGGTCTAATCCGAGGTCGCCGTCGCCGGGAATCGTTCACGTCGCCGGAAAATGCTGTGGCAGTGGTGGCCAGAAAAAGAACCAAGAAAAAAAGGGAAAAATATAAGAAACTAACATTGAAAAGACTTTTAGCTCAAAACATGCACTAAAGGCCAAAGCTTTTACCTATTCTCGCTGTCAACCACCGTGGGGTCGCCGGAAACTCTCACTGCCACCGTCCACCCTCGAGCTCGTCGGAAAAACAAAAGGAATGAAGGAGCTGAACGAAGATGAAAAACGTGAGGGAGAGAAAGGGAGGCAGGTTTCAGCGAGGTTGAAGGATGAGAAAACAAAAAGGAAAAATGGAGGGGAAGGCCGCGCCGGTGCTGTAGTCAACGGCGGCTTGCTCCGCCGGTCCCTGCAGCTCCGGCGACGAGCAAAGAAGAGAGAGAGCAGGGAGGGTTTGGTGAGAGGGCGGAGAGTGAATGGAGGGTTAAATGCGTGGCTGTCACCCAAGAGGGGGGGGTGAATTGGGTGGCAGAATAAAACTTATAAAAATTCTCCCTTTTTAAAACTTTACTCCTTGTGCTTGATGAGTGTGACGATGTATTACCCCAAGCACAAGTGAGTATCTAGTGGTGTGGTGCTTGATGTGTAGATTAAAACAATCAGAATGAGCACACACGAGTTTATCCTGGTTCGGTCACTTCCAGACCTACATCCAGTCCCCAGGCTCCACCTGAGATTTTCAATCCACTAAACCTCTTGTTTGAACCAGGCACAAGAAGGCCTTTACACTATAGGTTTTACGAACACGGGTTCACCTAACAACCCACAGGTTTTGCAACGGGCTCACCTGTAAACCTTACAACCACAGGTTTTACAACGGGATCACCTGCAACCTTACAACCACAAGTTTTGCGGGCTAACTTGTAACCTATGGAGATTTAGAAAACCTCTAAATGCTCCCCCTCACTTTTGTAAGATAATAATTCTGTTCGTCAAGCACAAGCTTTAGAACAGCCTCTATCAATTAGAGGATTTGATAATATGTTCACTCAATGAACTGATTGTGATAAACACTTAAGTACAGATGATTCTCTCTAAGAATAGATGATGTTACTTACTTAAGTACAAATGAATTACTCTCTAATAATGGTACAAATCTAGATCTGAGAGTAGAAGATGAGAGGAATGAAGAATATAGTTTCTCAGATAATATGCTCTGTTTCTCCAACCTCTCTTCTGAATGTAGATGTTCCTTTTATACTTCGGCCTCAACATTTAGGCTTGGGCGGCAGATATAATATGTCCGTTTGAATATAGCCGTTAATCCCATGTTACCGTTGAGAGGTACATCTTCATTAATGCTTAGCAGGGTTGACTTGCTTTATCTCTGAAAAGTAACTCTGACAACTCTGCTCTGACAAAAGCATTCTGACTTCTGAGTATGTGACGTTGACTCTTGTACTCTTGCTGACGGATGATCATCGTTCATCTGGAAGTGGCAATCTTGCTCTGCAAGTGTTAGTCTCTGAATCCCAGTGCCAAGAGTATTTTCATCCGGAAGCTCATTTGCATCCGGAAGTAAAACTAAGTTCTGCACATACTTGTTAGTCCCAACAGAGTAAGATATATAATCAGGTGTAGTAAGAACTATACATGCTGTGGGAAGCTTGTTTGCTATGGGAAGTAATCTTACTAAGACTATGTTCTGACTTAGTGTATTGTCTACTGACGCTAGGGGATGTCTAATCCAATAGTCAGCGTGAGTCTCGTTATGTTACTCTAACTCTTAAGTCTTCCCAAGTGACTTGGTGTGTCATTTTCTTAAGCTATGGGATGTGTAGTATAACAACACTTAATCACATGCAGTGGGAGTTCATTTAGTCTAAGGAGCCTTTCTTGCATCCGGAAGCACTACTACTGGATGAAGGGTTATATTCACTTTTACTCTCGCTCAGTGTCCTTCAATCCAACAGCCAGCGCTAGTCACTAAGCAATCGGAAGCAATTCTACTGGACGTGGCTTATGTTCACTGACGCTTAGTGTCATCTATTCTAACAGCCAGCGCCAGTCTAAATACAACAGGAAGCAAAATCACTTCCGGATTAATCCTAGCTTAGTCTTGAGTTTTTGTATATCTAGTGCTTATGGACTAAGTTAAATCCCTAGTGAATTACTTGTTCTCGCTGGGGGATGAGTCATGCATCCGCGAGCGCTAGTCCTAGTCTATCCGGAAGTAAATCCACATCCGGTTGCACTCTTACTTGGGATTCTATGTTAACCTATTGCTTTCTAAGTCCTTGATTCATTCTTTCATATTTTAGTCTTCATCAAAACTTAAGATTCTAACATTCTCCCCCTTTTTGATGATGACAAACTAAGTCTTATCGATTAAGTTCATATGAAGGAATTAAAAGCAATAATTTAAATAAGGCACAAATAACTTAGACAAATATTATTGATAAGCAAAAGATTACAAGTTAGTAATACACAGATAGATAAAATATACAAGTAGTCAAAACTGTGCAGGTAGAGCTATGCATGAAAACTATGAAGAAAAGAGAGAGAGAGAAAAAAAAATTAACAACACAAGGATGAAATGCTATGTTATGATAGATGCATGAGTGTATGGGGGTTAAGGCTTGCGCTTGTTATTTTTCCCTCTCTGATTCTTTTGATACTCTTCTTCCACTCTAGCCCATGCTTTGTCCATTTCCTGCTGATCAATCTGAGCAAGGATCTCTTGGAGTTCTCTAGCCTCTTTTTCCTTTCTAATCCTTTCTAGCTCCAAGGACTCCACAATTGCTCTTTTCAGATCATCGGCCCCACTTAGCCCAGAAGAGGAAGAACCAAGTGATGTCTCGTTGATGGGGATGACACCATGAGGAAGATGAATGTTGGAGATCTTTACATTCCAGACCGCCGGAAAGTTAGGGTCCTGGGGCAAGCTTGCATTGCCTTTCCCTTTCGCTTTCTCTTTAGCCAAAGCATTAGCCCTATCAGCATCCAGAACTGTGAATTGCTCGAAGGTGAGTTTGTTGTTTCCATTAAACCTCTCAAGTTCCTCAGGGGTGAGACCTTCCACCTCAAGCTTTACCACAACTTCTGGTGAAATATCATCCATCACTTTCTGAGCTTGTTCTCTGACTGAGGACTGAAACGTTGACGCTTGATTCTCAGGCTCTTCCTCACTGTCTGCAGGCTCAGAGATGCCTGTCCCCTTTTTGACAGCACGATTCACTCTTGTTTTGCTGAATTTAACCACTGGAGAAGCAGGAGTAGAAGTTGGCGCTGAAGGAGGAATAGGGACAGCTCTCACTCTCACAAGTGGCTCAGACCTTGTGTAACCATATTTTAACATAATCTCCTCAAGTACAGTGAGTGCAGGTGCTGAGGGAGGAGGCTCAGAAGAAGGAACCTCAGGCTCATGTTCAGGCTCAGGCTGTGGGAGTTCACCCGGTTGCTCAACCAATACCATTGCCAGTTCTGACCTTTGCTCATCTGAGCGCTGCTGTTGCATGAATCGGATGGCTTCCCCACGAATCAGACTCTCAGCATCACCCAGCCTTTGGAATTCCATGGCACGGCGGAGGGCAGACGTGATGTCTTCATCAAGCCAGAGGGATGGCTGGCTGAGCACATCCCTTGTGTCCATGGTTAGGCGAAGAGCGGTCATCACATTTCTCCCCCTTTTGTCATCATCAACAAGGGCGAGGTCTAGGGATGGAGTGGATGAAGAGGAGGGTGGAGGTTCAGGGCCAAGTCTCGTTGGGGGTGAGGGTTCAGGGGAGGATGTAGGTAAGGTGGTTTCAGGGGATGCGGGTTGGTTGGGGAACCAAGTAGGATCTACGAATAGACCTTCGAATGGGTAGGTGGAGGAATATTCAGTGAAGGAGGTAGTGGAAGAGTGTGGGGTAAATGGGGTAAATGGTAAGTGAGGATCCTCAGGGTTTGCTGAAGGCGGGGGTAATCTCGGAGATAGATGTGGCTGAGGGGGTGAACGGCAGTTTTGAAGCCAAGGTGTTCGGCCAATGGGTTGGATCTTGGTCCAGAGTTGGGGTTGGTAGGGTTAGGATGGGATGGTCCGTCAGAGAGGTTGAGTGGTGAACGAGTATGGGTGTTGGGTGGTGTGTGAGTAGGGGAGTTATGTGGAGATGGGGAGTTGTTGGATTGAAGGGGCGATTGGCTAGGAGATTGTTGGGGTGTGTCTTGGGTTTGGTGTTCATGGTTGGGTGAAGGTTGGGATTGGTGGTCATTGTTTGGTGATGGAGGGGATTGATGGTCATTTTGTGGAGGTGGCTGTGGTGGTTGAGTGTTAGGTGGAGGAGGAGGGGGAAGTTGAGGGTGACCTGAGGGAGGAGGAGGAGGAGGGTTTTGGGGAGGAGGAGGAGGTGATGGTAGGTTACCTTGTTGAGGTTGAGGGATTTGGAGGTGTTGGAGAATGAGATCAAGTTTGGCATCCACCCTGGCTAGCTGTGTCTCGACCTGGCCAACTCTGTCCTCAAGCCGTTGGATCCGCTCCCCTTGTTGCTGGAACCCAGCATCACAATCATTCCTCAATGGGGCTACCAATGACTCAGAGAGTTGAAGGAGAATCTCTTCCCTCATCTCTTGAGCGAATGCCTTCACAGTCGCTGGCACTCTTGCAGCACGGCTTGGCCCAGCATGGGAGTCCACTTCCTGATCCCCTGCACCAGATGTAGAGGGGGGCTGAAGTTCCAGAGGCACTACCCGCTTGTGATCCTGAGCGAGTGGGCTTAGGGGCTCTTATATACTTAATGCCCATCTTCCCGATGTTGTTTGCTCCCACAGGTCTACACTTGACATTCTCTTCCTCCACAGCAGATGTGGCCTTGATCAGATGCTTCTCAAGGAGGAAGGCAATGATGGTGGGATAGGGAAGATAGCCAGACTTGTCATTAGTCAACCATCGCTGAAGCTCAAAGCAGATCAACTGGCCGGGGTTGATTGCCTGGTGGGAGAGAATTCTGGGGAACCACGGATTGTCGATCAGAGTGAACTCGTTGAAGTTACCCCCTTTGTGTGTCATCATTCGGGAGTAGACATAATACAAGAGTCTGTTTGAGTCAGACATCTTGGACACCTTTTTCCCTGTGGTGCCATACAACTTCTCGAGATCCTCCTTGCTGTACTTTAGTGACTCAGGGTATAGCCACTCATTCATGCTCTCGTCTGTGATCCCCATCAACTCATTCAATGTCCTCCAGGTGAACCTGAGGGTTCTCCCCCTTACAGTGGCAGTGAAGGAGAGTCTGTGGACTTGCTCTTTCCCATCAACCTTCTTGTACTTAACCTTGCCAGTGAGGGATTGACAGAAGACTCGCAGGACGTTGACGTTGTAGTCCTGGTTGATCCCTAGCCAAGGCATATATCTCTCCAGGAAAGGGCGCAAATGAGGAAACCCTAGTTCATCAATCTTGTTCAGATCGATGAACAAGCCATGGTTGAAGATTGGAATGGACGTCTCAAACTTGGCGGCAACTGGCTCTAATGCCCCATCTCTGTAAACAGTAGGGTCATCCTCTTCAACCCTTTGCCTCTTGGAAGAAGGTTCTTCAGCGAATTGAACCTTCTTCTTCTTTCCCTTCCTCTTGGCTTCCTTCGCATGCTCATGCCCAGAGACGTCTGGCTGTTCTGCCACTCTATCAGAAGTTCCAGGCTGATCCTGGACATGTTCATCCTGCCCCTGGGTTTGCCCAGAAACTACATGGTGTTCATCACGTTGTTCATCACGATGCCCAGATTTCCCAGAATGTTCATGCCGAGATTTCCCAGATTTCGACTTGTGTTTCTTGGATGAGGAAGGTTTCTTTGTAACTGGGTTTGTTTCATGTGATCCGGCCATTTTTGTGTGGGTTGGTGGTAAAAAGAGATGAAATGCGAGAAAGTGTATGAAGAAAATGAAGAACACAGATGAAGATGAAGAATGTATGCAGAGAATATGTGGGTGAAAAGTTTGTGAAAGTAAAAAGTGAAAGTGAAAAATGACATCCTATTTATAGGCAAAGTTACCAAGGGTAAAATGGTCATGTATTTTCAGATGAAACCAAACGCTTACACATTGGGTAACGTAAAAATTTTAATTGAAACGGCGCACCTTATGACATGTGTCGCTTCACCTTATCAGAGAAGGCACACCTTCTCATAGAGGGAGTTGAAACGTTTCTGAAGTGACGTGTCTCTTGGACTGGTGCTGGCGCTTTCTTGGTTTCATCATCCAGTGTCAGCGAATGATCATCCGGAAGTAGTTTTGCTTCCGGTTGCAAAATCTTAAGATTTAACATTGTGGGACCTGCAACAGCTAAAGATTGGCAAAGATTAAGTTGATCAATCCTCATTGGTTGTTTGGTAGCTATGTCTGTAGTTGGGAAACCATTCTTGCACATGCTTCCGGGAGTGTATCCGCTTCTGGATGTGAGGGTCTTTGGATTTAGCATTGATAGCTCTTATCTTCCATACTAGGGGACCTTTCCACTAGGAGATCTGCAGGTGCTAGCGGAAGCACATGCGCTTCCGGATGGTCAGTGGAAAACTTAAGATTTAGCCTTAGTATACATGCTGAGGACATTCCAAGTTACAAACTTATGTTAATCAGCTCAGTATGATAATCTCAAGAAAATGTGCTTGCTTGTTGGTTTTGTAAAGTAGGAGTATTAATAATGTGAAAACAGTCTTTGAAATGTAGTTCACAATTTCTCAGTTTCACTATCAAGTCATGAACTCCATTCATACTCTTTTGGATAAATATCAAGTGATGGCACATGGAGTATCTAGCAGATTGCATATTTTCAGAGTTTCATGCACAGGTATAGTTCAACAAATATGCTTTAAGGATGTTCATGTTAGATTGTGAAGACATGTGAAATGTAAATACAACGAGATTCTAAAACCCTTAATGTTCACACAATAGTTTAGCTTTAAGAATGAATCAAATTTACAAAAAAAAATCAAATTCTCAGCATATGATCACAAGAATAATTTTCAAGTCTCATCTCAAGTTCTTTCAAATATGCTTAACATGATCTCATTATTCTTAGGATATCAACAAGCTTTAACTTAATTCAGATTGTACTGGGCTTGTGATAATGTGCCAGGATATATGGCTTTCAGTGGGTAGAGATTCTTAATAGTTCTTTCCAGCCTAGTTATCTACTCTCACTTAGGCTTCTATCCTATTGGCATTTGCTCTTGGATTTATCAGATTTTGCACAGGTTAATTCCAGGCATTTCCTAAGATTCCTAATGTATGTCTGACAAGAGAAAAATGCACAACATAATGAGTAATGGAAAGAAATGCTCATATAAGAAGATTGGTGAGATTTCCTCAAGATTGACTTCAGAACAGCCATTTCTTCTCATCTTGTCAAAGAGCATACTCGTTGACGTTCCCTCTTGTACATTCACATCATTCAAGCTTTCATAATCTGTCAACACACTTAACCACAGGCTTGAACTGAGATCATTAGTAGATGGAGACTTAAGATGTGATTAAAAACATTTTCAAAATAAGATCATCACTGGTTTGTAAGGAACATCACATAAGTATCACTATATTTTGAAACGGTTAAGTCAATCATGTGTGGCTAGACGCTACATATTCTTTACATTCATTTCATAGGGCAATTTGAAGTTTAATCTTAGATACATAAATGTCAATTGCCGATGAAATGAGTAAGCATGCATTCTTTACCCGGTTAATCATGTAGATAAGAGAAAGGGTAAGAATGACATCACCAAAGCTACATTTGCGTCACGTAGTAGCTTGCTTGATTTTGACTGGTGGTGCTTGATCTTTTCCATTTCAAGAGCAGTAGCACCAGTAGCCCAGCATGAAGAACATCTTATTCAGATTTGACCCATTGCCCAGACCAGGTACGGTCTTGAATATAGTTGTTCTTTTGGATCTCCTTTCCTACAAAATATCAAGTAATTCCCTTTTCCATTTCTCAGTCTCCAAACTTGGATCTGACAGGTCAGTTTGTAGGAAGTGTAAAGTCCATATGCATTTGAGTCATTAATTATGCTTATGCCGTTTAGAATCAACTATGACTATATATACATGGTTTTGATCATGACAGCCAGACAGCATGTAGGTTATGAACATTGTGAATTTCTTTGAGCTTTCTTCTCTTAAGAAAATAATGTTCATGTCTATGATGCTTGATGCAAAATCTCAATATTCCCATCTAACACTTGCATAAGAGATTTTACTTTCGCATGCTTTGACTCTAATTGATTCCTTGCTTACCCAAGGAGATCTTCTATACTTATCCTTGGTTTGAATCACTGTCTTATGAGAGACAGAGTTCATAGGTTTTCTCCATGTTGATCGAGGAATCCTCTCTCTCTTGTTCTTCTCAGGATAGTTGAGTGGCACTCTGTGATAGCTCATCCTTGAGACAGAACTTTTGTTCCTTGTGGTAGTGCACTGCTTCTTATGATTGAACCAGGTGGTTGCAGCAGTGACTTCACCATGAGCTCTCTTCTTTGGGGCAAGAGGAACTCTTGATCTCTCCTGCACAAGTAAGGCACTGGAAGGAAGTTTTGGTACCCATTTGTACTTGGGTCCTACATGGTTAGTGCTGGACCTTACTTGTCCTTTAGAGACCCATATAAATTTATTTCTCACATGTAAATTTTTTCTAAGACTGCATGTGTGAGAGATATGACCTGATCTACCACAGTAATGACAGATAATGGAATGGTATTCAGAATGGGATTTCCCATCATTATCTTGTTGGTCAATTTTGTTTTCAAAGAGTCTCTGTTCTTTTAAATCAACTTTTGAAGTTTCAGGGTCTTTTGAAAACTTTTCTTTTTCCTTCACCAGGGATTCACAATTGGAACAATTTTCAGTATGTGTTGAAGCTTCCGCTCTCGATAGCTGGTTTTCTATGGGCAGCACTAGTTGTTTTTCTATGGAGGGAACTTGGGAACCCTTGGATGTAGAAGAGATAATGAGTTCCTCAAGTTTCCTATTCTTTTTCCTTAATCCTAGAACTTCTTTTGCAAGTTTACAGAATTCAATATGTAACTCATCATACATATCTTGCAATTCAGAAGGTTCAAGTTCAGATACCTTATCTTCTTCAGTTTCTGAATCTTCTAGGTGGAGATCAACACTCTCTTCACTGACGCTGGCTTTCTCAATGTCAGCTTCGTGTAGCTCACCGTCAGTTGATTCACAAGGGGCACAAAAGGAGCTTTGGACAGCTTCACTTTCAAGAGAGTAGTTAGAAGCATACATAGCATCAAGAGTATTCCAAATATCTCTAGCAGTAGAGCAATGTTTAATTTTCTGGAAATCACTGTCTGTTAAGCTTTTGTACAAAATTTGCATTGCTCTAATGTTTAAGTAAAATAAATTTTTCTCCTCTTCAGTCCAATTTACTGTTGGTTTGAAATCAGAATCATTTACAAAGACATCCCACATTTTGAAACTTGAGGATAGTACAAAACTTTTCATCCTTGCCTTCCATATGTAAAAATCAGTATTTTCTAACAAGGGTGGGATAGTATGATCAAAACCTTCAAAACACATTTTATAACCCAAGTCAGCCTAGGTCTTTGCACTTGAGATCGTTGGATCCTTTAAACAAGTGACCTTGCTCTGATACCAAATGAAATGCGTGGCTGTCACCCAAGAGGGGGGGGTGAATTGGGTGGCAGAATAAAACTTATAAAAATTCTCCCTTTTTAAAACTTTACTCCTTGTGCTTGATGAGTGTGACGATGTATTACCCCAAGCACAAGTGAGTATCTAGTGGTGTGGTGCTTGATGTGTAGATTAAAACAACCAGAATGAGCACACACGAGTTTATCCTGGTTCGGTCACTTCCAGACCTACATCCAGTCCCCAGGCTCCACCTGAGATTTTCAATCCACTAAACCTCTTGTTTGAACCAGGCACAAGAAGGCCTTTACACTATAGGTTTTACGAACACGAGTTCACCTAACAACCCACAGGTTTTGCAACGGGCTCACCTGCAAACCTTACAACCACAGGTTTTACAACGGGATCACCTGCAACCTTACAACCACAAGTTTTGCGGGCTAACTTGTAACCTATGGAGATTTAGAAAACCTCTAAATGCTCCCCCTCACTTTTGTAAGATAATAATTCTGTTCGTCAAGCACAAGCTTTAGAACAGCCTCTATCAATTAGAGGATTTGATAATATGTTCACTCAATGAACTGATTGTGATAAACACTTAAGTACAGATGATTCTCTCTAAGAATAGATGATGTTACTTACTTAAGTACAAATGAATTACTCTCTAATAATGGTACAAATCTAGATCTGAGAGTAGAAGATGAGAGGAATGAAGAATATAGTCTCTCAGATAATATGCTCTGTTTCTCCAACCTCTCTTCTGAATGTAGATGTTCCTTTTATACTTCGGCCTCAACATTTAGGCTTGGGCGGCAGATATAATATGTCCGTTTGAATATAGCCGTTAATCCCATGTTACCGTTGAGAGGTACATCTTCATTAATGCTTAGCAGGGTTGACTTGCTTTATCTCTGAAAAGTAACTCTGACAACTCTGCTCTGACAAAAGCATTCTGACTTCTGAGTATGTGACGTTGACTCTTGTACTCTTGCTGACGGATGATCATCGTTCATCCGGAAGTGGCAATCTTGCTCTGCAAGTGTTAGTCTCTGAATCCCAGTGCCAAGAGTATTTTCATCCGGAAGCTCATTTGCATCCGGAAGTAAAACTAAGTTCTGCACATACTTGTTAGTCCCAACAGAGTAAGATATATAATCAGGTGTAGTAAGAACTATACATGCTGTGGGAAGCTTGTTTGCTATGGGAAGTAATCTTACTAAGACTATGTTCTGACTTAGTGTATTGTCTACTGACGCTAGGGGATGTCTAATCCAATAGTCAGCGTGAGTCTCGTTATGTTACTCTAACTCTTAAGTCTTCCCAAGTGACTTGGTGTGTCATTTTCTTAAGCTATGGGATGTGTAGTATAACAACACTTAATCACATGCAGTGGGAGTTCATTTAGTCTAAGGAGTCTTTCTTGCATCCGGAAGCACTACTACTGGATGAAGGGTTATATTCACTTTTACTCTCGCTCAGTGTCCTTCAATCCAACAGCCAGCGCTAGTCACTAAGCAATCGGAAGCAATTCTACTGGACGTGGCTTATGTTCACTGACGCTTAGTGTCATCTATTCTAACAGCCAGCGCCAGTCTAAATACAACAGGAAGCAAAATCACTTCCGGATGAATCCTAGCTTAGTCTTGAGTTTTTGTATATCTAGTGCTTATGGACTAAGTTAAATCCCTAGTGAATTTCTTGCTCTCGCTGGGGGATGAGTCATGCATCCGCGAGCGCTAGTCCTAGTCTATCCGGAAGTAAATCCACATCCGGTTGCACTCTTACTTGGGATTCTATGTTAACCTATTGCTTTCTAAGTCCTTGATTCATTCTTTCATATTTTAGTCTTCATCAAAACTTAAGATTCTAACAGAGGGAGGAGAAGGAAAATGAAGAAGAAAATGAGGGGGAGGTCGGCGGTTTTGTAAGGAGGGAGGGGAAGGGCATGTTTGGTTAGGTGAAATAAGAAGGTTCTCTGATGATTTGTAGCCCGAACTTGCCATAGTGTACTCTTTTAATTTTAAAACCATTTAAACCAGCCTCCAATTTTTTTAAACTTCAAAATATTTTTAGCTTTACCACTCCCTCATATTTCAAACTCTTCATTTCTTAATTAATTATATGCACATTAATTACTCAAAATTTCCAAAAATATCCCAAAAATTCCTAAAAATTCCAAAAATTCCTAATTTCTCCATTTATCATTTCCCAAAACACTCTTTAATCCTGTATTAAATTTTCAGGATGTTACAATTCTCCTCCTCTAAAAGAATTTCGTCCTCGAAATTAAGGAAAGAAGTGCTTATTAAGTACAGAAAAGAATGAAGCATTTAAGCTTTTAGAGATAGTAGTTTGTATGATAAACTTTAACAATGAGCCCATTAATAGGCATGTGATTTTGTATTTGAATGATTATTGTTGTAGAGAGCACTAGTGTTGAGATTAGTGTAAAGCTTGATAATCATATTTATCACAATATGACGATGATGGAAGAGAAGAAGATCAATATGGTTGAGGTTCTCAAAGATGCCAAGAACTCTCAAGCCATATCATAAGAAGATTGGGCACTAAGAAAAGAGCCTAAGCTTTATAGAGAAGAATAATATAGAAGAGAAAATTGATAAGCTTGCATCTATATAATTTTATTTTGAAGCTGAGAGATAAGGTCGTTTTGAAGTTACTTCTATACCAATAACTATTTCAATGCAAAGACCCCACTGCTCACTTAATAACAAACAACAAGCAATAATAACAAATAATATCAAAGACATATACTCATCTATCATTAGTTACACTTCCAGTTTGACATATTACACCCTATTAGTTTCTTTATCTGTCTTGCTAAACTATAAGCACAACTTTAAAATTCCATCACTAATTCAAACCATCTCATTCTCGTCCATAAAGCCTAATGTTAACACATCACCAAGTCATAATATTTAACAATATCAATACGTTACTCTAAGTCATTAACCCAAAGTATACTACTAAGTAATCAATCTAAGTTACCCAATCGCTCATTTAGCACTTGAAACTACAAAACAAATTTTTAATGTCAGATTACTCTATTTCATAGTTCAAATCTTAAAACCGAAACTAATTCCTTAAATTCCATTTATAGCTGTTGTTTATCAACTATACCATTATTCCACCACCAACACATTCTATATCCATACCTAATTCAAACCATAACCTCAAATTTCAACAGATTATCCAACTTAATCTTCATAATCAAAATATGACTCTAAACCATCGAATCACACGAAAGATCACATCCTTCAATTTAGCCACATCATCATCACTTCATAACCTTATTCATATCATAAACAAGTCCTAAAAACCCCAAAACTCAATTTCTAAATATTCCTAGTCATATGTCTCTTAATTCAACATTAAACTCATTTTACATTCTAAAATCCACAATTGACAACCAACTCCTAATCCTCAAAATCAAAGATTTTTCTAATAGAATCCAATTCATAAATGTTCACATCAACAAAATCACACCTACATCCCATAAGAGACTTCAAGATCGAGTCCTCAACATACAAAAATTTGATAACTTAAATCCATTACAACAATCCTTCATCTTCTAAATCACTTTCCAAACCAAAATTTCATATGGCCTTAACTATCCTTCAAGCTCTTAACCCCAATCTACACTTTGTCAAAATTATTGTCACAAAATTCTCTCATCCATGGCAGAATCCAATTCGGATAGAAATCAGGATTTGCAAAATCGATTCTGATTTCACACAATCCAACCTGTAGCACCATAATATCATTCAATTTTATACTCGACATATAACAAGATTACTTCACCAATATAATTTCTCATTTGTTCCCTAATGCATTCAGACCCTGCAAGATTTAACTCCCATGAATTCCTAGCCCAAACAGAGATTTTACACACATGTACTACCATATATTATCTATAAACATGACTTAAATATGCAACAATCATAATATACTCATTCACTTCACTCATGACAGCAACAAATTGAAAATAAAACAGGGCAATTCAAGAATCCCTAGACCCGAACTATCACAAACCCGTCAACAACCTTAAAAGAAATTCATGTCTAATAGTCATCAAAATTCACTATGTCAAGCATCTCAAAATAATAGTACATGAGGTAGTTCGCTCAATACACCCTGAGAATTCAAATTAGAGAAGAAAACTCCAGGTCATAGTCATACTCACTTACGTCATTTCCCTTGCTTTCCAATTTTTCAAGTTATATTCTTACTTTTCTACACCTTATTCATATAATTACTTTGACTTATAAGACAATGAGAATTACTTACCAAAATATTTCTTTCCAAATACTTATATATTGCCAAATCTTTAGACCAGTTTCATTAGATATAAGAATAAATCTTAAAACTTATGCTAATATCACACCATCAACTATTGAATACCTCCCCATTTGCTCAAACAAATCAGATTCTCTCAATATAACTTCAAAACTAACCACACTTTAGTTATCATAATCATCCCTTATCTCCTTCCCAACAAGCAACAAAAGCTACCCTTAATCGAATTACATTTCATAATTGTTTTCAATCCCAATAAATCCATTAGAAATATTAGATAGAGCGTTAACAATAACCCTGAAACTTAACTAATTTCTCAATCCATTAAGCTCAAACATGATCAACAAAGCATTATTCCTTATCAAACCACATTGAAAACCTCAATTTCAATAAATTATCCTTCTTAGTTCTCAATCCATAACCAAACTATCTAGCAACTAAACACATGATAAACCAAATCAACAATTCTTATTTCGCATTGTATTCATTATCAATTGTTATTTTCGAATTTTCTTAATCCCTTAACCCAATAAGGGATCTCATGATGCCTCGACTATGATTATGGCCGGCACATAACTATATTCGAGACCCCAGAGAAGCATCCTTATTTCGTCATTCTTCCTAAATTCTTATACATATCAATATTATTTCGTTATTCTTTCTATGTTCATCTCAATCTCTCCACAGTACCTATTCAATTTCTCTTATCACTCTCTCCCCACCACGGGATGAGTGATATTCCTCTCAAAAGGCAGAGTATCATGCACAGAAGGAAGGGAAAGTATAGAATGTATATTGCCAATCTATATGCAATGCAGCACAGTCCAGGGTTATCGTATACCAAATACTGATACCAAGTTGTCACATACTGTTACTAATTCCCCTAATTAACCTGTGACATCTCTTTTAGTTCAATAATATCTTTGCTAACTATGATAGAAAAAGGAATTTCAATAATATCAATATCTCTATCATAGTTAGAAAAAAAAAATATCCTAATGACTAAATTATTATCCATGATAGAAAAGAATAAAGTATTACAATACAGATGCTATCATGGATAATTTATTGCTAACCATGTTAGAAAGGATTTATCTAACATGGTTAATAAACAAAACTAGTTGATATTAAACAATAAATAGATATATATACATGCGGAAGCGAATGCAGACCTATAAATTGGCAATATACATTTCTAAACAAATTAAATAACCTCCACAACCTAATTCCCTTTTCTGATGCTTGCGCCTGTGCATGAATACCTGCAAAAATGTCAGTAATCGTGGGATGAGACAATTTGTCCCAGTAATCACCGCTTAACTCACTATAACAGTGAGATGTGCGGTAGTAAGGGCATCTAAAGGGTACCACAATTTAAATTCAGTAATATGTATATAACCCAAATCTTCTTCCATTTAACACTTCAGTCCCTCAGTCACGTCCAATTCAAATCAAGGTTATCAACTCTACTTTTCAAATATCACTCAAAATCCCTCAATTAATTCCCACATCTACTAAACTTCACCATCCAATCTTCAATCCATGCTTTCCTTACTGAAATTCTCATTCATACCTTTCTCAAATCCAATTTCTCAGCTCACATTCATGTACAATCCCTGGTGCTCTACTCATGCCATCCCGGAGGCACTACGCTCGAGCCCTATATATGTTCCAAATGAGTTGACACTGTGCCCCTCTCACAATGAGGGGGCAATTTCCCTCTCTGGTAACCCCATGAGAGGGAAACCCCAATCTGTCTCCAATCAGAAAGGGAGCAGTCCCTGTCTCCAATCAGAAGACTGCTGGTCACAGTCTCCAATCTGTTAACCTGTACAAATAACCGTTGATTGGCCTATCGAACGGTTATCATCGCACGATGGTACATATATCTCAGTGTCATGCAATGTCCACAATGTCTAATAAATTTCAACCTCGTCAGTATCTCAATCTCTACATCAATATCATGCACTCTTACCATTCCCTTCGATATCTAAATCTCAACATATCATTGTTTTCACAAGTTCAACTCAATATCCAATCTCTCTTTTCTATCATCATACCTCTCAAACCCCTATCTAAACAATATACCTATATATCCTTCACACCATTCCAAATCAATAGCAACCACCAAGCAGGATAATATATATATGTATCAAAGTCTTTTATATGAAAGTAATCGCGTTTGAAAGGCACCCGATAGCCTATTTTGTATAAGAATAACATTTCAATGATTTATATATACAGAAGGTGAGAAAGGATTTTGAAAATCCCAACTACATCACCCTCAATGTTATAGCAAGGTAAGAGTGATTACCTGTCGCCCTTAGCACTTTGCTGCTCTTCCTTACCGTTTCCTCTCCTTCAAGTATCATCACCACTATATATTCCTATAATGTTATGATACACAATGATAAATTAATATCATTCTCACGTTATAATATTTAAACGTCTCTCTTGTTCGCATTTCTACCCAACCCTTCATGTTTTATTTATTTTAGAAAGCTTATGAACTCCCAAGGGCACAAACAGGTGCTACAAAACCAAAATAACAATACAAGCATACAAAGATTTATAATCACCTGAAAAAGAACAAGATGAATAATCGTTGCCAAAACTTTCACACAGATTTACCGAAGCATCCATGATAATAAAAGGACAAGAATTTAATATACACTCACCCCTTTCATATCCTAATTAGACAGCCTAATACATATATCTCTGTAATACACACTGAAAAGAGAGAATAAGGACAACAGAATATAGAAAATGAATGAGCTGTACAGTGCTCCTCCTTCCTCATGTTATTATATAGACTGATGTACAAATAAACGGTTACAATGAACTCACACAGAGCCATACACGTGTACTCAACAATATCCTAGCCATCCACGTATAAATGATACAGATGGAAAGAATCCTATGCTACCAAAGGAATCCTATGCTAGTGTACAAATACAACTTTATCCTAATAGCCACAATTACAACTTTATCCTAACAAATACCCTTTAAAATGCTAGAAGACATTTCTTATCATTTCATTTCCTAATAGTACACCTGATTTCATTAAAGAATTACAACCAAAACTTGATAAAGAAGAGTTTCAAGCTTAATCAGTTATTTGGTCAACATTAACTCACATTTAACTACTTTCATCTAACTCCCAATAAAATAGAAATCACTAAAGTTAATGCCTTCCCTGTTTAGTCCAAATGGCTGAACCAAGAATAATAAAATAAAATAACAAAGTGTTATTAAAAGCACACATATAAACACTTTCAAACAATAATTCCTATACATTAATCATGATTAATGAGTCACAAATTCTTATTTCACTTTCTTAAATGATAAACCAAATGAATCCCACTCAAACAAAATAAGTATTTCGATCTCTTCTAACCTCATTTGGCCAAGACAGTCCACACAAACAACAAGGGAACTAACTACCATTCACAACATACTTTAGAATCTACATGATAAGCCACAAAGATACTTTAACAATCTTCCTTCTTTACTCAAGAAGACAAAACATCACACAACCACAATAAAAATCAATCATGCATGTCCTAAACCACAACTTAAACACCTCACACGATGAGGATGTTTTCACAGAGGAAGCAACCAAAAATGTCAATAACTCAAATAAATTCTCCAACCTTCTAATCATCAATGAAACACCAAAAATCCTTTCCAAAATACCAGAAATTTAAGCTTAATCATCATCTCAAACAAATTCCTACATTAAAACCCCAAACCCTAAATTAAAATCTCTCTAATCTCGCATAAAAATTAAAGAACAGCGTATGAATTGCAGGACAAAGCTCACCAAAGTTTGATATACGTTTCTGCTGGTCTAATCCGAGGTCGCCGTCGCCGGGAATCGTTCACGTCGCCGGAAAATGCTGTGGCAGTGGTGGCCAGAAAAAGAACCAAGAGAAAAAGGGAAAAATATAAGAAACTAACATTGAAAAGACTTTTAGCTCAAAACATGCACTAAAGGCCAAAGCTTTTACCTATTCTCGCTGTCAACCACCGTGGGGTCACCGGAAACTCTCACTGCCACCGTCCACCCTCGAGCTCGTCGGAAAAACAAAAGGAACGAAGGAGCTGAACGAAGATGAAGAACGTGAGGGAGAGAAAGGGAGGCAGGTTTCAGCGAGGTTGAAGGATGAGAAAACAAAAAGGAAAAATGGAGGGGAAGGCCGCGCCGGTGCTGTAGTCGACGGCGGCTTGCTCCGCCGGTCCCTGCAGCTCCGGCGACGAGCAAAGAAGAGAGAGAGCAGGGAGGGTTTGGTGAGAGGGCGGAGAGTGAATGGAGGGAGGAGAAGGAAAATGAAGAAGAAAATGAGGGGAGGTCGGCGGTTTTGTAAGGAGGGAGGGGAAGGGCATGTTTGGTTAGGTGAAATAAGAAGGTTCTCTGATGATTTTAGCCCGAACTTGCCATAGTGTACTCTTTTAATTTTAAAACCATTTAAACCAGCCTCCAATCTTTTTAAACTTCAAAATATTTTTAGCTTTACCACTCCCTCATATTTCAAACTCTTCATTTCTTAATTAATTATATGCACATTAATTACTCAAAATTTCCAAAAATATCCCAAAAATTCCTAAAAATTCCTAATTTCTCCATTTATCATTTCCCAAAACACTCTTTAATCCTGTATTAAATTTTCAGGATGTTACACTAGGCTTCGGGGTGCCTACCGCTACAGGGCTTTAAAGTGGTGTCAGCCGTTACTGGGCTTCGGGGTGTCTGCTGCTACAGGGCTTGAGGGTGTCTGCCGATACAGGGCTTTGAAAAAGTGTTAGCCGTTACTGGGCTTTGGGGGTGCCTGCCTTTACAAGGCTTTTAAAGGGGTGTCAGCCGTTACTGGGCTTTGGGGTGCCTGTGCCTACAGGGCTTTAAAGGTGCCAACCGTTACTGTGCTTCGGGGTGCCTGCTCTACAGGGCTTTCAAAGGGTGCCAGCCGTTACAGGGCTTAGGGGTGCCAGTCGTTACTGGGCTTTGGGGTGTCTGCCGCTACAGGGCTTTAAAGGGGTATCAACGAGGAATTTGCACTGCCCCTCGCTCATGATAAAGTGCTGATGCATATGATGGCACTTGAGACGAAAGTGATAATGATCATGGTGGTGAATGATGATGATATAAAAGACTGAGTATGTCATGAATGATGTAACACCCTCCAAAATCATATATAATTTATAATAAAATTATATTTACACTCCCAAAAATCCAAGTCGTAGTGACAAATTTAAATAAAAAATAAAACATTTTAAAGTCTTAGGTCCATGACAAAATAAATGTAACTCAACGTGCTTACTCCTCAAGTGTCTTCCCTTACTTATTGTTAGATCATTCACCTAAAATTGTTAATACTGGAGTGAGATCGACATCTCAGTAACTACTGAAAACATCTAACATACACTAACAAATCATGTACAATTATTTTATAAATAATTATATTCCACAAAATAATTTGTGGCCTCTAAATACACCAATATTACATTACTCATACATTTAGATAAATATAGTTTGCTCATGAATGAATGTATCATGCATGCCTCCCTTATATCACCTCCACCCTTATTCCGCTGACAGGAGTCATAGGCTAACACACAGTCCAAACAGGAACAGATCCAATTAACTAGATTGTCTCAAGCTCACCATACTTGAGATATACCCTGCCAAAGGTATAGAGCTCAAGCATGGACTATGGCTCCCCTCCTTAAAGAGCAAATATAAGGAGTTGTCACATGTCCCATAACTTCCATGCAATCCTTGGCAAAGGAAGGCATAGAAGAAAGGGCCCTGACAAGTACCACTACCATCCACTGTGCACCGAGTGGTGGCATACCACGTGGTAATAAAATTCACCATACAAATCTTCTCCCCTCTAAATTCTCTCCCATCACCATGAATGCAAATGTTATGACAATTATATCTAATTTCAAAACCATATCAAATCCAATTCGTGTACCATAACCATGTTGCAATTCCATGATCACTCATAACATATATAATCATGCTTCACAGAGGTTCAACTGACAAGTAAAACGTATCAATACATATAAGCATGCTTGAAAAGGGACAAACCAGCATACATCTCACATAATATAGAATAAAAGCAAGCATGCTTAAAAGGATTATACCTCACATAATTTAAACAAATTATAATTATTTATAATATTACTATACACATATATTTGCAAGTATCCATCAGAAATTTCCAGAGTTACCTGGTGCTCCTTAGCTCGCAGGTAATCACACAGTTAGTATCACTTCAAAGCTCCTAATAAGAGTCTACATTATCACCAACATAAATATCTATTAATATATTTTATAGCACTATCTAAAGGTATTCTAAGGCACCTATACCTTATACTATACCCACAAATATAGAAAACATGTATATTTTTTTTTAATCCAGACAAAATATTATTTATTATTTTGGTTATTCCATGCAACATATTGATTAAAATTATATCCAAAATCACTTAGAATAACACTGTATGTCCGTAGATGTATAAGGTCAAACGAAAAATCAAAATAAATAAATAAGGTATGGGTGTGAGGATTTGGGCACAAGGATAAATCGATGAAGGCTTGACTTGTATATAATAGGAGAAGTGTTGTGTTTATATATATGTAAGAGAAATGATAACAGAAAGAAGTTATAGTAACATGTACTCTTTGATTAAAGGGGTGGGTTATGGGCTATAAGATAATAATAGAGAGCTCATATATACACACAACTTGAACAAAAATCCATGTGGTAAGGATGCTGATTCGTTATGATAAATAAATAGATTATTAAGAGGTGGAATTATATAACAAAATGTGTCTACCTCATCCTCTCATTTACAGTCAACGTTGGGTTTTGAAAATGTGTTTATACCTCACAACACATCATTAGGTGATATAAAGAATGAATTTTTAGCCTAGGACACACACACAAGCGCGTACAGTGAATGGGAAAAGGAGAGAGGGATATGACAATATATAAGGGCATAGAGGAGTGAAGAAAAAGACAAAATATAAAAATAAAAATATTATGATTAAAGGAGATAATGTCAAACAAGAAAAAAAGAACGGTGAGTGATAATGGAAGTTACCTAGGAGTTTTTGACAAGTAGCAGTGGCGGCTATCATGTGTTAGAGAGAGCAAGAAAAGTGAGAGTGAGGTAAGCTTATGGAGCAAAGGGTAAATTTAAAAAGAGTTGTGTAGGGTTTATATTGTAATTGGGCTTTTGTCAAATGGGCTATTAAGGTCATCATTCTTAACATCTAATTATCTAATTTAATTATACACCACCAACTGTTTTACTAAAATCAAACTAGATAAATATACATATATATTTTTTAATAAAAAGATTAAAAATATCTCATGACCCCATAATTTACATTTTTTTAAGTTTCAAATCAAATTTATTAATTATTAAAAGCACTATTCTCAAATAAGAATTTTAAATGTCACAAAGACCATTTATATATAAGTGCTAAAATATGGGATGTTACAAATGATGATGACAATGATAGAGAAGGCTAAACATGTCATGAATGATGATGACAATGATGGAGCCCTAAACAGGATATATGACAACAAAGGTATAATGGTGTGGCATTAAACACACATTGCCCCAGTATAAAGTGCTGATGCACGCATATGATGACACTTGAGATGAAAGTGATAATGATGATGAACGATGATGATATAGAAGGTTGAGTACATCATGAATGATGATGATGTAGAAGGCTCAACATATCATGAATGATGATGATGTAGAAGGCTGAACATGTCATAAATGATGATGACAATGATGGAGCCCTAAATAGGATGGATGACAACAAAGGTATAGTGGTGTGGCATTAAACACACATTGCCCCAGATGATGGGTGCAAGCACTTCGATGAGCATGCTAAAAATGCCCCCAATATAAAGTCCAAATGAAGGTGATGATTATTTGTGACCTTAAGCACATGATGACTCAAAAATGCAAACCAATGACGACGAGTCTTAAACAAAGAAGAAGATATTGACCAAATGATGACACTGATTGTCACGTAATGCTATGTATGTGGTGGTCTTCCAAAATGAGAACGAAGATAGTAACAGTTATGCAATCTTAATGAGGGTGAGCATGAAGTGATGCCTGGGGATAAGGTTGAGCAGACTTACTAGCGATGTTGCTTTCTTAGTCAATGAACAAGGCATTAACCAAATAATGACATTGATGGTGGTGTAATGCTAAGTATGTGGTGATCTACCAAAATGAGAACAAAGATGGTAATGGTGATGAGATCCTAATGAGGATGAACATGAAGTGACGATGAGATGATGATGAGTAGACTTACCAGCGATGTTGCTTTCTTAGTCAATGAACAAGACATCAACCAAATAATGACATTGATGGTGATGTAATGCTAAGTATGTGGTGGTCTGCCAGAATGAGACCGAAAATAGTAATGGTGAGGATGATGTGATGTGACCTAACGAGGATGAGCATGAAGTGATGCATGGGAATAGTGATGAGTAGACATACCTGCGATGTTGCTTTCTCCTTGGACTTTCCCTTAATCGGAAACTCATGAGTTCAATTAAGACATTTTTAAGGTTGCTGACCCTAAAGAAACGAGATTTCAAGTATGATACTCATAGTCTTAATAGCTTTTGCATTTGCCTCAGCGTAAACCGAAATCCTTGAGAGTTCCTATTGATGCGATGGAAGATATGATCGCAACATAGACCTCAAACTTGCCCCCAATATTTGAAATGACTCACAAAATATTTTAAGGAGGATGATGGTATATGTATGTAAGACCTATTGGCATTGATCAAAGAAATGACTTTAAAGTTACAATTTCTTTCTTGTTAAATTCATTATCAAGAATGACAATATTTCCCTTTTCGCTTTATCTTCATTTATAATGCTTGCATAGTTCAAATATATATATTTTTTTTGGACTTCATTTAACAATGTCAATGTTGTCCAATGAAGTGGATGCATGATAATAGAACTGAGGAGAATCCCCAAGTTCTAATTTGGTTGTCTTTACTGAATAAAAGACATGTATTGTCCGACCTATATGACTGTGAAAGAATCATATGTCATGTGAAATGAAGAATAGGATCGAAATGAGATATTTCTCTACTATCAAATGTTTGGGGAACAATGTGTGAGCATAGTGAAATCTTTGAGATTTTAACACACAAGTCACATGAATAGAGATCAAAATTGCTATTAAAATCATGTTATGCACCTTGAGTTAGATAACATCTGGGTAAAGAGTTTAACAAGAATGCAATGCCCCAATGATTTTCCTCACAAGGTATAGTGTTTACTCTCATCACTCAGTGTTTGAAGGTTAGTGTTTGCTCTCAATATCCAAGTTATCCAATTCCTTTCCATAGGCTTGGCAATAATCTAATTTCTTCATCAACCTAAGATCCAAATGCATATATAGATCACAAGAACTTTCAATAGGTTAGGACATGGGAATAAGATACAAGGAGAAGATGACAGATGGAATTGAGGTGAATATTCAAAATGAATATGAATCAGATGAAGATTCGAGCAAGTGTACACTCCAAAAACTTTATACATAGGAGGAACTTGGAGAGCTTTATTTCTTTTCTTTTCTTAGCTCTAACTTTTGCCTAAGCTGACCTCTTAGGTTGTCAACTTAGCGAGCTTTTTTTTTGTGCTCTCTCTCTTTTTAAGCTTTAATTTTTGCCTAAGTCGCCCATTTGGGTTTTCAACTTAACGAGCATTTTTGTGCTTCTCTTTTTTTAAAGCTCTAATTTTTGCCTAAATCAGGCATTTGGATTTTTAACTTACCGAGCTTTGTTGTGCTCTCTCTTTTTCTAAACTATAATTTTTGCTTAAATTGCCCATTTGGGTTTTCAACTTATCGAGCTTTTTTGTGCTCTCTCTTTTTAAAACTCTGATTTTCGCTTGAGTCGCCCATTTGAATTTTCAACTTATCGAGCTTTTTGTGCTTTCTTTTTTTAAGCTCTAATTTTTTCCTGAGCCGCCCTTTCGGGTTTTCGGCTCAGCGAGCTTTTCTCCTTTTTTAACTCTTCTTCTTCTTCTTCTTCTTCTTCTTCTTCTTCTTCTTCTACAACTTGGTGAAGTCTAAACTTTTTTTAAAAGAGAGTATTCTTACAACAAAATGACCTCCATTATGGTAGAAATGCGCACTTGCACCATCACCAAGAAAATTGAGTGATTGTAAGGGTAAAATGTACCCGGAAATGTAAGGAAGATATTTGGTGAATGGATACAAAAGGAATGTCATAGAGCTGAAAATAGATGAAAATGTGGCACTTAGATTTGATGGAAAAATGAAAGTTTTGATCTTTTCTATATCAAACAAATTCACCCTTAACTTTTTGTTTGAAAAAGATACATGTCAAGTTCTAGATTGGTAAGGGATAAGTGGAACACACATTAAAGTGAAATAATATCTGTAGGCTCAATTCCTCACATGGCTTATGAAATCATCATTACATTGCATTGAAGTTAAACAATTTACCTTTTAACTAGCTCCATCAAAGTGAGATTCAAATTTTTTTTTAAAAAAATGCATTTCCACGGTATGCTATCATCTCTATGCATGCAACTTTTGAATCAATGTTTGGAAAGACAACCATTTTAGGGAGAATGGTGAAGAAGATAGGATGACATAGACAAATGTTAAATGAAGTCATTTAAGGAGAAATATTATATGCAAACATTATTGAATGAAGATTAAGCATCTTATTTCATTTATTATTGTTTGTTTTTTCGGATGGGATACCTCTTAGACCAATTAACATCTCCCTAATTATTAAAGACTTCATATCATCAATATGTCTATTACATCATAGGGAAACAAAGATAACAATGACCTGAGAGGATTACCATTCCCTCCTCAAGATATTCATTACATCTTAGGGAAATAGAAGTGACAGCCTCTCATCTTGAGAAGGATTAGTTTCCCCCAAACCACTAGTCGTGTGTCATACAGATGCAATGGGGGTACCTGATTAGGACGCTTAGATATTACCTGTGTGATGTTAGTTTATATAAGCTTAGATCAGTTGGCAGGAGTCATCCGTGAAGTGTTGGCATAAGGTTTGGCATAGCTGATGAGCGCCCTCCAGACTCCTCAAGGAATTTATTATCCCATAGGGAGATCAAGAGTTGATCGTTAGGCCATAAGGATATCACGTCCTATTTGGCTTAAGACCTTCAATGAATGATGGATTCTTTGGATATATTAGCCTCTAATTCCTCAGAGAATTCAAAACTCATTCCTCAGAGAATTTAATAATCTTCAGAGTTTTAGAATTGATCATTAGGCAATATAGATTTTAACCTAAGACCTTTCTTGAATGAGGATTTGGGCATAAGATACTCTAATTCCTCAGAGAGTTTAGTACTCTTCAGGGATTCCTCAGAGAATGTAATATTCTTCAGGGATTCCTCAGAGAACTTAATATTCTTCCGGGAGTTTTAGAATTGATCATTAGGCAATAAGGATTTTAACCTAAGACCTTTCTTGAATGTCTCGAATGAGGCTTTGAGCGTAACATCTTCTAATTCCTCAGAGAGTTTAATACTCTTCAGGGATTCCTCAGAGAATTTAATATTCTTCAGGGAGTTTTAGAATTGATCATTAGGCAATAAGGATTTTAACCTAAGACCTTTCACGAATGTCTTGAATGAGGCTTTGAGCGTAAGATCCTCTAATTCCTCATAGAGTTTAGTACTCTTCAGGGATTCCTCAGAGAATTTAATATTCTTTAGGGAGTTTTGGAATTGATCATTAGGCAATAAGGATTTTAACCTAAGACCTTTCTCGAAGGAGGCTTTGGGCGTAAGACCCTCTAAATCCTCAGAGAGTTTAGTACTCTTCAGGGAAATTTAGAGTTGATCCTTAGAAAAGAAGAAAATTGAATTCATTCTATCTAAGATCTTAATAGAGTACATATCGAAAGAAGATGCATTTTATTCATTTAATGAGAATGATTATGAAAAAAATAAATGCCCTCTAGTGTCCTATCTTGGGAATAACCTTAGGGTGGGTCATGTACCCTATAAAGGAAAGTGCTAACTAATTGGGTAGGCTTCTAAACTCCTTCTAATAAGTGAAATGGTTTTAGGTTGTCCTAATCCTCACAAGGTCTCCTAGTTGCCCTCATCATGATGATGAAGACCCCACTAACAAAAATTAACCTTCAGGGAGTAGTGAAAACTCCTCAGAGATTAACATTGTCGCATGGGTAACAACTAGGATGAAGTCTTCACAGTAACCTCAGGGTTATAAAACCTCTGGGAAACCGCTAGAAACTTCCTCTCACTAATGTACTCTCGACCCGGGTATAGGGCCCAATAATGTGTATGAGATATAGTGTAAGTGGAAGTGTGTGAAGAGTGCATAAAAACCTGAGATACTATCCAAACTCTCATTTGCTAAACAGATTAAAGAGAAACAATATATACAAATAATATGAAGAATAAAAAAATTAAACAAAATAAATGACAGTAAAAAAAATAAATAAATAAATAAAAGAATAACGTAAATAAAATAAAGTTAACATTAAGGCCATATTTTTAAACAATAAACTTAAATGGGCTTGACTCTTAAAAAAATTAAAATTCCCCAGTGGAGTCGCTAAACTGTAGCGCCCGAAAAATTATTTAAATTAAAATATGAAAATGGAGCCGCCACCAAAATTTTTAAAAAGGATATTTTGGAAAACCTTTTAAAGTAATAAAAAATAAAATAGGGTTCGGGAGTCGATTGTGCGTGGGGAAGGTGTTAGGCACCCCACAGCACCCGTTCAAGAGAACGGTTACCCTAAGTTAGTTGTTTAAAAGTAAATATGACCTTAATTTTAATTTTATTTTAAATTACCTAGAGAAATCAATATATACAAATAAAAATAAAACAAAAAAAAGAAAAAAATAATTTTTACATTTTTGGACTTGACCTAGGATTTGACCTAGGGCCTACGTACCCTTAAGGGATCAACGTACCCTTAAGGGATCAAAGCCCACGTAGTTCGGGGTAGAAATGCATGCGTGCCACTTGATTTGTGTTTTTTAGGAAAATTATTTTTTTTTATTTTTGAAATAAAGTTTTATATTTGGTTAGTGTTTTTTATTCAAGAAAATCCCATAGTTTATTAGAAAATATATTTCTTGAAATGTGTTGGATTAAACTTCCTGAGGAGATTTAATATCTCTCTCGGAAGAATAATCATTCATGATTGAGGAGGTTGTAAAAACCTTCACACAACATGAACACCATTTTGAAAATAATTTAATTAATTTTTTTTACAAATGTTTTAATTTTATTGAAGTTGATTTATTTGAGAAAAAGAGATTATTTACAATAATGTACCAAGCAATGATCAAATATCAACATATATTCATGGTAGAAGAAGGAGATAGGGAGAATTCATACCTTTAGATGCATACAAGTGTGTGTAACATGTGTAGTGCCTTTTCTAATATTCTTCTCTCTGGAGCCTCTTACGGCCTCTTTTCTTTGCTCTCAAAACCTAGACCTTTTTCTCTCAAAAACTAACTCCTCTTCAAAAATTGATCTTCCCTTTATGCTTTCTTGCACTAACTTATATAGGCCACCACTCTAGGGTTTGCCTCTTTAATTCATTTATGTGATCAATCAAATTACCATGATGATAATTCAATCAAATTTGATGAGTGCATCATTATTTCCTTTCATTGTCTTATTCATTTCAAAACTTTCCTATTTATCACAATCAAATCAAATTTCTATTGATTACTCACATTATTGTGATTATAATTTGTTTCCATTTTATTTCCTAATTCAAATCATCATATTTGACTCTTATACAATTTGAATTATGCTTGTCTTACAAGAAAGAAATCAAGAGAGCATATCTTTATTTTTTTCTTTATTATTTATTTATTTTTTCATTTTTTACTTTTCTTTATATTTTTTTAAATTTAGTGGGGTCCGGACAAAATAGGGTGTTTACACATATGCTAGTTGGAAGAAACTAAAATTGGAATAAATGGTGCAACATGTAAACAAGGAGACAACAATCACAAAAAAGAAGAACTACTGGATGCTAAGGAATCCCATCAAACCATTCAATATATCGAACCAATTCGAACATCATTTACTGCTCAAGATTATACTCACCTCCCATCTGAACAAACCATGTCAGCTCAGTGTCCAGTCGACATCTAGTGCATTTCACGCAACTTCTGATTAGGCGAGGATGAGAAGCATAGCAATGGTAATTATTGATCCTGAATATATCACCTTCAATAAATCTCTCTTTAAGGCGGTACCCATACTTGTAGCCTCACTCTAATTCGTTGAATCTTAGGTTCATTGTAAAATTTGTTCTAGAGTTTCACCGCATCAGCCTCGAAGGTTGGGTTTAGATAATCAGGATGAGCTATCATCATGAGACACCACACATAAGATGCGGTATGCAAATGGTTTTTATCATCCCTTTGAATCAATTGATAATCGTACTGAAGGTACTCCCAATACAAAATGAATGAACCATGCCATGACGAAGAACGCCACACATGTTACATGCCTCAAGTAATGAATCTACTAACGTTGAAAAAGTAGGCCTTCGCCAATTTGTTTCAGTAACTTACAGGTTGCCTTAATTAGCCTTTCCGTAACTTCCATTTGAGTCCCTTCCAAGTCTTCTCATAATTTCATAAAGCATATCATTTGGAAGATCAATAAGCAAAGGGTTTGAGCTCTTCTTGCTTCTCCCTTTCATGCTCCTATGTTTGGCTGGTGGTTCTTTCATGTCTACCTAGACGACCATTTTTATTTGAACTGGAAATTGCCTTCTATTAATAAAATGAAAAGTTAAAACAATTCTGAACTTAGACAGTATCATGATAAAGTCACATCTTCTGAACTTAGACAGTAAATGCAAGTATTTTGTTAGAAATCCTTGGAATAGGACCAGAATGCAAGGACACCAATGCATATGGATTCTCAGTCCGTTGTATCAGATTGTCTCAGATTCCCTAGGCTAACTTACACACAAGTGACATTCTTAATCCCTCAAGAGTTGAAAATTAACTCAGATGCCTTCACGTATACCTGGAAAACCACACTTACTAGCACTTCTAGTAAGGGATGCATCATGGAAGTCTAGTGTTACATGTGTGTTATCAAGTTGAAGCCGTTCCTTTCTGACTGATCATTAAGTCTACTTGAGTTTGCCGTTTGCCCAGCTATCACTCGTTAGGTCGGATCTCTCATGACCATGGAGTTTCGGCTAGAGTAGCGGTCACAAAAACAAACATCCTTGATGACGTCTAAGTCACAAGGGTATCAGTAGAAAGGACAATTTCCCTTCTTACATAAGTCTGGAACTCACACCGTTATGGATTAGGGATTTTTCATCTACGTCCCAGTTGCGGTTAATTAAACACATGTAGTACGATTTACATGTTACGGTGATCGACCATCTGTCGCATGTCGATTTCAAAAATAAAATCACCGTACAGGCATTGGTCCCTCAACGGACTACTGAACTCCCACTGGAGAATTTTATGCCTGGCTATAGACCCGGCGGAATACCTGTGTATTCCTTATCATGACTTGAATTGTCATTTCCCAAACTTATTGGGTCGACTTATTTGAAGTATTCATCAACACATGATAATTTCTTGCACGTCTTACCTTCTCATACCCTCAGCTTCTATGGAAGACGGTTGTCCGTGTGAGCTATGTATTCCTTATCATGACTTGAATTGTCATTTCCCAAACTTATTTGGGTCGACTTATTTGAAGTATTCATCAACACATGATGATTTCTTGCACGTCTTACCTTCTCATATTGCATACTTTACATCATGGTTATCAAATCGAGATACGTATCGTGAATCGAAAACCTTAATTTTTGAATCGTGAATCGAATCGAATCGTGAATCGTAGGATTCACAATCAAATATAGAAGATAAAATATTTACAATTTTTACCTTAAAATCAAAGGCATAAAATATCAAAAGGCATATAACACTTTATAGAAATAACATGTAAAGAGTACACATGAAAATAAACCATAAGGCAGTCTAAACAAGTCCCAAATTTATATCAATGAAGCTATTGTCATAGTCATTGTCACACTTCAAAAATCATAATAACTCAATAGAACTAAGTTTCTAACATTAAAAGAGCAATTCAAAACCCTTAAAATGAACTAAAGATATAATCCATCATTCATTATCATCTCCAACATCAATATCACTCAATTCATTATCATCTTCCATCAACAATATGGCCTCCTCCTCCTCCTCATCCCTTTCTTCAACATTCTCTTCATTCGCATCCTCTTGTACTACTATTGATTTTCCTTTGTTATGTGCTCTTGAATTCAAGTTTCTTGGACCTACAAAAACCAATAAGCATCATATGTGTGTGTGTGTAAACTTATAGTAGGAATTAATCTAAATTTAGTTATAAGTAAACTATTATACATCTTTTCCTTTTATTGCTTGGATCTCCCTCTTCACGAGTGAAACTTTCATGTATGTCCATCCATGACTCATCCATCGGTAAGCAGGGATCTTCTTTTTCAGCAATCCACTCATCATCAGATTCCATGTCTGATAAACAAATCGGATCATAATTCTCTCCCTGTTCCTCCCTCTTCTTTTGTCTCGTCTCAAGTTGAAGGTTGTATTTGACATACACAAGTGCATTCAACCTTCGTTGATCTAAGCGATTTCTTCGCTTACTATGCACTTGATCAAAAGTGCTCCAATTCCTCTCACATCCGGTTGCACTACACGTGAGACTCAAAACTCTCATGGCGACCTTTTGTAATTCCTTACATTCTCCTCCAAAACTTTCCCACCAAAGAGCTATCAATGAAGCAAAACAAATGAAATAATAATTTATATTTCAGAAATGATTTGCAAAAATTGAATTTATTTATGATTAAATATTCTTGAAAATAGAATAGAAAGAAATTTACCAGGTTGTTTTTTGTCTCTAGTATCGATTGCCATGGTCATTCCAAAAAGACCCTTAGCTGACTTGAATGCTTCAAGTTGTTGGTCAATCACATATCTTGTCCTTCTATCTGGAACCATTCTTTCAATGGTTTCATATAGACCAATATAAACATTACTGTCCGGAGAAAAACCTGGGTCATTATGTAACATAGTAAAAGTAAAACAAAATAAAATAAGTTTTATTTTTCTAACATATTACTTCAACAACATAAATATAAATTGTATGAAACATACTTGGGATTGAGAAAGTAGGCAGTCGCATGTAGAGGCCTATGTAGTTGCAATGCCCAACGCTCATCAATAATTTTCCACACCTTTTTATACCTTTTCTCCTTCTTCTTAAAATTGTCGGCAATTTGTTGTTTGGCCCTATCCATTGCTTCATAAATATATGGCATTGCCGGTTTAGAGTCACCATCAACAAGCCCCAAAACTTTTACAAGTGGAACTACACACCTTAAGCAATATTTAAGAGAATCCCAAAATCTAGGATCACCAAAAACCACACTCATTACATCCTTACCCCCACTTTTATTAGCATGAGAGCTTGAAACCCAATCATCTGAGGTAAACATGCTCAGAATAGCATTCTTTTGCCGCAAAATGCTACTCAACGTAAGTTAAGCTGTTGCAAATCTTGTTACTGCCGGTCTAGCTAGTTCTCTTCCTTTGGAATACTTTCTATACAAAGCAAGGACCCATGTATTCCTATAGATGAATGTTGTTATTTTCTTTGCATTAGTTATGGTATTGTGAAAAACTGGAAGCTTACCAATGTCCTCAAGCATTAGATCAATGCAATGTGCCGCACAAGGGGACCAAAATAATTTTTTCCTCTTCTCTTCTAACATCGTCCCGACTGGTACTAGATTTGAGGCACCATCAGTCACAACTTGAACTACATTATCCTCCCCAACTTCCTCAATGATGCTATCTAATAATTTAAACATTTGTTCAGCATCTTTAATCACATCACTTGTGTCCACGGATCTCAGGAAAACTGTTCCACTAGGACTATTTACCAAGAAATTAGTAAGAGATCTCTTTTTACCATCAGTCCAACCATCACACATCAAGGTACAACCCCATTTCTCCCATTCAGTCTTGTACTTTTTTAAATTCTCTTCAACATTACTCACTGCTTTTTTCAAGTGAGAAACCCTCACTTCATGATAACTAGGAGGTTTTAAGCCCCTGCCATATTCAGCAACAGATTTTAACATTTGGATAAATAAGGGACTCCTCACCAAATTGAATGGTAAAGCATTACCATATATGCATTTACAAATATCTTGAATGACTAAATCCCTATCTTTCAGCATCTCATTCATTGATTTTTGTTTTGTGGACTTTGATGTAGCTCCCTTCCCCTTAGAAACAAATGACGCCATGGTACCCCTGTTGGTAGTAGCATCTTGTGCAGTTTCCTCTTGAAATATTTCACGATTTGAATCTTCCTTATTTTTATCTTTATCTTCTAGCATTTTAACAAATAAGTTCTTGACATCTTCAGGAACACTTACACAAAGAAATAAGTTAGCTCTAGTTCCAGCCAAATGATGTTTCATCCTAGCTACACCACCCCACATTATTTTTGAACAATATTTGCATTTAACACGAAGTCTATCCGGAGGAACAGATTCACAATGTTTCCATGTAATATCAGGCATTATCTCCACTACCAAAATAACACAGTAGCAATAAGAGAAGGGAACAAATAGGAAGATAAATATAAATTATAAAATAAAAAATAGTAGAGGAAAGAGTTACCCGCACAATAGACAAAATTTGATGTGGACCAAAGCAAATAGTAGAACAGGGAGCAGAGAAACCCAAATGCCTTTTCTTTCCAAGCCGTAGAGGATGAGTGAATCAAATAAAACGTTGGTTTTCTTATTAATATAAAAAGTAGGGTTTTGTTTTTTTTGAAAGGTTTTGTTTTTTTATTAAAGAAGGGTTTTTGTTTTAATGTTGGTGAGAAAACGTGAAAATATGAGATATATAGGGCTGAACTATATTTATATTAACTAATAATATAATATAATAATACATGGGGCTCATCTAATATTTTTTAAAAAATAATTTTATGGATATTAGGAAAGGTAAAAAATCTCTGGTCAAAAGATAGGAAAGGTAAGAAAATAAATATTATTGGAATTATTGCCAAAAAAATGCACATGCCATTCAAAAAGAGCATTGAATAAGAATTGATTAATTGAATATTAATTAAATAAATTAAATAAGAGTACAAAACAAAAACTGAACAGTTCTCTCTCTTTTTCTATTAGTCAAAAAAAATTTCCCAGAATCGAAGGAATCGTTCTTGTATCGAGATTCATAAGATTCTAAATGTATTTTAAGATTCAATATGGGATTCAAGGTACTTTTAGATACACAGCATGATTCGAATCTTTTTCCTACAATTTTGCATCGTATCGTAAGATACGTATCCTGAATCGTAAGATTCTAACTACCATGCTTTACATTCATGTTTTATATATACAAACCCACAACATTGTATATATGTGCGTAAAACAATTCCGAATTGAAAAATGCATCATTTTATTCCAGAAACTAAAGTTGTTCAATACATCAAATGTTGTTTACGCTTAAACCCTTTTTAAGCTGGTGAGTGGATCAACAAACATTTAGTGAGTGGAAATAGTACTGAACAATCACTTCTTTCTGAGAGAACACATCTCTTATAAAATGACATTTGATGTCTGTATATTTAGTCTATTATGATACTTAGGGTCCACAACGTTGGCTATCGCGATTTCACTATCGCACTGGATATCCATAACATTTATGCCTAAATGCTTTAGGAATCTCTTAAGCCACACAGCTTATTGAATAGTAGTAGCACAAACCACATATTCAGATTCCATGGATGATGGTGTCATCAAGTTTGCTAAGTTGAGTGTCCTCCATCCATATCTCCTGCCCATTTGGCGTTAGAGTATCCTTCAGGATGGAGACTTTCTCCTATATAGCACAACTTTTAATTCATTACCCTTTTCGTATCAAATAACTTTGTTTTCAGCATCACAATCTGAAATCAGCTTACAAAGCCAACGACAAAACATATGTCCAGTCTAGTACACACCACAATGTATAGACTTTCAATCACACTTGAGTATGAGACTCTTTTCATGCGTTGTACCTCAGACTCTTTCACAAGACACATATCTACTCTTAGATAATGTCCTTTCACCATAAGGGTATGCATAGGTTTGCAGTCTCTCAATATTGAATCGTTCTAGGATCTTCACTATATATGTCAGTTGGGACAATTATAGCATCCTCTTTGAACAATCCTTTTATATCTTGACACACAAGATATTTTCTGCTCTACCCATGTATTTCACTTAGAAATTCAAAAGACAATCAGTCTTTGATTGTGTAACTATCTTAGGTCTGATCCTAGCAAGAAGAATAAAGAGATAATATCACAATATTACCTCGCAACCGTTTTACACAAACACAATGGTCTTCTTCGATCATGTCGAAGTCGAATGAAGTTACAACCTCATGAAACTTCAAAAACCATTGTCTAGATGATTGTTTTAGCCCAAAAATGAACTTTAGGAGCTTACAAACCCTTTGCTCGCATCCCTGTTGCACAAAGCTTCAGGGTTCTCCATGTGAAAAAACTTTTCATCTAGTCCTCCATTGAGAAAACGATTTTCACATCCACTTGATGTAATTCCGAATCTAGGTTGGTTACAAAAATCAATATAAACCTAATTGAGTTAAAAAAATACCATTGGAGAGAAGATATCCTCTTGATTTACCTTTTCTCACTAGGTATACCCTTTGGTTATCAATCGAGCTTTGGACTTATCGATTGATCCATTAGCCTTTTGCTTGTATTTGAGAAATCACTTATTCCCAATAGCTTTTCGGCTTTCGGAAGATCAATCATATCCCACACTATGTTAGCTCTTATTTGAGAATCTATTTCCTCTTATTTGGCCTTTTGCCAATTTTCCTTAGCTGGATCTGAAAGTGTATCTCTAACACTTCTACGATCCTCCTCAATATCTTCAAATTGAGGATTAAGTACTGCTTCCTCAACGGGAAAACCCTTTAGCTTTTCTGAAATGGGGTTTCAACAGGCTCACTTTCCTATATTGGATTGTGGTCACCACTGTCATCAAGTGAAAATGGTTTCAATCCTCCCACTCGGAGCAGTTAACTGAGTAACGCCTTCTTCCTCATACTCACGGAGAGTTTTGGAATACGTAAGGCTTCCTCTGCTAGGGAAATCTTTTTCAATGAATATTGTGTTTCTAGACTTAAACTCAGTCACTGATCCGTCCTCATTTTCACTAATGAAGACTTATCTTTTAGAGTTCATAGAATATCTTACAAAAGATACTCAAGCCTCTAAACCCCAACATTTCACTACTTGTAAAACAAGTTTTGGAAATAGGACGCTGACCCTCATGGTCGTAGGATTGCTAAGTCTATTTTGCATCATGTCCATAACACATATGGTGTTGTAGTGACTGATTTCGAATGCACATGATTAAGTGTGGTTGTCACATATGAGAGTGTATCACTCTTAAGCAGATAGACGATTCTATCATGGACTTCATTCACCTAATCATTACCAGGAGGACTCTATTCCCTCTTTGAGCAAGACCATCTTGCTGTGGTGTGCCAAGAACTGTTATCTATATAACGATTCTCTTTTCATCATAAAGCATATTGAACTGTTCATAGAGGTATTCTCAGCCTCTATCAGTTCTTAAGGCTTTCACCTTAAAGTTAGGTCCCTACCAAACTTAGATACTTCTTGAAACATTCCAATGCTTCAATCTTGATAGATATCAAGTATACATTTCATTATCGTGAAAAAATCATCGACAAATGTAACGAAGTATCATGCTCTATGATGTGCCTATCCGCAAATATTCAAATGAATAAGTATAAGAGGGTAGTACTGTGCATTGGTTCCGTTTCCGAAAGGTTTCCTTGTACTCTTTCATACAAGACGATTCTCACATAGGGACTATTCCCTTTCGATACATCACTCAACATGCCCTTATTTAGATAATTTAGTCATACGATTATGACAGATATATCCTAATATGAAATGATATGTATCGTAGTCAACATTAACACAAATGTTGAGTAGCAAGAAATGAAATCACAATTTCATTAAAAACAAGAAAACTTTTCGAAATATAATCAAAACAGAAAAGATCGGTCTCATCATTTATGTCAACTATATAGATAACACAAAGTTTGTCACAAAGTTTGTCGCTCGCTGTTTGACTTGTCAACGAGTAAAAGCGGAGCATCAGAGGCCTTCAGGTCTTTTACAGCCTATCGAACTTCCCGAGTGGAAATGGGAAAGCATTACCATGGATTTCGTAGGTGGCTTACCAAGAATCTCTACTGGATTAGATACCATTTGGGTAATTGTAGACAGGTTAACAAAATCATCTCACTTTTTGGCTGTTAGGCGTGATTATGCTTTAGAAAAATATGCGAGGATTTACATTAAAGAAATTGTAAGTTTGCATGGTGTGCCAAAGAGCATCATTTCAGATAGACATACGAAATTTGCATCAAGGTTTTGGGGCTCTTTACATCAAGCTTTGGGAACTCAATTAAAATTCAGCACTGATTATCATCCTCAAACAGATGGTCAAACTGAGAGAACTATTCAGACGCTTGAGGACATGTTAAGATCCTGTGTATTGGATTTCCAGAAAAGTTGGGAGGAAATGCTTTCATATGCTGAATTTGCGTACAATAATAGTTATCATGCAAGTATTTAGATGGCTCCTTATGAAGCTTTATATGGGAGAAGATGTAGATCCCCGTTATGCTGGACGGAGTTACGGGAAAGAGCATTGTATGGTCCTGAAATGATTGATCAGACTGCGGAACAGGTCATGTTAATTAAGAAAAGGTTGTTAGCGGCTCAAAGTAGACAAAAGAGTTATGCTAATAAGAGAAGAAAATCTTTGGAATTTGTAAAAGGTGATCATGTTTTCTTGAAAGTCTCACCATCTACAGGGATTGGTCGGTCCATCAAACAGAAGAAGCTGAATCCCAGGTTTATTGGGCCATTTGAAATACTTAAGAAGATAGGAAGTGTAGCTTATCGGATTGCATTGCCACCACATCTTAGTCGATTACATGATGTATTTCATGTTTCGCAATTGAAGAAATATCAGCCAGATCCTGAGCATGTGATTGAGCACGAGAATGTAGAAGTACAAGAAGATTTGACTTTCAAAGTCGAACCAGATAGAATCATTGACCGACAAGAGAAAAACCTTCGTAACAAAACTATTCCTTTTGTGAAAGTGGTTTGGAAGGGATTCTCTCCACGAGAAGCAACTTGGGAATTGGAAGAAGAAATGAAGCAGCGATTTCCAAACCGTATGATTCAAGGTAACTTCTCTTAATTTCGAGGACGAAATTATTTTAGGGGGAGAGAATTTTAACACCCCAAATTTCTAAGAGAATAAATAAGGCAATATTTGGAATCTTGGGGTATTACTTAGTATTTAGGAAATTTTAGAAATAAATTTGGGAACTAAAATATATCTAGAGAAATCATATTAGGACTCAAAATATCTATCCCAAATTTATGTTTATCCAATCCAATTTTTCCTTTTAAATCCCATCCACTCAATTACAAATATCTCTTATTTTCTTTTCTATTTTATTTCTTCAAATTTCCCCAACCACACCTTTATTCATTTATATGATCTATCATCATCATCATCTCTGCGTTCTCATCTTCTCACTTTTCATTCTTCATTCTCACTCTCTTCATCTCCATCACCATCGCTCATAATCTCCCCTCTCACCCATATCACTTTTTCTCTTCATTGCTCCACCACTCTTCATCTTTGATTGGACCGAAATTTATATGCCTAAGCATGTGCAATTGAGCTTAATTAGTGTGATTTAATTGTCATATTTGTTCATTATTGGGGATTATTCATGTGCATGCTGTTAGAAATCACTATCGGATGTAAAATCACAACCGGATGACTTAGAGCAAAAACGTGACTAGCGCTTGCGGATGCAGCAATGCATCCGGTAGCGGAAGTGAATTTAACACTAAGTCTGATCCTATATAACCGAGTCTAAGTAGGATAAGCTTCCCATAGCAAGTTAATGCTTTCCATTGCACTCGATTATATTATCCTGTTGGACTAACATTTGAGTGCAGAACTTAGACTCGCTACCGATAGCGAATATGCATCCGATAGTGAATGCTCTTGTACACGCTCTTAAGCTTGCAGAACTTAGACTTGCTACCGATAGCAAATTTGCATCCGATAGCAAGCACAAGAGTCAGACTGTACAATGCACAGAAATGTCAGAGTTACTTTTCGGAAGTCCTCTGTGCAGAATTGATTAAAAGGCAATGGCATAAGACAAAGATTACCCTATTTGTCAAAAAGAAGGGATTTGCTACTTTCCTGAAGGGGTAATTTTGGCTCCACATTCAAATTCAAATTTGGAGTTGTTGATGCATCATTAAGGGCATTATGGGAAGCACAATGGAGAGGAGAAAAAGGAGGGAGCTTTGGAGAGTGCATCTAGACATCATGGAGACCACGTTCATCCACATTTCACCACAATACCCAAAATACCCTTCCTCCCATACTTATGCTACCTCACGGCCTAATCCCTCTCTTTCACCATCGAAAATATCTTTGGCAACTCACTAACCTCACTTGACAGCTCACTTGACAGCTCATCATCCCACTAATCCAGCTCACCATCCCACTAATCCAGCTCACCAATCTAACTCCCACTCCATTTAACCCTAACTACCCATTCATTTTGGAAAAAACTCTCACATTCCATTCTCTCTCATCATCACATTTTCTCTCAACTTCTTCATATCCTCCCACACATTTCCTCTCGGCCTCCATCTCAAATCCATGGATTCTCCACGCAAATCCTCCATTTCTTCCATCTCCATGCTTGGCTAAGCATCCTTCTCCTTCCTTCAAGTCAAGATTTGTGCTAAAAGCTTCAATGTAATCGGCCTTGTGTGAGAATCTCATCTTCTAGGATTTCAAGTTTGTAATCATTTAGGTCTTTCATGTCTAAGCTTTTTAGGTATGTTAGATCTAGGATTTTGTATGGAGATTTCCATGTAAAGTTCATTTATCCTTCAAACTTGTAAACCTAATTTCTATATCTTGAACTTCATGTGTGATAGGTTTAATTTTGTTGTAGCTTCTTGAGAACAATCATATGTGTTTACATTTTAATTGTTTCTTGAAGTGAATTTTATATAGAAGTTAGTTTTGATTTCTATGTCACCTATGGAAATGCATCAAGTTCAAGGCTAGACTATCTTGATTAATTAGATTTAAGCTAGTTAATTAAGAGGAGATTGTCACATGAGGCCTATCAATTGAGATTGCACAAATTGAGGCTTGAAGGAGGAGGTTTCACTTCTTGATTTCACACTTATATTTTCGGTTACTTTGATATTTTTAGTTGTTAATCGTAGTTGTTAATCAAACACTCAACCTTGAATCATTGTTAATTTGCGTGACATATATACTTAGGATTTGCAAGATTATAACCTAAATCGTGGAAAAGACCTATACTCTCTACTATACAACTAGTGGATTAGAGGATTGATTTGTTTTGATTAATCTTTTTAGGCGACAAAAGAGGTTAAATCAAGTGGCGTTGTTGCCGGTTTAGGTTGATTCTTGCTAGTTTTAGGTTTTAGTAGTCACAATTTTAATTTGTTGTTACTTGTGTGCTCATTCGGTTACTTTGCACTTTCGAGCATAATTCTGATTTTGTGCATTCTGGCCCTTGCTCCTTGCTATTCTGGACATTTGAGACTGTTTTAGAAGTGTTTAGGCTGCTCTCGTTGGCCTTTTATTACTGGACATTGTTGCTGGACATTGTGTTCACTTTACTGGATATTTGCTGGACTTTCTTGGACTGTTTTGGACTGGATATATTCTACTTGTGCTGGCTGTTGTATTGTTGATTTGTTTTGCAGGAACCAATAGCTTCTCACTGAATTGTTGGTGGCTGCCTTGCATTTCATTCATTCATACATTACCTCATTTTGCTTGAGCAATTGCATTTCACTTCACTTTGCATATCGTTGCATTGAGTGAACTTGTATGATCCCTAACACTGCCCTAGTTCCATTGAATAGGGAGATTAATAACACTCTTAGGGAGATCAAGAAAAAGAAAAAACAAGAGAAGCAAGCTCATAAGCAACATCTAGGATCCACATCAAATCCACACAATTCACCTTTAGCATACAATCACACAATCCTAGACAAGCACTTCATTATGGCCGAAAGACAAGAGGCTAATAGAGACCATGAGCGACATGAGAGGAATCATGAGCATGAGCATCATAGAGAGCAAGACAGGCATGATAGGCGAGAGCAAGAGGGTGAACATCATTTTGATGGGGGTAGGCAATTGCATGATGATGATAGATCGATGAGGGAGTTCACACAATCATATGCATCATTTGCACCTCAAGGTTTTTATGCTAACCCGGCTAACTTCGAGATCAAAGGATCTCTTCTTGCTCATTTGCCTAAGTTTATAGGTTTTCCTCATGAGGATGCACATACTCATCTCCTTGGCTTATATCATACATGTTCCTCCATGAAGCCTCCTAATGCCAACTTGGATGATGTTCTTTTGAGAGTGTTCCAATTCTCCTTGGAAGGGAAAGCCAAGGAGTGGCTCTTGAACCTTCTTTTATTATGCTACTTTGTCTTGGGATGAGCTTAAGAAGGTGTTCTTGGATAGATACTTCCCTCTTTCCAAGATCTCTAAGTTGAGGAAGGACATAACCGGTGTTCAACAACTTTCTCAAGAGACATTTTATGACTATTGGAACCGGTTCAACACCTTGATCAATTCTTGTCCCAACCACAACATCTCCAAAGCCAACTTGGTCCAATACTTTTAGATGGTCTTGTTCCTCAATTGAAGATGAGTATAGATGCCGCTTCAAATGGTTCCATTTTCAACTTGTCGGCGAATGAGGGATGGCTTTTGTTCTCCACAATGGCCAATAACCATCAAAAATTTTATGGCCGAGATGCTTTTTGTGGTGCTGCTCCTAAGGTTGCCTCTTTGAGTGGTGATGACAAGCTGTACAATTCTATTGAGAGGTTGACCGAGAGCCTAAGTAGGTTGGACGGACGCTTTGTGAAGCCTACCACTTGTGTTGATGATTCTATGGCCTTGGTGCCTACCTTTTGTGATCACTGTGGCTCGCTGATGCACCTATCCTCCAATTGTCCATCCCATGAGGAAGTAGCGGCCATGTACACCAATGCTAGGCCTTAAGCCAAATATGATCCATATTCTTCAACGTACAATCCAGGATGGAGGGACCACCCGAACTTCAAGTGGGGGGAGGTTCAAATCATGCTACAAATTCAAGCTCCTTCCAACCACAACAACAACCTAAGTGAGGGGGAGGCAACTTCCAAGCCTATCCCTCACAACAAGTATATGGATCATACCAAGGGAAGCCTAACCCTAATGTTCAAGGGTATAGGCCGAATCAACAAGCTTATGTTCTTCCTCCATTTGTGAAGAATGATGATCTAGCTCATGCTCCGAGAAACAATATGGTGGGATCTCAAGCCTATGTTCCTCCATCTAGCTCTTCAACTTCTCAACAAGACATGATGTACCAAATGATGTCAAGCTTAATGGAGAAGATGCATGGGTTTGAAGAGAGTCTAAAGAAGCAAGAAAATGTCACCACCTTAGTGTCTCAAATGTTGAACACTCAAGCTGAGCAAGATGCAAAGAAAGGAGGATTGCCTTCTAATGTGGTTGTTAATCCACAAAACATGCATTCTATGCAATTGAGAAGTGGAAGGCAATATGGCGATGATTATGACTATGAGGAGGAAGAGGATGAACCTCAATTGTCTTGTGAGGCCGAGAAGGGGACTACACATGAGGAAGGCCACTCTAGACTTCAAGATGACTTGGTGGGAGATGGTATGCATGGAGAGGCCGAGTTTAATTCTCCCCTTGGTGATTTGCTTGATGAGGCCGAGGGCTCCATGGAGAATAAGAGGAAGGAGATTGCAAAAGGAAAGCTCAAAGTTGGAGAATCTTCTTCTCAAGAACCACCATCTACTCAACAAGGGGATGAATCCCCCAAAGGTAAATCTCTGGACCCTAAGCATTTGCCATTTCGTAATTCATATGCTTTAGCCAAGAAAAAACATGATGATGAATTGGAAAAGGAAATGCTTGACTTGTTTTCTAAGCTAGAAATTAATGTGTCTATGCTTGTGCTTGTGAAACAAATGCCTAAGTATGCTAAGTTCCTTAAAGATTTTTGCACTAACAAGAGAGCTAGTAATTCAAGTAGCAAAGTCCAACTTGGGACTCATGTTTCATCTCTCTTGAAGGGGCACTTGCCCCCAAAGTGTGGAGATCCGGGCTCTTTCACCATTCCTTGTCAAATAGGGAATCTTAGCTTTGGTAAGGCACTTCTTGATTTAGGGGCCGCCATTAATGTCATGTCTAAGGCCACTTATCTTTCATTGGGGCTTAAGAACTTAAGTGATACTAGTGTGGTAATTCAATTAGCGGATAGGTCCATTAAGAAACCCTATGGATTTATTGAGGACATTCTTGTGAGGGTTAAGGAACTAGTTTTTCCGGTGTACTTTTATGTGCTAGACATGACTAGTGACACTAGGATGGATGACTCCTTGATCTTGGGAAGGCCATTTATGAAAACGGCCAAGATGATTATAAGCTTATAAGAGGGTTTTGTTACAATGCAAGTGGGGAATCAAATAATACAGTTTGATGTGGGGAAAGCAATTAAACATCCCCATGAGGATTATTCTCTCCTTGGATTAAGTGTGATTGATTCTTTGATGCATATAGTTTGTGATGAGCATGCAAATACCTTCAAGTTGAACCTAATTTATAATGTTGATGCTCATATGTGTTATCATGACTCTTGTGCTAGTTTGATTGAAAATACATGCTTGCATGATTTGCTTGATGATTCATCTAACATAGGAAGTCGAGTAACCGAGATCATGAGAGATCCATTGCATGTGAACTATAATTTTGATGATGATTGCACTTCTATTTCTTCTATGTCAAGCTACAACCCCTTGGAAGAGGGAAGTTTGTTCACTTTTGTAGGACGAACGAAGGATGGAGGTTGTGAATTCACAAAGGAAATTGAGAAGTCTAGTTCACAAGAGTTTGATGTTGTTGAGCAGGAGATCTTAAAAAATGGCCGAATTCATAAGTTGAGGGAGAAGCTCTATCTGAAAGAGCAAGCGCTTGCTGATGAGCCACATGTTTCTACCCTAAGCGATAGTGGTGACTTGAGCTTGAATATGAGATGTGAGGCCTCAAACCCTAAGAAGCCGAATTGTCTTGAGGACCTTGATGAGTTGCCGAATGATATTGATGACTCTTATGAGCCTCAAGTTCTTCAAGTCGAGACGCATACCTTGATTCCTTCTATTGTTGAGCCACCTACTTTGGAATTGAAGCCTTTACCACCTAATCTCAAGTATGCCTATTTACTTGAGGATGAGAAGCTTCCGGTGATTGTCTCTAATTCTCTTTCTTCTCTTGAGGAAGGGAAGTTACTTGATGTGTTAAGACGGTACAAGGGGGCCATTGGGTGGACTCTAGCCGATCTTCCCGGCATGAGTCCTACAACTTGCATGCACCGGATCTTGCTTAATGACGATGCTAAGCCGGTTAGGCAACCACAAAGGAGGCTCAATCCTCTGATTCTGGATGTTGTGAAGAAGGAGGTTGAGAAGCTCTTAAGTGCCGGAATTATATACCCGATTAGCGATAGTGAATGGGTGAGTCCCATTCATGTGGTGCCGAAGAAGAGTGGGCTGACCGTGGTGAAAAATGACAACGATGAGCTAGTGCCTACACGGGTTCAAAACTCTTGGAGGGTTTGCATAGATTACCGGAGGTTAAATAAATCCATAAGAAAAGACCACTTTCCATTGCTATTCATTGATCAGATGTTGGAAATATTAGCCGGCAAGTCACACTACTGTTTTCTAGATGGTTTCTCCGGGTACTTCCAAGTTCCCATAGCACCAGAGGACCAAGAGAAGACAACCTTTACTTGTCCATTTGGGACCTTTGCGTACAGGAGAATGCCTTTCGGTCTGTGCAATGCTCCCGGCACCTTCCAAAGGTGTATGATGAGTATCTTCAATGACTTGTTGGAGGATGACATAGAGGTGTTTATGGATGATTTCTCCCTCTATGGAGATGGTTTTGAAGCTTGCTTGGTCAATCTTGAGAAGGCTTTGGTTAGATGTGTGGAGAAGGGTTTGGTACTCAACTTTGAGAAGTGTCATTTTATGGTGGACAAGGGCATAGTTTTGGGACACTTAGTCTCAAAGGAGGGCATTCAAGTTGACAAAGCCAAGGTTGAAGTAATTTCTTCTCTACCATTCCCTACTTGTTTGAAGGAGTTAAGGTTTTTTCTAGGACATGTGGGCTTCTATAGGAGATTCATCAAGGGTTTTAGCCAAATTTCTTCTCCACTGTCTCATCTACTACAAAAGGAAACCGAATTTGATTTCTCCTATGAGTGTAAGGAGGCCTTTGTTGAGTTGAAGAAACGGCTTACTACTCCTCCTATCTTGGTTGCACCTAATTGGGAATTGCCTTTTGAGTTGTCTTGTGATGCTTCTAATGAGGCTTTGGGAGCTATGCTTGGCCAAAGGCAAGACTCTTTGCCTAGAGTCATTGCTTATGCATCTAAGACATTAGATAGAGCTCAAAGAAACTATACAACAACCGAGAAGGAACTTTTTGCCATAGTCTTTGGTCTAGACAAGTTTCGGCAATACTTACTCCATTCTAAGGTGATCATATTCATGGATCATGTGGCTGTCCGGTATTTGCTTTCTAAGCAACAAACAAAGCCTAGACTCTTGAGATGGGTGTTGCTTTTACAAGAGTTTGAGGTGGAGATTAAGGACAGGGTCGGAAGAGAGAACCTAGTGGCCGATCATTTGAGCCGTTTGCCATTGGATGTGGAAGGTATTGATGACTCTTCTCTTGTTTGTGATACTTTCCCAGATGCTTTATTGTGTGCTTCGAAAGCTAAGAAGGATCCGTGGTATGCTCATCTCGTGAATTATATGGTGGCCGAGATGATTTCTCCTTCATTGAACAAGCACCAAGCTCAAAAGTTGAAGAGAGATGCAAACTATTATGTTTGGGATGAGCCACACTTGTGGAGGTTGTGCAATGATCAAATCATCAGGAAGTGTGTGCATGATGATGAGATCTCTTCAATTTTGGAGTTTTGCCATTCTCTTGCTTGTGGAGGGCACTTTGGTGCAAGGAAAACCTCAAGGAAAATTCTGGAGGCCGGTTTCTATTGGCCTACTTTGTTCAAAGATGCCTATGATTATTGTAAGTCTTGTGATCGTTGTCAAAGGTTTGGAGGATTGACTAAAAGGCATGAAATGCGCCAAATCCCTATTATCTTTTGTGACATTTTTTATGTGTGGGGCATTGACTTCATGGGACCCTTTCCACCTTCTTGTGGCTATGTTTATATACTCTTGGCCGTGGATTACTTTTCAAGGTGGGTGGAGGTCGTGCCTACTAGGGCATGAAATCTAACATCTTTTGTAGGTTTGGAGTGCCCAAGGCACTTGTGAGTGACCAAGGCTCCCATTTTTGCAACAAGCTCATGACTTCTTTGCTTAACCAATTTGGAGTCAATCACAAGATCTCAACACCTTACCATCCTCAAACCAATGGGGAGGCCGAGGTGTCTAATAGACAAATCAAAAACATCCTTGAGAGGATTGTGAAGCTAAGTAGGAAAGATTGGAGCTTGAGGCTTGAGGAAGCTCTTTGAGCTTATAGGACTTCATTTAAGACTCCTATTGGCATGTCTCCTTATAGGTTGATCTATGGGAAAGCTTGTTATCTTCCGGTTGAGCTCCAACATAAGTCTTATTGGGCGGTCAAATCTTGTATCAATGACATGGATGTCGCGGCGCAAGAGAGACAATTGACTTTGAGTGAGCTTGAGGAGTTAAGGAATGAGGCATTTGAGAACTCTAGAATCTTTAAGGAAAGAACAAAGGCCATTCATGATAGTGGAATCCTGAGGAAAGAATTCAAAGAGGGTGATCTTGTTCTTTACTACCGTGCTAAATTCAAGTTTAGTGGAGGGGGCAAACTCAAAGACAAGTGGGAAGGCCCTTATGTGGTGACCAAGTCTCATGATTTTGGCATGGTAGAGATTAAACATGGCAAAGATGGCCGAATCTACAGAGTCAATGGCCATTTGCTCAAATTGTATAAGGAGAATTTCAAGCCCCCCTAAAGGTTGTTTCTATCCTTTCCTCACTTGCTTTGCTTAGTTTAACATCTTAAGTGTGGGGGAAGCTAATTGTTAGAAAAATAAATAAAAAAATTCACTAGTGCTTGGGGATGCCTATTTGCATCCGGAAGTCACACTATGTGGAATTAGAAGTTCTTGCATCCGCAAGTGTTTTGGCTAAGGGAAGCATTTTTGCTAGGGGAAGTACATTTGCTTCCGCAAGCGATATCCCAGTTAGACTTCTGATAGCAGATTTGCATCCGATAGAGGCATCTAGTTAAAAAATTTTAAACTTGTGTTAGGTTGTGTTTAATGTTTGTTTGTGAATAATACATGCATTGGCCATTTGTATGCTTGGACTGCCCAGCCTTTTATGTTGCTGTCTTGCCTTCGAAATGCATCTTCCTACTTGATTTTCTTGGTCCATTGAGGACAATGTATGCTGTAAGTGTGGGGGGTGTATTATGTGCTTAAAAGTGGTTTATTTCAAAGCTCACACACTTAATCATTGGACTACATTGGCATAATTTTGTAGAAAGTTTGACTTGATCATGGCTCTTGAAAGCAAATGGAATTGTCCTCTAGTGTGTAAGTAGAAATTTTGGAATGATTACTTAGGGCATTGCATGGGGCGCTTTTAAGGTATAAAGAGGGTGTTAGTTTCTCATTTAACTTTTCTTAGGGAGGAAGTGACTAATTAGAGTAAGCCATAAAAGTGAGAAGCCTCCAACCGAATTGAGTGGGCCAATAGTCTACTTGACCTCCTAGAACTTGTCTTAGCTCTTGTTCAAGATCACAATGCATGGTATGATTGAAAATGAAGGGGCGTTTCTTTCTAAACCCTCATGACCCAAACACTAAGCCAACTAAATATTATCCTTTGATTTAACCCCTTTGGGCCATTCACTTTTCTTTTTGACCACCTTGACCAATGTGTGAATAAGTGACTATAGCATATGCTTGCATTTATATTAGTGTTGTATTGTTGTATCTTGTGAAAAGCATGCTATATAGTGAGAAACAATAAGAGGCCGAGAGCCCAAGAGTGAAAAAGAAGAAAAAAGAGGTGGCCAAAGGCAAAGAAAAGCAAGAGAAAAGGAAAAAAAATGAAGAGGCCGAAGGCCTAAGTAAAAAAAATGAAAGCACAAAGTGCTTGAGTATGCCAAAGGCATAAGAGTGTAAGGAAAAAAAATTGAGAGAAGCACAAAGTGCTTGAAAAAAGAGATGTAGCATGCTTTGTTGGAATTGGATTCATTGTATTGCAAGTATATGTGGTAGCTACTTGTTCATTTCATTGGTCGTTGACTACTTTCCATCATTCATCATTCATTATTAGCCTTCCATTCAACTCCTAAAGTCCCCTAGATTCAATTGTGCCATGCATAAAGGTGGATGGAGAACTTAGAGCTACTACAAGCTTATGGTGACGTTAAGTGCATTGAGCCAAAGAGTGATCACAAGTCCCTAGTTAGACATTTTTCCTAACTTGAGTGAATGAGTGTAAACACTTTATCCGGTGAGGAAAAATCTCAATTGGCACTCCTCCTTAATTCTAGTTGCTTGTTAAACTTGCGTCCACTTTGTATTCTTAGATTTGGCTCATGTGATGCTTTAGGGAAAGGTTCAAAAAGATCAACTTGTATGCTATGACAATTCCAATTGCCTTCACTATGCTTAATGATTGAGTTAATCTTTTTATATGACTTTGCCCGGAGTGCAAAGATTTAGTGTGGGGTATTTGATTGGACCGAAAATTATATGCCTAAGCATCTGCAATTGAGCTTAATTAGTGTGATTTAATTGTCATATTTGTTCATTATTGGGGATTATTCATGTGCATGCTGTTAGAAATCACTATCGGATGTAAAATCACAACCGGATGACTTAGAGCAAAAACGTGACTAGCGCTTGCGGATGCAGCAATGCATCCGGTAGCGGAAGTGAATTTAACACTAAGTCTGATCCTATATAACCGAGTCTAAGTAGAATAAGCTTCCCATAGCAAGTTAATGCTTTCCATTGCACTCGATTATATTATCATGTTGGACTAACATTTGAGTGCAGAACTTAGACTCGCTACCGATAGCGAATATGCATCCGATAGTGAATGCTCTTGTACACGCTCTTAAGCTTGCAGAACTTAGACTTGCTACCGATAGCAAATTTGCATCCGATAGCAAGCACAAGAGTCAGACTGTACAATGCACAGAAATGTCAGTTACTTTTCAAAAGTCCTCTGTGCAGAATTGATTAAAAGGCAAAGGCATAAGACAAAGATTACCCTATTTGTCAAAAAGAAGGGATTTGCTACTTTCCTGAAGGGGTAATTTTGGCTCCACATTCAAATTCAAATTTGGAGTTGTTTATGCATCATTAAGGGCATTATGGGAAGCACAATGGAGAGGAGAAAAAGGAGGGAGCTTTGGAGAGTGCATCTAGACATCATGGAGACCACGTTCATCCACATTTCACCACAATACCCAAAATAATGTTAGAATCTTAAGTTTTGATGAAGACTAAAATATGAAAGAATAGGTCTAGTACTTAGAAAGCAATAGAATAACACAGGATCCCAAGTAAGAGTGCAACCGGATGTGGACTTACTTCCGGATAGACTAGGACTTGGGCTCGCGGATGAATGTTTCATCCCCCAGCGGCAGCAAGTAATTCACTAGAGATTTAACTTAGTCCATGAACGCTAGATATACAAAACCTAAGACTAAGCTATGATTCAACCGGAAGTGAAGTTGCTTCTTGTTAAACTTAGACTGACGCAGACTGATAAGATAGATATCACCCCAAGCGTCAGTAAGTTCACCTCGTCAAGTAAAAATGCTTCCTGTTAGACTTAGATTGGCACAGGCTGATAAAATAGAATACCCCAAGCGTCAGTGAAAAAGCCACGTCAAGTGAAATAGCTTCCTGATAGATTTTGACTGGCGCAGACTGATAGAATAGATATAACCCTAAGCGTCAGTGAGTTTACCTCGTCAAGTGAAAGTGCTTCCGATAGCTTAGTGACTAGCGCTGACTGTTGGATTGAATAGACACTGAGCGAGAGTGAGTAATAGTGAACAAAATCCTTCATCCAGTGGAATCACTTCCGGATGTAGAAGTGCTTCCTGATGCAAGGAAGACCTCTTAGACTAAGAACACTCCCACTGCATGTGACTATATGTTTTTATACTGTTAGACTAACACTCAGTGCAGCACACTCAGTAGAATTGCTTCCGGATGAGAATCTGCTTCCGCAAGCAATCAGAATGTCAGACGTTGCAGTGTCAGAACGCTTATGTCAGAGCAGAGGTGTCAGGACTACTTTTCAGAGATAAAGCAAGTCAACCCTGCTATGCATTAATGAAGCATTTAATGGGCAAACGGTAACAAGGGAAAAACGGCCATATTCAAACGGCTATCCCACCTACCAAGAGACAGATTGCTTGAAGACTATATAAAGAGACTCAAACCTCATTTATGAGGTTAACAATTATCTTTGAATATTCTTGAGAGAAGTTAGAGCGAGAAACTAAGAACATCTTCAAGCATTCAAAGCTGCCCAGAAAAAGCGAAGAGCATTTAACACTTTGAGTGATCTTTTCATCTACTTATTCTGTACTCATTGTAGTTAAGTCTCTTTCTGTTATAAGAGCATTTATTGTACTTAAGTGTGTAACACCATCCGTTCTTTGAGAGAACTTAGTCAGAAAAATCCTTTAAGTGTAAAGGTTAACCCCTTGCTTGGTGTGAGGGGGAGCTAGTTAGAAAGGTTACAAGTGAGCCTGTGTAAAACTTGTTGTAAGGTTGCAAGTGATCCCGTGCAAAACTTGCGGTTGTAAGGTTTCAGGTGAACCCGATTTAAAACCTGAGATATAGTGGAACTCTCGGCCTGGGTGGTTGAGGACTGGACGTAGGTCAGGTAGACCGAACCAGTATAACTCTTGTGTCGTTTAATTTGAGCATTTATTTTTGAAGCACAATTCACCCCCCCTCTTGTGCATCCATTACGTTCATTTGGTATCAGAGCGGGTCTTTCTCACTCGATTCCAACGAATCCAGAAAGCAAAGATCCAGTAATGGATACTGATTACTCCCTGCCAGATGTCTCTATTCAACCCAACAAGCCTCCAGGCTTTGATGGGTATAACTATCCATTCTGGAAGTTTCGAATGGAGACCTATATCAAATCCAGCGACATCAGACTCTGGGACGTAATCGAACGTGGGGATCACACACCACTGGATGAGGATGGTTTTGCCAAGCAGCGATCTAGGTACACAAATGAGGACTATGCTCTAGTCCAACTAAACTACCGGGCCATGCACTACATCCAGTGTGCTCTCAGCCCTAAAGAGTTTCACAGGATCAGCCACCACAAATATGCTAAAGATATGTGGGAGGCTCTTGAGGCTGCTCACTCTGGAACCAAGGGAGTAAAAGCGAGACGTGTTGAAATGCTGGTGGAAGAATTTCACAAATTCGCCATGCTGAGTCCCACCGAGCCTATCAGAGAGCTGGAGCTCAGGTTCACCCATCTCATCAACAATTTGGCCTCGCTGGGTAAGGATATCCCTGAAAGAGAGCAAGTGAGCAAGATTCTAAAGATCTTGAAGGGTGACTGGATCACCAAAGTGACTATTTTGCAAGAAGTGCAAGGAGAATCAACCAGCTCCATCACCGCACTATTTGGCTCTCTTGCTGAATATGAACCTACCTTGCTGGCTATGAGAGCTCCTCAACCCTCATCCAAGAACAAGAACCTTGCTCTCGTTGCTCCCAGCAAGGAGATCAATGACAATGATGAGGATGATGAGGAGGAGATGGACGATTAGGAGATGACTATGATGGTGAGGAAATTTAGGAAATTCTTCAGAAAGAAAGGAGGCTATCAGAGAAGTGATTCCAGCCAGAAGAAGGGATACAAGAAAGAAAAGGTCCCTGTGTGTTTTGAATGCAATAAACCTGGTCACTTCAAGGCTGAGTGTCCCAGCCTGCAGAGGTCAAAAGGCAAGGACAAAAGAAAGGCTCTTGTTTCCTCCATTTGGGTAAATAGCTCAGATGAGGAAGCAAGTGATGAAGAAGAAGTTGCCAACCTCTGCCTGGTAGCTAGAGAAGAGGATGAAGAAGCATCTTCAGATCTTGACCTCACCAACGAAGATCATGAGGTAACTCTTCCTGAACTACAAGAGGCTTACAATGAGGTTCATGAAGAATTCTCTAGACTATGTAAAGCCTATAAGGTGTTGAAAACCAAAAAGGAATCACTTGAGTCCAAGGTGGACTCACTAAGTGAGGAACTAGCGGAAGCTAGAAGACTTCCGGTAGTGGATGGCCAGGGTTCTCCCCAAGTAGAACCTAACGCCCCAACACCTGAGAGCTGCCCTAATTGCAGCAAAATCTCAGAGGAAAATAACAAGCTGCAAAATGCCCTGCAGAAGTTTACCAATGGTTCAGAAAAGCTAAATATACTCTTAATGAACCAAAGGGCATATAGGGATAGAACTGGATTAGGATATACTCCTAGAGGGAAGAAGTGGGTGGAACCAAAAGTAAAGCCCTACTTAAAGTTCTTCCATAAAGCCACTAGTCATAGCTCCTCACCCTTCAGCTTCTGTAACTATTGCAACAGGAAGGGACACTCCACGTTCACCTGTAATGCTAAGAAGCATGGAGCAAGTAGCTCCTACAAATGGGTCCCTAAAGGAACCAAGGCAACAAAGGATCCTCCATCTGCTAAGGAAACTAAGAGAGGACAAGGATCCCGACCTTGGAATCATTCCAAAGGGAAAACCCAAGAGTCCAGAGCCAACTCTAAGCCAGAGGCTCTAAATATTCACAAGCCCAAGGTCAAGAAGGATGACTCTAGACCAAGGGCATTGAAAACTAATGATCGAGGACCCAAGAAAGATTGGGTACCTAAGTTTACTTGATTTTTCCAGGTGTGTCTTAAAGCATCCAAGAACAAGAAATGGTATATTGACAGCGGATGCTCGAGACATATGACTGGAGACAGAGACAAGTTCAAATCTCTGGTGATCAAAGATGGAGCCACAGTGACCTTTGGAGGAAATCAAAGTGGTAAGATCACTGGAGTTGGAGAAGTCGGACCAGTCAAAGATGTCTATCTAGTGGACGGTCTCTGTCACAACCTGCTGAGCGTGAGCCAGAGCACGGACAGAGGAAACTGGGTAATATTTGATTCAAATGAGTGCTTAATAGTTGATAAGCAGGATCTGAATATAGATAAGGCCAACTTAAAATGCAAGATTAAGGCAAATAGAAATGGGAATCTATATACTTTAGACTTATGCCAACAACTAGAAGAAAAATGTTTAATATCTAGTGATGAGAATAGTTGGCTTTGGCATAAGAGACTAGCTCATGTTAATTTTACTCAACTCGACATGCTTATTAAAAAGGAGCTAGCTATAGGTATTCCATCATTTAAAGTAAAGCATGATTTTATCTGTGAATCCTGCCAAAGAGGAAAGCAAACAAAGTCCTCATTCAAAACCAAGAAGAAAGTCTCCACCAGCAGGCCCTTGGAACTAATCCACATGGATTTGGTTGGGCCAGCAAGAGTGAAGAGCTTGGGTGGAAACCTATATGCTCTAGTAGTGGTGGATGACTATTCAAGGTTCACATGGACTATGTTTCTTGCCTCTAAGCAAGATACTTTTGATGCTTTTGTTGTCCTGGCTAAGAAAGTGCAGAATGAGAGAGAGCTCAAAATCACAGCCATAAGGACAGACCATGGAGGAGAGTTTGAGAACCATAGCTTTTCAGAGCTATGTGAGCAAAACGGCATTGAACATAACTTCTCAGCTCCAAGGACTCCTCAACAAAATGGAGTAGTCGAAAGGAAGAATAGGGTTCTGACGGAGATGGCTAGAAGCATGCTCAACGAGAAAGAGGTTTCTCAAGTGTTCTGGGCGGACGCTATGAGCACTGCTTGCTATATCTCCAACAGAGCCTATGTTCGCAAGGGCTTGGATAAGACTCCATACGAGCTATACAAAGGAAGAAAGCCAAACATCAGCCACCTCAGAATATTTGGATCAAAATGCTACGTGCATAATAATGGAAAGGTAAATTTGGGTAAGTTTGATCCAAAGGCTGATATAGGTATATTCATAGGATATTCCCTTAGGAGTAAAGCATATAGGATATACAACATGAGAACTAAAACTGTAGAAGAATCCATGCATGTTGTATTTGATGAAACTCCTACATGGGGACAATCCACGGAAGATGATGAAGCACCTAATCTTCCAAAACTACCATCATCTTCCTCACCACCAAAAGAAACACCAACAAGCAATCCCAAAGAAGAAGGTGAACCCAGTGATGAACCTGGAGTGCAACACATGCCTGAGGAGGCACAGTTGCCAATAGCTAGGAGACATCACAGGGATCATCCTCTCGATCAAGTGCTTGGTGATGTTTCTTCTGGTGTCAGAACTAGAAGACAAGTTCAAAATGAAGTTGAGTTTGGAGCATTCCTATCTCAAATCGAACCAACTTCAGTTGAACAAGCTCTTGAGGACTGCGACTGGATTATTGCCATGCAGGAAGAGCTAAATCAATTTGAGAGAAGTCAAGTGTGGGAACTAGTCCCAAGGCCGTCTCATCAATCCATAGTGGGGACCAAGTGGGTCTTTAAAAACAAACTGGATGAGACAGGTCAAATCACCAGAAACAAAGCCAGACTAGTAGCCAAAGGATACAACCAAGAAGAAGGCATTGACTATGAAGAAACTTTTGCTCCAGTCGCTAGACTTGAAGCAATAAGGATTCTTCTAGCCTTTGCATCCATGAAAGGCTTTAGATTATATCAAATGGATGTAAAGAGTGCATTTCTTAATGGTTATATTAAAGAAGAGGTATATGTAGAACAACCTCCTGGCTTTGAGGACCATAAGCACCCCAAACATGTGTATAGATTAAAGAAAGCTTTATATGGCCTAAAACAAGCTCCTCGAGCTTGGTATGAGAGACTCAGCAGCTTTTTGCTGGGCAAGGGTTTCTCAAGAGGCAAATTAGATAATACACTGTTTATCCTCCACAAAGATAGAGATATGTTAATTGTCCAAATTTATGTTGATGATATTATATTTGGGGCAACTAACGAGAAGCTTTGTGAAGATTTCTCTAAGATTATGCAGGGTGAATTTGAGATGTCAATGATGGGAGAACTAACATTCTTCCTAGGCCTGCAAATCAAACAGAAGAAGAATGGAATCTTCATCTCCCAAACTAAGTACTGCAGAGAACTACTCAAAAAGTTTGGGATGGATGAATGCAAGGAGTATGACACTCCTATGAGCACCACTGCCGCACTCGACGCTGACGCAAAGGGTAAATCTGTCAGCCTGCCCATGTATAGGGGAATGATAGGTTCCCTCTTATACTTAACAGCGAGTAGGCCTGACATTCAATTTAGTGTAGGCATGTGTGCTAGGTTTCAAGCCAACCCCAAGGAGTCACACTTAACATGCGTTAAACGTATTTTGAGATACCTTGAGGGAACACAAGAACTTGGTCTTTGGTATCCCAGAGGTAACCAAGAGTTCTTGTGGGCTTACTCTGATTCTGACCATGCAGGTTATAAGACTGATAGAAAGAGCACCAGTGGACAATGCGCCTTCCTTGGTGGTTGTCTGGTGACTTGGGCTAGCAAAAAGCAAACCTGTGTGTCTTTGTCATCCACAGAGGCAGAATACATTGCTGCAGCAAGTTGTTGTGCTCAAGTGCTGTGGCTGAAGAACCAGTTGAGAGATCTTGGCTTGGAGTTCCCTGAGGCACCTATTCTCTGTGACAACACAAGCACTATCAGCCTCGCCAAGAATCCAGTTCAGCACACTAGGACAAAGCACATTGACGTCAGACATCACTTCATCAGAGACCTTGTTCAAAAGAAGGATGTCAAGGTGCAGTTTGTCCCCACACAACAACAGCTTGCTGACATCTTCACCAAGCCTCTGGGGTTTGACCAATTTACTTTCATTAGAGGTGATTTGGGAATGGTAAACCCAAATGAAGTGTAAATTCTATTCATTATACTTGATTGTTTATCACTTACAGCAATACTAACTTAGGCATCGGAGTGCCAATATATGTTTTTGCAGGTACTCAATGTTAAATCTTAAGCAAGTGCAACCGGAAGCAAAACCACTTCCGGATGATCACTCACTGACACTGGATGATCAAGCCAAGAGAACGCCAGCACTAGTCAAGAGACACGTCACTTCAGAAAACTCTTCAACTTCCCAAAAGAGACGTTATGTCTTCTCTGGTAATGTGAAGCAACACGTGTCATCAGGTGTGTCGTTCCAACTTGAGTTGTTTACGCTACCCAATGTGTGAAAATGTGAAAAAGCATGACCATTTTACCCTTAGTAACTGTACCTATAAATAGGACATCATTTTTCACTTTCACTTTTCACTTATACTTACAAATTCTCTGCATACAAAATTCTTCATCTTCTTCTATGTTCTTCATTTTCTTCGCATTTTACCACAAACCCGCACAAAAATGGCCGGATCCCATGAAACAAACCCAGTTTCAAGGAAACCTTCCTCATCTAAGAAACACAAGTCAAAATCTGGGAAATCAAGCCATAAACATTCTGGAAAATCTGGGCATCGTGAAGAACTTCGCAATGAACATCAAGAACACCATGAAGTTTCTGGGCAGAATACACCGGGGCAGGATAAAAATATTCAAGGTCAGCCTGAAACTTCTGGTAGAGTGGCAGAACAGTTAGTGGTTTCTAAGTAAGAGAAGCTTGATAAGAAGAGGAAGTCCATCCCTAAGGAAGAGGCTGCGGCGATCAAATATGCCGGAAATGCATGGTACAAGTACCAGCTTCTGTTAGGGCCTTTGAAGAAGAGCTTCCTTTTAGGCTGCCTGAGTCCTTGGTAAGTCCTCCCCGTGCTAAGTATGACGCTGGGAACGAATCCAGCAGCTTGAGGACAGAATGTGCCAAGTCGAGAATCATCTTACCAAGATCTCACCCTCAGCCACCACCTCAAAATGACCACCAATCCCAACCCTCACCTTCTCATAACCAACAAACCCAAAAACTCACCACAACGAACCCACCCCTCACTCCAATCCTTTCAACCCCAACTCTAGACCAAACTCCATCCCTGGCCCTCACCCTCTTTGATGATGCCAAAAGGGGGAGAGATGTGAGGTCCACTCTGCACATGTCAATGAACACAAGGATGTCCTCAGCCAGCCCTGGAAATTGAAAACTTGACTCTTGAGGAATCCATTGAGTCTGCGACTCAGAAGAGAGAGGGATGAAGAAGAGCTTCAGCGGATAATTGACCAGAATGTTCATGAGGTCGAGCTAGCCAAACTACAAAAGGAAAAGGAAGAGAGACAAGAGGAGAGGGAGAGGAAAAAGAAACAAAAACCCTGAACCCCCAATCCAAACATTTTTTTTGAAATTTTTCCTTCTTCATGCATACTTTCATACTTACCTAGTATATGCTCTTTACGTGTATATGTTATTTAATAGTATGCTCTGACTTGTAACTTATGTTTATCAATAATATTTGTCTCAGTTACTTGTTCTTATCTATTGCTTCTGTTTTCCTGTTAAACCCTTTCATATGGACTTAATCGATAAATAGTTAAATACTGAGTTTGTCATCATCAAAAAGGGGGAGAATGTTAGAATCTTAAGTTTTGATGAAGACTAAAATATGAAAGAATAGGTCTAGTACTTAGAAAGCAATAGAATAACACAGGATCCCAAGTAAGAGTGCAACCGGATGTGGACTTACTTCCGGATAGACTAGGACTTGGGCTCGCGGATGAATGTTTCATCCCCCAGCGGCAGCAAGTAATTCACTAGAGATTTAACTTAGTCCATGAACGCTAGATATACAAAACCTAAGACTAAGCTATGATTCAACCGGAAGTGAAGTTGCTTCTTGTTAAACTTAGACTGACGCAGACTGATAAGATAGATATCACCCCAAGCGTCAGTAAGTTCACCTCGTCAAGTAAAAATGCTTCCTGTTAGACTTAGATTGGCACAGGCTGATAAAATAGAATACCCCAAGCGTCAGTGAAAAAGCCACGTCAAGTGAAATAGCTTCCTGATAGATTTTGACTGGCGCAGACTGATAGAATAGATATAACCCTAAGCGTCAGTGAGTTTACCTCGTCAAGTGAAAGTGCTTCCGATAGCTTAGTGACTAGCGCTGACTGTTGGATTGAATAGACACTGAGCGAGAGTGAGTAATAGTGAACAAAATCCTTCATCCAGTGGAATCACTTCCGGATGTAGAAGTGCTTCCTGATGCAAGGAAGACCTCTTAGACTAAGAACACTCCCACTGCATGTGACTATATGTTTTTATACTGTTAGACTAACACTCAGTGCAGCACACTCAGTAGAATTGCTTCCGGATGAGAATCTGCTTCCGCAAGCAATCAGAATGTCAGACGTTGCAGTGTCAGAACGCTTATGTCAGAGCAGAGGTGTCAGGACTACTTTTCAGAGATAAAGCAAGTCAACCCTGCTATGCATTAATGAAGCATTTAATGGGCAAACGGTAACAAGGGAAAAACGGCCATATTCAAACGGCTATCCCACCTACCAAGAGACAGATTGCTTGAAGACTATATAAAGAGACTCAAACCTCATTTATGAGGTTAACAATTATCTTTGAATATTCTTGAGAGAAGTTAGAGCGAGAAACTAAGAACATCTTCAAGCATTCAAAGCTGCCCAGAAAAAGCGAAGAGCATTTAACACTTTGAGTGATCTTTTCATCTACTTATTCTGTACTCATTGTAGTTAAGTCTCTTTCTGTTATAAGAGCATTTATTGTACTTAAGTGTGTAACACCATCCGTTCTTTGAGAGAACTTAGTCAGAAAAATCCTTTAAGTGTAAAGGTTAACCCCTTGCTTGGTGTGAGGGGGAGCTAGTTAGAAAGGTTACAAGTGAGCCTGTGTAAAACTTGTTGTAAGGTTGCAAGTGATCCCGTGCAAAACTTGCGGTTGTAAGGTTTCAGGTGAACCCGATTTAAAACCTGAGATATAGTGGAACTCTCGGCCTGGGTGGTTGAGGACTGGACGTAGGTCAGGTAGACCGAACCAGTATAACTCTTGTGTCGTTTAATTTGAGCATTTATTTTTGAAGCACAATTCACCCCCCCCCCCTCTTGTGCATCCATTACGTTCAAATACCCTTCCTCCCATACTTATGCTACCTCACGGCCTAATCCCTCTCTTTCACCATCGAAAATATCTTTGACAACTCACTAACCTCACTTGACAGCTCATCATCCCACTAATCCAGCTCACCAATCTAACTCCCACTCCATTTAACCCTAACTACCCATTCATTTTGGAAAAAACTCTCACATTCCATTCTCTCTCATCATCACATTTTCTCTCAACTTCTTCATCTCCTCCCACACATTTCCTCTCGGCCTCCATCTCAAATCCATGGATTCTCCACGCAAATCCTCCATTTCTTCCATCTCCATGCTTGGCTAAGCATCATTCTCCTTCCTTCAAGTCAAGATTTGTGCTAAGAGCTTCAATGTAATCGGCCTTGTGTGAGAATCTCATCTTCTAGGATTTCAAGTTTGTAATCATTTAGGTCTTTCATGTCTAAGCTTTTTAGGTATGTTAGATCTAGGATTTTGTATGGAAATTTCCATGTAAAGTTCATTTATCCTTCAAACTTGTAAACCTAATTTCTAGATCTTGAACTTCATGTGTGATAGGTTTAATTTTGTTGTAGCTTCTTGAGAACAATCATATGTGTTTACATTTTAATTGTTTCTTGAAGTGAATTTTATATAGAAGTTAGTTTTGATTTCTATCTCACATATGGAAATGCATCAAGTTCAAGGATAGACTATCTTGATTAATTAGTTTAAACTAGCTAAAGCTTCTTAGATTTAAGAGGTTTGGCCGATTTAAGCTAGTTAATTAAGAGGAGATTGTCACATGAGGCCTATCAATTGAGATTGCACAAATTGAGGCTTGAAGGAGGAGGTTTCACTTCTTGATTTCACACTTATATTTTCGGTTACTTTGATATTTTTAGTTGTTAATCGTAGTTGTTAATCAAACACTCAACCTTGAATCATTGTTAATTTGCGTGACATATATACTTAGGATTTGCAAGATTATAACCTAAATCGTGGAAAAGACCTATACTCTCTACTATACAACTAGTGGATTAGAGTATTGATTTGTTTTGATTAATCTTTTTAGGCGACAAAAGAGGTTAAATCAATCTTCACTCTAATCTTCACTCCCTTCTTTGCCTACTCACGTTTTTCTCTCTGCCTCTTCTTTCTTCTCTGCGAAATTTGTGTGGCTAGCCATAGTTAAGCCGAGGTAAGCCTCCCTACTCGGTTTTCATCTCTTATTCCTTGATTAAAATGATTCCTTGAGAAGATTGAAGTTGTGTTTTGGGATTATTGGGTTGAAACCCGTCCTTCTACTTCACTCTCTCACTTGATCATTTTTCTTTTCTTCTTCCAGAAATTGGAAGTAATTTACAGTGGCTAGGGACGACTGGAAAGCACAAGGAGATTGGGTTAGCCTTAGGTGAGTTTCTTTTTCTCTGTTCTTCTCACTTTTTGCTGAGTTAAGTGAGATTTTGGGGAAGGGTCTTGTGTAATTCAAAAATCATGGGGTTTCTTATTTTTGGGGTTTTGGTATTCTATGTTTGGTTTAATTTTCTGATTTGTTGTTCCTTGTTAATGATTAAGTGATTGGAGATGTAGCAAAACTGATATATAGTTATGTGGGTTAATTTATGATTGGTATGTGAAGTTTTGTTTGATTTTTATGGCCTTGTGTTTTGGTTGTTATGCTGAAGAAAAGCTGAGATGGTATGATTAAAGCATGATACTTCTTTTCTTTGATTATTGGTTAGGCAACAGGGGAACAAAAAAAATGTGTGTCTTATGATGTTAGCCCCTGGAATTTTCAGTTTTGAATATATAGTGTTCAAATGATTTTCCATTATAGTAAGCATAAAGGAAATATTGGTATTTGTCTATGTAATCTTAGTTGCTTTGTTTATTCGATGGTATAGTTGGTTGTTTGCATTTTTGGAATACCCTAATCTATTTGGTTTAGTACCAATTAGAGTATAAATTTGTTTGAGGATTTATGATGATTGACAAGGGAGAGGTTAACTTACTCTTTATTCTGTTTTGAGATGTGTTTGTGCAAAGGGAGAAAGAAGAATAATGGTTTTAAGGATAATTGATGTTCAAAGAGTGATTATGTAGTTCATTATGGTTGGAGAATAGGTTATTGCATTGCTAAGGGTTAATTTGATTTTTAGTTTAGTCACTATTAACAATTGAAATCTAATTAAATAATTAATAAGTGTATGTTCAGGTGTTCATATTTGGGAGTTTTATGGAGATATTAAAAGTTGCTAAGATGTTTAATAAAACCCTCCAAGTAGATTTATTTGAGGCTGTTAATGTAAGAGCTAAGTTGTGGGATTGAATGATGATTATGTAAAGGTAAATTTAATTAGGTGAAGTTATCAAATATACATTTAGATGGCTGTGAAGTGGTAAGGTTTTGAGGAGATTATGTTTTATATGGCTGAAATGAGAATATAGGATAAGCAGTATGGTGATTAGAAGAACTATGATGCTTAAGAACTAAATGTGCTGAACAAAGTGTGAGATGTATTGTTGTTTGAAGACTTTAGAAATAATTAAGGTGCTGTCTGGATATATTAGTTGGGTTTAAGGAGCTGTTTTGCTCCACCTCTCAAGTTGGGAAGCTTTTAATAATAGTAAAATGTGATTAATAGTTGCTTAGATTAATGTTGGAGTTAACATGATGAATAGTCTTATTGGAATATTATATTAGATAAAGGAAATGATGTTTGTGTTTGTTTATTTGTGATGCTTGTTTGATAATTGTTTAACAATGAGTATTGTGTTTCTTAAAGAATGTCTGAATTTTGTTAAGAAAACTATGAATATGTAAACAGCTAAGTTGTTAGAATTTGAATAGATTCCTATAATAGTGAATATAAATAAGGGGTTGCGTAGCATCAAACTTAGAATTAGGATTGAGAGAGAGACGTTAAATATGTATATGGATATAAAGGATTAATGAGTAGTGTTAACTATGTGAAATCAGGAGAAGCAAGTGGATCTGTTAGTTGGCAACAACAGGAAGGCAAGAGGAAGTCTAGTAGCAGTTTATTTCATATATATATTGATTAAAGTTCGTAGATCTGCATGAAAATTATTTGTTTTATGATCATGATAATATTTGATCCTTTGAGGAATATTGAGGAACATTGAGAAATATTGAGCATTATTGAGGAATGTTTGAGTGGAGTACTCCAAGGTATAGGTGGGTAGTTCCCGCTACACCAGAGCTTATATTAAATCCTGCAGGTGAAGGTACCACCCACTATTTAACGAATATTTCGTTATTAGTGGCTGGTCATTGAGGCGAATGAAGCCCCAGCATAGGCTGGAGGGGTTATTATTATCATTTTCATGAAAAATGGTATATTTATGTTTATTATTATTATTATATGCATGTATACGAAGTAAACTGATTTAACTGCTGTTTTTCAGAGGTTCGAGGAGCTGGTGAGAAGGAGGAAATAAGGTAGGATGTTTTTGGAGTACATATATGGGAATAGCAGGACAGGAACACTCTGTAAATAATTTTGGATAGTTGTATGAAACCTAGAAATACTTTTGTGTATATAAGTGAGCATGAGCTTGCCTAGTGGTAGTTTATTATGTAAATATAAGACCTAGGGATAAATCCTCAACACAGATATTGGGGTGGTTATCTGGGGTAGCCTATATTTTGTTTAAAGTATAGTAATAGCAAATAATAATATAATAGTTAATAAAATGGTAGATAAGAGGAGACTAAGGGATATTTTTTTAAGAAAAAAATATAAAAGTAATTTATTCTATTTTGATAAATAGATAGCTAGAAATATATTTTGAAAAGAAAAGTTTAAAGTTTTTGATATTTTTGTGTCTTCTACAATATGAAAAGTATTTCAAAATTTATTAAAATGATATACTCCATCCGGTCCTAAATATAAGACCTAGATGACTTTTTTGGAAAATCCTAAAAAAGCAAAAAATAAGTTAATTATAAATTGATTTACTTAATTTTTTTCCTTAAACTAGTTTATTTTACCTATAAACTAATGCATTATCTAAAAATATATTAAATATGTCATCATTTAATAACATATTTCGCAACCTTAATCTCTCCAAAAAAAGTTATCTAGGTCCTATATTTAGGACCGGAGGTAGTAGTATAGTAGGAAAAAGTTAAGGTGTTACACTCTGAACTATGATAGTTTAAATTAATAACAGCAACACATGCATATTATTAATAAACTCCCACTCAATTAAATCTTATTAAATTTTATGAGGATGTTTGTGTAATTTAATAAGTTATTTGTTATTAAATTGGAAGACATTAAGAGAATAACAACACATGTAATTCAATCAATGTAACCAACTCCCACTCAATTGGAGCATTAAATTTAAGAATAACAACATATGAAATTCATTAAATTAAACTCTCACTCAATTGGAGTATTAAATTTATTAAATAGAAAAACAACATATGTAATTCAATAAATAAATTTAACTCCCACTGAATTTGAGTATTAAATTTATTAAACAGAAAAACAACACATGTAATTTAACAAATAAATTTAATTCTCACTCAAATTGAGTATTAAATTTATTAAATAGAATAACAACACATGAAACTCTATAAATAAATTTAATTTATATCACGTGGTCGAAAGTGTCTTCACAAGACTTTTTTAGGAAGATGGGGTTTTTTACTTTATTTAACTTAGATCATGATAATGGAAATAGATCCATACAGTATTCTACATTCCTCACTTTCATGATCTTGTCCTTATAGGTGTGTTTGACAATGTTTAATTTGTCAGGTCCTTTTACTTCATTTTTAGAATCCAAGTCACACAGACTTGTTCCCTCATGGAACGTTTGATTCATTTTATGAAGTTGGCTCATAGCATCAAACACTTTGATGCAAGGGTATTTTCTGGTTTATCGTTGCCAATAGAGTTATTAATCAACACATGATTAGGTTCATAAAAAAAATTAGTCCAAAAATATTTTAAATTAAACACATTTTCCATATATATATATATATATATATATATATATATATATATATATATATATATATATATATATATATATATACTAATCATGAATAAGAAAAATTAAAGGATTCACAAAGAATCTCAATAAATTTAAAAGGCAACTTGCATCACTTATGTAAGTTTAATTCATGATTATTCATATATATATTTAAAATAGAAATTACTCTTAATTCCTATTTAATTGATACACAATCAATTAATTTTAATATAAAAATCACTTATTTTTATCTCAGTTAATACACAATTAATTTAATTGATGCACAATTAGTTTTAATTGATACACAATCAATTTGGTAATTAATACACAATCAATTTGGTTAAATAAGGATCACTTATCCTTATTTAATTGGATACATAACCAATTAATGTCAAATAGAAATCACTTATTTTTATTTTAATTGGTGCATAATTAATTTATACACAATCAATTAAGTCGAATAAGGATCACTTATCCTTATTTTAATTGATATATAATCAATTTTAATGTGTTTAAAAGAATTCCAAAAAAAATGGACCTACATTCCTTTAAAAAATAAAGGAAAAAAAATTAAGGATTTTTTTTGAAAAATAATTAATTAAATAATTATTAATTAACTAAATAATTAATTATTAATCCTAAAACAAATAAGCACAGAAAAAAATGGGTCCTTAAAAAAACTCTCTACTGGGCCCAAAAAACGGCCCAGAAAACATTTAAAATAATTATAAAACGAATGGGCCAAGGCCCACTTAAAAATAATTATTTTCAGTTTTTTTCTCAATTGGGCCACGGCCCAACAAAATGATTGTTTTTTTTAAACTGAGATTGGGCCACAGCCCAAAAAGCACACACATGTTTTTTATTTTTGTTTTATTTTCAGATTGGGCCACGGCCCAAACCTTTAATTGTTTTTTTAAAAAAAGTGAACTAACCGGGCCGGTCTGAACAAAAGGTCAAAAAAAAGGCCTGTCTGAACCGGACCGGTCCAAGAACTCCAGAATTGCCAAAAAACGCAGCGTTTCACTGACGAAGCGGAATTACGCTTCTACCCCTCCCCCTTCTTCTTCCTCTGCAGCCGGCGACCCTCCCAAAACTTTGGAAGGCCATATCTCCCTCATCCGACGTCAGTTTGACACGATTTTTAGTCCGTTGGATTCCTCTCGACGAGCTCTACATGCCTATGCCTATGGGTATTCGTGAAAACTCGAAAATCACAGATCCCATGTTCGCAAAAACGTTCGGCCGAGAAAAACACAAGCTTTCGACCTTCAATTTGTGTTTAAATCTTATGAAAGTTCAGAATCATTATTCTTTGATGTTTTATTGACCACACAGGTATGTAAAATCGAAAGAATTAATCACTTCTGAGCCTAAGGGATTTAATCGAATCTGTTTGCTTATAAACTCATATATACCAAAAATGAATTCAAGAACACATCTAAGCATATCTGTAATATGTACGAAACTCACTTCAAAGCATATTAAAACTATTTCTGAACACATCAAATAATCGCAAATAATCGCAGATCTCAAATTTATTTCATGCTTGTTTATACACACAAACAAACATGAGTTCTTTTCCGGAGGCATATGTTCAAATGAAAAGGCTTTATTCATCCGTACAGAATATACACATATACGTCTAAAAACATGTTTTTAATTTAATCATCCCAACAAACTTATAATTATAAAATAATCACACAGAATATTAAATAAAAAACATGTTACTCATCATGATTAAACAAGCAGCGGAAAAATTTAATTCGAGGCCTTACCTCAACTCCAGCCTCAGAACCAATATGGCTCTGATGCCAATGAAGGAATTACCCGGCCCACGAGCTTTCCCAGATCCCGGAGCTTTGAACCCGCACCCGAACCCGAACTCGGACACTGTTCCTGCTAGAACAAGAAGAAACAAAAGCCGTGATAACAACCTTAACTCGGAGCCAAGAATCCCGAAGGATTCAACTCACGCAGAACCGGGTTACTAGAACAGCGAATCACCCTCTCAGGAAAAACCGTGAGAAGGAAAAGCAGAGTGGCTGAGGTGCACTCACTGTTACTGACAAATGAAGGGGACACCTCTATTTATAGTGACAGGAGTGTCACTAAGAAAGGTAGAAATATCACCGTCATTATTACAGTCATTATGACACCAATCAACAATAATAACTGATTTGATTCTCTAATCAAATCAATCACATATTAATGTTGATTTGTTAACTGATTTGATTCTAATCAAATCAATCAGCATCAATCACATACCAATGCTGATTTGTTAACTTTCTGCTTTCCTAAAGCCCGTCGGATTTAGCAATCAGATGATCTGGTCCTTCGAGGGCGAATCCGATTAAATATTTCCAACAATTTTGTTTGCACATAAGTATATATGTGATATTTTTTTTTTGGACAAAGAGAATATATATTCATGCAGCAAAGAAGTAGGAGATCATCCCACTCCTAATTTACAACCAGTTTTGTCAGCCTGCAAAATATCAAAAAGAGGGGATGGTGGACAGAAGTCTCACCCTAAAGGACACATCCCCTTTCTACCTGCTTTGGCCAGCCAATCCGCTGCCAAATTACACTTCCTAGAAACATAAACTAGGCTAAGGTTTGAATTACATCTGAACAAATTTTGCAAGTCAGCTACAAAAATGTCTGCTGATAAATGTGAGTAATCCTTCCTATTATTTACAGCCTCCACCAATCCAAGGTTTTCCGATTCCACTTCTATCATGCCCAGCTCACGATCTTTGTTTCTCATCACTGCTGAGAGTAAAGCCTCTGCTTCCGCTTCATAAGCTGACTTGGCAGTCCCCTGCTGGCAGCAAACATCCACCACTTCTCCTGCGGCATCTCGAAGGATAAATCCCCATCCACTTTGACCTGTTGACAAATCAAAAGAGCCATCCACATTAAGTTTCATGTGATTTAAAGGAGGGGGTTGCCACCCCACTTCCTCTTTCCTTTCAGTAGAATCCATTTCAGCATTGATCACCCAACCTCTAGCCCTCCAGAATTCATCAAGACTAATAGATGCTAAATTTAACACTCATTCATAGTCTAAGGTCTTTTCCTCAAATACTTCCACACACCTAGCTTTCCATATGTACCAGCACAAATATGCTACCAGAGCTTGAGAATATTCATCATTTTTCAGCACATTCAGAATGTTAAACAACCATAGCTCAAAGCTAGTAACATTTAGTTCATGCACTATCAGATGCAAAGAGGATGCAAACCATATTCTTTTAATCCTATCACATAATAATTAGCAATGTTCAATTGTTTCAGGCCAATTATCTCAGTGTATACACAAAGGATTTACCCCACATTTTCGTTTAAATAAAGCTTCTTTCGTGGGAATAGCCTTAACACATGCTTTCCATAAGAAATGTTTGATTTTAGGTTGCACTCTCAACTTCCATAGCATTTTCCAAAATTCATTGCCCACTGGGGTGGATGTGCTTGGTTCATCTATCCGCCTCTTCTTTTTGTGTTCTTGCAGCCAGAGATAACCTACCTTAACTGTGTATTGCCCATTAGAACTTACAGACCACATTAGTTTATCAACCACATTTGTTAAAGGTAGCCTTATATTTCTAATTTCCTCTTTTATCTCAGCAGGTATTGGGAGCCAGTCAATATCCCATTTTCTTTGAACAATCAGATCTGCTACACATAAATTCTCCATACCCTCTAGCACAAAGTTTCTTGAGAGGCAGAAAGTGTCCACAGATGGAATCCATGGATCATTCCACACATTAATCTTATCCCCTTCCCCTACTCTCCACAGAGTTTTCCCTAAGAAAATCTCCCTTCCCTCAAGTAGACTTGACCATGCCCATGAGGCCCTTGGGCCTTTTTTTGCATTGAGGAAAGAAGAATCAGGAAAATAGATCCCCTTTATTATTCTTGCCCATAGTTGGTCAGCTTCTATCATCAACCTCCAACATTGCTTTCCAATTAAGGCCAAGTTAAAATTCTGAAAGTCTTTAAAACCCAAACCCCCTTCTCCTTTTCTCTCAGTGACTTTCTCCCAGGCTTTCCAATGTATCTTCTTTTTCCCATCTTTCTCCCCCCACCAACAATTGGCTATAATACTATCTATCTCTTGACATGTTTTCTTAGGATATAAGAAACAAGACATTGAGTATGTAGGGATAGCATTTGCCACTGCTTTATTCAATGTTTCCTTCCCCCCTTGAGATAAAAAATTTTTGTTCCAGCCCATGACTTTCTTCCTAATCTTGTCTCTTACAAAGGCTAAAGCTTCTACCTTAGAACGCTCCCACAATATAGGTAGACCTAGGTATTTCCCTGGTGAAGGAGTAATTGAGAAGCCTAAAGTCTGACCTACCATTTCTCTCACAGGATCAGGAGTGTTTTTAGACAGGAAAGTACAAGATTTCTCCACATTTACTTGCTGTCCAGATACAGCACAGTATGACTCCAGTATACTCTTAAACGTTAGACAATTTTTCCTATCTGCCCTTAAGAAGAATATGGAATCATCAGCAAATAGGCAGTGAGACAAAGTTGGGCAACCATTTGCCAACTTAATACCTGTCAAGTCACCTCTCTCAACATGGGAAATGATCATTTTTGACAACACATCAGCCACTAGTATAAATAAATAAGGAGAAAGGGGGTCTCCTTGCCTTAGACCACATGTGGGCACTATCTCATCAATCTTTTTTCCTTCAATCCTAAGGTTAAAATTTACTGAAGTTACACACTCCATTACATTCCTCACCCACTTAGGATGAAAGTTCATCTTCAACATAACTGCTTCTAGAAATCTCCACTCAACCCTATCATAAGCCTTGTTCATATTAAGCTTGATGGCCATCTCATACTTCTTGCCCGTTTTCCTCTTTAAATAGTGAAAGGCCTCATGCACCACAAATATATTATCCTGAATAAGCCTACCCGGTACAAAAGCTCTCTGTTGTTCAGTTACTATTTCTCCCATTAGTCTTTTCATCCTATTACATGGTACTTTTGAGAAAACCTTATAACTGAAATTGCATAGGCTTAGTGGTCTGAAATGTCCTACTGTCTCAGGGGTTTCCAACTTAGGGATTAAAATCAAATCTGTGTCATTCAGCTGTCCTATTCCTGCCTCTCCATTAAAGCAAGCTCTCACCACCTCACATATCTGGTTCCCTACTGTTTCCCAAGACTGGTGGTAAAACAAACCAGGGAAACCATCAGGTCTAGGGGCTTTCGTCCCCCTAACTCAAAGGCTGCTTTTTTCACTTCAGAATTTATTATAGGCAACAACAAACTTTCATTCGCCTCTTCAGAAATAATAGGCTCCACATAAGACAAGACCGACTCAAGTGATTCATTAGATTTACCAGCAAAAAGACTTTTATAAAAAACTGAAAAACAAGAAGCTATTTTATTTAAATCATCTGTTCACTCTTCATCTTCTTTTTTCATTCTCACAATTTTGTTTCTCCTCCTATGCTGTTCTGTAATCTTATGAAAAAATTTTGAGTTATCATCTCCCCACTTGAGCCAGTTTATGCGAGCTCTTTGGAACCAATACTTTTCTTCTCTCTCCCATATTTCCTCTATCCTTCCACTAATTTCTTTTGCCTGTGTTGCTGTTTCTTGGTTCCATTCTTTCTCATAAACTTCTCTAAATTTAGCTAGCAGTCTATCTATCACTCTTCTGTTATTCGGGAATTCTTTCTTGCTCCACTCACTTAGCACCTTCCTCACCTTATTTAAATTATCTTTTAAAGCTTTTGTAACCTCTATATCGCTCCCTTCATTCTTTCCCCAAGTTTGGTTCACAGTGAGTTGGTAATCTTTATGCTCTAACCACATTATCTCAAATCTAAATCTCTTTTCCCCTTTAAACCCCACATAGTCAGACAATAAAATTAAGGGAGAATGATCAGATCCCATGGGTTCAAGAGAACTAACCCGTGTTGTAGGGCAAAGCTCACGCCAAGAACCATTGCAGATTGCTCTATCAAGTCTTTCCCTGACATTTGCTCCATCCATTCTATTGTTTGATCATGTGAAGTGCAAGCCCTTATGGTCCAAATCCACCATCCCACATCCAGACATAAAGCCTTGAAATGCTTCAAAAGATCGCAGCGAGCGAGTTCTGCATCCTTCTTTCTCAAAATCATATAGTAATTCATTGAAATCTCCCATACATAACCAAGGACTATCCTCTCCTTGATTAAAGCTCTCCAGCTGCCTCCACCAACTTCCACGCAGTTGTTCTTTAGGTGGTCCATATACAAGAGTGATGTGACCCTTAATTGGCTCCAGGCCAGCCAGAACTTTAATATGAATGTAGTTTTTCCCTGCCCTTATCAATTCCAGCTTCACACTCTCTAACCACCATAATGCTAAGCCTCCACTAATGCCCTCTGGCTCAACATAATACATATTGGTGAATCTCAAACCTCTTCTACGTCGTTCCACGGTACCTTTATTCACCCTAGTTTCCATCAGAAAAACTAAGGAGGGTTTATATTTATTACACAAGAACCTTAAGTTCCTGCCTGTCGGGGGAGACCCCAACCCCCGACAGTTCCAACTCAGAACACTCATTGAGCCCTGGTGGCCATTTGAGGCTGGCCACCTTGCCCTTCAGCTGCTGGTTGTTGATTCCAGGACTCAAGCTCATTAGGAAATTTACTTTTATCAAAAGTAATGACCTGTGTGATCGGTATATCTATCAATCTGGAGCTCCCTTTCTTGTTTTCTTTCTGTTTGTGCTTCTTCTTCCTTATATCAGAGGAGTTCCCTTGAGAGCCCTTACCAAACAGAGTTGTACAATCGTTGTCAAAAATGAAGTCATTCTCTTCCACAATCTTGGGCTTCTTCACTGCTTCCTCATTTCCTTTCTCCTCCCTGCCCCTCTTCAAACTCACCTTCTCTAAACCTTGAATGAGCGTCTTCTCATAGGGAAGTGAGAGAAGTGGGCGTCTGATAATCACAGGTTTCCTCCCCATATTCACTTCCATGTTCTCAACGATAGACGGTGTTGGGTCATCAGGAAATTCAACAAAATAAGGTTCTGAAGTCTTCTCACACAGTCCCTCTTTAAATAAAGCCCGCTTGACCTCCATTCTAATTGGGTCAGTCTTTACTCGGTATTCTTGGGCCTTCCCCTCCCTCTCCTCATTAAAACGCAGTTTAGATTTTTCTTCAAAAGGGCCTGATTTACCGCTTTTCTGAGGCCCATAATTAGCAATCTCCTTTAGTGGGCTTGTAACCTCATCTTCCTCAAGCCCAACATCTAGGCCATTCTGTTTCCCATTCACGCTTTCCATGCCAGTGTTCTTTCCAACTGATTCTCTTTCCACCTTCACGCCTTTACTGCTCTTCCAATCATTATTGGGCCCCACCCCTGACGTGCTGGCCCCCACGCTCTTCTTGGAGGATGATGACTCACGCGCCATACTCATCTGCACTGAAGCACATTCTCCCTCTCTGTACATGATCACTGTTGATTCTTGTTTCATGGGGTTTGTCCTCAAGGCTGCAGAGTATAATGGCTTTGCAGAATCCACCTCCGACATTACACTTTCCAGATCACATGCTCTAAAATCATGACCAACACGGCCACAATTGTAGCAGAAGTTTTGAAGCTTTTCACACTTGACATCTAGCCAAACCTTAGATAACTCTGGCCTTGGTACCCAAATTCCAGCAATTAGAGGTTTCTGTAGATCAATTTCAACCCTAATTCTCACAAAATCCCTAAACAGTATCTCATCTATTTTAGGATCTTCAAAACAGAGAACCTCTCCAATGGTGCTACCAATTTTCACTATGTTTTTCCTTGTGATAGCTTTTGGAGGTAGATTATGAACCTGAACCCAGTAGATACACTTCGAGGTAAGGACTTCCTTAGCAGACAACAGTGGCTCCCATGGCCTTAAGTTGAGTTGAAGACCATCTATCGCCCAGGGACTATCTCGCAATATCCTGTCATATTCCTTCTTCTCACTAAAATGGAACGTGTAGGTGTTGTCATCTTTGAATCCAATCTCTAGCTTGCCCTTCACATTCCAGATTCTCTCAATCGATTTCCTCAGCGTGGTTCTATTGATGACTCTCGATGTAATCAACTTCCCAATTAGACCCAGCTTATTTGAATTAGCTTCTTCATCCTCCCAGTCTAGCTCACAATTATTCAGACTCTCCATGTTAACATCCATCAAGCACTCTCAAATTGGGAATAAAATTTTTAGGGTTTATGATTTTTGAACAAAGTAAAATTAAAATTAGAAGAAATATGGTGGAAGAGAAAGGAAATGAGAATAGAGAAAGGGAGAATTGAAACTAGCTCTCACCAAATAGAGGGAGAGAGATGTCGCTCTCAGTATAGTAAGAGATGGAAAGCCCTCAAAATGAGGGAATGTTCGCAGTCATTCTAGAGAGAAGGGAGAGCCTCTCTCTCTAAAAGGCTGAATTCTTTCATTGAAATTAAGTATATATGTGATATTAAAAAAATTAAATAGTTATATTAATTTTAATATTCGAGACAAACAAATACATATGTGCTTCATTTTTTCCTTCGCAGATTGTTTGCAAGGAAATTGAGGCTTCCTGGCACATGTCTCAATCTTGGTCCCATACTGGTGGGATCCAAACACCATTAATTGGTAAAGTGACCGAGACACAAATGGGCTTAGCCTTCTGCAAGTAATGGGACATGGGATTGTTTGGGCTGAAGGGACTTGGGATTGATTGTCCTAGTCTTCTCTTGAATATGATACTTAAATTGCCCCACTTGTGTATACAATACTCATGAATATGAGCTCCTATTCCTATATGAGCTCGTTTGTATTAGCGATGGATATTGGTTAGTCGTGTTTCTAATAAATCGCGATTTGCATAGGTGATATTGGGTACAAGTGATATTGGGTAATGTTGATTTTTGGTTGGGTACTTTTTTTTTCTTCTCACAATTGATATTGACAGTTTTGATTATGTATGTATTCCCTTTATTAAAAGTACTTATCAATGTATAAATACCAAAAAGGACCCGAATTTAAAAAAGTTTATTAATATGATCTTAAATTATGGGCTTGCCTCACTGGTTTAAAGTTAGCGTGGGAACAAGACTTCAAATTTACTCCCTCCAGTCCTAAATATAAAACATAGTTGACTTTTTTAGAAAATCCTAAAAAAGCAAAATAAGTCAATTATAAATTGATCTACCTATTTGTTTCCTTTAAACTAGTTTATTTAACCTATAAACTAAAGACTAATATAAAAATATATCAAATATGTCATAATTTAATACTCCCTCCGGTCCTAAATATAAGACCTAATTGACTTTTCTAAAAATCTTTAAAAAAGCAAAATAAGTTAATTATAAATTTATTTACCTAATTTTTTTCCCTTAAACTATGACATATAATTTGTTTTGATGGATAAAAAAGCAAAATAATTTTTTCCCTTACGCATATAATTTTTTCCCTTAAAAAAGAAAAATAAAGTACTTATTCCTAAAAAGTAATTTATTTTGCCCGTAAACTAACATATAATTTTCTTACATATTCTAATAAAAAAAAAATCTTTTTGCATATGTTGTACGTTTTAATTTGATTAGTGTTATAATTTGTTTCCTTAATTTTTATCAAAAGAGTTATAGGGGTTTTATATTTAGAATCGGAGGGAGTATTACTATTAAAAAATCTCAAATTTTAATAAAAAACATAATACCTAATGTAGTAACATAATAACTTATTTTTTATAAAATAGTAAATAACAAATAATATTCAAATAGAAAAGAAATAAATATAGAACCTATTTATTTTGTATGAAACGCACAATCTCATTACTTACAAACATGAGTTATAATATACTGTATTTTGAAAATAAAAAGAGTAGCGGTGTTTCTATAGACTTCAATATTTTTTTATACAATCTATAGACTTAAATATACATATTCGAAAACATAATTTAACTAAAAAATCGTAGTAAATTCTATTTCAATCTTATAATACTATTAACATTCATAGAATGTCTAGGAAAAACAAATCATTCTTTGTTCAAATTTAGAATACAACTATTAAAAATTTTAATACAAAAAATGAAGGGAAGAATTGATGATAGAATAATTAAAAAATGAGAGTGTGTTTGTGTGTGTATAATTGATGGATAAATGTTTTAAAATTGAAAAGAATAGTAGTTTTGATATACTTAGTAAATAAATATATTTTATATCATAGTTTAATTACAAAATCATAACAAATTCCATCTCAATTAAGCTGCTTTGTTCATCTCAGACTACTTTGGGGTCCAAGGAATTTCGTTATATGTGGTTTTATTTGGTTATCAAGTGACAGGTTGGCATGATTTTTCTCATTTCTGTTTTTTGTATCATAGAATAGGAATTAAAATCTAATGACTTCCCATATGAAATCTATGCATTATCTCTTGATGTATCTGCTTATGCAGTTTTTTGTTTTCTACTATGTCTACCGATACTTTTTCATTCTCTAACTTTGTTTTATCTTTGAAACTATCACAGGCGATTGAACTTGTTCTCATGAATTCTTTCGAATTTTCAAACTTTGAATGCTGTTAAGTCAACGTTTTTGCTCCATCGGATGGGACAACAACAATCTGAAAAGAGATGACAATGAAATTCAAAACCTAATTTAGCTCCACTAGCTAGTACAAAATATCGTTATGCACTTGTGCCTATGCATGCATGTGAGCACCAAAAGCTATGAAAACATTACTAGTTATCAACATTACAGATGTGATAGCACGGTCTCCTAAAGGAGGGAAACATTGGCTAATGCTCCCTTTGCAAGTTTACCAACTAATTTGACGGGCAATCTTTGGCCCAATGTCCAGCCTTGTTACATTTATAACAAGTGTTGTTAGATGTAGCAAATCTTTGTCCTCCTGCAGGAGCATTTGGTGTGACCATAGTGCAATCTCTCGCCCAATGCCCTTCGTTGCCACATTTGAAACATGCTGACCGACTTTCTGAAGTATTGCTTGGTTTGGTTTTCTCACTCATATTGTAGTTGCACTTGTAGGGACTGGCTGACACACCATCTCCAACGGATAGTTCGTTGCACCACTTGAAGAAACCACAAGAATCTGCCTATTTAAACAAATGCAATAAATGATGATGAAAAGAGACAATACAGAAATCAACAGACTCTAACAGATCATTTATAAAAAGAGACAATATGATAAACCAGAGTTTTGATCCAATTTCAACCTGCCATGTTTCTCTGGTTCTGTCAAACAAACTTGTGATTTGAGGGATAAGAATAAAACAAAGGAAACAATTTCCATTGATATCATAGTTAGCTTTAAGTTGGTGATTTGAACAAGCATATGTGATTTGAAGGAAAAAAATAGAAAAAAGAGACAATTTCTATTGATATCATAAGCTTTAAGATGGTGATTCAAACCAACAAAAAGTTGCAAACAACTCTCTATGCTAAATATATCTGTTACAATAAAAATTATAGGAGAGCCTTAAATCTTAATTGCTACTAACAATTGTAACTTCAAATGCTATTTTTTCAAACTTCCAATTATTAACATAAAACGATTAAACGGCCCTGTTGGAATAGATGTATCAGCTGAATTGACTTCCAAAGAGAAAATGGATCCAATCCTAGTATCCAATCCTATAGTAAGAACGTCAACTTTTAGACAAATTAACACAGCACGTATGCATTAAACAGTAAGAAACAAGAGCACAATGGAATGCAAGACTAGATGCAACCCTATGACACATGTCGCCTCGAAGAGAGGTTCATTTTTCAATTGTGCATTAAAAAGAGTATATGGTACCTAAACTTGCAATTACATCACAGTATAATGACTTATATTAGATTTACAATCATTTAATACACATAATATATTTTATGCAATTATTTGGGTCCAAATGGTTGTCCACAAGATTTTTGATATATGTGCATATGTCACGAGATAATTTAGCTAAACTTTTTTTTTTTAAGATACACATCTAATGATAAAACAAGGTAATCCGTATTGTTGGTCGACAATGTATAACTTTACAGCAGAGATATTATAACATCAACATGAACTGGACACAAAGCCAAAACTGATATAAGTTCTAAATCTTCTGATTGGAGTTGGCTAGCTTGGGTATTTTCATCCATGAAAAGTGTAAATAGGAGGAGAATGTATTACCTGGTTTCGTGGACAGCGATAAAATTGCATGCCACAATTTTTACCAGTTTTAGCTGTTAGAATCAGGCAAGCTCCAGCTCCACAAGGACAATGAATGGATGGAAACAATGAATCAGACACAGAACTTTGGTTGCCCCCAGAAGTCATTCCAGTTGCAGCAGCATTGTCACACCATTCAAAGAAGCCACAGCCCCCACTCTCCTGTTAAATAATCCAAGCATGTAAAACAAACAAGCATAGTATTCATTCCCTTTATTGTCCAGATCTCGAGAGAGACAGCAAATTTTGAGGGGCAAAAAACCTTCCACAGAATTCAAAAGCATTAGCACTTTAAAGCAACTTTAAAATTATCTGTCAAAATGCATTAAAAAAATGCAGCAACTTTTTGAGGGCCTTTATTCAAAGCTATTCTTGATCAGCATATGATGAGTGTTGGAGCTAGAAAAGGAAATAGGGAGAATGCAGAGGGTAGAACACAAGAGAGAAGGAAGAAGAAGAAGGGTCAACCCAGTTCTAATCCTCAATCTTACCTATGCTTTAAGCATAGAGGCTGATTCAAATCCATGACCTCAAACCCATGACAAGTGAGCTTACCGTTGAGTCAAGTCGACCCTTCTATTCTAAACTTATAGTTGTCCCCTACTTCTCTCACTCAGTCGTTAAATACAAATAACCGATAACTTCCCACATAATTTATTTCCATTCTTGTTTATATGATTTGGGGAAAAGTTTAGGAAAAATTAGAAAGAGTTCCTACACTTACCTATCTAATATTTAGTACCGGAGGGAGTACCTAATTTCAGTACAAAATACCAAAAAAAAGAACCGAAAGGCTGATACATTCCACAGTAAAATACCGAAGGTGAGGAAGAGAGATAAACAGATATGAACAGAGGGGGAATTAGAAGAATAGGAAGCAGAGGAAGAGAGAATTAGTGTGAAAGAAAAAAAAAATCACAAAACTCACATAGCTAGCTGTCATAATTTCATTCATCAAATCCATATCATGTCCTATTTATAGAGTAAGGAAAGCAACTTTAACAATAAAATACTAGAAAACTCCTTAGCAATTTGTAGACAACTCATTATGAAGCAAATACATAAATAATACTCCCTCCGATCCTAAATATAAGATCACTTTCAGATTTCAATTTGTTCCTAAATATAAGCAGCTTTCTAATTTTTCTCAATTTTTTTCCAAATAAACCCTAATAATCCTTATCTATAATAAACAAACAAGAGTGATAGAGTGAGAATAAAGGTACTCTCTCCGGTCCTTATTATAAGTCACCAACCGCCTCTAAATTTTGGTCCTTAATATAAGTCACTAACTGACTCATTTATTAAATTTTTCCCAATATACCCTCATCATTGGAAAAAGAGATTTCTTTAATTGAATTGACTTTTCCTTCACTTCACTTTGGTTTCCCTCATAAAGATAGAGGATTAATGAAGAGAGAAAAAAGCTAGTGGGCCATAGTGATAAAGGTGGGAGTGGTAAAAATAGAAAACACAAATAAAATGAGACTAATTAAATGATATAACTTCGGTTAACTTCCATTTCGTTAACTCTCATTCCTTGTTCTGTACAATTTGGGCGGTTGGTGACTTATAATAAGGACAGGAGGGAGTATATGGTTAGGGTAGATTAGTAAAATCATGTGTTAATAACAAACTTAACTAGCATCCTTAATCTAATCAAATTAGGGAAAGTGATAGTGATATTTAGGAACGGAAGGAGTACTACTATAAGCTATTTGCTACTTGCTTATGTAGTAGCCAAAATAGAGCTGTAAAAGTAATTAAATTGGGGGGAAGAAGGAGACCTGTCTAAGAGGGCACTTGTAAAACTTGCGACCTCGATTTCTGTCAGTGTTGGCCGTTAAGACGAAGCAAGTTCCCACTCCACAAGGACAAGCCTTGTCAGACTCCTCCTTCCCCCCGAAATTACCAGAATGCCCTCCTCCTTCAATGCAATCGCGAGCCCAGTGGCCCGGCCTTCCGCATTTGAAGCAAGAGTCGCCACTGGAGCCCACCACAGTATTAGCATTATTACTATTATTAGTATAATGTTTGGGTTGTGAGGTTGGAGTTCCCTTCAGAGCGGCGGTGTAGACTCCTTCCTCCTCTTGTTGTTGTTGGTGGAGAAGCTTTGGGCGTTTGTTGGAGAGCACGGCGCTGGCGCTGGCCTCCACCTCTGCCAGCTGTGATAGGAATTCGTCGTCTTCGATTTCCACGGAGATGTCGGTTGGTCGTTCCATTTTCTTCATCTTCAACTTCTCCTGCTTAGCATTTTCACAACTGAGAATTTCTTTTTTTTGCCATGGCACAACTGAGAATTTCAAATGCAAAAGTTTGTTACTATTTGGATGGGCCAAATTACCATAGTGGTGGACTGGTGTTGGCAAAAAAAAAAATTATTGGTGTGTTTGGCTTTAGGAAAAGGGACTGACTTATATTTTAAGATAGCTCGACTTGTAAAAGAAATACTCCCTCCGTTCCTAAATATAGGACCTAGATGACTTTTTTGAAAAATCCTAAAAAAAGCAAAAAATAAGTTAATTATAAATTGATTAACCTAATTTTTTCTCTTAAACTAGTTTATTTTACCTATAAGCTAATGGATAATCTAAAAAGATATCAAATATATCATCATTTAATAACCTATTTCGCAACCTTAATCTTTCCAAAAAAAAGTTATCTAGGTCTTATATTTAGGAACGGAGGGAGTATTAAGTTTTAGGTTTGCTTATTTTTATGTTTGGATGAACTTTGAAAAAAGTGGCTTATTTTCCCATTTGACTTATAAACATGTTTGTATGATTTTTTATTTGAAAAGGACTTATTTTTAAGCTAGCTTATTTTAAAGTCTAGTAGAAAAAAGTTGGTTTATTTTCTTAAACAAGCTACCTTGAGTGGCTAGCCAAACATAGAAAAAGTCACACACCCAAAATAAGCTGGCTTATTTCTAAAAAAAAAAACTCGAGTCAAACACACTTTAGATTGTTAACATGGTTAACCATTTTTTTGTGGATGATCAAGGTATCACCCACTCGACAAGTGAGAGACTAATCATCTTCTGATTTGTAGGCAACTCAAAGGGTGAGACAGTTGGCCTAGGATATTTAATGCTTCTCCATACCCAACGTCTGTTAGAATCTTAAGTTTTGATGAAGACTAAAATATGAAAGAACAAGTTAAACACTTAGACAAGATTAGGTTAAAATAGAACCACAAGTAAGAATACAACCGGATGTGGATTTACTTCCGGATGGACTAGGACTAGCGCTCGCGGATGAACGTCTCATCCCCCAGCGGAAGCAAGTGAGTCACCTAAGTCATAACTCAGTCTAGAAACATTTAAGAGTATAAAATCCTTAAGACTAAGTTAGGACGCAACCGGATGCAGGAATGCTTCCGGATGCTTAGTGACTAGCGCTGACTATTGGCTTAGGTAACACTGAGCGTCAGTGAGTATCACACAAAGCCACACTCAACGTCCAGTAGGAGTGCTTCCGGATGTGGAATTGCTTCCGGAAGTAAGAGAACTTCCTAAGACTGAATGAACTCCCACTGCATGTGATTATGTACTGTTGTACTACACATCCCATAGCATGAGTAAATGACACACTAAGTCACTTAGGAAGAATTGGACTAAAATCAAATCCTAAGTTAGAATACAACCGGATGCAGAATCGCTTCCGGAAGACTTAGAGTAAAATAACGAGACTTACGCTGACTATTGAAATAGACATTCCCTAGCGTCAGTAGACAATACACTAAGTCAGAACATAGTCTTAGTAAGATTGCTTCCCATAGCAAACAAGCTTCCCACAGCATGTATAGTTCTTACTACACTTGATTATATATACTACTCTGTTGGACTAACAAGTATGTGCAGAACTTAGTTTTACTTCCGGATGCGAATGAGCTTCCGGATGCAAATACTCTTGTCACTGGGATTCAGAGACTAACACTTGCAGAGCAAGATTGCCGCTTCTGGATGAACGATGATCATCCGTCAGCAAGAGTACAAGAATCAACGTCACATACTCAGAGGTCAGAATGCTTTTGTCAAAGCAGAGTTGTCAGAGTTGCTTTTCAGAGATAAAGCAAGTCAACCCTGCTAAGCATTAATGAAGATGTACCTCTCAACGGTAACCTGGGATTAACGGCTATATTCAAACGGACATATTCTATCTGCCGCCCAAGCCTGAATGTTTTGAGGCCGAGTATAAAAGGAACATCTACATTCAGAAGAGAGGTTGGATGAACAGAGCCTATTGTCTGAGACATTGTATTCTACATTCCTCTCATCTTCTACTCTCTGATCTTAGATTTGTAACATTCTTAGAGAGTAATTCATTTGTACTTAAGTGAGTAACATCATCTATTCTTAGAGAGAATGATTTGTACTTAAGTGTTTATCACAATCAGTTCATAGAGTGAACATATTATCAAATCCTCTAATTGATAGAGGCTGTTCTAAAGCTTGTGTTTGAAGAACAGAATTATTATCTTACAAAAGTGAGGGAGAGCATTTAGAGGTTTTCCTAATTCTCCATAGGTTGCAAGTTAGCCCGCAAAACTTGTGGTTGAAAGGTTGCAGGTGATCCCGTTGTAAAACCTGTGGTTGTAAAGGTTTGCAGGTGAGCCCGTTGCAAAACCTGTGGGTTGTTAGGTGAACCCGTGCTCGTAAAACCTAAAGTGTAAAGGCTTTCTTGTGCCTGGTTCAAACAAGAAGTTTAGTGGATTGAAAATCTCAGGTGGAGCCTGGGGACTGGATGTAGGTCTGGAAGTGACCGAACCAGGATAAATTTGTGTGTGCTTATTCTGTTTGTTTAATCTATTCATCAAGCACCACACCACTAGATACTTACTTGTGCTTGGGGTAATACATCGTCACTCTCATCAAGCACAAGGATGAAATGCGTGGCTGTCACCCAAGAGGGGGGGTGAATTGGGTGGAGAATAAAAGCTTAATAATTTTCCCTTTTTGAAATCTTTACTCCTTGTGCTTGATGAGAGTGACGATGGATCATCCCAAGCACAAGTGAGTATACAGTGGTGTGGTGCTTGGTGTGAGATTTAAATAAGCAGAATATGCACAAGCGAGTTTATCCTGGTTCGGTCACTCCTAGACCTACATCCAGTCCCCAGGCTCCACCTGAGATTTTCAATCCACTAACCTTCTTGTTTGAACCAGGCACAAGAAAGCCTTTACACTTTAGGTTTTACGAACACGGGTTCACCTAACAACCCACAGGTTTTACAACGGGTTCACCTGCAAACCTTACAACCACAAGTTTTGCGGGCTAACTTGCAACCTATGGAGATTTGGAAAACCTCTAAATGCTCCCCCTTACTATTGTAATATAACAATTCTGTTCTTCAAGCACAAGCTTAAGAACAGCCTCTATTAATTAGAGGATTTAATGATATGTTCACTCTATGAACTGATTTTGATAATCACTTAAGTACAAATGACTCTCTCTAAGAGTAGATGATGTTACTCACTTAAGTACAATTGAATTACTCTCTAAGAATGTTGCAACTCTAGATCTGAGAGTAGAGGATGAGAGGAATGTAGAAGATAATACATCAGATAATATGCTCTATTCTTCCTACCATCTTCTGAATGTAGCTGTTCCCTTTTATACTTGGCTTCTTGGGCGGCAGGTTGAATATGAACGTTTGAATATAGCCGTTAATCCCATGTTACTGTTGAGAAGTACATCTTCATTAATGCTTAGCAGGGTTGACTTGCTTTATCTCTGAAAAGTAGTTCTGACACCTCTGCTCTGACAACAGCATTCTGACTTCTGTGTATGTGACGTTTACTCTTGTACTCTTGCTGACGGATGATCATCATTCATCCGCAAGGGGTAATCTTGCTCCGCAAGTGTTAATGCTCTGAGTCCCAATGCCAAGAGTCTTTCCATCCGGAAGCTCATTTGCATCCGGAAGTGTGACCAAGTTCTGCACATACTGGTTAGTCCAACATAGCAATATATATAATCAAATATAGTAAGAGCTATACATGCTGTGGGAAGCTTGTTAGCTATGGGGAGTAGTCTTACTTAGACTATGTTCTGACTTAGTGTATTATTTACTTTGAACGTTAGTCCTCTTAGTCTATGGTGTATCCGGAAGCACTTCTACATCCGGAAGTAAAACCACTGGATGAAGGATTTTGTTTACTATTACTCACTCTCGCTCAGTGTCCTTCAATCCAACAGTCAGCGCTAGTCACTACGCTATCGGATGCACTTTCACTTGACGAGGTAGACTTACTGACGCTTAGGGTTATATCTATTCTATCAGTCTGCGCCAGTCAAAATCTATCAGGAAGCAATTTCACTTGACGAGGCTGATTCACTGACGCTTGGGGTTATTCTATTTTGTCAGCCTGTGCCAGTCTAAGTCTAACAGGAAGCATTTTTACTTGACGAGGTGAAATTACTGACGCTTGGGGTGATATCTATCTTATCAGTCTGCGTCAGTCTAAGTTTACCAGGAAGCAACTTTACTTCCGGTTGAATCATAGCTTAGTCTTAGGTTTTGTATATCTAGCGTTCATGGACTAAGTTATTTCCCTAGTGAGTTACTCGCTGCCGCTGGGGGATGAAGCATTCATCCGCGAGCCCAAGTCCTATTCTATCCGGAAGTAAGTCCACATCCGGTTGCACTCTTACTTGGGATTCTATGTTCACCTATTGCTTTCTAAGTTCTTTCATATTTTAGTCTTCATCAAAACTTAAGATTCTAACAAAGGAGTCAGTTTTCAAAAGAGAATTTTAATTTTTATTCTGCCACCCAATTCACCCCCCTCTTGGGTGACAGCCACGCATTTCAACGTCAAGGATCGAACCCCAGACAATTGGTTAAGGGTGAATCGTTGTCACTCAACCACACACCCCAAGTTAACATGGTTAACCATTTTAGATGTGAACTTTCTAAGGTACTCCCTCCGATCTATAATATAAGAACCAAAATTTGAATAGTTTTGGTACAAAAAATATAATAGCTCGTCTCATTTTCTCTTATCATTTAATGCATTTTTTCTTACTTTGCCCTTAACTCTCTTTCTTATTTATTAATATTTATGTATTTCTGTCTCTTCAAAGTATCATAATAAATATAGGCAATATTGGAAAAAAAATTAAATCCAGACACCCAATTAACTTCTACATGTTTTCTTAAGAAGCGTTTTTTGTCGGCAAACTCTTATATTACGGACAAGATGGACTAGTTTTTTTTTACCATAATTATCTATGGTAGTTAGATGTTGAAGTATTAGTGATTTTTATTAACCACTAAGGGTTTGGATCAATTGCCTATGGGTAGATGTGCGAATTAGGGTCGGTCCCCTGAAAATATATATTTTTAACCTTGATAATTAACTTAATAGATGCTATGTGTTTATAAATTCAAGCTTCCCATAATTTACTAGTAAAGTTTGTTTACAAAAATAACAATATGCTCTTAATTAATTTGTAGAAGCTAGAAATTTGAGCCACAGTTTCATAAACATTAATATACATTCACTTGAAATTCAAGCCACAATTTCCTAAACATTAACACTAATACATTTACTAGAAATTTATGCCACATTTTCTCAAACATAGATGATATCTAATTATTGAAAAGGCCTTTTTCTTAAATATGAATACACACACATTTTTCATAATAAAAAGCACCAACCAAAAATAATCTTTTTTCTTAAATTATACTCCCTCCGTTCCTAAATATAGGACCTAGATGACTTTTTTGAATAATCCTAAAAAAAGCAAAAAATAAGTTAATTATAAATTGATTTACCTAATTTTTTTTCTTAAACTAGTTTATTTTACCTATAAACTAATGGATAATCTAAAAAGATATCAAATATATCATGATTTGATAACTTATTTCGCAACTTTAATCTTTCCAAAAAAAAAGTTATCTAGGTCTTATATTTAGAACGGAGGGAGTAATAAATACTTACCTAAAAAACACCAACTGAGTGCCACGCCTCTCTACCCCTTCAAACTACATGGGCTTTGATTCCTTAAGGGTATGTAGGCCCTAGGATTTATCCTAAGTCAAGTCCAATCATGTAAACTTTTTTTCCTTTTTTTTCGGTTTTTATTTTTAACTTATATATATATATATATATATATATATATATATATATATTGATGTTGTTTAGTGATTCAAATAAAATTAAAATTAAGTTTGTAGTTATTTTTAGATAATTAGTTTAGGGTAATCGTTTTTAAAAACGGGTGTTGTGGGGTGCCTAACACCTTCCTCACGCACAATCAACTCCCGAACCCTTCTCTTTTTAAAATTATTATTATTTTAAAAGGTTTTCCAAAATATCCTTTTAAAAATTTTGGTGGCGGCTCCATTTTTTTACATTCTAATAATTTTTTCCGAGTGTTACACGTAGTATATACATTACATATAACGAATGGTCAGCTTGACTAAGCGGTAAACTCGTTTACCTTGAAATATGAGGTCATAGATTCAAATTAATATCTCTACATAAAAACAAATGTAAAACTGCTTAGTATATTCCCTTCCCTAACACCCTTAACAAGTAGGGATCTAATTAGTTTGGCCCTTTTTATACATTACATATAACACTTAAATATATTTGACATTGCTCAGGACTAAAATTATGACACAACAAACTACATTCAAGCAATCCTTCATGACTAAACCAATGAAATCAAGGGAAAAGATCTTTGACATCACAAGAAATGAAAAGAATATATTCAGATAAAAAGTCACACAAATGAACATCATCCAATAAAGTTTAGTACAAAATATAACAAATCCGCACTGCTCACATGTTATTGGGACATATTGGTGACTCGTTACAATCCTTTCCTTGTAACCTCGCAGTGATTTCCACATTAAACAAGTCCTATAACAAAATACATTTTAATTTGTCGCTTATATGGATTTGCAGTTCTCAAATATATGAGCAGGGCATGAGGGCATATATAAATAGTAAATGCATTCAGACACAAGAATAAGATAATGTAATGTTTATACAAGATCACGCCAATCATTAATACCATAGCAATGGAACCACAATAATGTATATCGATACCCACTAGGTACAAGATAGATTACAGTCAACACTTTCTCAAGCACCAAACACTTCTTTGCTACAAGTATATCCCATGACTTCTGATGTTGCGCAAAATATTATTACAATGCAATCAAATGGATGCAAATCCTTTGTATATGGATGTTAATAATATTATGCACGATAACAAGACATTCCAAACAAAATTAAAGACCCTGATCAATAAGGTAATCACCAAGCCTTTCCACTATCATGTTGCACTGTCCAGGAGCCATTGGTTCATCATAAATTCCAATGATTAGGGCTTGGTTGGTCTTCTTAATAGTAACACCACCAGGACCCTGGATATAATGCAGGAAAATGCTAAGAGGATAACCATAATGAAAATCCCTGGCATATTAACAGAGTATTAAGCTAACAAGCTAGCCAAATGCAACTTCAAGTTTCAGAACTGAATCCAAAACTTGTCTGTTACCGAAGATTTGGAATCCACGAAACACTTGATGTCTGCTAATTATTGTGTTGGACATTCAATCGTTTCCAAACAGTACGCTCAAATATATCAATGTAAATGCATGACTACTGATGTACTTATTGATATGAAATGAGAAATAAATCTGAAAATAAACGCAGTTTAAGCAAGATTAATAGATTACAGATGCCCTGCAGAGGATATATATTTTGTTTATTTGCCTTCATGGATGAAAAGCTATGCTTTTTAGCATGCATAGTAGAGTTGCTCAGCATAAAAAAAAGTTTGTAGACCTCTGGAAGGTCTCAGCTAACTACTCTCACAAAATAAACTCCATAACTTTCTCAGGCAAGTCAATAGTGACATGATTGGATAACAGCTCACTCCACTATCCATTTAACAGTTCCACTACTATTAATAAACCAATAGTAAGAGGATGACAACAATATATTGTTTACCTTCTTCCCTCGAATGACTGCACCTGGTTCACCTTGAATCACCATATATTTAGTGCCACCAAGATATAATCCAGTTGGAGCAAGTGATCCAGGCTCGGTAAAGTCATTCATGATAGCTGTGATTTCCTCAGGCTTGAACTGATGCAATATTGACAAGGAATGCATAAGAACGTCAACTTGAACTATATCTAAAAGAATCTCACGGAATAAAGATTGAGACAGCAAGCAATGAGATATAAGCAGAGAAATCAAACACATTTTTATCTATGAACTACTGTCAGTTGGGTTTACTTCTTATCGGCAGTATCAAAGTCTGTAAGAACTTCTGTTTTTAGGGAAATAACCAGAGCAAAAAAGTGTTCATTGTTATTCTAACGAGTAAAAACTGCATTTCAAGCAACTAGGAGCCTTTTCTGATTGTATTGCCTATCTTCACAAACTTACCCTAGTGGGAAGAGTTTTCCCAAAATACTCCATTGGTCCAAAACATAGGACATATCTAGGGGATATAACTTTTCTCAAACTTCTCGCAAAATTATCCCTATAATAACATACAAGTAGGGGTAGGAATAGTCTAAGCCAGTCCAGGCATGTATCATAATTTGATCTGGTCTATGTTGTTGAAAGAAGGCCTAAACCTGAAATGTGGTTTTTTAGAGGCTATTTTTCAAGCCTGAGCCTATTCTATAACTTGGGTTGGTCTGGCTATTAGCCTTTTATGAGACCTGATAAATTAAACATAATGATGGGTGACATCGTTTCAACGAAGATGTTTAGAAAAATATAGGTAATATAAAACCTAAGAATTAATAGCAAATAACATCAACTAATTATAATGATGGGCAAAAGTGCTGATCTAATAATTAACTATTTCAATTTGAGCAAAAATAATAAATGACTATTTCACTGTACATAAATAATAACCAACTTTGTGACCGATGCAAAAATAATAAAATCGGTATTAGATGTTAATTTGAAGTTTTGTGGAACCTTTTTGATATTATTTTCTAAAGTAAAAATACTTTTTTACCCCTCACAATTAACACTCAACCCTTCTTCCTCCCGCCCTTCATCTTCCCATGCTAACAAGTATCAGCAAGGTTTTAATTGGGAGGGGTAAAAAGGTATTTTTCACTTTGAAAATAATATCAGAAAGGTTCCACGTAACTACAAATTAACATCCAGAACCGGTTTTATCATTTTTGCATCGGTTCAAAAAGTAGATATTATATATGCACCGCGAAATAGTCATTTATTAGTTTTGCCCAAACTGAAATAATTAATTATCAGATCAGCCCTTTTGCCCTTATAATGATATAATTTTTTATTTTAAAAAAATATTAAAATACTTAATAGGCTAGGTCTATGGGTTAGTAGGATTTTTTTTCCAAATCTAAGCTTGGCATGTTAAGCAAAAAAGGACAACAAAAAAAGTCTGAGTATAGGCCTAACTTGGAAATAAGAGTCTGGTCCATGGTCTTAACGATCTAGGCCTTAGACCCCTCATAACCGGACTCGATTATTCCCACCCTACAAGCAAGTGATGAGCCATGAGAATAAATGCAGTTGATTAGGGTATTTTGGTAATATCACATGATTTTAAATAAGTTTACTGAGTTTTGATTTATACGTCTTTATATTAGGACAGGAAGGAGTGATTAACTAAATATGATCAGCGGGTACAGCATGATTGAGAACATTAAACTGAAATGATGCGCTCTTGCCTCTCCTCTGCATGTAAATATCTGATAAATGAATGGCTCAAAAACAGAGAATTAAAAGAAAAATCCAAGAAAAGTGAAGGAATCAACCAAAAGAGGAAGCATAAAAAAGAATTAAGGTGAGATGAAGGAAAAGTTACCTGAGGGAAAGTGGCGCTCTGGGCCCAAACGCTGCCGTCTTGACCAAGAATAGCAGCAGAGCTGAGATGGTTTCCTTCCATCTCGCACATCAGGTGCTCATCCACGTACGTCTGCCACGACATCTTCTTCTTCTCTTCTCAACGATTCCTCTCTCTCTCTCTCTCTCTCTCTCTCTCTCTCTCTGCTTCTTTTCTCTGTGTTAGACTGTTGTTAGCCTTGTATTGTAGTGTAGCTGAGCTGCGTTGAAATCACGGAGATATATATATAGATATACTACCGACCTAACCGACCAAGATAGCTTTTTTTTTATAAGCTAAGGTTACAAAATAGTCTATTAAATTTTGATATATTTTTATATTATCTATTAGTTTATAAGTAAAATAAACCAGTTTAAAGAAAAAAATTAGGTAAATCAATTTATAATTAACTTATTTTGCTGTTTTTTAGTATTTTCAAAAAGTCAATTAGGTCTTATATTTAGGAGCGAAGGGAGTAATATATATTCTTTGAAATGATGCGGTTGTCATGGGCATTTACCATAATACCCTTACTCTGACCCCAAATTTGCCGAATCTTGGGGTTTAGAGTTTAAAGTTCAAACATATGAAAGTTTTCGAATATTACCTTTCACATATTTTGACTGATGAGAATGTTTGATTTTTTACTCTTGTGCAGTTGTGCCTACATTTCATTCTTTAAAAAGGAAATTTTACCCATGGAATTGGACTTGCCCATTATCTAATTGTATGACTTCTAACTCATAATCCACTAGATTTGAAAAAGAGTTGGGGTAGCATCAATTGCGAAGAAAATATTAGAAAGTCGTTTGAAATGGTTTGAACATATTCAAATAAGAGAATTAGATGAGTCATTAAGAATAGTTGATCAAATGACATGAAGTCTTTACAAAAAAGGGAGAGAGACGGAAGATAACACATACAAAATTATTCAATGAAATCTTTTGATTAATGATTTATCGTCAAACATGACTATTGATAGAACACAATGGTATCTTGCGATACATGTAGTCGACCACATCTAGTTGTAATAAAACTTTGTTATTGTTGTTGTATTTCTCCTCCACATTTTATTTCTTTTGTTACTACAGTTTTTTATTAAAACAAAAAAAAAAGTGTAGGTGTATATATGTAGGGTGTCCACGTCCTCTCGGTCCTGCCTCTCCCATCCCAGTCCACACAATTTAGTTTGGGAATTTCCTTTCGTGTAAATTTATCAAGAGTGGAACAGGGAAATTTCTCGAGCCGAGACAGGATTCGGGTTATGGGTCGGGATTCCTGGTCATATTTGATTTTGAAAAAAATAGTGTGCCACATATATTCTCCATGTTATTTAAAAAAAAGTGAGGTCATGTTCTATGTCCCAACTTAAGTTTAATAATTTATAAAATGTTCACAATTACATTGTTCCAAAGAGGCTAGATACGATATTATTATACATCTTTGATGATAGTACATTATTATATAAAATCTTTACAATGTTATATCAGTATCATATTGAAATATATATTGCTTAATATAATTTAGATAGAAATACTTTATCTAGTAATTAAATAGCCATATATTTAAAGTTTTAAAACAAAATTTGAATTAGGGTTTAGGAAGTACACTTTATGAAAGAAGTTTTATTTATGGAAAAGATAAAAAGTCCAAAATTATGTTGTAAGACCTGGATATTCATAATGGTGAAGGTACATATTTCCTACTCTTTTTCATAGTAATTTTTATTTTTCAAAACTTTTAAAAGTATAAATATGTACAAAGCATAATATTTAAAGAAAAAAGGTAGGTCTTGTTTCTTATATTCATTTCGTTATTCTCAAAAATCATATTGGTTGATCAATTTATTGGGAGGATTGATCTTATTGATTCAAATTTTAATTGATATATCACTCTATCTTTTTTAATTAAATAATTTGAGATTATAATAAAAGGTGGTGTGTGTTATTACCTATCAGGTAGCAGAACTCAATCTTTTGAAATGAAGTTTTTTCCCATTTACAACACTTTATTTTAATTTTGAGTTAAATATTTTGTTTAGAAAAAGTATTTATATGTCACCAAAAAGATCTCAAAATTCAATTTTACAACCTAACTTTTCTTTTAAAAATAACAAAAGTTGATTTTACAAATAATTCCAAATGAGGCATAAACTGATAGCCAAATAAATACGCTACCTATAAAATCATGTCGGATGGTTCACTCTTCTTCTTCTTCCTTTTATTAAGATGTAAGTTACACCGGTGGGGAGTGACATCGGTGGGTGTTTCCATCGCGGCGCTTGGGGAGACATCTTCGAAGCTAAGGCGCCTAGTCCCAGGCCTAAGAGCGTTGGGTTGGGCTAGGTGTCAAGAGTTAGTTGCCCTGCCCTTGGATGGGGTTGAGCCCAAACCCCTTCCTAAAATTTTCTTACCGAAAAAAAAGAATATATATAACAATTAAGCACAGCAGCATCCTCATTAACCACAATAACATCATCATTCTCATTAACCACTATATCGTTGTTAATTTAGTGTATGTGACATTGGTTGTCCTTTTGAAAATTTAGCAACTTTGATTGTTCTTTTACATATCCAGAGGTCTTTATTTATCTTTTTTCCTATTATATTCTTATGGCTTTAATGTATCACCTTATTTATCTAATTTAAAAATTATAAAGAATTAGTTAATTACTTAGTTATATTAAATACATGTGACATGATTTGTTAAAAATACTTTTTCATAACATTGAATCTTATCCTATATATATAAAAGCAATGAGCGGGTTACTATTCATCCTACAGTAACCTTCTTTTTTTATTTATGTCGAAGAATATTTCCAATGCAACTATCATTCAAAAGTGCTCCATTTTTATAAACTAGATTTTCATCACCCGGGCGCTGCCCGAGGGAGTAGCCTACGTCTATCAAACAGGTAAAGAAAAATAAATGAATGAAAGGTTACATATGGATTAAAAGGAATGTAAATGCATTTGCAAGGAAATTGTACAAGGAAAATAAAGTAAACTATAAACATGACACGTACCACAAAGTAAATGGTCAGATAAAGTAAATAGAGAGGGAAGGGTGAGGGTAAATGGGGTTAGCATGAAAATAATGCAGCAAATCAGAGTGAGCAGACATCTGGTTAGGGTGAAGAAGGGAGAAAGGTTTGAAATTTTAATTATGAGAAGGTAAAATCTTCCCCAGTTGTTGATGGTAGAGACCGCTTTGATTAGGTTAAATGAAAAAGAAAAATTAAATAAAAAAAGAAACTAAACTAAAAGAGTAAGCAAAAGAGACAAAATAAGCAAAAAGGCAAAAATGAGCACTGTTAAATAAACAGTAATAAATTCATTGGCCTTATATATACTTCATCTGTTCCAAAATATATGATTACTTTCTAATTGTTCCCAATTTTTTATGAAATTAATCATAATAATGTTTATCTATAATAAACAAATAAGAGAGGAGTGTAGAGATAAATATATATGTCTAGAATAAATTGTTAATATCATGTGCTAATATTTAAATTAACTAACAGTCGTCATCTAACCAAATTAGAAAATATAACCTTATATTTAGGAATGAAATGGATACGCGGTAAAATCCAAAAAAATATTACTTTAATTTAATATTGCATCTTTTGATCAAAAAAAAATTTAATATTGCATCTGAGAAAAGTAAATAAAAACCAAATGAATAATTAGATTTAATTAAATTTTGCTAAAAACTAAAAGAGAGAAAACTGTTACTTTTGAATAGTTTATCGTGTTCAGGCTTATCTCCACACAAATTATCTCTAGAAGTTGGGGCTCCCAATATCTTGCTTAGAAATATTGATCAAGGATTAGGTTTGTGCAATGGAACTCGCTTTCAAGTAAATAATTTGTGTGAAACTGTTATTGGTGCAATCACACTCAATGGATCTCATCCTAATCAAAAGGTTCTAATACCTATAGTGAATATGAACCCATTAGAGAATCGATGACCTTTTCAAATGCAGAGAAGACAACTTCCTGTTGTAGTTTCTTTTACAATGAGCATTAATAAAATTAAAGTTAAAGTCAATCACTGAAACAAGTTGGTCTTTACCTACCCAAATTTATATTTGGTCATGGGCAGCTTTATTTTGCTTTATCTTGAGTTAAAAGTGCTGATGGTTTGAAAATTCTCCTCCCCAGGCCAATGAAAATCACCAGTGATCCACTAAGACCTTGGATATTGTCTACAAGGAGATTTTATAGAACATTAGCCCTTGATTTCATGGTTTACAATGACTTTGTCCGCCTTGCTAAATTGTTATACATTGGTGGTACTTTCCTTATATTTCCTTCCCAATCCAACTTTAAACTAAATGTATATTTGTTTGTCCCTTAAATTAACCGTTATCTTTTTGATAGTTTGTCATTGTTTATTGATTTAGAGTAACTGCCCCCGTGCATCAACCCCAGGGGATTCAAATATAGTTATAGGGAAAAGATAAATAAAGACTCTTTGATTAGCAAAAGGACAATTGATACATCGAATTTCATGAAACATAGACTAGTATAGTTGACTGGAATGTTTAATGCAAAATTAAATGGAAAATTTTAAAAAAAAAACTGTCATACACATTTTTCTCTTTTACCAGAATTTGATAATGAATATTAAATTCTTTAAAAGTAATACTTTTTTTGATTTCTCAAGGGTATCCCACCCGCGTGTCAAGTGGGACTAATCCTTCGCTGTTCTGAAGTCCCATGTAGGGGGTAGACAGCTGGCCTGTAAATTTGCTCCATTCACAAGGGCTGGGGATCGAACCCCCAACCACTTGTTTAAGGGACGAGAGTACTTACCACTCACGCCAACCCGCCAAGTTAAAAGTAATACTAACTTTGGCTAAAAGAATTAAAAACATGCTTTAACTAACTACATTGGTATTTCTTAATGCCATTCTGGTAACAATCAAAGAGAAATAACTTGATATTCCCATACTAGATTTTGGGATGAAAAATTCAGTATTCCCTTATAAAAATTTAGTATTCCCTTATAAGAATTCAGTTTCCTTTATACCATTTTGATTTTTGATGACGAAGAGGAAGATGTTTTAGGGCTTTTGGACATTTTCTTATAATTTTGCATTAGACAATTCAGTCAATTGTATTGTACTGATCCATTTTTATTGAAATCCAACATACTCCCTTTTTTTTTGGTTACCAAGGGTATCCCCACCCGCGTGTCAAGTGAGACTAATCCCTCGCTGTTCTGAAGTCCCATATAGGGGTAGATAGCTGGCCTGTGAATTTGCTCCATTCGCAAGAGCTGGGGATCGAACCCCCAACCACTTGCTTAAGGGACGAGAGTACTTACCACTCACGCCAACCCGCCAGGTTATCCAACATACTCCCTTTGGTCCCTAATATAAGAGCCCAAAATTTGAATGGTTTTGGTCCTAATGAAATAGAAGAACTCATCTCACATTCTTTCCTCATTTAATGAGTTTTTTCCTACTTTACCCCTCACTTTCTTTCATATTTATTAATGCTTATGTATTCTCTCTTTTAAAAGTATCAAAATAAATAAAGCTTCATCAGTAGAGGGTTCCCTCTCACCAGTGGCTAGCATTTTGTTTTGTGTTGAAGGCGGGTCATTCTTAGAAGATCATGTTTTGGGGAATATATATACTACACTAGAGGAGTGATGATATTTTTTATCAGAAAATAGAGGAGTGATGATATTTTTCATCAGAAAATAGAGGAGTGATTCACTATTCTTAATTCGAGTTATATCATTTTTTATTAGTGATTTACAACATCACTTTGAATTGCGAATTTCATACTACACCTACCTTATTAATTAACTACGAAATTCGTAATACAAAGTGTTATAAGTCAAAAAAGAACTCTGAATGTCCAAAAGGATAAGTAAGAAACTCAAATTTCTAAAAGAATAAGGGATTCAAATTTCCAAATAGAAAAATTAAGACCTCCACATGCTTCAAATAAGATGAGTTACTTTCTTGTCCTTTTGGAAATTTGAGTTCTTTACTAATCCTTTTGGACATTTAGAGGTCTTTATATATCATTTTCCCAAAGTAAAATGACATGCTTCAAATATTTACATTTAAGTAAAATGCCATATTTCAAGGACTTTACGACAAGAGGTGGAATTTACTACAACATTTCTTATTAGCGGTCTACAACATTTTCTTGCAAATATATTATATTTAGAATTATCAAAGTGAAAGGACATGTGTAGTATAAGCATAATTTATTCATTTTTCAACACTTGAAGCAGGTTTAACCATTTCATAATACTCGTTTATAACACGTTTTTGTGAATTTCACATTTAGATTTTTCAAAGTTAAAAGACATGTTAAATGACTAAAGGTGAATTTTGTTACACTACTTAATCTTACCAAGTGTGCAATCCACAAAAAATGTCATCAGTGCTTAATATGAATATTGATGAAATTCACTTCAATATATGTGCTTTTTACCTCCAAATTATCTTGTTGGATTGTGTGAATACTGTGAATACAACCTCTTGAAGCTTCGAGTTATTTACATATAGCACATTTAACTTTAACTATGTGCATGTGAGTTGTGAATAATACCATCAGCAGGGGTTTTATTTGGATTAATGTAACAGTTTAGGGAGATATATAAAATTTTCAAAATTTAAATAGATTATATATTGCATATTATATGGTTTAGGGGAAAAAACGTATACTAATTCCACCAAATAATTGCACAAAAATAAAAGGAGATGGAAAAAACAGTAGAAAGTTGGGGAATGAATGATAATCGAATATTGGAGGGAAGCATCTTTAGACTTTAAACATTGACTAAAGGGGATGGCTTTTCAAAGATACACATAATATTGGTTGTAAAGATAAGTTGGAGCAGCTGGCCCATCAATTTCCCCACTTTAATCTTCCTTTTTCTTTTCCTTTTTTTTTAAAAAAAGTTTATGATTCGTATGTGTTTGATAGATCTTCTCCATCTTCTAAACATGAAAGGTTCTTTTCAATTGCATTTCATCAATTTGGGACAATAATGCACATAATTGGAAATCAATCAGTGTCTTCGATCAATAACAAAGCACATGCATTAGTCATCTACCTATATTCTCCTTATTTTCCTTTTATTTTGTTCAATGATGGAGTTAAAGGAATCTGTTGGCATTTTTCCATTATCATCCATTTACTGTGTAAACGATACTGTATTTATTTAAAAAATAAAACAGTGAAAATTAGCCAAAATATTACAAGAAAGAAAAAAAACCAAAAGCGTCAAAAATAACAAAATGGAAATGAAGTATCCTTTAATAATGGTAGCTTCAGTGTTCTTCTCTCTTCCAAGATCAATAAACCAATCACAATAGAATATATTATGACTATCTTTGATTAAATCCCAATTTTCATGAAGATTTCTACTTCCTATTAATAATAAGTTTAATGGTATCTTGTTATAAAAAAAAAAGTTTAATGGTATCTAAAAAATCATTTCTCAAGTAAACATGTCTTTGATTCTCACATCCCAAGCCTTTTTACGACAAAAAGACGCACCCAAAGTTCCTCATCAAAGGATCTCTTCATGTGTATTGAGAATGAAGATTTAATATCCCAAATTCTCTAAAGCTTTCAACTAGTTAGTAAATGAATACTAAGAAATATGATTAGGGCTATAAGGAAATAAATTATTTTGAGTATAGTGATTAACTAAATAAAAACTCAATTTGTTTAGGATTGTAAATCCTATGTACCAAATTTATTATTATTATATGCATTGTGACTTTTGACATATAGTGAGAAAAATTAAAAATGGTATCTGTGTGGAAATAGTGGGCACATTATTTATATTAAGTCAAGAGAATTTAAATTCTAAAAGTAGGATTTAAATTAATAAGAAAGAAAGAAATAAAGATGAGGAAATAATGTATATGTGGCAAAATTTGAAGTTTCCATGGCATTGTTAAGCAAGTGGTGCCAAGTTAGAATTATTCTTTTCAATGATCCTTTTTGCATGAGAATACATGTGTCCAAGCCTTCTCATAAATCGGAGATTACCAAATTTTTTTTTGGACATAGAGATTACCAAATTTAAATAAGAGATTACCAACATGTTTCTATCCTTCTGGTAAGATGTTTGTACTCCCTTATTGGAATTTGCCAATCTATTATAAGATGTTGGTAATCTCTTATAAAAGTTGAGGGAGGCATAGGATTTATAGATTTTGAAGCTTTTAAATAAGCGTTACTTGCTAAACTTGGATGGAGATTTATATAGGAACCTGATTAGCCTTGGGTCAGGATTTTAAAGGCTAGATACTTCCCCAAATGCAGTTTCTTTATTAGCAAATCTTGGTAATAGAACATCATGGTCGTGGCAGAGCATCTTGGAGGGTAGAAGAGTGTTACAAGGAAATGTATTAGCAAGTATGGGCAATGGGAGAACTGTAAAAGTTTGGGGTGATCCATGGGTTGTTGAACTTCCAGGTAATAAACTTATTTCCCCCTATATTCATGAGTCTCTGAAACAATTAAGGGTGGCAAATGTATTGACGGATTGGGGATGGAATTTGAGTTTAATCGATTGTGCAATTTGTGACCTTGAGAAACAAGCCATTATTAATAACAGTATTAGACCTTTTAGTTGTGTTGGCAAATGGGTTTGGATAAGAGGTAAATCTTCCTCTTATACGGTAAAGGAAGGCTATAGATGTGCTTTAACCATGCTGACTTGTGATTGGGATGGCCTGCTAGGCCTTCCTCCAATTTTCTACAAGAAACTTGGAAGATTGTGTAGAAACTAAAAGTCCCTAACAAGGCTAAGTTTTCATGTGCAGACTGTTAGCAAATGCAGTGCCAACTTTCTCTAATTTGGATTGAAGGAAGTGTATGGCGAGTTGGTGACTAATACATGCCCAATGTGTCATCAAGCAAATGAAACACCTCAGCATCTATTTTGTCTATGCTCGGGATGAGGAAGGTCTGGTGATGAGGAAGGGCACATAAATATTTAAGTTTGCCACATGTTTTGGTGAGTGATGACCCGACAGAGGATGATGAGTGAAATAGTCAAAAATATTAATGGTAATTGATACTTTTGCCCCAGCTTTGAAATTTTATTGGTAGTTTTGCTCCAAAAACTTTTAAATGGGTATTGTTGCACATTCGTGACAATTACATGAACCTTTTTGCACTTTACCCCATTAAATGAATAAAACTGTTTTCTCTAGCAAAAAAAAAGGAACAAATTGTACATAAAAAATACTCCCTCCGTTCCTAAATATAGAACCTAGATGACTTTTTGAAAAATCCTAAAAAAAACAAAAAATAAGTTAATTATAAATTGATTTACCTAATTTTTTCTCTTAAACTAATTTATTTTACCTATAAGCTAATGGATAATTTAAAAAGATATCAAATATGTCATCATTTAATAACCTACTCCCTCCGTTCCTAAATATAAGAGCACTTTGACTTTTTTGGAGAATCCTAAGAAAGCAAAATATGATAATTAAAAATTGATTTTCCCAAATTTTTTCACAAAACTAGTTTATTTGACTTATGAACTTACATATGATCTAATAATATTTAAAATATGTTATGATTAAATTGTTTATTTTGCTTTTTTAGGATTCTCCAAAAAAGTCAAAGTGCTCTTATATTTAGGAACGGAGGGAGTATTTCGCAACCTTAATCTTTCCTAAAAAAAGTTATTTAGATCTTATATTTAGGAACGGAGGGAGTAGTTTGAGATGTCGAATGCACTTACCCAATATTTGGGCCAAAAATGAGCCATTACTGGGCTACAATGCCCGTGCAACTGCAATCTAATCCTGCCCACACCTGCACACCTCTTCCAGCAAAACCAAAAAAAAAAAAAAAGGAATGTTCTGGGTCATCACCACGATTCACAAATCACCATCATCAGCATACAAATTTGTTTCGCTGACGAAAATCTAGCACGCCAGTTGTTCCTTTGTTTCTTTGGTCAATTACATACACTACAACCTTTGTTTCATATTCGTTCCTTCTTCTTCTCCTGCGTGATCTGAAATTACTCATTACCTTCTTCATCGCAAATGTCTTCTCCCGCCGAGTATGCTCTCTTCTTTTTTCCCTTTCTGTTGCATTAGTTAGGTGAAATTCTGGTATGAATTACAAGTTATCTTTCTCATACAATGTAATTCGGCTAATTCTGCTGCAATTTTCCATTTTGGAGCACATGTAGACTCACGTTGTGTGCAAATCATTTGGGCGTAATTTATACAGTAATCTTTATTTAATTAATTACTTCAGTTTTTGGAAATGTTGACCCTATCATTATTGCTTATTATAGCTTCATTTTGAATTATTAGATCAGCTTGATGTTGCCAGGGCGATTCTAAATGTATGATCTATTTGGGAGAGTGAGGTTGTTCCAAAATTTAAGACCTTTTTCAAGTTTTCTCAACTTTTCCCTTGATATCCTATTCAAACTGAAGGGCCGGCTTATCTCAACGGTAAGCTCGCTTGCTGTGTGGGTATGCGGTCCTGGGTTCGAATTAACCACTGTGCAAAAAAAAGTAGAGGTTTGACTGCCTAGTATATTCTCTTCCCCAGCACCCTCACCTAGTGGAGACTAGAACTGGGTTGGCCCTTTTTATATCTTATTGTAACTCCCCAATGATGATGAATAAGCAAGAGATGGGTGGTAGGAAATGAAGTTAGATGGTTAAGATGATATGTTAATATCATGTGATTTTAACTAACTTAACTGGCTTCTTTATCTGATCAAAATAGGTAATTTTGTCTTGAATTCAGGAACGGAGGGAGTATAGTCGTATTTATGACTATGAAAAGCGTATAACATTTTTAATTTGATCTCCTTTCAGATTTTATCAATCTCTTCCACCCATAAGCAAGGCTTATGGCACACTTTGCCTGGTGGCTACTACAGCTTTTCAACTTGGATTGTATAATCCATTACATATTGCATTACTGTATGACAAGGTGCTCTACAACTTTCAGGTCAGAATTCCATGGAATATTTTAGTTTGATGAGAAAATATTTTTACTGTTACTGCTCCCAAAAGGCAAAATTAATTGTATTTATTCTTGGTCTTTATTTGATTAAATTCTACCAGTGTGCCTCAAGGTTTACTAATGTTTAAGTTATAACTTGATTGTGGTTAAGCTTCGGTTAAGTCTGATGATTGATTTGTATAGCTGAGGCCACTTAGTAAAATAAGTTTGTAACATCAGTTGAACTATTTAACATTTCTCTTTTATATTGCATATTGTAGGTCTGGAGGCTGTTCACAAACTTCTTTTTCCTTGGAAAATTCTCTATCAATTTTGGGATTCGTCTCTTAATGATGTAAGTATCCCCATGATTAGATACATGATATACCATCTTCTAGTGTATTAAATTGGGTTTAGAAGGATAAGAGGAGGTAAATTATATTTCTCATAATTTATTCTCACAATGTCAGAGCAAGGTATGGCGTCCAACTTGAAAAGGGACCCTTTGACAGGCGAACTGCAGACTTTTTATGGATGATGATATTTGGAGCTTTTACTCTATTGGTATGTAAGATCATTTCAATATACATTTTTCGTTCTGTTTGCTGTTTGATTGTGTGAGAATGGATTGCATATTTAATCTATATTTCGAACTTCGAATATGATTTTGTTACATGATTTCTCTAATCGGGCATGTCATTCATACTCTTAACAATTTCGCACTTTAAGTTAGGCTCTCTGTCTCATCTGAATTCTTGCCAAGTGACGTCATTTTAGAGGATTGGGTGTAAAATGATTTGTTTATGCATGAGTTAGTATGAAATATTTCATAGAAGAGGTTGGATAACATCAATATAATGGAGCAGCGATAAACATTGAGGACAAGTGTCAAGAAAGTAAAAAAAATCCTTCAACTTTCTGGGAAATTGTTCACTGGAGACAACAAAGAAACTAGAAGAACATTTCAGATAATCTAGTTTTATATTTAGTGAAACAAAGACATTATAAGATACTGGGCTTAATTGTTGTTGAATGATTACAACCTCTCTTCCCCAGCCTTAGTTATTATTCCATTTTGTCTTATTTCACACTTTTCTGCTTACATTAGGTTCGTTTTGCTTTTGCCTTGTATCTGGACTACAGGTCTTGTCTTTCATTCCTATTTTTCAGTCCTATTTCTTGGGAATATCACTTGTTTTCATGCTTCTTTATGTTTGGAGTAGAGAATTTCCAAATGCCCAAATCAACATATACGGACTCGTTTCACTTAAGGTATTTTCATTCTTTGTCATCTAGAAGAAACAATAGTTCTCTTTTTTGCTTTTCATCATTTGTAAACTCGCTAGATCAAATCTTGCTGAATCTAATAACAACTTCACATGTTATTTCATCCAGGCTTTCTATTTCCCCTGGGCAATGCTTGCTTTGGATGTCATATTTGGCTCACCTCTAGTGCCAGATCTACTGGGTATCATTGCCGGGCATTTATACTACTTTTTGACAGTGTTGCATCCCCTTGCTGGTGGAAAGAATATTCTAAAGACTCCAATGTGGGTGTATCCTTACTGCCTTTAGCACTTTTAAAGTGGTTGTTAAATTCTATAATGGTAAAAAGTATTTCTATCTAAAATATTTCTATTTTATGCTGACATGAAACGCAACAAAACAGCCAAACACCCTGCCCCAAAAATGAAATCACTGAAAAACAGTTGAAATAGGATAAAACATCAAAAAGCAAGTAATGTCTGTGTTACACACTCATATCCGTCATATTTAAGATATTTAGATTTTGGTTGTCTGTGTCATCAATATGCTGCCATCTTTTAGTCCATGGTTCTGTGAGCCTTGCATAAGCATTAGTTGTTTATATTATTCTTTGCATTTTAAGCCCTATTTACTAGTAACTAAAAGAAGTTGAATTATATTAATGAGTTGTTGGTTGAACTGGTAAGTGTGCTACAACTCCCGTAAGGATGAAAACGCGTGTTCGAATCCCGGGAAGCGCTCTTATTAGGAGAAGGGATAACCTTGCCTATGTGGGCAACATTCCTACCCCTCGAGTCCGGATTAAACCGGGCGGTGATTAACAAAAAAAAGTTGATTTATTAGACAAGTGCTATTTTGTCGAGTCATTAGCTTCCATAAGGTGGCATATTGATCAAAAGCTGAGGTTAGATTTGTTGTGTTCTTAACTATTATTTCAAAGACATAAATTGGTTGCAAAGTGGGGAATAGGAGCACAACCAGTGTACCGTGGCCAGCGAGCAACTCCTGCCCAGCCAGAAACGAACACGGGGACTGCCTTCAGAGGAAGATCCTACCGACTTAGTGATTAGAGGGAATCAATTCTCCCTCTACATTTTGGCACTTCTGCCCTGATTGGGCTATGAAGATATTAAAACCTTCATAGTTCAAAGGGAATACTAACGAGAAGGATCAGTACATGAGCCATGAGAATTCATGCAAGCATACTTTGTTTGGGGGCTGCCCCTTTATAATTTCAAACATCAGGATATTTTATGGCCGAGTTTTGAAGGTAGAAAAATGATCGAGAAAATCTTACTATTGAGTTTATTGATGACTAATTCTTGCTGAATTCAAAAGTCTTCATGTGCTTCACTTTTGCTGAATTCTCTGCAACTCTTACAGCAGAAAAGAGCAGTTTGTCTATTTCAATTTCCTAGTGCCTCACTTTTAACTCGATAATCCTAGGATTATCCAATCTATAGACTTTATGCAGTGTGATAGGAAATGTAATTATTATAGTGGAAAGAAAGATACTTAGAACTAGGGCTACACAAGACGGGCGGATCAGGCTAATTATATATGCTCTAATCGTGTTCAGCAAATTTTTTAGGGTAGCTTTTTCGGCCTAAAACCTAGCTTGGTCCTGTTTGGCCTAGACCAAAATAAGGCGGAACATATCCTCCGAGGGTTACTGGTCATGTACTATTTGTCTTAAATAATTTTAATTATAAGAAAAACTAATGAGAAAAAATATGAAATAAGTTTTTTTTTTACCAATAAATATGAAATAAGTTAAGAATTAATGAAATAAATAAAAAGATAAAATAAATGAGGTGAAATAATTAATCAAATATTCTTATGAGGTTTTAAATGTTAATATGTTAGATATTATATGATGTATTTTTCAATTGGGAAAAAAATAAAATTTTTTAATCAGAAAATAATAGTATCACTAGTTGGGCTAGGCCGATAGTTCCACGAAGCTATGTCCATGTCTTGTCCCGCTTGGTAGTCGGTTTTTGTCACTTTCATGTTCTATAAGGCTATCGGGCCAGAATATTTGCTCGCCCCTTCTTAGAACCACTTACACATTCTTTTAGCAAGTAGCTAACGACTTACTTTTTTTTTCTCCAGGCTAACAACTTAGAGTATGTTTGGTTGTGTGAAAGAAAGTAAAGAATTAGAAATGGAAAGGATAAGAGATGGAAAGTAGGGATAATGATGAGAGAGTAAAGTTTGTGGGCCCCACGATAATTGTGAGATGTAGAGAGAAAACTTGTGGGCCCCGAGATATATATAGATGACCATATTACCTCTTAACTATTCAATTATTTACATACCACTTTCTTTGATTTATAACAACCAAACAAGCCATTACTACTCGGCCTTGTTTAGAAGAATATAACAGGTGGGAAAAAAACTCACCTTAGCTTGTGGAAAAAGTTAGCAATAAACAACAGATATTTACCCTCCTTCTAGGTGTCAACCATCTAAAGGGCAAAACATATCCCGCCAAAATCCAAGGTTTTTAAAATTAAAATTTAATACATAAAAATAAAAATAAAAATAAAAATAAAAGTAAGAAATTTAGATTTCAAAGGTAAAATTTAAATTAGAAACTCAACTAAACTAAAATTAGTTTAGTTAAACATAATTTACTCAAATTTAATTAACATAGTTTATTATATTTAATATTTAATTTAATTTATGTTAATTTACATATTAGTTGTTGATTAATATATTTTGAAAGATATTAAGTTAATTAATGAAGTTAAATAATATTAATATTATTAATCTTAAGTTAAAACCAAATTAAAAAAGACATAAAGCTTATCTATCCATTGGATAAAAGGGCCACCGAAACGAAACTGAGTCGAAAATCATGAACAACTTCGAAAATCATGAACAGCTCGGCACCGACCACTTTGAGACCTAGATAACACACAGTGATAATAAAAAGGGAGTTGTAATAAAAAAAAGGGAGTTTAATAATCAGTAGTATTAATTAGTCATTATCTTTTTCACGAAAAATGTAACCCCAGCCCAATAAAACTTGAACTCACGTATACAATAAAATCCCCATTTCAATTTACTCGAAGGGGCACTCAGAAATGACAACACGCACTACATTGGAAAGACTTATTTCCTTAAGACTTTAAATTCTCAATTATAATCAGCGTAGCACATGATTTGTCTTTTCACTTTAATTTTTTTTAAGAAATAAATTATACTATAGATTATTATAAGTTATAAATTATAGATTATAAATCATATTATAAATTACATTATAAATCATATTATTTAGTGTTACACTTCACAAGTAGGTAGTGTATAAGCAAGTGCATCACATCCTCCTCCTAGTCGGTAGTCTCTAAGCAAGTGCATCACATCCTCCTCCTGGTCGCACCCCAGGGGCATATATAGGGCCCTTCTATCTAGTCTCCGACTCACTCTGAGTTGAGCCATTTAGACTCTTCTATGAGCTACCAATCACACGAAAAACTTTATCTTCTTTGGAATCAACCATCTCCAAATTTGTCTTCATATATGCTATCTAAACTCCTTGCTATATCTGTAAAAAGAAAATGATATGCAAACTTAACAAAAAAACAACCGTCAGTGGATGGTTTCCAATAAAACTTATCCTCCTCTCCCCATTTTTTCATTCTGGCTGCCGTTACAACAACTTACACACACACATTAATGTTAGTAACATTTAGGTGGTTAAACGCTTCTAAAGACATGAAAATATCTTTGCTTAAAAAAAATTGGAAAAATAATTAACTATTAAATATATCATTGATAAATTATCGTAGCAATAGAATGACAACTTATATTGGTCGATAAGAGAATGACAGCTTATATACCTTAGCTATTGGAACATCGTATTGTATGCACATTTTCTTTAAGTTGAAAGGCAAGAGCAATTCCTGATAAAAAAAAAAAGCCAAGAGCAATGACTCAAGCCAATGTATTATTGAGGGAATGAACGAGAATGAATACACCGTGGATTGGCAACATTACCAATTTACCATGGATCACGCTTCTAGCTAGTGGCAATTTAACTGAAGCCCAATTGGTTGACTCTGCAATATATATAAAGTAACTATAACCATCACGTGATGGAGGCAAATGATATCAATAAACACTGGCTATAATGCTGGAAAGTACAAATAGAAAAACATTATATAGCATTCATGTTTGTTGCTAGAAGTTAACGTTTTTGCAGATCTTATTGCATCATAGACAATTAACTAACTTGTATGGGTATGTAAGTCTAAGTATACAATTATAATATCTGACAAAAAAAAAAACATACAAATAATCAAAATTCAAACCTCTTTCTTTCACTTGTCTTTTTCAGTGTAGGCAATTTTTGCACAATGAACATGTGCCTTTATAGATGTTGGTGTTCAAAACATAAAATGATGCCATACCTGAAATTCAGGTTAAGATACAATATACCTAATAAAATTATGTCAAAGAAATACGGCTGATGCAAGGGAAATATTAAATTAAAAATTAGACGTACATGTACAACAAAAATTAGCATACTTTTCCTTATAGTACTTCTTGTCTTCTTTTATATATGTAGTAGTTCGCCCATCGTTAAGTATTAGCATAGAGTTTCCATTTAAATACAATCTACCAAATATTATATAAATTTTCCATGAGAAATATGTACATTTTTTACCTGCATGAGAAATATGTCCATATGAGTACTTCATCACTACCGTAAGAAACATATATTGGAGTTTATTTTAGTTTTTTTATATAAAATGACAATTTCATTCAACCTAGTGGGTTGACGTGAATCATAAATACTCTCGTCCCTTAAAATCATAAAAAGATTAAACATAGTATAACATAAAAAGTCATAAGCAACCAAGGGCCTTGTAGCCCAGTCATATGATATCTCCCCTTTAGGTGGGAGGTTGCGGGTTCGATCCCGCTTGTAACCTCAAGCCGTTAGTGCTTGCCCCTTTGAATAAAAAAAAAGTCATAAGCAAACTTGTAAAAATATGAGTTTATTGTAGTTAGTACCATGGTACGAAAACCCGGACCGGCCCGGCCGGTCCAACCGGGAAACCTGTCAACCGGAGCCAACTCCGGTCCGGAAGCCTCCTAACCTGGTCAAGGATCTAAGGCGGGATATTCCGGTCAGACCTGACCGGTTGACCCGCGAATCGGTGGCCGGACCTGGGGCCCGCTTTACTTGGCAAAAAAAAAATTACAGACATATATCAGTGCTGCTACACGGCGGACGGACGGACAAACAGTGAGGCAAAGATGACGAAATTTCGGTGAGATCTGATTTGTGTGAGGTTTTAGGTCGGAAAGGTGATGTGAGGTTAAAGAAGTGTAGAAGTGAGGAAATGAAAAAGGTGGCCAAAGTGTTTTGGTGAAGGAGAACGAAGAAGAAGAGAAATGAAAATGTTGACTTGTTGTGCGTGTGGCTGTGGCTCAATGAAGGAGGAGGAAGAGATGTAAGTTTAAAAAGGGTTATTAGGTTTTGAGGCCATAGAAAATTACATTAGTGCCCCTCCTTTCTTTTTTTCTTTTTTTTTTATTTCATTAGTGCCCCTCCTTTCTAATGAAGTTAAGTGTTAACCCTATCCTTCTTTTGAATTAAAGTTTTAATAATTTCATTATATAAAATTAGTATAACTTAATTCTTAAAGATATTTTACTTTCTTAATTTATTAATTAATTACTATATATATACACATATTTATTCATTTTATTATTATTTTAATGTGACCGGTTGAACCACTGGTTGACCCTCGGTTAAACCTTAAACCCTTGACCCTCTGTCATAGCCGGGTCGACGCCCGGTCCGGGTTTTAATACATTGGTTAGTACTCCCTTTGTTTCTAAATATAAAATCACTTTCATATTTCAATTTTTTCCTAAATATAAGATTATTTTCTATTTTTTCAAATTTTTCATAAATTAACCCTAATAATACTTATCTATAATAATAAACAAGAGATGAAGAGTGAGTATAAAGATATATATATATTTATGATAAATGGGTAATATCACATGTTAATAACTAACTAATATCTTTAATATAATTAAATTAGCTAAAATGATCTTATATTTAAGAACGGAGGTAGTGTATATGTAATATTATATTGGAAATCACTTTAGTGTTACATAAATTTAAGAATGTCTTACTGTCTTATAGTATGGACCAACGATAGAAACCTTCTTAACATTTTTTCATACCAAATTCTGTTACGGATATTTTGAAGTAAATTATTACATTTTTTTAATTTTTTTATTGAGTTGTTGTCTCATAAATTGAAACAGTACTGACTAAATCCAATAGCTTGAAGAATAAAAGATTAAATGCACTCTTTTCAAACTTATGGAGTAAGATAAAAATTTGATTGCAATGTAAAGAATCAAGCAGCATATGTTTAGTCCATATACCATCACATTTCAAAATTGGGACATAAAAAAATATTGTTTTGACTTTTTTTTGATTTCTCAAGGGTATCCCACCCGCGTGTCAAGTGGGACTAATCCTTCGTTGTTCTGAAGTCCCATGTAGGGGGTAGACAGCTGGCCTGTGAATTTGCTCCATTCGCAAGGACTGGGGATCGAACCCCCAACCACTTGTTTAAGGGGCGAGAGTACTTACCACTCACGCCAACCCGCCAGGTTAAATATTGTTTTGACTTTTGATCCTTTGATGTTGATTATATGCCCATATGCTCATCCCTAAAATCAATGGAGTTTTCTCCCCTCTCTTTTGCTCATTGATTGATTTCGTTTTGAATTTGAGTTTCGCAGATTTTTGGTAGTATTTTGTATTCCAAAATAACAACTTTTTGTGAAATCAATACTATGAACTATTTTCTCAATAGTAAAAAATACCATAAAAATATTTCATGCTTTTATATATGCTAAAAATTAATTGATTGAAAATATTGGGTGTTATTAAAAATTAATCAACTTATGATATTAAGTTCCATAAAAAATATAGTTTATATGAATTAACTTAAAAAGTAAAAATTAATTAAAAATTAGACACTAACCTCTCTAAAACTCTATTATTTTGAAGAATGAACCTATGAACATTTAATGTCGATGAGCATGGGATAAACACTCTACTCCAAGGAGATAATTATAAATACTCGTATTAAATAGACGTGCATGCGAGGGTAATAATGTAAACAGAGAGAAAATGTCCTTTTGCGAATGGTGCGCCAAAAAACAGCCTTCCACGGAAACGTTTCCGAAACGGGAACGACATGCTCTTTCCACCTTTCCTGCGCTTCACCGCATCACTTCCCAAAAACACTACACTGAGTCTTCACTCTTCACCATTTCTGCTTCTCTCTTCTCATTTTCACTTCTCCACTGCTCTCCACTACTTTCCTCTTTCTTCCATTGTCCTTTTCATTTCTCTCACATTACACGTACAAGCCAAACTTAACAACCAAGTTTTCTACTTCTACCATTTTCTGTCTTCCTCAACCATAACATTAACTATACTTTTTCATTGCCCTAATTACCTACATTCTTACTCTTTTGCTTCTTCTTCAGGTTGCTAACTACTGAACTTGCCTAATCATCAACCGTGTGTGCTTTCATCAAACTCTACAACGAAGGTTTCTAAGTTTCATGTATAGTAGAGTTTTTTATTTATATGCACCTTTGTTCATAGTTTCATTCACTGCGTAACAGTGCTCATTGTGATACTAATGACTTTTAAGCCACACAAAGTTACTAATCTTTGAAGGTTTGATCGTTGTGTTTGTGTTTGTTTTTGTTTCTGCATTTTTTGCCTCTGTTTCTTCTAGCGAGTGCCTATGCTTTGTTTAGGGTTTAGATTAGTCTGATAACTTGAAATATAGCTTACTTGTTTTCTATAGTTCAGGATGCTTACTTATTTTCACCCTAGATTTCTGAGATTTTTTCTATTTTTTGTTTTTTTTCTTTGAATAATTTGTTTTAATGCTCTAAAGAATTATGTACTCTTGTTTTGGTAGAGAATGCGTGGTGGCAGGAAGGCCAAGTCGTATACATTGCCGGAAAAATCGAATGCATCATGGACGGTGAATTGTAGTGTAAGTGCTAGAAATCTTGGGAAGGATAGGTTAGCTGGAGTTATCTTCGGTTGCACGAATGATACATTCAAGGAATGCATTTCCAGGATGCTGTTTGGTTAGTTGATGATTTCTCTAAGTTGATAGTTTCTTTGTGAGCAAGCTGCTAGGGTTGTTGATCTAACAAATTGAATTCACTTTAAAATATGGAACAGGCTTACCTGCAGCACATATCTCTTATGTAAAGCATATTCGACCTCGTTTGCCTCTTTTCTTATTCAACTACAGTGATAGGAAGCTGCATGGTATATTTGAAGCTGCTAGTGAAGGGAAAATGAACATTGATCCATATGCGTGGAGTGAAAATGGATCAGAATGGACTAGATTTCCAGCACAAGTATGGCTTAATGTTATGTAATAATTTCAAAGTTACTTTGATTTCTATGATCATTTCTGTTCTAACATAACTAACTAATTTTTGTCACATTTTTAAGGTAAGGGTCCGATATCGGATGCAATGCCAAACCCTGATTGAAGATCAATTTGGTTCTGTAATCATTGACAATTATTTTGAATCAAATCACTTTTGGTTTGAGTTAGACCAGACTCAGACGACTAAGTTAATGTCGATGTTTACATCTTCACCGCTTTTTTCAAGCAATGCCCTCAACATTGAGAGAGCCACTTCAAATGTGAACCCTAACCCATCTATTTACACAAATAGCAATTATTCTACTGTGCATTCTAAGGCTCATATTGGACAAAGTTCTTTCTATGCTAATGGTTTGGAAGAGAAAATTAGGACGTTGGACATATCAGATAATGAAGATGCTCATAGAATAGGCCAAGCAAAAGAAATAGGTCTTCAATCTCATGATTCTTCTTCCAAAGACCAGAGTTTTTCCCTTCCTTGCAAAAAGTGGAGTGAACTATTTACAAAATCAATGACTACTGACAGTGAATTGGCTCCTTCACCTGGTAGTCTCGATTTAGATGGGGAAAGCCATTCTTTGGAAGACTTTGTAGGGGAATCTGAACAATTTCATGAAGAATTTGATGGCCTAAAGCAGCACATGGAAACTTTATACTCTTCTCTTGCAACAGACAATGAACACAACTCCCATCAAACGGATTCAGACGAGCTCCTATCTTGTAAGAGTAATACCTTTGAGGAGAGTATTTCATTGTTGGATAGAGAAGATATAGGAAATTGTTCATTGCATGAAGAAGATCTTGTTTCTGATGTTAATTCACAGTCTACTTTGCTCATGGTAAGATAATATCTTCTCATCCTTGAATCAGTTATGAAAATCAACAGCATTGACGTTTTGCATACTATATTCCGATTTTATCATTCCCTCACCATGAGAGATAGTTCTTCTTGTTGATTTTTATACATTGTTGTTATGTTGATTTTAAAGACAGTAGAGGAAGTCTACCAGTTGAAGCTAAATCAAGTCAAACTTGAACAAAAAATTCGATCATTGGAGGAGGAGTTGGTATGCATCTGATCTTTTAAATTTAACCTTTTTGTTATAAATGAGTTCTTCTATTACTGGAAAGGAAATCAAAGCAAATAGTATTATAGTCTTCCATCATCATTTATATCTTATGTACATTGACATGTCACCTGTAGTTTTTATTGATGTTTTCTCCTAGGGGATAAACATCCTTTTCAACAATAATAATGTTCCCATTTCTGTTGATGAGGATTTTAAATGCAACAATTGTATTTTATTTCTTCTATTCATTGGGAAATTCAGGTTGAATCAAGAAGGGTGATAAAGAATTTGAACAAGCTACTGGAAATCTCAGAGTGTAGCTCATGTCAACAAACTAATCTTGTTATGGAATATGAATCAAGTATTGATAAGTCAATACTAATAATTGGAGGTTTTGATGGGTCGTCCCACTTATCATGTTTAGAGTCTTATTGTCCGTCTCGTGATTCATTGAAGTCCCTCTGTTCAATGAATTCTATGCGCTCATATACTTCTGGTGTGAAGCTGAAAGGAGAAATTTATGTCATTGGTGGTAAATGCCATGATTTGTGGTGTGATACAGGTATTGGTTGAAACCTTCAATCATTATTTCTCCTCTTTCATTGTGTGCAACTCATTTTTCTCTTTGCTTAATTGTTTTGAAATTTATCTTTTGTTGTGAAGTCGAATCGTACAATTTGGAGAAAAACCAGTGGATTGCACATCCTTCATTGAATCAAAAGAGGGGAAGTTTATCTGGGATTTGTTTGAATGAGAAGATATTTGCAATTGGTGGCGGCAATGGAGTACAATGTTTCTCTGAGGTTGAAGTATTTGATACAAATGTAGGAATGTGGATTCCCTCGAAGTCAATGCAATATAGGGTATTCCAGTCCTCCCTTTAGCTGCTTGTGTGTGTGTGTATTGTAGAATGCGTACATAAACATACAAGCATGAAAAATGCCTAATCTGCACACCTAGTCAGAGGAAATCTACCTGGAAATATCAGAAGACGCTGCAAGAATAAAATCCTGATTTGCTTAATAGTTTTTTGAACTGAAGATTTGCTTAATAGTTGATTGCCTTGAAATTTAATATTTATACAGTTCCTATGCTTCTTTCAATATTATAGTGCTTCTATGCATTGTTGGATTGATAATTTTCTTAAATTAGTATGTGAATTATCAGCAATAACAATTCAGTCATATTTTCTCTTTAATATATTGAAACTGCAAATTTGTTCTTGAATGTTATTTACTTTGTTGACTAGCATTTCACCTTATTCTGCCAGAGATTTTCACTTGCTGCAGCAGAAGTCAGTGGTGCAATATATGCTGTTGGTGGATATGATGGAAAAGATTAATTGAAGTGAGACTTCCTTTTGGGTTTTTTTCCTATACATTTTTTGCAATCTGGCTGCTAGTGCCAGCATATTTTTTAATTTCACCTTTTTTACTTCTATATTTTATCAGGCAATGCAGGGTTCCAATGAAAATTTATATAAACACATTCATGTGTGCGCACACACACATCTGCATTGCTCATATACATAAATTGGATGATGCACAGGAGAAATGATTGTTTAATTTCATTGTTAGGTGCAGAAGATTTTTTGTCTTCAAAAATATCTACTTGTTGCTCATCCCTGAAATTGTAAAATGGCCATCTAAATTTATTTTCTTTATCTAATGATATTTATTCTAGGTGGAATGCTTATTGGGGGCATGGAATTTCACCTTTTTGTTCGGGAGATAATTTCAGTGCTTTGAGTTGTGACTTGTTATTATCTCCATTCATTCAAGTCCCGTATAATTCAATTACTATCAGGGCATAGACACATTTAACTATAGTTCTCAAGTAGTATTTTCATTCATTATGGTAAACTTTATGTTTGGTTTTATTTGACTGGAATGCTTCAATTGATTAGTTGCATTAAGCTTACCAATTGATGTGTAATAGAGTATGACAACATGATATGGTTTGGAAATCAGCATAATAAACATTATAGAGCTTTAAAGAGGAAATGGTTCTTTGAATAAACGAAAATTCTGTTTCTGTTTGAAATACAAAAAAGGCATACCAAATCGTAGGTAATAAACATTTTCAATATGTAATTATGTTCAAACCTTGTCATTTTCTGACTCCTATCTTTGTCCACGCTTATTGAGTAACAGTTCTTTTATTATTACAATATAATATGAATCAGATCATTGGAGAGATATGATCCTCGGGAAAATTCTTGGAGAAGTCTTCAGAGCATGTCCACAAAGAGAAGCAACCATTCCATAGCAGTCCTCAATGACAAGTTGTAAGTTGATGATCTCTTTTTCCTCTTATTGCTCAACCATGTTTGTAGTTCAGCCCAAGAAAATAGTGCAAGATCATGATGAGAATTTGTAGACAACTGAGAGAAAATATGTTTTTTAATATGTTTCTCATATCAATATTGAGACTCATGTGCCTATTTATACAGCAAGGAGGATGACAATCTAATAAAAGCTATTTAAGTCTAATAACTACTAATATAATTAAGGCTAATAACATTTAATAGTGACTATATGATCAGATAGAATATTTATTACTCCCACACCTCCGAGATGTTGATCATATCCAACTTGCTATTACATCTCTCAAAAGTTCGAGTAATGCTTTTGTTTACACAACTGTCAACTAAAGAAGATTTGTTAGTAGACAGATAAAAAATATGATTGCCCAACTTTTTCCTTAATGAAATATCTATCTATCTTCATGTGCTTTGATCTTCCGTGTTGAATAGGATCTAAGGCCATACTTATAGCAATCTTTATGTTGTAGTTGAGTTTATAGTGATAGTTCCACCCTGACTTGTATCTCATTAAGGATTCGCTTCAGCCAGAATTCCTCCATTATCCCTCGAGTCAATGCCCTTGAGCCAACCATTGTTTCTAATAGAGACAATCTACTTCTGATTAATTTCTGGAAAGAGATATTCCCCACGCTACTAGTAGTCTATTATTTTATTGTTCAATCTACCATCCCCAAAGTGATGGCCAAATGGAGGTGGTAAGCCAAAGTTTGGAAGATTGTTTTTTGCTGCAGTAAACCAACAAATGGTGCAAATGGCACTGCTAGGCAGAATATTGGTTCAGCACCAATTTTAATCGGTCTGCAGTCACGTCACCTTTTAAGGAAGGCTCTTAATGAGAAAGACCAATTTACCCAGTATTGTTTTAACGGTTTTTCTGTACTGTTGATGCTGTAATAGATACCCACATATTAGCCTCAAAATCTATCATTGGTTAACTTAAGTTGAATTTGGAGCGTTCTCAACCACATATGCAGCACTATACTTACTTGAAGCGGTACAATTTTCATTTTGAAGTTGGTGAGCAGGTTTACTTAAAGCTGCAACCTTACTGTCATAAATCTTTGGCTACCAGATCCTATGGGCGGAGTCCTCAGTTTTATTGTCTTTTTCCTGTTATTGAACATGTTGGTGTTCTTGCTTATTGTTTGCAAAGTGAAATTCGTCTTGTTTTTCCATATCTCCCTGCTTAACAAATCACTCTCTCCCCATGTCACTCCCCACGCTCTTCCATGGTTTTGGACTGCTGATATGGAATATTAATTTATCTTCAATTTGTTGTGAATAATGAAAAATTGACTAATATGCGGGTTGAGATACTGATCAAATTGTCTGACCACCCTGAATTGGACAACACTTGGGAGGATTATTGATGAAACTCAAGGTAAAAAGATACTGATATTAATGGAAAAACAAGAACTCCACAGAGTATGATCTAATGGAGATGAAGATACAAAGGTAAAATGTAAAGAAACAATGCAATAGCCTCTAAAAGCTATGCCCTAGGAATGTGTTTGAGAGACATCCCCAACTCTCCCAATTCTCACTAAACTCTTTTTTTTCCTCTCTTTACAATAGGGCCTTTCTTATATAGGCATTCTCTCTCCCTAACTGTCCCTTACAAAATTACCCTAATACCCCTGTTCACTCAACATACACCTTACTCACTCAACATACACCTTACTCACGCCAATATTGCTCTACTTTTATTTTCCTATTTTATTCTCCTATCCGTTTCCATCATTACCCCCCTCATGAAGAGCCACCTTGTCCTCAAGGTGATAAGCAAATGTGAGGGTCAACTTCATCCAAGTCCCCAACCAATCTGTCATGGCAGTGATCACAAGCTTGATTGCCTGGACAATTGTTAACATCTCTTCAATTATAGCCAAAACGAAGTGGCACATAACTAGCCCACAAAACAGGGCACAAGCTGCTGTACGCGTCATCTTTTCCACTACAACTCCAGGCATTTGAAATGAATATAAAAACAAGAGAAGTCCATCAACAAAATATATGGATGGGTCCACTCTATACTCAACTTGCTTAGAAGGTTCCCACATATCACTAATGAAACAAACATATGAAACCCCCCATGTGTAGGGAATAAAGTCCATCTGAATCCATCCATCTTCAAAAATTTCAGAGGCAGTAAGTCCCTCCTTTTCTACTGCCATCAAAGCTGTAACAAAATCCTGAAAAAATTGAGTAATCCATATAAATGAATTCTCAGGCTTACTCAACTTTAAGGCTACTGGCAGGAGCAGGACCAAGGCTTTTTGATTCATCAGCTCAACTTCTAAGAAATCATAAGATGTTAGCCCTTTCTTGCCCAATCTCACTTCACCCACCATCTTTATCAATTTTTGAGCAATTACCACTGAATTAATACTAGAGTGGCTAGATGCTCTAGTCATTTCACCTATGTTCACTATATCCAATGTAACAGGGCATAAACCACACCTAACAATTACTTTCAAGCAAGTACATAATTGTCCTTTCTCAACTTCAATCATTGAAATAAATCCCACTTCATGAATGCATCTAGATAGGCATGACAGTTTCAGGACTTGAGCAACAAGAGACCAGAGTTGAGTAAAAATATAGTGATCCCCAAGTAGGACCTTCCAATTCACCCTCTCTGTATCAGTGGAATTAGAATTCACAGTAAGCCTCACTATATTCACGCTACTAAGGAAAGCCAAGTTTATCTCTTCTCGTTTGACTCCATGGAATGATTTCCCCATCTCAATTGTTCTCACTTTACACAAATAAAAGAATAGTTGTCTCCAAGAATTATAATAGGCTGAAGACATACCAGAATTTTCGAATTCAGAAGTGTTGAACACCAAACAATCCGAAAAATTGAATATGAGTATCCCATACCAAGCTTCGTAGGATTCATCACTATAGTAATAATCTTCCACTGCTTTTGCGTCCTCATCTTGTGTGATTTGCCTAGCCTTAGCCTCCAACGTTGCAAACGGTGAGTACACGGAAAATAACTCTGCTGTATTTTGAAGCCATATATGTAAATGTTGGCTAGGGTTTTGCAACAAGTATATGAAGATATGGGCCTTTTGCTCACCATAACTAAGCCCAATTAATTCATCTCTCCAATTAAGCATAGGGCTTCTTCCACTCTGGGCCTTGTGAACCCTAATCAGGATCCAATAGCTTTGAGATTTTTCTGAAATTTCTTTCGCCTTCGACATCGTGAAAAACTGAGGTCGGTTCTCATGCCTTACTTCATTTGCAAATCTTTTCTCAAAAAATTTCTCCCATGTATAGGCGGTGATCTTCACTACTAATGATCCATTAATGGAATTCATCTTCTTCTGTTCATCTAGTTTGATTTTGTTTGTCGAAGATTTTTGTTCTTCCATAATTCCAGCCTCAACGTGAATTTCGGATTTGATCATTGGTTCTTCATTCATATTCTCTTTGGCTTCAATCTCACCTTTCACTTTCTCTCGCTCATAGGAATCAACACTTTCAATTACCTCTTGAACAAGATCTTTTCTTGCTAATTCCGATTCTGAGTTTCTCTTTTCTTCGACAAATTTCTTATCACATCCATAATCTGAATATTTCTCTAAAATCTCTAACATGCGACTAAATGTGTCAATTACCCTATCTTCAAAACTGTTTTCCATAATCTTGATTCCAAGATCGGTGCTCTGATACCTTTGATGAAACTCAAGGTAAAAAGATACTGATATTAATGGAAAAACAAGAACTCCACAGAGTATGATCTAATGGAGATGAAGATACAAAGGTAAAATGTAAAGAAACAATGCAATAGCCTCTAAAAGCTATGCCCTAGGAATGTGTTTGAGAGACATCCCCAACTCTCCCAATTCTCACTAAACTCTTTTTTTTCCTCTCTTTACAATAGGGCCTTTCTTATATAGGCATTCTCTCTCCCTAACTGTCCCTTACAAAATTACCCTAATACCCCTGTTCACTCAACATACACCTTACTCACGCCAATATTGCTCTACTTTTATTTTCCTATTTTATTCTCCTATCCGTTTCCATCAATTATGGTGTCATCAAGAAACAGTTTTACTCATTTTGCTATGAGGACAAGGCCATACTAGATTATTGAGTGACTGTGAGGATGTTGGAGTGCCTCTCAAATGGACCATTCTTCTATAACCCCATTTTGTATAGGGTATGGAGACGTTTTCCTTTTGAGTAAATACTATCTCCTGAGATGTTTTCCATTAAAACCCTAGGATAATACATGATAAGGAAATGTGGGAGTTGCTTTTTTTGTCTTTTTTTGTCTAAAATTATTTCCCCTCACTTGGAGCAGGAGGTAGAGAAGAATTTGGAATTAGTTTTGGTCCTTTTGGGAGTGTAGGGAACTAATCCTCTGTAAAGATTCGCAAACCTGTTAAGTATTAATGTTTGAGTTTTCTGTCCAGCATTATGAGTTGTATCTGAGAGTGTGAAACTCTTATCTTTATTTATTGTCATCCATATTCTCTTAAGTTGTAATCTTTATCCGCTTATGCAGTAAAAGCATAATTATTAATTCCAAGTAACGCCAGTCTGTGGTGGTTATTTCTAGTTTTGTTTTTTTTTTTTGTTATAAGTTTTATTTAGAAGAGGGTCATAACAGTGTCATTCCTACCCTTGAGGGATCAAGCCACTGGAGTAGCTTGGAGTTCCTTGGTTTATTTTGTACTTTTTCTGTCAAGTTCACTTCCATTTCTTTTCTTGTTCATTGTCTTGTTTCAATTTCTTCTATCAAAAAGTCTTCCATCGTGTCAAACTGGGTAGTACAACAATTTCAGATGGACAGGTTTGTTTTCTCACGAAAGATGTTAGATATTGGACTGAACATCAAAGCACTTTATCTGCAGATATGCCATTGGTGGATATAATGGAGAACGGATGGTCTCAACAGTGGAGATGTATGACCCTCGTATGAATAATTGGACGGTGATTGAATCAATGAATAATTGTAGGGGATATTCTGCAGCTGCTGTTATTGGGAATTCAATTTTTGCTATTGGAGGTTGGGGTGAAGATGATGTTTTGGACACGGTATGTAACATTTATATGATGCTCTTCTTCATTGGGAGGGGGTTGATAGCCAATGCAATAAATTTCTTAAAGTAATGTTATGATAGCCAATGCCAAACATCAATTAAAATTTTTTTTATCAAATAATTAAAAAATAATTCAAATATGGTGATTCTCGTTTTTTTTTGGAAATTCCTAATGAAAAAATGACGTCTTTTCATGTACCCATATCCTTAAATCTGTATTATTTCTATGTCAGTATGTGTGAATATTGAAACATATTGTTAGAAATATAGGATCATATTAAATGGGTTGAATCTTGTAAGTGGTTAGTGACCCTATTGCCTATATAAAGGGTCCTAACCTAAACATTTTAGTGTGTGAGATTTATGAGAGTCTACACCAAGAGGGAGAGTTAACTTGGTCTCTCTCCTCATTACCCTAGTGTTAGGGATTTGTTTTGTAAATCCATTTCCTCAATGAGGAGTGGTCATCACCTCTATGAGGGATGTTTTGATCTAGTCCATGAGGATTAGAATATTATTGTTGTTTTCATATTCTTCTTCATCATCTATCAATATAAAGATTTGTTTAATTCTTCATCTTATTCTCTTTCCCTACTGATTTGTCAACATGGTATCAGAGCAAATCTGGGTTATTCAGTCATCTTCATCATCTTCTTTAGTTGATATTGAGTTTTAATGTTTATTGTCCAAGAAGTCATCAAATCTTCATCAAGAATTCAGGCTTTGCATCATCATTAAGCAATATTGAGTTTTTGCTATTTGGGATGGTGGTATGTCGTGAAATCAAGATTTGAGGTGCACATTCCAAGAAGCAAATCTAAGTCCAATAAATTTATTCAAGATCCTCCTATCCAAATTCATCCACCGCGTTGTGTTTCACTACATAACTCAAATCATCATATCTGACTTTAAAGATTTTCGTATGAAGTATCTTGAAGACAAAAGTCCGATTCTTCTTCTTTTTATACAATTCAACCATTCCTTCAAATCAAAGTCAATCAACAAAGATTGTTCAAGAAGTGCTCCCAATCCAAAGAATTCATCCTTACTTTGAAGATCTCTCCTACCACTTTCTTTATTTGCTGTTGCAATTCCGATTCAAAAAAAACCATTGTTTCACATTCTCTTGAAAGATATGAATGAGATAGATGAGTGTTGTGAAGTGTTGAAATTCTTGGTTATATAAAGAATGGAGTGTGCTTAGAGGACGAGTTTGGAGTGCCTATGAACTCATATGTGGTGAATCTATTTATTCAGCAGGTACGTGATGGAAATTGGGATGAAAGTATAACCACATTATATTGCATATTGGTTTAATGGATGAAACAATTATAAGAGTCTAGTGCAAGAAGTTTGATGAGGCAAGTTACCAATATTAGTTTGTGATAGATACAATTGATATTTGCATGGTACAACAATTCGAACGTTGGTTGCTAGAATTCAAAATTTGTAAATGAAGCATCGGTCATGTAAACGGTGATGTAAAGATCGATGTCTTGTTAATGCGTGTTATGACTTTGTAAGAAGTGTTTCATGAGTTCTGCTGCGGAATATCATAATATTGAAGACTAAGATGAAGAACAATCTATTGAAGATTAACTTGAAGAAAATGATGAAGAGAAAGATTAAACGAATGTTTTTTTTTTGAAGACAAACAGAGGAAATTGTCTTCCATTTTTTTTACAAGATCAAAAGAACTCGATCTAATTAATTCACTAAACCCTATTGTTTTTATTGACAAGTTGACACTTTCATAAGTTCAAGTAGTGTCAACTTGAGGGGGCGTGTTAGAAATATAGGATCATATTAAATGGGTTGAATCTTGTAAGTGGTTAGTGACCCTATTGCCTATATAAAGGGTCCTAACCTAAACATTTTAGTGTGTGAGATTTATGAGAGTCTACACCAAGAGGGAGAGTTAACTTGGTCTCTCTCCTCATTACCCTAGTGTTAGGGATTTGTTTTGTAAATCCATTTCCTCAATGAGGAGTGGTCATCACCTCTATGAGGGATGTTTTGATCTAGTCCATGAGGATTAGAATATTATTGTTGTTTTCATATTCTTCTTCATCATCTATCAATATAAAGATTTGTTTAATTCTTCATCTTATTCTCTTTCCCTACCGATTTGTCAACACATATAACAGATATATCAGTCAAAGAAAATAGCCATGGAACAAAAGTGATGGTTTGCCTATTTTTTGAAATGTTATGTTACTTTTGCTCCAAAAAAATCACATGGGTATTTTTGCACCTTGCACCTTGGCCAAAATCACATAAGTATTTTGAACTTTAGCCCTAAAAAGAATTCTATGTTTTCCCTATTTCATAACGTTAATATGCTGTAGTGCTTGATTATTGCTTTGTAATTCAAATATCTCAGGTTGAATATTACACAGAGACTCAAGGCTGGCACCTGGCGGATCTTAAAGCTCTTGGCAAACGCTGCTCTTTCTCTGCTATAGTCCTGTGAGACTATGATTTTACATTTCTGTACATAATATTCTCCTTCTCAAGAAGATTAGCCCCGTTTTTCTTACATGGTCATGTAAAGTTTAACTGATCATTCTCTGCAACAGGCACAGGTGTCTGATCCTCCTTATTTCGGAAAGATTTAATGTCTTTTTAAGTAAAGCAAGGACTTGTCCATTATTCTGACAATCCAGGACGAGAGACTTGTTGAATTTGGGTCTAATGACCTAAAATGCGTTAACGGTCTAATGTTCTCTTCTCTCTGAAAGTAGTTAGCGGTGGATTTTGGCTTTGAGGTTTATTTGGGAAAACGAAAAATTTTACAATTTGTTTTAGAAAATGAAAAGAAAAAAAATATATAGTTGACACTAGGGGAAATGACAAAAAATGTAAAAAATGTATTATGAACATAAAAATGCTAGAGGGAAAATGACAAACAAATGCCACCTAAATTTCACTTGGACAATTTGGACTTATTACCAAGGGAAACTGACAAATAAATACCTCCAAATGTCCAAAAGGACAATTAAGGAACTCAAACTTCCAAAAGGACAAGTAAGGAACTCAAATTTTCAAATAGAAAAAATAATAATAGGAACATAAGTATTAACAACTGGAACATAATGATTAACAATTGTCTAGTTCCTTAGTTGTCCTTTTGAAATTCGCAGCTCCCTACTTGTACTTTTGAAAGTTTGAGTTCCTTACTTGTTCTTTTGGACATTTGGAGGTATTATTTGTCTTTTTCCCTATTACTAATTCGGGATAAATGTAGGTTACGTCAAACGACCATAGAGCCCTTCACTCTCCTACCTCTTATAAGTCTTAAAATGCCACTGGAAACACGTGACAGAAGCTTCCTCTGCAGACCTTGCGCGCGCCAGAGGGAAATGGAACCATTTTAGCCAAAGGTGAAACTTGTGGAGGAGAAAAAAGGTAGGAACTTTAGTCATTATTTTGATCAAGATATTCTCCTACAATGAGGTGAAAAATGATACTTTGTTGGTTCTTTTGTTGGGTCTTCAATGTTGATAAATGAGTTTCAAGTTTTTTTTTTCTAATCAAAGTGGGTGCAAAGAGTGAAGATATACTAAGTTGAGTAGTTGATTTATGTGAATAATATAGAAGAAAATCTTCTATCTCCCTTAGTTTGAATTCTGTTAGATGATGATAGATGCGATGGGGGGTTAAAGGAAGTAGGAACGTGCTCTGATATATTGGAAAGATGATGAAGGACTTATTTTCGTCAGTTGATTGTTTAGTTCCCCCTGAAATTCTATTCCAGTAGGTCGAATCGAAATCTTTAGTTGATCCCTTTATCTGGATTGTTGATCGTGATGCATGAGTAGTTAATAGAATATGTCATACATTAAAAAATTATAGTTTGACACAAAATAAAACAAAATCAATCAAAGAGTAAAAGAGAGAAGAGAAAACTCTATTGTTTTGAGGGATAATCAGATGAGTATGTAAGGTGGATGAATATGGTATGTGGACTCAAAATCCCAGCGGCACAGGAGAGAAATGAGAGGATTTTGCAGGAAATTTTCATATATGCTTTTAATGACTATAAACCACAGAATATCTGATAAGTCAAGGAAGTTATATTAAATGGTCAGACCATCACTTAATACATGGTTTGTTCTCTATAATTACAATTTTATGATGATTATTAATTGAAAATGATTTTTTCATCAACTATTTTGTATTTTATACATCAAGTTAAATGTATTGTTTTAAAGGAATTATATGACTTGATGTATACTTTATGATGCACATATGTTTAAGGTCAACAAAGAAAATGTATTTGCCAATTTTTTTGAATAAAATGCAACATAATATTAATGATAATTAGAGCTAAAGGAGTGTTATATATCCATAAAAGTGAAAGAAGGACCAAAAACATTATAATGAACTATCAAAATTGATCCTATAGTAACTAAACTAAATAACTTTATGAGTTCTTCAACATCTCTAATTATGGCGTGATGCATTGTTAGGGCACATTCCAAATTCAATTAAGTTTTTATGGACATTCCATATTGTGATGTTTTCTATAGGAAATCTCGAACGATGAATTCACTTAAGAGTCAGCCTAAAACATGCTTGACTAGAAATAGACTTTGACACATCATTTTAAGGTGAAGCTTTGAAGAGGTTGCTAGTGAAAATAAATTAAGATGAGGCAAAAAGAAGATGAATAAACTTCCAATTCTTGACACATAAGTTCCATTGAGAGGAGGCATCAAACAAGTGAAGTGTTTGTTGACTGGTTGTTGGGTTTTTGTTAAATAATGTACATAACTATAGCAATTTCTAAATTGTACTATTATGTTCAAGGGTGGTTTTAGTGTGTGTGTGTTCTAGAGTATGAATGTTCTAGAGAGTGTTAGGTAGAATATGAATGTTCTAGAGAGTGTTAGATAGTTGTTCATAATCATAGCATTTATGAAATCACTTGTTTAAATACCCTCTCATACTTGAGAATATATCATGAGAAATATTTTCTCCTAAAACTATTGTCAGTTTTCAACAAGGAAGAGAAAACCATTAAGGAGTAGGAGACTATAGTTTGCAGTTGTGAGTCTCTGAGAATAATATTCTGAGACTGGGGGATCTTCCCATGCTAAATCTTGGTTTCTTTTCAACCAAATCTCATTTATAACTACAAAAATTCCTTGCACTAAGAATTCTTTCACACAGTTATCTAAAGGAATTTTTTTTTGAGTTTTTAATCCGGTATCCTGGGTCAACCCCTATGTCACGGGGAACTCAATGGGCTCAGACTAATCAAGATTCGCACCGTGGATCTCCACTTAAGGGCAGAGTGCTGGCCAAGGGGCATGCTGCATTCTCAAGGCTCGAACTCGAAAGGAATTTTTTTTAAGCCGAAGGAGAATGTCTTTAGTAGAGAAGTGATAAGGAGCGCTTAAAGAGAGACAACCCAAACAACTTTATTCCAGTCACAACAAAAGAAAAGGTGGTGAATGGGTTTCTCCATTGGGCATCCAAATCAGCTTTTGTCCTTAAATTTGGAAAATGCATTTTATTCTCTTTTTATTAACACAGTTAAATTCATTTGATAGAAAATCTCAAAATGCTCGCTTTAAAAATTATAAATGGAATCCTATAATTAAATGGTTATAAAAATGGTTAAATTTTAAAATATATGAATAATTGTACTAAATAATTGAAATTTAACGTGATTTGTCAAAATTTGAATAGAAATCATCATTTCAATTTATTAAATTGACATTATCCATTAAATAAAACTAATCGTGTTAATAAAAAAGATCAATAGTACAATTTTCAAATTTAATGGGCAAAAAATGGACATGATGAAAAAGTAAGGTGCTAAAAGTATTCTTCAACTATAAATAAAAGAAAAATAAAACAAAAATAAAGAATGAGACCTTTTGGAACAGTAGCTCGAATGGTGAACGAAAAAGGGAAAAATTTACAGGAAAAAAAATTCAACCTCAATTTATTTCAGTGAGTAGCTTACTTCTTTGTGGGTTTATCTTCCAAAATTGGTGGCATGATTCACACACACATACTTGAAGAGAATATTCTTTTAAGACATATCAAACACACGAGAAATGTGAAACTTACCTTGGATTACAACATCATAAGAACTTTTGAATCTTCTAAACAATTTATGGAAAAAGGCAAATAAAGTCTTCCGAGCAAGTAAAAGAACAATCAAGCTTGCTGAATTTCCAAAAGGACAATCAAGGTTATAAACTTTTTTTTTTGGCCAGAATCAAGGTTATAGACACTAAATTAAAAACACTCAGTTAATGAGAATGAGGATGTTACTATCGTTAATGAAAATGCTGCTATTGTTAATTGTCACGCTCTACTTGTTAATTGTGGATGATGCAGATGTTAAATATGTATGTTATTGATGAGAATACTGCAATAATTACTTAATTTAGTGTCTGTGACTTTTATTGTCCTTTTTATAAATTTAGCTATCATCTACAACCACTATATGCCATTGGAAACACCATTTCCGAAATAAAAAATAAGTTAAAGTATACTTTTGGTTTCTTATGTTTACATCAAGTTTTAATTTAGTCCTTTAAGTTTGAAAAGTACATTTTTAGTCCTTTTTTATTAACAGTGTTAGTTTCCCTTAACGAAAAATGATAACTTAAAAGTTTTAAATAGTTAAGACAAGATTAAATATTGACAAAATATGCATAAATTAAAATATTTTAGAGTAGTTATACTTATATTTTAAAAATTTGTCATTTTCTACCCTCATTTACTTATAAAATAATTTTTAAATTTAATGACTCATTGTTTCCGTATGTGAAACTAACAGTGTTAACAAAAAGAGAATAAAAGTGTATTTTCCTTAAATGAAGGTGGAAGAACAAAAACAAACCATATCAAACCCAAAATATATAGCACATGAGAGAAGAAAAGAGAGAGATGAGTTTTGAGTTAGAATATTTTAAAATTAAAGAGAGAACAAAAGGATACGCATAAGAAATAGAGAAAAAAAAACAAAAGGCAAAGTTCACGTTGAATAAACCTCAAGAAAAAAGGCGAACGGACAAATAGATTAGAATTAAGATCTAATGTCAATGGGCAGTTGGGCAGTTGATTGAAGTGGTACGTGGAATACAATCCCTTAAGAAATAGAACACATGCTTAAATTCCGAGAAGCCTTTTTAATTGGGAGAGGGGACAACCTTACCTATGTGAGCAACACTCCTACCTCTCGAGTCAGGATTAGTCAGTTGTCAATAGACGCGAATTATCGAACGGTAATTAATAAAAATTAAGATTAAATAATAAAAATATAATAGATGATAGATAATGATTTGAGTATTTTTGAACTTCATAGATGCTGTGAGTACTTTAGCCATTTTTTTTAAATGAATTTTTTTTTTGAACTGAAAGTACTTTAGCCATTTTTTATTTGTAAGCTTTTGAGATATTTTCTTCTCACATTTCACAAAAATTACCATGGGTCAAAGTTGTAGTCATTCTATTAATCAATAAGAAACCCAACGGAAAACACCTTTCCCAAAAACGAAAAAGGATAATTGCACATTAATCCCAATTGAGAGATTTAATTCAAAGAGGTCTCAACAAGTTATTAATAACCAATGTAATAACCTCCGTTAACAAATGAAGGAGTTATCAATGGAGGCTTATTGATAACTCCTTCATTTGTTAAATATCTTATTTCAGACCTAAATGCAATTGTCCCAACAAAAATTGATGAAGCCAAGAGTGTAACCTGAAAAACATAAGATTAATGACTTGATATTTTGAGAAATTGACTTGCCAAATTGGAAAAAGACTATTTAAAAAATAATTCAATAGACTAATTTTTTGAATACGAACTACCAAACTATCTAAAATGAAAGAACAGCTAAACTAATTTGAAAGCAACAAATGAAAATAAAGGTGCTGAATTATTATTTAAATTTTCAAAGAATGAGGTCATCAGAATATCCTCAGCATAATAAACGTAATGAGAGATGCATCTGAAAATGAAGCTGAAGAATTTGGTTCATTGATGCCTCTTCACTGCTATAAAATAAACACTGCACACTTCTATCAACCCATCTTCCAACCACATTTGTACATATAAAAACTAACATCACACACAGTAAAAAACTCTATTCGCACACTTTTTGTTTTTACAAAATTTATGAATTTGGTGCAGTATTACATGGGATCACAGCTAGTTGTTGAGGTAAAAGATGTTCTAACATCATGAAACATCTTATTTATACCAGTGGGACTGATTGAGAGACGTCATCCAATAATATGAGAATGTCTATTCACAGCAAAGTCCTCTGCCATCCATCCATCAATTTTCAAAGATGGATTCTACAAAGTGTTTTAGAGGACAATAAAAATGATGAGATCCAAGAAAAACATTCACTGATCCCTCCTCCTTTATTCTTCTACAAATATTAACGTGATCCAAATTCTTAATCGTCGTTACCGAGATCTCCCCACCTTACATTGTGCCTTGCAGCAAGATAGTGAGCCCCAACTGGTCCCCTGCTGCCATATGGATAGAGCTCTGGTGCAATCTTCTTGTTCTCAAGTTCTTTCAGCAAAGGGGTGAAAAGTGCCCAAGCTGCATCAAGTTCATCACTTCTGATGAACAATCTTCGCTCACCTTCTATTGCATCCAAAAGCAACCTCTCATATGCATCTGGTATTTCACATGGATACCTTCAAATAAAGTATGAGTGTTACAAAAATAGTGTTGTAGGAAACTCCAAAGGAGGAATATTTCAGACTAGACATAAATATGAAATATACAAGGGTATGTTTGAACGGAGATAAATGGAAAAGGGAAGGACATCAAAGAAAACATTTGGAATATCTTCATATCTTGATTTAGATCTAAACCAAATGTTTTCTTCCCTTCCATTATCCTCCATTCTCCTCAACCAAATCATACCGAAAGGAAAAAGTTAAATTGTTTTAGTTTTTAAGCCTGAATATGTCATGCTTATACACTCCATGATATGACCTCAGGAGAAGCTTGAAAACTCGCGTATCAGCAGAAGATAATTCATGCTGCAATTAAGCATTTCACTCTAGAAAAATCGAGCAACCAAACCATATACTAATAGGTGAGTCAGCTAGATCATACAATACCATTGTGTTTTAGCAACAATCAAATCAATGGATAGATTTATTTTATACAAGTGAACTAATCATAAATGGAAAAACTATTATCATCCTTAACAATCATTAATAACCTACAACCCTTACATTTTAAGTTGATCCAGTCAATTCTATGCAGTGATATAATGCCAGTTATTATACCTCGCCCTGAAAAGCAGATTCAGATCACTTCTGTCTAGTCTCATCCCCAGCCCAGGAACTTTGTTATTGATCTTCAAATATATAGCTTCATCAGGTTGCACGCGAAGTACAAGCTCATTTGTAGCCTTGTCTAGGTCAGTTCCAAAATTCCGCTTGTACAAGTTACCTGGTACATGTCGGAACTGTACTCTGATTTCTGCACTGGATACATGTTTGGACTCTGAATAACCATAACTTGACAAATGTACAATCCACCAAAGGAAGATTACAAAAAAAAAAAAAAAAACAAACATCCCCCCTAGTGTGGAGAGCCTTCCCAGCTTTCATAAGGAAAGGAACACCATCCCATCTAGCATTGTCGATAAAAAGAGCTGCTGCTGCAAATGTTGGAGTAATACTCCCATTTGGAACTGTTGGGTCATCTGTGTAGCCAGGATATGACCTTCCACTCTTGCTGTGGCCCTTATATTGACCAACAACAACATTTTCGAGTTGCAGTGGCCTCATTGATCTGAGAACCTTAACCTGATTTACAATTATAACAACAACAAATCAATACACTGATACAGACACACAGCAAGCCATGAAGACATGTCAAATTCAATCACTTTGATTTTTTTTGTGGCAATTAAGGAAGTCAAATGGACCATGTATTTTTAATATATCATACATGTAATTTATTATACGTTACTTTATAAGAAGATAAATTAGTTTTGAGAGAAAAAATAATTATAGACAATTTAAAGAGAATAATTATGCATCCTTAACTTTTCCAAAAAAGTTGAAGTTCTTATGATTAGGAATGGTGGAGAAATATGTAAATTTCAATATTTATAATATATTAATGAAGTGAAGAAAACACAATAAAAAATTGTGCAAAGTGACTTTTAGTGGTTATTTTCTTCCACCTCGATACCGGGCTAAGTACCTAATAAGTAGAAAAATGAATACCAATAGCCTCCATTGATGTTGCAGGGAAGAACTGAATCAAATTCAGCCACGTATAAGGAGACCATGAACTAGATTGTTGAACCAAAATAAGAGGTAAGGATATTTAAAATAGACATAGCTACCTTTTCATTTCTGATGTCCTCAGCATCCAAGCTGACAGGAGTTTCCATTGCAAAGAGTGCTAGTATTTGTAGAAGATGATTTTGCATTATATCTCTTATTATTCCGTAGTTATCAAAATAGCTAAAGAAAAAACATAGAGCTAGTTAGATTATTGAAATGCTTTTTCTCAAGTACCTTGAAGAATATATGACTCACCCCCCTCTTCCCTCAGTTCCAAAGTCTTCGGAAAATATGAATTGCACATTGCGAATGTAGTTTCGAGACCATAAAGGCTCAAAAACAAGATTTGAAAAGCGAAGCACTGACAGGTTCTCCACAAGTTCTTTACCCAAGTAATGATCAATCCTGAATAATTATCAATGAGTTTAAGCATTTCTCTAAATCTTTTCAAGATATTATTTTTTCAAAGAAAACAGGGAACTAAATGCACCTAAATATTTGTTCTTCAGTGAGGTACTGTTTCAAACATCTCGTTAGTTCACTAGAAGATTCTGAGTCCCGGCCAAATGGCTTCTCAACAATAACCCTTGTCCAGCCCTTTTCTGATGAAGCTTTATGGCTGGCACATCGCACTACATCAACAAATATGTTTGGTGGTACTGACAAATAAAACAGCCTGTTGGAGAACCTTCCACCCTGAAATAAACCATTGTCAAGCATTTGTAAGGCATAATAGTTTCAATTCGGCTGGCTAGGAAGGAACCTCTGAAGAATATATGTGAAAACAATTATATCCAAATGTTGCATGAGCTGAAAACCCAGAGTACACATGATGAAACTATTAATACTATACATGGACAGTTCAAATTACACTGAGCTGTGGCATTCGCATAAGTGTCGGACTCATGGTCATATTAATGTCCATCCTTTCTAGGCACGAATTTGTTATGTTACATAAACTTCAGTTTAGTATGTTCATGAATCCGTAAATTGAATCAAGCCACATTGAGACTGCATCAACATATTGTCCACAACACAGTATAATAACTTCAGCACCAAGTACTCTGCAGTCAGTAAAGAAGAAACATTGAACATGACGAAAAATTCTTCTTTTGTTATTTCTCTCACTCTTTTTTTTTTTCATTTTGCCCCAAAACAGTTCAACATCAGCAACCTACTTTTGGAAAATAAGCAATAAAGTTAAGCAGTATGACAGTTAAGGGCTATTTACATTTTGTTAAGATTAAGTAAACAAATAGAATGTTGAACAGTAAGTTGATATATCACCTGAGTCTTTATAATATACTTAACGGTCATTAAATAAATTTCCATCTAAAAATTATGTGGTGCAAAAACAACTTTAGGATTAGATTAACTATTGGTTAGTAAACTTTGAGGTTAATTGGCTATTTCTGCTATAACCTCAGTAGGGCAGCATCATTTTCTTATACCAAAAGAAAAAAGATTAATCAGAAGATGGAGTAGATATATAAACAGTTCAACATCAGCAACCTACTTTTGGAAAATAAGCAATAAAGTTAAGCAGTATGACAGTTAAGGGCTATTTACATTTTGTTAAGATTAAGTAAACAAATAGAATGTTGAACAGTAAGTTGATATATCACCTGAGTCTTTATAATATACTTAACGGTCATTAAATAAATTTCCATCTAAAAATTATGTGGTGCAAAAACAACTTTAGGATTAGATTAACTATTGGTTAGTAAACTTTGAGGTTAATTGGCTATTTCTGCTATAACCTCAGTAGGGCAGCATCATTTTCTTATACCAAAAGAAAAAAGATTAATCAGAAGATGGAGTAGATATATAACCTCTTTTTCTTTCAGCTTGCAGCTGAGTTCTGCAAAGTGATCCTCAGAGTTGTACTGACCAGAATGATAAAAGCATCGTTTTAGGAACTGATCCATTTTATCTTCACAATTTTCCCTGTAATCTCGACTTCTCTCAATACATCACTAAATGGAAGAAAATAGGGAGGAAGAAAACATTGTCACGTCATACTGTCATGTTACATTCACAGAAATAAATACCTCTTATCGATTCTGCATGTTAGAGTTTTGCTGATTGTGTTCCTTAACTCTTCGTCGGTCATTTTAGTTCGAGCATATCCAAATATAATGAAATTCTGCAAAACATTATGAACATGGAACTTCAAGTTTTGAGCTGCAAAATATTTAAGCGTCACTGCCAAAGATAAAAGCCACACCTCAGGCAGACAATCTTCATAGTAGAGAGCAAAGAGTGCAGGAAAAATCTTCTTTTTGGCAAGGTCTCCCGAAGCCCCAACAACAGTTATGCTAAGGTTGGATTCTGTTGATTCTGAGACAGATAATGGAATTAAGTTTTCCATTGTTTGAGGCTTGATGTGTTCTAAGGGCAATGCACTTCCTGTGAAGCCCATATAAAGCAATCAGTAATCCATAATAAACTAAATAAATTCAATCATGAAAACATGCTCAAGTACATAACAGTCAACAGTTATGGAAGCACATTCTACTGACATACAAAATGGTGTGCTTCATATAAGACATTCATTAAGAGCAACAACATGCCATGAAGGTCTGCAAATTCCAAAGTGCTAGGGACTAAATAGCAGATTTCAAAAGTACTCCCTCCGGTCCTAAATATAGGACCTAATTTACTTTTTTAGAAAATCCTATAAAAAAGCAAAATAAGTTAGTTATAAATTGATTTACCTAATTTTTTTCCCTTAGATTAGTTTATCTTACCTATAAACTAATGTATAATCTAAAAATATATCAAATATGTCATGATTTAATAGCCTATTTCGCAACCTTAACCTCTCCAAAAAAAAGTCAATTAGGTCTTATATTTAGGACCGGAGGTAGTATTTTTTTTCTGACATAACATGTCTATAGAAGTGGAAGAGGATGTATATAAAGAATCAAGACAAATTGTTTTTTACAAGAAAGAAACCAACTTCAGGAATCCGAAATTATGACTTATATTACAGTTATTCCAAAGAAGCTGCATTCACCATTACATCAGGACTGAATAACAAAATGAGTGAATGCATTGGACTAGGTCACATTATAATGAGTATAACTTAATCTGTTCACAGAGACAAACTTTGTTATTTGTGTCAAGAAATCTCAAAACAATATCGACATGGTTCTGTTACAATAGAAAACAGATGACATAATAAGGTTACACGATGCTAAATCAATAGGTGCTCGTCAAATAAATTACAAGTTTATCTATAAGGATAGTGTTATGAAAGTATAATTTGGAATGAATAGCTAATTAATTTGGTTACTTGAGTAGAATTGGGCTTAGTGCCGGTTACTAAAATAATTAGATTAGATTAATTAGCTAATTAGTGTTTTATGGGATTGGATTATTACTATATTTTAATATTTTTATTATTATATTCCTACCATGTTTAGGGCCTAATGAGCTTATTTTTATTAAAATAGGCTAACCCAGTTTGATCCCCAACAATTGGTAAGGTTGTTGAGAAAAGGAATATACTAAGCAAACTTAGCACTGCATTTATACAGAGAGAGACTGATTCGAACTCATAACTTCAACAGCGGCAAACTAGCTTCAGCTGAACAAAATTTGGAGCATCATATTTTGATTAAAAAAATACTCCCTCCGTTCTTAAATATAAGAGCACTTTGACTTTTTTGGATAATCCTAAGAAAGCAAAATGAACAATTTAATCATAACATATTTTAAGTATTATTAGATCATATGTAAGTATAAGTCAAATAAACTAGTTTAGTGAAAAATTTGGGAAAATCAATTTTTAATTACCATATTTTGCTTTCTTAGGATTCTCCAAAAAAGTCAAATTGCTCTTATATTTAGGAACGGATGAGTAATTATAGATATTAGAAACCAAAAAAGGGGACTCAATGATAAAGTGGTTGAGCAAAATGTAAAGAAGGTTCACACCAACACAGTAGATCATCCAATGAAAGACATTTTAACATCAAGCTTATAGCTCACCATCCTGGGATGAAAAAGCGTCAAGTGGATTCCCATTTGAAGAATTGAGCTGAAAGCGGTTTGTGACATGATGGGTTGTTGTTGTTGAACGAATTGGAAAACTGTATAAGGGAGAAGAAGCTGCCATTTCATGTCTCACAGCAAACAAGGAGACAATGGCTGAAAAGGGATTGCTTTGAGTGAGATAAGACGCCATGTGATATTCCCTATGAAGGATTCAGTGAATGAATTTGATCAGAGAGAAAGACCCAAGTGGGATGGATAGTTGGAGGAGGACTTGTATTGAAAGCTTTCAGTTAATCGTTGAGTGAAAATGGATAAACTAATCTAATGCTCTTTCCTGTCTTCTTCTCATTTGTTAGTTGTTAATTAATTATCTTAAAAACCATTCACTCGGGGATTAATTAATTAATACTTTTCGAGGTGATTTTTTATTTTACATTTTTTTGGGGAGAACTTCAATTAATGACCACTGTAGCATCTTATATTATAATTGGGACCAATCCAGCTTAAAATAAAATAGGTTTCCAACTGAAATCACCAAAACGCCCTTATCTGAAACTGACTTTTCAAATACAAAGTTAGTCAAGGTGGGATCCGTGATAAGACAATGGGAAAAACACTCCTCCAGTACTCCTTCATCTATAAAAAAACATACTACTCCTAAATATATATGTTATTGTTAGTAATTAACACTCTTTTTTTTACGTTTTTAAGTTTTCCTATTTTTATAATTCTTTTTTAAAACTTTTTTTTGAAATTATAAAAGTTTATATAATAGTACATCCGGCTTTAAATATATAATTTAATTACTTAATTTGATTAGATTCAAGTTATTAGTTAAGTTTAATAAAATTACATAATATTAACAAAACACTTACCTTTATTTAATCATTTTTTCTATTTATTTATCATTGAAAAATATGCCTTGTCGACTTGTGGCTTGGTGGTGTAAGAGTTATGAGTTTGAATGGGCATAGGACCGAGAGGGAGTATATAACAATTTATAATTGAAGAATATCAATACGATAATTTTGGGAGAAAATGAGAAAAATTTAAAAAGAGTTTTATATTGGGGAATTTGCACTTTAGTCCTTGGGAAGGGAAATTAATACTGGGAGGTCCCAACACATTCCATAATAATTATCAAGTCTCATGGGCCTTGGCTGCAATTGTTTCCATATCTTCAATGACCATTTTGCCCTCATTAAAGCATAAAAAGCAAAACATGCATAAAATAATATTCACACCCATCATCAGGTGATCAAAACGAGAGGGAAAGACCATAAAAAGAGAGGGAAAATTGTTCAGCTTGCGTGTCACTGTAGGATGAAGACATGACGAGCTGTTTGATCAGAACATCATGGGGATTGCTTGGTTCTACTACTCAAGTGCCCTGATCAAGTTTTGAGCTATAAATGTAGTATTATTTTAGTGTATTTACCATTAATGGGGTTTAGGAGTTTTTGGTAATGAATGTGACCCATGTGTGTTGTGTGAAGACTTAATGTTGACATAGTTAAATGGAGATGATTTTGTGAAAGCTTGATGCTTACATTGTTCTTGTTGGGTAGGGTTTAATAGATTGTGACCTTTATGTTGTATTGCATGAACTGAACACACTATACTCTGTTTTGTGAACTTAATACTCTGTTTTGCGAACTTAATACTTTGTTTCTCCATTGAGAGTGGCATGATGTATCTCCATTTTCAGAATGGGTAACAAGCTCCCACAAGCACCCATTCTTTAATTCATTTAGATAATTTATTGAGTACTTGGGCATGGTATAGCCCTCTACATCCTGTTGACTTTCATCCCACATTTGTAGCCATGACAATACATGGACTCCACATGAATCCCTGCACACAAAGCTATATGACGTCAGCAAATCACTTGCACACCCAATTTACAAAAGCATTCAATGGAACAAAAAATTGTACTGACAAGTCTGTTTGGACGTGAACCTTCGTCCATATCTCTTCACCATTATATGTATAGTCTTCATCGAACAAATCAGGCTTAATTACACGAAGGATTTCGAGGAAACACCCCTTCTAGTAAAAAGTAACAGATTACAAATGTGAATCAGATTGTAATGAACAATCAAAGCCATTTCCTTATAAAATGCCCTGATTTAAAATCTATGCACTTTATAAAGTAGCAAAATAATATCAAATGACAATAAAAACATACAATGCTCCTGGCTGCGAATTGCTTTGGCTCAATCCCCTTGGATTTTTGGCTCCTTCTTGCTTTCGAGGTTTTCCCTTCCTGCTCCTTCATGAATTGTGTGTAGGGGTGGGAATGGTCCAGGCCTAGCCTGGCCTGGTCACAAAATGGTCTGACCTGAGTTATAATTGATCGGCTTGAGCCTGACCTATGGCCTATTAGAGACAATATTTTTAAGTCTGAGCCTGGCCTGTGGTCTGGACTGGCCTGACTATTAGCCTCTTAGGAGGCCTGATTATTTAACATACTCAATAAGAGGTTTAGAAAGATGATTTGTGCGTAATATCATTTGAATGAATGTTTTGAAAATGAGCGACAATAAACACACTAGAATAAAGGATGATATAATTGTAATTTTCTATTAAGAATTAGTAAAAAATAACATCAATTAATATAGTAATATAAATTTTACCCAGGAATCCAACACGTAGAAGCGAAGAGTTTTTGGTTCAATCACGTAGTAAAACCAATGATGGTCAAACACTATGGGACCAAATACAAAATCACATTCTCCAATATTATATCCTACATGTTCGGGCAACACCTCTCTCGCATTTTGCTGGACAGACCACCTTATCGGCTGGTGGCTCATCTTGGTCATGAAGTCAGCCGAAAAAATGTGCCGCTTAACTTGACCATACTTCTTGTTTTGGTCCCCAACCAAAGTCTTTGCAACCATTGATATTAGCTACACTCAACAGTAAATCAAAAGTTAATCAACCTAGAATGCCAAAACAGAACATACAAAATCATAGTCAATCACCCTAAAATTTTAGGTAGTAATAAAACTAAGTGCCTTACTGTATCATTGATCCATTTGTTGCGCTTGAGACATTGAAGCTCACTCCGCGTAAGATAATAATCGTACATCTGAACCCACAATCTACAGAAAAAACAACTGTCAATTATCAACTTAAATATAAGAAAACACCACATGATCTCAATAAAATTATTAAAAACATACTCTTCACCCTCCTTAACCGTGCATTTTGAAATGCACATCTGATAAACGACATCTCTATCTTCAACTGGCATCTAGGCCCGACCCTTTCTCTTTGTCTCAATCTAGGGCGATCTAATGGCCGATACAACAACCCTGGTTTATCTTCTTAGAGGGGCTGGCACTTCTTCCCTACCTTCCTCCTCTTTATCATCCTTCTCTTCTTCTTCCTCCTCTTCATTTTCCTCTGCATTTGGACTAATGTTTTCAACATTAATATCCCCTTCCTCTTCTTCATCACCCACCTCTTTCCCATCCTTCTCTTCTTCGTCCTCCTCCTTGTCTTCCTCTTCCTCATCCCCCACCTCTTTCCCATCCTTCTCTTCTTCATCCTCCTCCTCCTCCTTGTCTTCTTCCTCATCCCCCACCTCTTTCCCATCCTTCTCTTCTTCATCCTCCTCCTTGTCTTCCTCTTCCTCATCCCCACCTCTTTCTCATCCTTCTCTACCTCTTCCTCTTCAGAATCAACTTTATTGGGCTTATATACATTTACACCCCTATTTAGCAAATTTGTTTGAATGGCCAACAACTCCATTCCTGCCTCGTACTTTGCTTGGTCCGCATGAGACGCAAGTATGCCATAGACTCTCCTTAGTCCCTGAAAATACATTACCCATCATTAGGTATAAATGACTACCAAATATTAATTTCACAACAGGATTCTAATACGAACTTACAAGTAATTCTAGTAGCTCTTCATTGAATGTGAGTGAAGGTCCAACAACGTTGCTCACACCGCGTAGTAGTCCATTGTTGTTGTCCTTCTCCATCTCTATCCTTTCCCTTACTTTCTGCTCATCCCAATAGGCAATCGCATTTGCAGCCTTCTTTGCCTTGTCTTTTCCGATTGGAAAGTGTTGCAAACAATATATCTACGACACAATATTTCACATGCATAAGTGTAACATCTATTACATTGATCCAAAACAAATCCGAAATTATATCAAACATTAAAGAAAACAAACTCACCTGTAAAAGATAAATGCAACCAGGCACATTTTCCCTCGTAGATGCTTTCCCTTTTCCCATTCTCAATGTTTTCTTGAACTCTCCAATAGAAGTGGAAAGCTCATTGAAAACAAATGAGCACCAGTCATATTCATGGAATGTATCCGATGTTTCCAACATAACCTTCAAGACTGTATCGGTCACATAGATGCTTGCAGTAGGGCACAACCATGGTTCCTAATGCATACAAGATAAAAAAAACTCAAAATCCTCATCAATATCATCAACCAACCATTTCGCAATATCTTTATATGGAATTTTCCCAAATGTGCGCCTCAATTCCTGCAGGTTCTTATCATCGTCGTTAATATTTATTTTCAACTTCTTCTTCCCATAAGGCAGTCCTAAGAATGTCTTCACATCATTAGCCCCAGTGTACGTAGGTTATGAATGTTATTCGTTGGAGCGTAAAAAAAAAGCATCAACTCACAGCATGAATCACAGTTGATTTGTGGGCATTTTATATTTATCAATTTGTCAAAACCAACAGCTTTTAGCCGCCTCATCTTATCTTCATCTTGTTTCAATATGCGGCAGACCTCCATGAATTGCTTCGACGCACACTGAGTACGAAAGGGAACAACATATTGACTTTCTTTCGGTCCACTAGCTGAACTTTTCTTTGCTATTTTCGTAATCTGTGAACAAACAATAGCACCAATTATAAATTGTATGATTATATGTCTTACCAAGGCAAAAGGAAACACTTAAAATGACATTATTCATGTTTACATCATTGCACTTTAATATACAAACATGCATATCAACCAGAACAATCTCAATTAGCATTTATGTCCTACTAAACTCTTCTTAAAAATTAAAAGAAGTTGTCAAAATAGAATATCAATTAATTACTAAATGAGAATCAAGTGTGCAGCTAAAGTATTTCATATGTTTCTAATTATTCCCTTAAACCACTTCCAGCCCCCATAACATAACAGTTCATATCTCAGAGAAAAAGGCATGAAATTTCATGCTCACAAGGAAAGTCCAACAACATCACTCATAAGCACACATGCATCTAAGTTCATTCTATAAAACAGATGCTACAAATAGAATCTCTGTATTTTCCAACTTCCATGACAACAAACAGAAAATCTTCTGTAAGATAATTTTGACAACACACAATCACTTTTAACACACATACTTCATGATGCATATCATCAAACACCCCTTCAGGCAACATAAACATAAAAAGAAATGAAGGGGAAGATCATCTATTTAGGACCAAAATCAGTTCATCTATTAGCTTCTACATTTAAGACTAGAGGGAGTAAGAAGTGATTAGGTGAAACATAAGTTAATACTACTATCTATACGTTCTTATCATTTGTATACATAACACTCGGGTCCTGATGTCCCACGCGCAAAATTCATGTCATGCGTCACATTTTATTGTTTGTTGTATCTTTCATTATGAAGCTTCCCTATCTGCTGAGCAATCTTTAAATAATATTTAAAGACATTGTTGGTCCATCCAAAAATTTGGTGAACAATTCTTTGTATATGCTCTTGTCCCCTTCACTTTCTAATTTATTAATCCAACAAACTCTATCACATCTCAATATGTTACTTACTAGTAACATGAATCTAATTCAATTTTTGTGGACCCTGAGATCATGACTATACTACCGGCATTATAGATATTGGGACTTGTCATTTTCTTTTTATTTTTGCCATGGACTTTTCATTTTCACTTGTCAATTGAAAAGACTCTTCTATTTGGCAAAAACGAAATTCTCAGTAAAAACAATGATGCAGTAAACTGTCATTATTTCCCTTTAAATGTTAAGTTAGTTATATCAACACCTTGATTAATCAAAGTAAACTGTCAAAGTTCTGAACTGAATTTGACCACGTTTTCATCATAAACTCATGAATATGAAAGTTACTATTCAACACTAGAATATATTTATGATGACTCGGAAAGCAAAAATAATTAACACACATTTATCATCACTCATTTAAATCGCAACCACATGCACAGTACCCGACACTGCTCACCACCAAATTTAGCATAATAGCCAAATTTCCTCTCAACCCACTCACCACCATATTCAATCAATCAAACCAGAGAGGGATAAAAACTTACCCGACGCTTCTGGGTTTGACGTTGCACAATGGGGACACTGGTTTTCATATCTAGGGTTTGGGAGGAAAAACCCAATGGAGCTGACGAAGGAAGATGTAGCAAACAAATGAAATCGCAGAAAGAAGATGGAGCCGATGCTTGATGAGCGAAGAAATCGAAGAGAGAAGATGATGACCAATGAAGAAATCGACGGAGAGTGCTGAGGAAAGAAGAAAGTGCGTATGAATGAAAAGGAATGAAGAGGAATAAAGTGGAATGAATGATGTATGAGGGCATGCCATATTTTAACTAGGGGGCAAAATAGTCATTGAAGATAAGCAAACAATTGCAGGAAAGGCCCATGGGACTTGATAATTATTTTGGAATGTGTTGGAACCTCCCAGTATTAATTTCCCTTCCTAGGGACTACAGTGCAAATTCCCCTTTTATATTTAAGATCAAACTAATCGTTTTAAGTAAGTCCTATATTTTGGACCAAAGAGAGTATTATATATATTTAATCATATGGTCATTTCATACTTTCACTTGTTCATAGTTTACTATACATTTGATTTTGAATTAATTTCTAATTGTTCAATTAAACTCTCTCCTTAATCATATGAGTTTTTCCCTTGATCATATGACCATTTGACGCGTTCGTGGTATTCTACATGTTTGGTTTTACAAATTGATTTTTAACTAGGGTTGACCCCGCGCGTTGCGCAGGATACCTGGCTATAAAACAATTTGTCAGTTAAATGTTGAAAAAATAGTTTAGATAGATATTATCTTGTTTCGTTTTGGCTGTGAGTAGTTCATTTCATACTAATCATAAATCATTCAATTTCTTATTTTATCGTAGGAAATCTTTCTATTGTTTAATAAATAATGGAAACTTATTTATGGTCAAAGAAAATTATGAATAATAAAAAGTAATTGTGATGACCATTTTGCCCCAGTTTTGAAATTCGATGGCCAGTGTTGCTCCAAATAATATTACATGATCATTTTTCACCTTCATGACATTTATATGGTCATTTTTGCACTTTAGGCCTATCTATTTTAATCGGTTCAATGATATGCTTAGATTGACAAGATGATGTATTTTAAAAGCTTTTGGTTGCAAGCTCAAATTGATTTTTGAGCTTTTGGTTGACAATAATAAAATTTGACCATTTAAATCTTTGAAATAATTTCTTGGGCAAAATTGTCATTTTTGGTAAGTTAACATTAAAATACTATTCTACTGACACTTTATCTTAAGACTCATTTTGTTAAAATGAGAATTAATCAAATCTTCCATGGAAGAAACATAATTAACATGAGGTCTCATATGAGTTGTTATGTGAGATAAATAAATTATTATGTTTAACTCTAGAAGTTGTAATTTACAATTCATGGGACCTCATCTTAATTATTTTTCTTCTATGGATCTCTAATTAATTTTCCCTTTATCAAAAGTTGTTCTACTCAAAAGTTATTCTCAAAAAGCTATTTTGTCAGAAACTATTTTTCAGCAGCTAAATCCAAATAGGCCGATAAAAAAACACACAACTTCCAAGCTTCCCTACATGAAACACAAACTCACACACATCAGACAATGAATAAAACGAAAGAAAGGAAGAGGAAAAAAATGAGAAACCAATATGGTATAGGTAAAAGAAAGGCAGTACAAAGCTACACATGCAATCTACTGTTAGGCTAGCGGGATGACAAGACAAGTCAAAACCTAAAAGACCTTTAAGCATGTGTGAGGGGAAAACAAATAGAAATATGAAACACAATGATGCTTTACATTATAACCTTGCGCAGACAAGTAAAACTATTTTACAAAAAGAAAAAATCCCTCCTTACCATGTCTAATCTCCCTTGAATAAGTCAACCCAATATTGCACCAAACAAAAAACAATGAAAGGCTAAAAGCAAGCCTACACTGTTCACCAAAGGCTTACACAACTCAATGAACAATACACCTTAGAGAGAAGCCAAATCCCAAATGGCTCAGTGAACAGTACTAGAGAATTGGTTTATAAGATATATAGATTGTTAAAATGAGCTTTTCCCCTCGTTGTTTAGAGAAATCCTTATTCATATGGCCATTTGACTTGTTCAAGGTATGCTATATGCTTGATTTTCCAAATTGATCACTAACTATTTGAATGAGCCTTTTTCTTGTTTATATGTCCATTTGACTTGTCCACTATATGCTATATGCTTGATTGTGCAAATTGGTCGATAATTCTTTAAATGAGTTTTTCCCTTGTTTATATGCCCATTTGACTTGTCCGTGTGTCTACTACATGTTTGGTTTTGAAAATTGGTTTTTAATTGTACAAACGAGCATTCTCCTTCGTATGAGTTTGTCCTTGTTCATATGATTATTTGAATTGTTCATTGATTGCACATACTTTTGCATATTTTTTCATGGCCAAATTCATTAAATTAATGCATGTTTTGATGATAATTGCACCTTATTAGCATAGATTTTAACTATTGTACAAGTTGTTGGAATTTGTTCTATTTAAGGGCAATTTGTCACATATAGATTGATTCATTATTATTCATCCTTTCGAAAACTTTGTAATACTACTTCAAGTTTTAATCTCTTGTAGGTAAATGGTAGAACACATTCAAAGAGAAGCCAAAGAGATTATGAGAGCAAAGCACAAGAAGGAGGGAGCAAAGAAGAAACACAAAGAGGGTTATGTTTTGGTGCCGGGGGCACGCTCAGGGTGCCAAAACAAAAAACATTTTGTTTTGGCGTCCTGATTGAGCCTAGGGCGTGCTTGAGGCACTGAATCTGAAAGAAAAATTCAGACAAGATAATTAGGGTTTCTAAGCCACATCTAAGCTTCCTAACAACCCCAAACACCTCGCAAATCCCCATTTGCACGAACATAAGGTGGTTCCCCTAAGGTTTACTCAAAATCTCTCAAATCCACTCATTCCTCTTCCATTTCCATCACATTTCACCTCAATTCTTTCATATTTTCTTGTTCATCTCTATTCCCTCTTCCACTTTCACCATCTTTCTTCATTTCATACTTCCTCATGACAACAACTTCTTGGGTTGATTTTGGGCGAAATTCCTCTTCTTCTCCCATGAGTAGCTAAGCTCTTGGCGTTTTGGCCAGTGGTGTGAAGATGGTCAATTGATTCAATTGGCTTCTTAGGTATGTTTTCTTGTTCCTATGCTCTATGATTTGTAATTCAGAGGTGTGGTTTCATTTTCTCTTATGTATTTGTAATAAAGACATAAGATTATTTCTAATTGTGTCAGATTGATATTGTTGTGTTGAACATTAAGTTTGATCATCAATGTTATTTATGTTTTAATTCCTATGTTGATTCATGATACTATGATTGGTTTAATGATTATTTGCTTTGTTTATTTAATGTTTCAATTAAGGTATTGTGTATGAACATTCTCAAGAGGAAAGTGATTTTCAAACTTATTTGAAACACATCAGTGGTACTTAACTCTATTTCTAAGTGATGCAACCCTAAAGAGAGACAGCCCGAGGTTGAGCCATTGTGTTGCAATCCTTGGCTTAAAATAAACTTGCATTTAAACCCTAAGGCAATTAGGAACCGGTTCAATCAATGACGCTGTTGCTGGCGAGTCATTTTTTACTCCAAAGGTGCCAAGTGTCAATTGAAACATTGACAATGGGTAAGAGTCATTAAGATTAGGTTTAGGTCATAATTGCATCATTTCATCACTTAGGATTATTCTGAGAGAAAAATATCACGTAGGATTAGGATAGATGCATTCCACTTTGCTTACTTCTTCTTTTAAGTTCATTTTGTTTGCACATATATTAATTTTTTGTGAATCTGTGGGACTAAATCATTGCATTCTCATGTCTTGGAATTACAAAACCATTGGTTACAATCATGGTCCATTTGAAGATTCTCATTCTTTTGAAACAAATACCGCTAGGATGGAAAAGACACATTCGAATTCTTCAATATTGGATGTTACATCAAGAAAGAGACAAAATGTTGGTCGTCTTCAATTCCTTTCCCAAATCCTATGACACACCATGTAGGGAATCACCTTCACCCCTACCACCATATCATTCAAACTTTGATTATTCTTATCCACCTTCACCCCTAATGTTGATGATAAATTTGAAAATGTCCAATCTATAGGACTTAATGATACATGTGCTTTACATGATTATGAGATACACCCTATGAGTGTTCTAATTCTCAAATCTTATCATGTGATTTGGCTCCCGACATACTAGCACATGATTGTGGTATAAATAATCTTGATTTGAATTAGGTATTGTTGATGAGAAGATAGTATCTACTTGTGATACTACCATTGTTCCAAACCACATTGACTTTGTATCATCATGCTTTGATAGATGTTCAAATGTGGTTGATTTCATTGGTTGTGAGAAGCATTTACTCTCTTACGTTCCTAAACCTAAACTTCTTACATTGCATACACCACTTTGTCACATTATTACTTGTACTAATTCTTCTCATGGATTTAAGTACTTTGACTCATGTGGTGGTGTACTTGATGTAGGTAGTGTTGCTTTCGTGTTGTCTAACTCTTTCCAAGCCTATCATTTGGAACCTAACTCTAATGATACAACTATAACTATACTTAATCCTAATGGCTCCTACCCCTTGTCATTGTGTCAATTGACACTTAGCTACCATAGGAGTAGCGTCATTGACTAAATCGTGAACCAATCACCTTGGGGTTAAAATCACAATTTAATTCAAGGAATGCAAATAGTGTGCAATCACCGAGTCTTCTCACTTTGCGGAGTCTTCTAACTACCATAAACTAACTAAATGAAAAGAAAAGTTGATAAAAGTTGTGGGTTTGTTTTGTTTTTGGAAAACTTAAAATGAAATTAACCAAAAGTGAGCTATACTTATTTTTGGTTTTTTACAAATATAGTTGTGAAAGCTTTTAAGTCAATGCAATGGAAAGGCGCTTTGGCGGTATTACAATGGTTCAATTTCTTCTTCAAAAATAATTTAGGAGTTATAACATTCATCAATTCTAGTAGATAAATCTAGAAGCAACCACTAAGGGTCCTCCAACACTAGTTAGTAGCTAATCAAGCAACCACTTAAAACTAGTCATTACTTAGTACTAGAGTTAGGTTCCACTTGATGTGTATTAAACATGAGTTTTCTGACAAAAAAACATGAGTTTGTATATACTAATCCTCTTGAGAATTTGAAACCATAACATTCAAATTGAACATTAACTACACAAACCAAGCAACCACTTAAAGCATGCTTAATTTCATGGATCAACCATATGAAGTAAAACATACATATTATTAGATAATCAAACTCAATATTTAATACAAATGTTCAAATCAAAATATAAAGAACACAATATTTATCAGTCCAAGTATACAAGGGAAATGCAACCACAAACCCAAATACACAAGTAATAGCATAAGGACAAGTAAACTCTTCTAAGTCTACCATTGATGCAATTGACCATCTTTACACACCAAAGCACCAAGAACTTAGCCAACCATAAGGAAGAAATTTTCCTAACAACAACAAACAAGGTTGCTGCAATGAGTAAGGAGAAATGGAGAAACAAACGTGTGAAAATGGTGTGTGGAAGAGAGTACAAGAGGAAAAATGGTTGGGAATGGAGATGATTGATGACGGAAATTGATGATGGATGAGTGGGCTTTTAGAGGAATGTGAGAACCCTAGAGAATTAACTTATGTTCATGTAAATGGAGCTTGGAGAAGTGTTTGGGGTTGTTAGAAAACTTAAATAGGTATCGAAAACCCTAAAATAATAAAGCTGAATTCGTCGTTAGTGACAGGCTTGCCAGTGTCTCGCCACTCTACGAGCCAACTGGCAGCCATCTGATTTAACCTATGTCGTGTAGGTTAAATCAAAGAAACTAGACTTACTATTATGTGGTATAGTAGAAACCCTAGGTCAAATCCTCAATTGATTAGCCATGTTCAATTGTTCAAATTGCTAATTTTTTATACAAATTACCAAAAACATATTTGGTTTGCAAGTCTAAGACCAAAAATGAAAGCAAAACAACAATAAAAGAGAAAACACTTAAAACCGAAATTGTAAGAGAAGGAAATGGTAATGGCCAAACCTCCTTCTTATTTGATTCCACTTCACACTTGTTAACTATCAAGCCAAGAGCATTCGTGACAATTCAATTTAACTCAATCAAATGATACTTAACTCCTTGAACCAAGCAAACTCAAGAATCATTCAATTAGGCTAAATCAAATTAGGAAAAATCAATTCTCAAGACTAATAGATTGTTGCACATAATCAAAGACTTCTTTGAGTTATCTAAATCTTTCATTCACTATTCAACATCCTAAATAACCATTCATGATAGATGAAGAGAGAACTACAAGAAATCAACAACAAACATCCAACTAGTCAAGAGAATATAAAATCACAAGCTCTACAAGTTAGAGTAGAAAGTTTACTCCAACATTTCACAATCCAAATATGAAACCTAAATGTAGGAAACATAAATGACAATTACATCAAGAGCTTATGGTCACAAATGTTCTTGGCCAAAATTTGATGATTCATGTGTGAAGCTTCATCTTGAAGAAGGAGTGAAGAATCTAGCTACTCAAGCTTGTTGATGATGGAAGAATGAAGGATTGAGCTTGAGAAGCCATGGAAGATTGGTGTTTGGCCAAAAATGGAGGTTGGAGAAGGCTAGGGATTCGTGCTATTGGAGAGAAGAGAGAAAGATGAAGAAGATGATACAAAATGAAGTTGTGTGGTGTAATGGGTGTTGGCCGAAATGTATATGAGATGAGATGAAGTTGAAATGAAAATGAAATGAAATTAAGTGAATGTGGTTGTGGAAGTGGCTAGATACATTTCCCTTTTTGCTCCTCTCATTTGTGCTTCCTTTTCCTTTCCCAAAATTGCCCTTAATGAGTTCTTCAAGCTTGAATTTTCGGCCACATGTTCAAATTACCCAAAATGGATAAAAATGTGAATCTTCTAAATCCTTCCAAAAGCCTTTTTGCCAAAAATGGTAATTTTTGTCCTCTTGCTCTCTTCATGCTTTTCTTTGCCCAAGATGCCATTGGATGTGTATATGGCCTACCATAAACGCCCTACACATAAAAATAAGGAAAAAGAAGTCAAAGGCCTTTTTACATCCAATAGCAATTAGGGCAAAAGTCCTTACTATGTAATCAAATGTGCATGCACATGAAATAATCATCAATAATGGATTAATATCTTAATTAAGGCTCACTAATTCAACACAAATGCACATATAATGTATATTAAAAATATGTCTAATCATCATCCACCTTTTTTATTTTTTCTGTGTTCTTTTCTTCCTTTTGCTTCCTCCTTCTTGCCCCATTGATTCCATCTTCTTTGGCTCCTCATTTATGGTGTTTCCTGAATTATCTACAAAGGTTTAAGACTTGAAGTATGTAAACACCCTATTTTTTCCGGACCCCACTAAATTTTAAAAAATATAAAAAAAGTAAAAAAAAAAATATAAAAAAATAATAAAAAATAATAAAGATATGCTCTCTTGATTTCTTTCTTGTAAGGCAAGCATAATTCAAATTGTAAAAGAGTCAAATATGATGATTTGAATTAGGAAATAAAATGGAAACAAATTATAATCACAATAATGTGGGTAATCAATAGAAATTTGATTTGATTGTGATAAATAGGAAAGTTTTGAAAGGAATAAGATAATAAAAGGAAATAATGATGCACTCATCAAATTTGATTGAATTATCATCATGGTAATTTGATTGATCACATAAATGAATTAAAGAGGCAAACCCTAAAGTGGTGGCCTATATAAGTTAGTGCAAGAGAGCATAGTGGAGGATGATTTTTTGTTGAAAGGAGAGTTTTTATAGAAAAGGGCTAAGTTTTGGAGAGAAAAGAAAAGAGGCAGTGAGAGAGACTCCTTATAGAGACTAGTGTAACATACTGTTACTAATTCCCTGATTAATTCAATAATACCTACACTAACTATGATAGAAAAATGATTTCCATAATATCAATAAATCTATCATAGTTAGAAAAAGAATTTCCTACTAATAATCATTATCCATGATAGAAAAGAATTTTCTAATATAACCTGAATACTATCATGAATAATTAATAGCTAACCATGTTAGAAAAGAATCACCTAACATGGTTAGAAAAAGGAGCAACCTACTACAATTCTCATAGCTAACCATGTTAGAAAAGAATCACCTCACATGGTTAGAAAAAGGAGCAACCTAGTACATTTCCCCGATTAACCAATAATATCAATACAAATAAAAATATGCGGAAGCGAATGCAGACCTATACATTTTGGCAATATACATGTCTAAATAATCAAAACAACCTTTGAAACTTAATTCCCTTTCCTGTTGTCTGAGCTTGTGCATGATCACCTGCAAAAATGTAAGTAATCGAGGGGTGAGACAACTTGTCTCAGTAATCTACTACTTAACTCACTATAACAGTGAGATGTGCGGTAGTAAGGACGTCTAAAGGGTACCACAGTTTTCAAATCAATATATATATATATATATATATATATATATATATATATATATATATATATACACACACACAAGAACCAAGCCTCCTTCCATTTATCACTTCAAGTCCTCTGTCACGTCCAATACAAATCAAGCCCATCCTTTCTACTTTCCAAACATCACTCAAAATCCCTCAATCAATTTCCACATCAATAAACTTCACCATCCAATCTCCAAATCTATGCAGTCATTACTGTAAAACTCATTCATACCTTTCTCAAATCCAATTTCTCGGCGTACATTCATGTACAATCCCTGGTGCTCAACTCATGCCATCCCGGAGGCACTACGCTCGAGCCCTATATATATTCAAAATGAGTTGACACTGTGCCCCTCTCAAAAGTGAGGGGGCAATTTCCCTCTCTCGCAAACCCATGAAAGGGAAACCCCAATCTGTCTCCAATCAAAAAGGGCGCAGTCCCTGTCTCCAATCAGAAAACTGCTGGTCACAGTCTCCAATCTGTTGACCAATGGTCACAGTCTCCAATCTGTTGACCAGTACAAATAACCGTTGATTGGCCTATCAACTGGTTATCATCGCGCGATAGTACATATATCTCAGTGTCATGCAATGATCACAATTCTTTTCAACATCTCAATCACAACCTTTGATACTTTCCATCAACACAACTTTCTAATTCTTCAACCACAAAGTATGATACTCCCAATCCACATCACTTTTCAATACCCTGTCAAATACCAATTATATATCTCCACCACAACTATCACTTTCTATCGATATGGCCTATCAACACCGCTGTCCAAGCATTACAACTATATACCTCACCAGTCCAACCACCACCAGACAGGATAATAATATGTTGACCTGTACAAATAATCGTTGATTGGCCTATCAACCGGTTATCATCGCGCGATAGTACATATATCTCAGTGTCATGCAATGATCACAATTCTTTTCAACATCTCAAACACAACCTTTGATACTTTCCATCAACACAACTTTCTAATTCTTCAACCACAAAGTATGATACTCCCAATCCACATCACTTTTCAATACCCTGTCAAATACCAATTATATATCTCCACCACAACTATCACTTTCTATCGATATGGCCTATCAACACCGCTGTCCAAGCATTACAACTATATACCTCACCAGTCCAACCACCACCAGACAGGATAATAATATATATAATGTATCAAATTCTTTTATACAAAAGTAATCGTGTTTGAAAGGCACCCGATAGCCTGTTTTGTATAAAAGTAACTTTTAAAGATTTTGAAGGCTAGAAAGGATTTTGAAAATCCGAACTAACGTCACCCTCAATGTTATAGTAAGGTAAGAGTGATTACCTGCACCTGCTCCACATCAAGAAAATATAATACCAATGAAATCCTCGCTCGTAGCTCGACCCATTGATATCCACAATCACTAGAAAATACATAACGCAGTGTCAATACATAGTTCGAGTCCATATGACTTGACTAAGTTAATTTAAACTCAAATCAGGCCTATGATAGCTAACTCATCTTCAATTACCCCTATTAATGAACATAACACCATCTTTATATCATCCAATATCATAGATTCCATGACTTTGTGTAATTCATCTAAACTATTAATCATTCTCTCCATAATACATCTCAAAATTAGCTCTTCTCTAATCATCCCAAAACTCTCAATTTTCGCCTAATGCCAAATCTAACTAAATAAACCCATCTAACATCACCTTTGAACTCTAATACCCTTCTAGAGTCATAGCCAAAGTTTAACAACTCATATCCAAAGGATTTCTAAATAAAAACCTATCTAACCAAACTTTTGACAAACAAAATCTCACCTACTATCATTTCTCACTATCTTAAACCAATCATAATTACCATTATTCCCAAACATTCCACACTTTGTTTACCTACTAAATATTTTCAGCCAATTCAGCATACAAGCTCAAGAAAAACAACTTCCAATGACTTTTAAAAAATTCCAAATCTCTGGTGCTCTACTCATGCCATCCCGGAGGCACTACGCTCGAGCCCTATATATATTCAAAATGAGTTGACACTGTGCCCCTCTCAAAAGTGAGGGGGCAATTTCCCTCTCTGGCAAACCCATGAAAGGGAAACCCCAATCTGTCTCCAATCAAAAAGGGCGCAGTCCCTGTCTCCAATCAGAAAACTGCTGGTCACAGTCTCCAATCTGTTGACCAGTACAAATAACCATTGATTGACCTATCAACCGGTTATCATCGCGCGATGGTACATATATCTCAGTGTCATGCAATGATCACAATTCTTTTCAACATCTCAATCACAACCTTTGATACTTTCCATCAACACAACTTTCCAATTCTTCAACCACAAAGTATGATACTCCCAATCCACATCACTTTTCAATACCCTGTCAAATACCAATTATATATCTCCACCACAACTATCACTTTCTATCGATATGGCCTATCAACACCGCTGTCCAAGCATTACAACTATATACCTCACCAGTCCAACCACCACCAGACAGGATAATAATATGTTGACCTGTACAAATAATCGTTGATTGGCCTATCAACCGGTTATCATCGCGCGATAGTACATATATCTCAGTGTCATGCAATGATCACAATTCTTTTCAACATCTCAAACACAACCTTTGATACTTTCCATCAACACAACTTTCTAATTCTTCAACCACAAAGTATGATACTCCCAATCCACATCACTTTTCAATACCCTGTCAAATACCAATTATATATCTCCACCACAACTATCACTTTCTATCGATATGGCCTATCAACACCGCTGTCCAAGCATTACAACTATATACCTCACCAGTCCAACCACCACCAGACAGGATAATAATATATATAATGTATCAAATTCTTTTATACAAAAGTAATCGTGTTTGAAAGGCACCCGATAGCCTGTTTTGTATAAAAGTAACTTTTAAAGATTTTGAAGGCTAGAAAGGATTTTGAAAATCCGAACTAACGTCACCCTCAATGTTATAGTAAGGTAAGAGTGATTACCTGCACCTGCTCCACATCAAGAAAATATAATACCAATGAAATCCTCGCTCGTAGCTCGACCCATTGATATCCACAATCACTAGAAAATACATAACGCAGTGTCAATACATAGTTCGAGTCCATATGACTTGACTAAGTTAATTTAAACTCAAATCAGGCCTATGATAGCTAACTCATCTTCAATTACCCCTATTAATGAACATAACACCATCTTTATATCATCCAATATCATAGATTCCATGACTTTGTGTAATTCATCTAAACTATTAATCATTCTCTCCATAATACATCTCAAAATTAGCTCTTCTCTAATCATCCCAAAACTCTCAATTTTCGCCTAATGCCAAATCTAACTAAATAAACCCATCTAACATCACCTTTGAACTCTAATACCCTTCTAGAGTCATAGCCAAAGTTTAACAACTCATATCCAAAGGATTTCTAAATAAAAACCTATCTAACCAAACTTTTGACAAACAAAATCTCACCTACTATCATTTCTCACTATCTTAAACCAATCATAATTACCATTATTCCCAAACATTCCACACTTTGTTTACCTACTAAATATTTTCAGCCAATTCAGCATACAAGCTCAAGAAAAACAACTTCCAATGACTTTTAAAAAATTCCAAATCTCTGGTGCTCTACTCATGCCATCCCGGAGGCACTACGCTCGAGCCCTATATATATTCAAAATGAGTTGACACTGTGCCCCTCTCAAAAGTGAGGGGGCAATTTCCCTCTCTGGCAAACCCATGAAAGGGAAACCCCAATCTGTCTCCAATCAAAAAGGGCGCAGTCCCTGTCTCCAATCAGAAAACTGCTGGTCACAGTCTCCAATCTGTTGACCAGTACAAATAACCATTGATTGACCTATCAACCGGTTATCATCGCGCGATGGTACATATATCTCAGTGTCATGCAATGATCACAATTCTTTTCAACATCTCAATCACAACCTTTGATACTTTCCATCAACACAACTTTCCAATTCTTCAACCACAAAGTATGATACTCCCAATCCACATCACTTTTCAATACCCTGTCAAATACCAAATATATATCTCCATCACAACTATCACTTTCTATCGATATGGCCTATCAACACCGCTGTCCAAGCATTACAACTATATACCTCACCAGTCCAATCACCACCAGACAGGATAATAATATATATAATGTATCAAATTCTTTTATACAAAAGTAATCGTGTTTGAAAGGCACCCGATAGCCTGTTTTGTATAAAAGTAACTTTTAAAGATTTTGAAGGCTAGAAAGGATTTTGAAAATCCGAACTAACGTCACCCTCAATGTTATAGTAAGGTAAGAGTGATTACCTGCACCTGCTCCACATCAAGAAAATATAATACCAATGAAATCCTCGCTCGTAGCTCGACCCATTGATATCCACAATCACTAGAAAATACATAACGCAGTGTCAATACATAGTTCGAGTCCATATGACTTGACTAAGTTAATTTAAACTCAAATCAGGCCTATGATAGCTAACTCATCTTCAATTACCCCTATTAATGAACATAACACCATCTTTATATCATCCAATATCATAGATTCCATGACTTTGTGTAATTCATCTAAACTATTAATCATTCTCTCCATAATACATCTCAAAATTAGCTCTTCTCTAATCATCCCAAAACTCTCAATTTTCGCCTAATGCCAAATCTAACTAAATAAACCCATCTAACATCACCTTTGAACTCTAATACCCTTCTAGAGTCATAGCCAAAGTTTAACAACTCATATCCAAAGGATTTCTAAATAAAAACCTATCTAACCAAACTTTTGACAAACAAAATCTCACCTACTATCATTTCTCACTATCTTAAACCAATCATAATTACCATTATTCCCAAACATTCCACACTTTGTTTACCTACTAAATATTTTCAGCCAATTCAGCATACAAGCTCAAGAAAAACAACTTCCAATGACTTTTAAAAAATTCCAAATCTCTGGTGCTCTACTCATGCCATCCCGGAGGCACTACGCTCGAGCCCTATATATATTCAAAATGAGTTGACACTGTGCCCCTCTCAAAAGTGAGGGGGCAATTTCCCTCTCTGGCAAACCCATGAAAGGGAAACCCCAATCTGTCTCCAATCAAAAAGGGCGCAGTCCCTGTCTCCAATCAGAAAACTGCTGGTCACAGTCTCCAATCTGTTGACCAGTACAAATAACCATTGATTGGCCTATCAACCGGTTATCATCGCGCGATGGTACATATATCTCAGTGTCATGCAATGATCACAATTCTTTTCAACATCTCAATCACAACCTTTGATACTTTCCATCAACACAACTTTCCAATTCTTCAACCACAAAGTATGATACTCCCAATCCACATCACTTTTCAATACCCTGTCAAATACCAAATATATATCTCCATCACAACTATCACTTTCTATCGATATGACCTATCAACACCGCTGTCCAAGCATTACAACTATATACCTCACCAGTCCAATCACCACCAGACAGGATAATAATATATATAATGTATCAAATTCTTTTATACAAAAGTAATCGTGTTTGAAAGGCACCCGATAGCCTGTTTTGTATAAAAGTAACTTTTAAAGATTTTGAAGGCTAGAAAGGATTTTGAAAATCCGAACTAACGTCACCCTCAATGTTATAGTAAGGTAAGAGTGATTACCTGCACCTGCTCCACATCAAGAAAATATAATACCAATGAAATCCTCGCTCGTAGCTCGACCCATTGATATCCACAATCACTAGAAAATACATAACGCAGTGTCAATACATAGTTCGAGTCCATATGACTTGACTAAGTTAATTTAAACTCAAATCAGGCCTATGATAGCTAACTCATCTTCAATTACCCCTATTAATGAACATAACACCATCTTTATATCATCCAATATCATAGATTCCATGACTTTGTGTAATTCATCTAAACTATTAATCATTCTCTCCATAATACATCTCAAAATTAGCTCTTCTCTAATCATCCCAAAACTCTCAATTTTCGCCTAATGCCAAATCTAACTAAATAAACCCATCTAACATCACCTTTGAACTCTAATACCCTTCTAGAGTCATAGCCAAAGTTTAACAACTCATATCCAAAGGATTTCTAAATAAAAACCTATCTAACCAAACTTTTGACAAACAAAATCTCACCTACTATCATTTCTCACTATCTTAAACCAATCATAATTACCATTATTCCCAAACATTCCACACTTTGTTTACCTACTAAATATTTTCAGCCAATTCAGCATACAAGCTCAAGAAAAACAACTTCCAATGACTTTTAAAAAATTCCAAACATAGTACTCACACCACCAAGTTTCAAATTTATTCAAAACTCTTCCAGCAAAAACAGGGCAACTTCAAAAATTAATTCCGGACAGCCTAGAATGAGTTTTGAGACACTTAATATATCAAATGAAAGCACAAATCTCGTACTATCTCTAGTTAAAACAATTTTCAAAAATTCCAACTAACAAAGTCACAAAGTCAGAAATAGTGAGACTGAATTTCCAGCAGTTTTCAGCGAAACAGTCCTTTTTCAAAAATATATTCCAAAGAGTAGAAAACTAGTTTCTGGGCACACAATATATCAAATGAAAGCTTATATCTCGTAGTATATCCCACTTAAACAGTTTACAAAAATTCCAACTGACAAATTCCCAGATTCAAAAACAATCAGACTGAATTTGCAGCACTTTCACGCAGAATTTCCAGCATGCTAAGCAAATAATTTTCAACAACAATTGGCTATCCAGAGCAGCCAAATCAGCACCAAAACAGCCTAAAATATCCAGCCAAATAAGAATCCAATGCAAGTTACAAAGAAAATGCACTAGATATGCAAATTTACCAATCATGTAAAACTCACCAAAACCACCTCATTAATATTAATTTGGCATTCAAAGTGATCTTCCTAACTCCTCAACACTACACCACAATCCAAACACACCTTTACATAACCAAATTCTCTATTAATCAACACTTTTAACTACTAAATTTCCTTCCAACACCAATCCAATCACTTTCACCATTCCAATATCATTATTAAACCTTATTAATCATTTACTAACCACCAATGAGTCCATTAAATCATATGTCACCTAATCATATAACCAATTTCTCATTATTCAACACTTTATTCACCAACCTTTTGCCTGAACCTCAATTCAATTAATTCCACCATTTCAATGTCATTAGACAACCTTAGTAAGTATATATTAACTATCAGTTTTCACCAATAACTCATACATCATCAAAACACCTAGTTTCAAGAAACCCTAAAACCTAGAAATTCCAAAATAAATAGAAAACTTCACCAAACTCAATTGCTTTAAAGAAACTTCAAATTAAATACTTGACACTTATTATTATAGTTTTAAAGCTCCAAAAGTCCAAACTTTAACCAAAACCCTAACTTTACCAACAACACAAATTCAAGAAACTAAATCAAAACCAAGTAAAAATGCTTACGGAAGCTTCTACGCGAAGAGGGGTGCACCACCACTGCTGGTCGCCGTTCGGCTCGCCGGAAATCGGCTTTTAGGTGTTTTGGCCGAGCTCAACCAAGAAAGGAAAAGGGTGGATGATGAAAATGAAGTTGGGAACAAGAAGGTTTGAAAAACTCGAGAAACCCAAAAGCTTACCTCCTCCCACCGTTCTCCGTGAAAACTCGCCGGAAACAATGGAAGCTTCGCCGGAAAACGCGTACAGCAGAGAGGAGAAGGTAGCCACATATCTAACGCGATTTTAGCTTGGATTTGGAGAGGAGAATGCAAGGAATGGAATGGGTTTGGTTGAGATTGAGAAAAATGAGTATGTGTGTGTGGGAGTGAAGAAATGAAAATGGTGAAGGAGGGAGGTGTGTGTGTGTCGGCGAAGCATATATGAAGGAGGAGGAAGGGGCTGTTTGGTTCCTTTTAATTAGAAAGCTTAAAGTCATATATAGGAGAATTACCATAATACCCTCTTTTAATTCCAATTCAATAAATCAAGCATTCAACTCTTTTAACCTTCACAATATTTTAAATTCCATAATACCCTTATAATCATATTTCTCCAATTGTTAACTTGATTATTTTAGACACTTATTTCCCAAAAAACTTGCAAAATATCCAAAAATTCAAAATATTCTAAAATTTTCTAATTTTTCCATTTATTATTTCCTAAAATATTCTCTAATCCTGTATTAAATTTTCGGGATGTTTCAACTAGAATATTAGAAAAGGCGCTATACATGTGATTACACACACTTGTATGCATCTAAAGGTATGAATTCTCCCTATCTCTTCTTCTACCATGAATATATGTTGGGGTTAAGGTGCATTTTTAATACTATAGAATATAGCAAAGTGCACCTAACATAACACACAATATTGTGTTCCATTTGTGGTAACCAAGAATTATTTTGTGGCTTATTTAGTAACGACGTTAAATAAGTTAAGTTTGACCGTTATGTGTCAAATTTTGACCGTTAAATTGTGGGGTAATGGAGCATTTTCAGTACTCTAGAATATAGAAGGAGCACCAAACATAATATACAATATTTTGGTCCATTTGTGATAACTAAGAATTATTTTCATTGCTTATCTAGTAATTCGTTAGCTAAAACTCACTTTTGTAAGATAAAATCTAATGTGACATAATGATGTAATATATGTATATTGAAATGACAATTTAACTAACATTATTTTAAGTTTATAACTATGTAATCAGATAGAAGTAACTCTTCTTCTATTACATCATAGGGTCATTAATTTGGGTCAAGCCAGTATGACCAAACCGTTTTAATTTGTGTCGAGCCAGTATGACCAACCCGTTTAAACTCAGTAAGGCCAACCTATTTAGTTTATGATTCTTTGCTTACATTTTTTATATATGTAAAATACTAATGACTTATTAGTTTATACATGCATGATACTAGGATAGTCTATGGATCTTTATAACTTTGTAGTGTTTAATTATTTGACACTTTGAATAATATTGTGACTTAGTTGTTTATGGTGTATGTTTAAATATTTTATATTATGTTTGATGTCCCTTCTATATTCTAGAGTACCGAAAATGCTCCTTTACCCCACAATTTAACGGTCAAAATTTGACACATAACGGTCAAACTTAACTTATTTAACGTCGTTACTAAATAAGCCACGAAAATAATTTTTGGTTACCACAAATGGACCACAATATTGTATATTATGTTAGGTGCACTTTGCTATACTCTAGAGTACTAAAAATGCACCTTAACCCTATATGTTGATATTTGATCATTGCTTGGTACATTATTGTGAATAATTTCTTTTTCTCAAATAAATCAACTCCAATAAAAGTAAAACATTTGTCAAAAAAATAATTAAATTATTTTCATAATGGTGTTCATGTTGTGTGAAGGTTTTTACAACCTCCTCATCATGAATGATTATTCTTCCGTGAGAGATCTTGAATCTCCTCAGGAAGTTTAATCCAACACATTTCAAGAAATATATTTTCTAATAAACTATGGGTTTTTCTTGAAAAAAAACACAAACCAAATATAAAACTTAATTTCAAAAATAAAAAAAATCATCTTCCTAAAAAATACCAACCAAGTGACATGCATTTCTACCCCGAACTACGTGTGCTTTGATCCCTTAAGGGTACGTAGGCCCTAGGTTAAATCCTAGGTCAAGTCCAAATATGTAAAAATTATTTTTTTCCCTTTTTTTGTTTTATTTTTATTTGTATATATTTATTTCTCTTGGTAATTTAAAATAAAATTAAAATTAAGGTCATATTTATTTTTAAATAAGTAACTTAGGGTAACCGTTCTCTTTAACGGGTGCTGTGGGGTGCCTAACACCTTCCCCACGCACAATTGACTCCCGAACCCTATTTTTTTATTATTTTAAAAGGTTTTCCAAAATATCCTTTTTAAAAATTTTGGTGGCGGCTCCATTTTTACATCTTAATTTAATTAATTTTTCGGGCACTACAAAGTATCATAAAAAAGCTCTTGAAAAGACGCAAAACATTAAAACATGCTAAAAATGCCTAAACTGCCCTTGATTAGAACAAATTCGTTCAAAGTGTGCAATTGCTAGAATTCACCCTAATTAGTTACAATTATCTAACAATCATGCATTAACTCAATGAAATTGACAATGAAATATGTATAGAAGTATGGTACAATTACCTCAACTACTCTAGATCTCCTGTCTTAGAAATTATCTAGTAATGTTGAACCTCCTGATTGGATGACTTATTGTCATAGTCATATTTGGGCGCTTATCAGCTGCAATATCTGTTTCTGCATTAGAAGTAGTACTATCAACTTCATCATTAGCTAATTGCTTACTTGTTGGCTCACTCGCCTTATGTAGATCAACTGCCTTAGGCTAAGTCATCTTTATTTTAGTAATTTGAGTCTCTTAAACCCTATTTCACTCTCCAAACATTTAAAAGCTTTATTCTGCTTCTTCAACATATCTACAATAGTTGCAAATTGGTTTCCACATTCAGCTATTTGCTCAGGTTGCTCATTAGTTCGTTCACCTTATTGATTGTTAACTTGCTCATTCAAGGAACCTCGTCATACTCAAAAATTTCGGCCATGATGTATTTTGATCAGTTCAAAAGAATTTTCAAAGGATATTGCTTAGTCCCAATGATTGGCTACAAAATATTGATGCTAAAAAATGGATAGAAAAGGCCAAAAACAGAATGATTAAGTTTATTATGAAAGTGACTGGGTCGCTAGCAATAGTTATAGAAAGATGACTACGTAAAGGTACAACCCACTCAATTGCAAAAAGAGAAAAATGCTTAAGTACAAAATATTTTAAGTATGAGAGTATAGAATGCTTAGATTGTGATGTCCTTTCATTCTGTGTGCGCTCATTTTATAGCAAAAAATTTAAATGTCATAATTAATGTCGTATCGCAAACCTAACAGGATAATTTATTATGGAATGTAACTGCTAATGCGCCATTGTCTTGTAGCCAAGCATTTTCCTTGCTTGGCTCATACTTCTATGTGGGTTGGTTGGTTGGTGCCTTTGAGCATGATACGATTTATGGGACTACAATCATATAATGAAATAAAACAATATTTATCCATATATCTCTCTCATAATATGTAATACCATGTACAAGATTTAAATTAAAAATAAATTTTAGGGCATGAAAAATTCTTTCTTTTCAGTTGAGGATGAAGATCCGTAAATCGTATCACATTCGTTAACCCTCCATAATCATGGTCTTCAATTTATCATTTTCATTCGATAGAAAAAAATCACTGTGTCCTCTAAGACACAAAAAGTGTCTTCTCCAAGTTTTAAGCCTTCATCGTTTTTGATAAGTCACGACACTAATACTATCTACTATTTAGGTGAGAGAGAGAGAAAGAGAGAACAAGTGGGATCACGATGTTATTCATTGACAAAAGGATGAAGGGTATAAGTAAAGGTATGGTTGTCATTTGTCTCTTCCATCGAAGGCCAGAAAGATTCAGTGAACCAAACCACATTTAGACAATGGAATACTACCACTTTGCATTTCCCGCAGTAAAAATTTCTGAACGAAACGAGCCCTTCATGACTGGAAAATAAGATCATTTTCTTGGGTATGATGGAAGATAGGGTAGGAGAATAAGCACAATATTGCTCTAACCTTGCTCTTCATCTTCTCCTTCAAATGCATTTTCATCATCTCTGCTCACCCATATTCCCTCTTCAACTTGCTAGTCCATGCGTGTTAAAAATTGATAAGAATAGAAGTTTGGGCTAAAGTGCAAAAATGATCATGTAATTGTCATAAAAGTGCAAAAATGGTCATGTAAAAGTTTTTGGAGCAAAACTGCCCATCGAATTTCAAAACTGGGGCAAAAATGGTCATCACATTTAATTTTTTGACTTTTCTATCATCCTCTGTTGCATCATCATCACACTATGGCAAAAAATAAATACATAAGTCTGCCACATATTTTAGTGAGAGATGAATTGGCAGAAGATGATACGTAAAAAGTTAACAAATTAACTGTGTTTTAGCCTCAGTTTTGAAATTCGATGGGTAGTTTTACTCCAAAAAATTTTACATGGTCATTGTTGCACCTTCGTGACAATTACATGGACATTTTTGCACTTTAGCCCTAGAAGTTTTGAGAAGAAAGTTATAGGGGGATATGATAGAAGGTAGGAGAAAATTATACGTGTTCGATGACGTATAAAATTGAGAGACATATACTCCCGCTTATCCTAATTATAAAACTTTTCTGAGTTTCTTGGAAATATCAAGGATGTAAAATTAATCAATTTTAAATTGTTTGTAGTTATTTTATTTGTTGAAATAGCTAATTTATTCTTCTTATTGACTAACATTTAATCTAATTACATGTAACATATATCATAATTTTTTTATCTAATTTGATTCATTTACTTTCACAGTAAAAGTCAAAGGGATATTTTATTTAGGATATAAGGGAGTATCACATTAGCATAGATTGAACATTAAAATTTTTTTGTGATTATATATATAACATGGAAGTAATCAAGTTAAGAATAACACCATAAATGCATAGATATAAAAGCTTTGACGTAATTCCTTTTTTTATATGTAAATTTTAGAAAAAGGGTCCGCTCACTCACGATTTTTAGGGTAGTCATGTGTTGCAATTGACCTCATGTTGTGTTTATATATTTTTCCTTGTGTGGTCAACTTAAAGCAATCATTAACAAACATAAACACATTGTCATGATGTATCTTAATGGCCGCACATGCTTGTACACAAAATAATTCACTCATTTATCATGATAAGCAAGTGCTTTCATGTTTAAGTGTCAAAATTTGACATCTAACGGTCAAACTTGACTTATTTAACATCATTACTAGATAAGCAACAAAAATAATTCTTGGTTATCACAAATGGACCAAAATATTGTATATTATATTTGGTGCTCCTCACTATATTCTAGAGTACTAAAAATGCACCTTAACACAAAAATCTCAAATATAAGAAAAACAACATATATTAAAAATATTATATTACATGACTAAAAGTACATTTTTTTAATGTGTGTAAACAAGCCAAACCTAAGCAATAGCATTTCACCAGAGTCCACGTGGCATGTTCAACCTACCAAATGGTTTTATTAGCGAAAACATGAAGCAAGGGTTGTGATTCCAGATGAGGACTAATGTCGACGTGGCAGTGCCCCTGAGAGTCGGAGTTGGAAATGAAGATAAGAGCCTCTTGGAAGACGGCCTCGTCACAAGGAATGGATAGGGGGCCATGGTTGGAGAAGTCGCACTCTTCCTCGGCCTGAAGAAGGAGCTTTTTGAAGATAGGGTGGTTCGGGTACGACGCGCGTACCACAAATCTGGTGAGGCTGTGGCTGACGCAAACTGCCATGTGGCCGGCAGGGACATCGGATGGTATGCGGGTGGCAGACATGCGAGCCTTGGTGTGCCACAGATGCAGCATCTAGCAGAGCCTCACAATGTGGCGGATCTTACTGCATTTTCCAACTCCAGCTGACATTTTCCAAAGAAGCTCCGGATTAGCTGATGGGCTGCTTACTTTTGCTTTGATTATTGGGCTCTTGCTGCTGCTAAGCAAAGTAAAAAATTGAGGGGATTGGAAGCAGCGGATGACTCGTTCCTTTGAAAACGAGATTCTCGATTCCTAGAATGAGAAACTCTAGAGAGAGATGCTCTGATGCCGAAGTGAGCTCGTGTTCATGCGCGGTGGTGTAACTAAGTTAAGCATCATCCTTATGCAGATTCTTCTCAAGCTTCTAATCCCCAATACAATCTACTAAAATCCCTTGCAATGAGCTGATAGAGTTAATGCTCTGATTAATTGTGATTGGATCCTCTGTCCCCTTGCAATGAGCTGATAGAGTTAATGCTCTAATTAATATGATTTGCCCTAATTCCTACTCTTCTACCTGGGCTTCTAGGTTCTCCTCGGTGATCTTCTCATTGCCAGGTAAGTAATCTCTCTCTCAGGGATGGCTCATTCTCATCTTCGAGCTTTGTCAGATCCCACAATGATTTGCATTGTCTCTCACCCAATAGCGTTGTTTATGTAAGATTTTATATATGATCTTCACTCTTGATATCCCCTGGTGGCCTCCTCGAGGGGTGCGTATGCAATCCCCTCTAATACCATTGGTGCTATTGTATCTAACATTTATTCTCCTTCTCAACTTTCACTTCCTAATTAATTTCACAATAGGGCAATATGGGCGATATGCCTTTTCTCCTCATACTTCATAGGTAATAGGTATAGTTTTCCTTAACTCACATTTTCTAGATAACATTATGACTTGCCTTGTTCTACACCCCAGTGTCTATACTTGCTGTCGTTTCACCTTCTCCCCCACTTAGGAATATAAATACTCCCCCTCTGTCACATTCACTCCTCACTTGCATTACCTTACACCCTTCACTGCTGGCTTCTCTACTTACGAGTCTTCTTCTTCACTTCAACTTTATATCTGGTCTTCTCAACATCTTTTCCCCACTTCTATCTTGGAACCATGTCTTTACCTCCTGGTTTTCACCCACTCAAATTCTCATTACCATCCTTATCCTTTGATCCATCCCTCCTTGAATCCAAAGGGACTGAGCTAGCACATTATGGCCTCGTTGCCATTATTGATATCCGATCATTCTTCAAGGAAAGCTTAAATACTAGGCTTAACCGACTTTGGGAGCTAGACTCACCTTTTTGGGTTGAAGGGCAAATAGGAAACTACTTTCTCATCAAGTTCAACTCTCAACTGGATCTGGACTTCGTGATAGATAATGGGCCTTGATCCATTTACAACTCCCTTTTGGTGGTGGATAGACTACAGCCAAATATGTCCCTCCACTCTATGCGTGTCATAGCCATCCCCATCTGGGTGCAACTGTGAGGCCTCCCATTGGATTACCATGCCCCACTGTGGCAAGAGACCTGGGGAACGTGGCAGGGACCAGTATGCTATCTGAATTAGGTGAGGTCATCCACTCCTCCCAACTTAACTTTCTTCGGGTCAAAGTCTAGATAGACCCTCATCTGCCTCTGGTGCAAAATATCCGTATTAGAATGGATAATGGGGTTGTGCGCACCATAGAATGCAAATTTGAACAGATTTTCAGGTCTTGCTCTGCTTGCCATAGAATAGGCCACCTTGTCTGCACCTGTCCTCACACTGCTGCTCAAACGGTGGCTGGATTTGAGCAGGTAGTTCAACGTGCTTTTGATAGATTTGGCACTAGATTCCTGTGTAGCTTTACTTCTAGGACCGCCGACTAGTTTGGCAGGATTTGATCCGTGCTCATCGCACCAGAGGGAGCACTAGAATCAGGTTTGCAAGGATCAGGCTTAGATATTCTGTCTTTGAAACCCTGCCCCAGGATGTCCTCTTTCAAACTGATCGATTTGAAGGAATCTTGCACCTTTCTGATGATGACATCTCTGACGACAGCATACCAGACACGCAAGAGGCGACAAGAGATGGTAACCTGGCAGATGACTTCGATCCTCATCCTATGGAGGATGATTTGGAAGAAAATATGCACTCTCCCCCACTAGATATAGTAGCTAACAACTCAAATGAAAACCAAGATGATCCGAATTACCTAGCTTACCCCCACACTCTTGTCCACAGTGATAATCCAATCCAACTTAGCTTGAATATTCAACTGCACATTCCCCACCTTGTCAATGATATCCAAAACCCAATCTGAAAGTAGTGGATGCACAAGAGGGGGGGGGTGAATTGTGCTACCAATTAAAAATCAAACAATAACAACACAAGGGTTTATACTGGTTCGGTCTTCCTGACCTACGTCCAGTTCTCAACCACCCAGGTTGAGTTCAACTATCCCCAGGTTTTACAAACGGGTTCACCTGGAACCTTTACAACCGCAAGTTTTAGAACGGGATCACTTGCAACCTTACAACCACAAGTTTTACTCCAGGCTCACTTGCAACCTTGCTAACTAACTCCCCCTTACAACCTGCAAGGGTTCAACCTTTACAAATAAAGGATTTTCTAAACTTAGTTCTCTTTAAGAACGGATAATGTTACACACTTAAGTACAATGAATGCTCTTAATAAATGAAGAGACTTAACTACAAAGAGTACAATATAAGTAGATGAAAAGAACTCTCAATGTGTTAAATGCTCTTTCGCTTTTCTGGGCATCTTTGAATGCTTGAAGGATATTCTTAGTTTCTCACTCTAGCTTTCTTCAAGATGTCAAAGTTTTCTTCATAAATGAAGATGAGCTTCCTTATATAGTCCTCAAGCATTCTCACTCTTGGTAGGTGGCATAGCCGTTTGAATATAGCTGTTTATCCCAAGTTACCGTTGGCTCAATTAATGCTCCATTAATGCTCAGTAGGGTTGACTTTGCTTTATCTCTGAAAAGCAGTTCTGACAACTCTACTTTGCCAAAAAGCACTCTGACACTGCACTGCTCTTGCTGAACGTTCTGACATTCTGATTGCTTGCGGAAACAAGTCCTCATCCGGAAGCAACATCACTCAGTGTACTGCACTTGAACGTTAGTCTTAACAATAATAGCACATACTCACATGCAGTGGGAGTTCACTTAGTCTAGGGGAGTTCTCTTACATCCGGAAGCAATTTCACATCCGGAAGCACTTCTACTGGACGTTGGGTTATGATCATATTATACTCAATGACGCTCAGTGTTGTCCGAATCAACAGCCAGCGCTAGTCACTAAGCAATCGGAAGCAAATCCACATCCGGAAGCATCCTAACTTAGTCTCAAGGATTTTATACAACTAATGTTCCTAGACTGAGTTATGACTTAGTGTATTACTTGCTTCCGCTGGGGGATGAGTTGTTCATCCGCGAGCGCTAGTCCTAGTCCATCCGGAAGTAAATCCACATCCGGTTGCACTCTTACTTGTGGTTCCATTTTAACCTAATTTTGTCTAAGTGTTTACCTTGTTCTTTCATATTTTTGTCTTCATCAAAACTTAAGATTCTAACACAATCAACATCACTGAAGACCCCCCTTGGAAATTGGTCTTGCCCTATTATCTGATTGGCTCAAGCCACATCTCTGACAACAACAATCTGATGCTTCCCTCAGCTCAACCAATCTCAATCATTCCTCTTCAGACCAACCCCTCTGGCTAAAGGACTGACCTCATTCAATCCTCCCCTGCACATGATGATGAGGCTGGGATTATTGCATTGGAGCTAGTAGTAAACAACTTTATCAAAGAATGTATTTTTATCCATGAGCACTCAACGGGAGATATAAGCTCTCCCGTTATCTTGACCCCTTCTGCGGGCTTACTTAAGGAGAGAGCAACCCACTGGTTCCTAGCCAAAGAATCTCCGAAGGTTCCAGAAGCACTCATCAAGTGGTGGGGGAACATACAAGCCAACATTGGGGACAAGGCTGTTTTTTGTGGAATCTGTTACAAAGCCAAAAACAATGGAATATTTCTTTCGAAGCTATTCCCCGACCAGCCCAAAAATTTGAAGCACTCTTCCACAAATACCCGCCTTTCTTTTACAGTGTAGGTTTTAATGAATCCCTGGCTTTCACCTCTGATATAATCGAGCCACACAGGAATGGTTTCATTTTCCTTGACCTCAATGTTCTCTCTCCAAGCCCTGACTACTTTGCTGGACTTCCCACTGATAAGCCAAATGTCAAGGGAGAGCCATTTGGGAGTTCTCCATCAAAGAAAAGATCTGTTGAATCCCCACTTGAGGAACAACCCTCCTCAAAGAGAGGCCATGCCTCTCAATCTAGGACCAAAGAGTCAAAGGCGATGGAAGCGGCCTTCAAGCCGCTTCCAGGGCAGCCATGAGGACTTTAAGCTGGAACTGTCGTGGCCAGAGGAAAGCTAAGGAAGTTCAAAGATGTAAGCGGCTAGCTGCTAAGTTTGAACCAGACTTCATCTTCCTATCCGAAACCAAGATCTCTTTTGAAGTCGCTTCCTCAATATTAAATAAATTAGGTTATAATAACTGTATTGGGACTGATGCTTGTAATTTGGGAGGGGGAATTATAATAGTGTGGCAAAAGAATTACTTAGTTGAGGTTTTAACCTTGTTTCCTCATGTATGTCACTGCAAGATATTTAGTAATGAGAACTCTTCTTTTTATTATTTGTCCTTCTTGTATGGCCCGCCAAAATAACATCTTCAACATCTGCTTAGGGATTGGATAGATATCACTGCACCTCTGATTAATTCACCATGGATCCTTATTGGGGATTTTAACCAAATTTACCAACCAAATGATAAAAGCAATGCATGTGGCCGCTCTTCAAACATGGAGGTCTTCAACCACTGCATAAACAGGAATAATCTGGTCAAAAGTCCATAGAAAGGACCCAGATTTACTTGGACTAATAATAGGAAAGGTGGCCATGTAATCCTGGAAAAACTTGACATGGCCTTTAGAAACTCTCACCGGTTTGACATTCACCCTCTCACACATATCAATAATCAGGTTAGTTCGGCCTCGGATCACAACCCTATAGTCTTATCAACTTCAAAAAAGAATACTCCCAAGAAGCAACTTAAATTTGAACCCTTCTGGTACCAATTCCCAGACTTCCTTCCTCTCCTCCGCACTACCTAGAATAGCTCCTTTCGGGGTTCCCCAAGCTTTGTTCTTAATTGCAAGCTAAAATCCACACTTGTCTCCCTTTCCAATTGGAGTAAATCGAGGATTGGTAACTTCAAGCATCGAATTGCTGATCTGGAAAACCATTTGCACCATCTTTCAGAGAAGTTGGATTTGACTACTACCTTGAGTATCCCAGAACAGGAAGAAATTATGCAAACAAAAACAGAGTTAATTAGAATTCATGTATGACTGTGAAATGAGTTACTGGAGTCAGAGGACAAGAGTTTCTTGGCACTTAGAGGGGGAGAGAAACACCAAATATTTCCATTCTATTGCCACAAGAAGGAAAAATAAAAACCTTGTTACAAGCCTTAAAGATGCTCAAGGAGAATGGACTTCCGACCTATGCATTAGGATCCCGATTCATGGATCTCTCGATTCGAGTTGAGATCACAACCATGGCATTCAATACTTCACCTCAGTGTTTCATACTGTGGACTCCCATTCTCACGACCAGCTACTTGGAGAATTGAGGAATGTCCATATCCCCTCCTTAAGCCCAGGGAATAATGAAGGTTTACAATGTCCAATTAGCCCTTCAGAGATTAAAGAAGCAGTCTTCAGCTGGCCCAAAGATAGTGCCCCTGGGCCTGATGAATATCATGCTAGTTTCTTCCAAAAAAATTGGGAATTGGTTTCTTAAGATGTCATAGACATGGTCTGCTCAGTTTGGAACTCAGGGCGCATCCTAAAGGAAATGAACAAAACCAATGTGGTCCCCATCCCAAAAACAAACCACCCATCCACCTTCAAAGATCTCCGACCTATCAGCCTTAGTAATGTGTCCTACAAGATCTTATCCAAGGTACTCTGCCACCGGATCAAAAATGTCTTACCTGACCTCATCCACCCCTGTCAAAGTGCCTTTCTCAAAGGCAGACTAATTTTTGACAATGTCATGATTGTGGCGGACATCATGCATCAAATCCACTCATCCAGGGGAAAACGGAAAAACTAGCTGCCTTTAAAATTGATTTCTCCAAAGCTTTTGACAGGCTCTCGCGGAACTTTATCACTGCACTAATGAGATGAATGCAGTTTCCAAATGCTTTCGTTGACTTGATTTATCAATGCCTCTCCACTGTGGAATATCACTTCATGGTTAACAACCAGGAAATATTCACTCTTGAGCCTAACTGTGATATTAGACAGGGAAATCCACTATCTCCATATCTTTATATTCTGGCTACAAATGTTTTTTCCTGCCTCATCACAGAAGCATCTTCAACTGATCACTGGAAAGGCATTAACAAATCGGAATTATTGATAAATTTTGTGAGTGGTCTGGACAGCAGATTAACAAATCAAAATCCACGTTGATTTTTAGCCCCAATACTTCTCACATGCTCCGTATGCAACTGTCAAATTTCATGGGGGTCAACTTCTCCAGAAAACTTGGAAAATATCTGGGCACCCACATTGATCCAGGTAGAAGCAAACAAGTTATTTATGATCAAGTGCTCTCTGCTGTCCAAGGAAGAACAGCTACTAGGAAGACATAGCTGCTTTCTCAAGCTTCCCGCTTGACTCTAATTAAGTCTGTTTTGTCTACTGCCAATATTTACCTGCTTTCTTGCATTAGATTGCCTCAACACATCTGTCAACAAAAGAGCCTTCCCTCATCATTCCCTCATCATGCACAGCCCAAATCCCCCTCAACCACCCATTGTGGTGGCCAATGCAATTAGGATCAGTACTGGGTGATCATCACTCACTGGTACAAGATCTACTCTTGCATACTATTCAACCGTGGAACCCAGTCATCTGGAATTCCAACCTCGTTCACCAGCTCTATGATCCTCCCACGGCAAGACAAATACTTTCCATTCCCATTGGTTTTGCTCACAAAGATGATGCTTTATTATGGACTGGAGATAGCAGCGGCACCTACACAGCCAAGGCGGGATTTGCTATCTGTCAATATAATGGGTCTGCTGGCAGTAACCCCTTTTGAAAATTTCTCTGGTCAATTAGCCTTCCTCCAAAGCGTCTTCTATTCATATGGAGGCTTTTGCATAATGCTCTCCCTATTGGAGATTGATTGGACTAAATTTCATACCATTAAGCATGTGCATTTGAGGTTAATTAGTGTGGTTTATTTGTTATATTTGATCATTATTGGTATATTTTCATGCACATGCTTATGCGTAAATATTTGAAGAATAATAGCCTTATTGCTTGCATTTTATGGAACCAAGGGTATTTTGGTCACTTTGACTGTGTGATGTGTTTTTCATGTAGGGGGGTCCCAAGTGGGCCCCATATATACCCTTGGTGGAGCTTAGATGGAGATAACTTGGCAAAAAGGAAGGCTAGATGACAAGCACTCAAAGTTACATCCGGAAGCATATTCACATCAGGATGCAAGTTCATATCCGGAAGTGGATTTATATCCGGAAGTGAGCGTGCTGGCGCTGGCGGACAGTCTTGGCATCAGGATGCAAGTTCACATCAGGAAGCAAAGTTACATCCGGAAGTGAACTTGCTGGCGCTGGCGGACGAAGAGTTACAACCGGAGGCTTAATGCTATCAGTCAGCGAGTGCAAGAGTCAGACTGCACAAATGTTCAGAAATGTCAGCTACTTTTCAGAAGTCTTTTGTGCAGAGTTAATTTAAGGCAAAGTCAGCCCTACAACTTGAAGGTACTTGGGGAGCATCTTTCCAAATGAGGCAAAATTAGCGCCAAGGTCAAATTCAAATCTGGAGGCCTCATTAAGGGCAAAAATGGAAGCACAATCACTTGGAGAAAAAGGAGGAAACTTTAGAAATGCATGGAGATGAGATCTAGTCCACATTCATCTTAACCTTTTACCAAATACCAAAAATACCCTTTGGGCGATAATTCCAAAGTTACTCACCACTATAAAAGCCCAAATGTAACTAACTTTCGGGGAACTTTTCTCACTCTCACTTTCACTTTCTCTCTCCTCTAACAAACTCTCTCAACTCCATCTTCATCTTCTTCATCTTCGAAACCTCCGCCATGACCAGAACCTCACACCTACCTTCATCCGCCTTCACCTCCATGTCCGGCTAGATCGCCTAGCCTTCTTCTCCAAGGAAATGTGCTTGTAGAATCAACATTTGGCTTCATATGCTTGTAATTTGCTCTTTTAGATTTCAAGCTATATGTAAATTTTTGCCTATGTATGTCTAGATTTAGGCTTATATAGGTTAGAGCATCTTGATTTTAGGTGTTCTACTTTATGTTAGTTTGAAATCTCTCTTGATTGTTAAGGACATGAAAACCGAGGCTTAATTCTTGTAGTTTCATACATGTATGTGTGTGCGATTAGCTCCTCTTACATTTGTGGAATGAGTTTGTTTCCTAAATGCTAGATCTAGTGTTTAGTGTTGCTATTGGTATGTTCTTGGCTTGAAAGAGCTTAAGGCTTAATTAAATTAGTTAAACTCTTGAAGACTTCTTTGATTTAAGAGGTCTCAAGGATTTAACTAGTTTATATTAAGTGAAACAAGTATATGAAGTCCGATTAAACATAAGCACAGAGTATTTGGAGAAGGAGGTATCTTCATCTCATACTTTCACACTTCTTATTCTGTTTTTACTAGTTTTAATTAGTCTTAGACATAAAACCTGCACATAACCTGTTTGATAATTTGCTTAACTTGTGATTATTTGACCTAAGCAAGAGATAAAACCAAACTGTGAATTGACCTAGGACTTGCTGCTAACTACTGTAGTTTAATTCTAGTTTTATTTGTTTTAGCTCTTTTTAGACGACGAAAAAGAGATAAATCAAATTGGCGCCGTTGCCGGTTTGGTTGAATTCTTTATTGTCTTAGGTTTTTAGTTACCTTTTCTTAGTTTTAGTTGTAGGTTGTGAGAATACTTCTGCTTTGTTCTGCGCATATCTGTGCTATTTGTTGCTTAATTGGCTGCTCTAGTTAGCCAAACTGTTGTTAGGAAATTGTTCAGAGTTTTGCTGGAAATTGTGTTTGCTGTTCTGGCCTGGATATATTCTGTTTGTACTGGTGGTTTTGTCTTTGACTTTCTGGATTTTGTTGTATATTCTGCTGGTATTGGTGGTGGTCTTGCTGATTTGTTTTGCAGAGACTAATTGCTTGACTGTTTTGTTCACTTTGCATATAGTTGCACTTAGTGACTTGCATGAACCCTACCACATCACTAGTGCCATTGGATAGAGAGATTAATAAGACTCTTAGAGAACTTAAGAAGCAGAACAGGCAAAAGAACCAAGCTAGTAAGCAACCTGTAGGATCCACATCAAATCCACAAAATTCATCTGTAGCGTCTAATAACACACTCCTAGACCAGCATTTCATTATGGCAGAAAGGCGAGAGGACCATAGAGAACATGAGAGAGAGGCAAGAGAGCATGAACATGAGCGTGAGCGACGTGAAAGGCGAGAGCAAGAGGATGAACATCATTTTGAGGGGGGTAGGCAATTACATGATGATGATAGACCTATGCGTGAGTTCACACAATCATATGCATCCTTTGCACCTCAAGGTTTTTATGCTAACCCCGCTAACTTCGAGATCAAAGGATCTCTTCTTGCTCATCTGCCTAAGTTTACAGGTTTTCCCCATGAAGATGCTCATACACATTTGCTAGGCCTCTACCACACTTGTTCCTCCATGAAGCCGCCAAATGCTAATTTGGATGATGTGCTACTTCGGGTATTCCAATTCTCTTTGGAGGGCAAAGCCAAGGAGTGGCTCTTGAACCTTCCAACACATTATGCCACGATGACTTGGGATGAGCTTAAGAAGGTCTTCTTGGATAGATACTTCCCTCTTTCCAAAGTATCTAAGTTGCGGAAGGATATCACTGGTGTTCAACAACTTTCTCAGGAAACATTTTATGACTATTGGAACCGGTTCAACACCTTGATCAACTCATGCCCCAACCACAATATTTCCAAAGGCAACTTGGTCCAATACTTTTATGATGGACTTGTTCCTCAACTCAAGATGAGCGTGGATGCTGCCTCTAGTGGTTCTATTTTCAATCTCTCCGCTAATGAAGGATGGAACCTCTTCTCAACCATGGCCTCTAATCACCAGAATTTTTATGGCAGAGATGCTATGTATGGTGCTGCACCTAAGGTTGCATCCTTAAGCAATGATGACAAGCTGTATAATTCTATAGAGAGGTTGACTGAGAGTTTGAGTAGAATGGACGGCCGTTTTGTACAGCCTACCGCTTGTGTCGATGACTCTATGGCCTTGGTGGCCTCATCTTGTGATTACTGTGGCTCGCCCATGCACCTACCTTCAGACTGTCCATCCCAAGCGGAAGTGGCAGCAATGTACTCCAATGCTCGGCCACCAGTCAAATATGATCCTTACTCTTCCACGTATAATCCGGGATGGAGGGACCACCCGAACTTTAAGTGGGGGGGAAGTTCAAACCAAGCCACAAATTCTAGCTCCTTTCAACCTCAGCAACAGCCTAAGTGGGGGGAGGCAACTTTCAAGCCTCTAATGCTTATCCCTCACAACGAGGCTATGGAGCATACCAAGGGAGGTCTAATCCTAATGCCCAAGGATACAGGCCGAATCATCAAGCAAATATTCCTCCTTCATTTATGAAAAATGATAATCTAGCTCAAGCTCCACGTAACAACATGGTGGGATCTCAATCCTATGATCCTTCATCTAGCTCGTTGATTTCTCAGCCAGACATGATGGACCAAGTGATATCAAGTGTAATGGCAAAGGTTAATGAGAACTTTAAGAAGCAGCAGGAAGATTTCACCACTTTAGTTTCTCAGCTGTTGAACAATAGAGCTGAGCAGAACGCAAAGAAAGGAGGATTACCGTCTAATGTGGTGGTTAATCCTCTGAACATTCATTCTATGCATCTAAGAAGTGGAAGGAAGTACGGTGATGCTTACGAGTATGAGGAAGAGGAGGAGACACAACTGCCTTGTGAAGCCGAGCAGAATGTATTGATTGAGGGAGGTCACACTAGCCTCCTGAATGATTTTGTTGGTAACCAGATGCATGGAGAGGCTGCACTGAGTCCTACTCTTGATGAACAATTTGGTAAGGCTGAGAATCTGACAAAGAAGAGTGATGAATCTGAGACCTCACAAGAGGAGAAGAGGAAGGAGATTGCAGAAGGAAAACGCAAGGTTGGAGGATTTTCTTCGCAAGAACAACCTACTCAACAAGGGGATGAGTCCCCCAAAGGTAAATCTCTTGACCCTAAGCATTTGCCCTTTCCTAATTCATATGCTTTGGCTAGAAAGAAACATGATAATGAATTGGAAAAGGATATGCTTGACTTATTTTCTAAGCTTGAAGTAAATGTGCCTATTCTTGTGCTGGTAAAGCAAATGCCTAAATATGCCAAGTTCTTAAAAGATCTTTGCACCAACAAGAGAGCTAGTAATGTAAGTAACAAAGTCCAGCTTAGGACTAATGTTTCGTCTCTCTTAAAAGGGCACTTGCCCTCAAAGTGCAGAGATCCAGGATCTTTCACCATCCCTTGTCAGATAGGGAAACTTAGTTTTGGGAAGGCACTTCTTGATTTAGGGGCTGCAATCAATGTTATGCCTAAGGCCACCTTCTTTGCACTAGGGTTAAAGAATTTGAGTGAAACCAGTGTGGTAGTTCAACTGGCTGATAGGTCCATAAAGAAACCCTTTGGCTTTATAGAAGACATTCTAGTGAAGGTTAGGGAACTAGTTTTCCCCGTGGACTTTTATGTGCTTGATATGACTAGTGACACTAGTATGGATGATTCTTTGATCTTAGGAAGGCCATTTATGAAAACTGCCAAGATGGTGATAAGCTTAGAAGGGGGATTTGTTACGATGCAAGTGGGGAATCAAATAATAAGGTTTGATGTAGGAGAAGCCATGAGACATCCCCACGAGGACTATTCTCTCCTAGGGCTGAGTGTGGTTGATTCATTGATGCATGTGATTTGTGATGAGCATGTGAATTCTTTTAAGTTGAATATGTTTGATATGGTTGGTGCTCATATGTGCTATCATGATTCTTGTGCTAGTTTGATTAATAATACATGCTTGCATGAGGTTCCTAACGATTCATCTAGCATAGGAAGTTCAGTAACTGAATTCATGGATTCAATGCATGTGCACTATAATTTTGATGATGATTGCACGTCTATTTCTTCTCTGTCAAGCTACAACCCCTTGGAAGAGGGAAGTGTGTTCAGTTTTGTAGGACAGGAGGAAAATGGAAATTGTGAATTTACCAAGGAGATTGAGAACTCTAGTGCACAAGGGTTTGATAGTGAAGAGTATGAAGCTTTAAAGAGAAGCCGCTTACACAAGTTGAGGGAGAAACTCTATCTGAAGGAGCATGTGCTTGCTGATGATCCACATGTTTTCACCTTGAGCGGCAGTAGCGAAGCAAGCTTGAACATGATTAAAGAGGTCTTAAACTCTGAGAGGCCAAATAGCGATGATGAGAGGCAGCAACTAAATGGTCTTGGTTATTTTGAAGAGTTGCCGAATTATGAGGATGATGTTTATGAGCCTCAAGTTCTTCAAGTTGAAATGCACACCTTGATTCCTTCTATTGTTGAACCACCTACTTTGGAGTTGAAACCTCTGCCACCTAATCTCAAGTATGCCTACTTGCTTGAGGAGGAGAAGCTGCCGGTGATTATCTCTACTTCTCTTTCTTCTCTTGAGGAAGGGAAGTTACTTGATGTGTTAAGAAGATACAAGGGGGCCATTGGGTGGACTTTAGCCGATCTTCCAGGCATGAGTCCAACAACCTGCATGCACAGGATCTTACTGAATGACGATGCTAAGCCAGTGCGTCAACCCCAAAGGAGGCTCAATCCCTTAATACTTGATGTTGTGAAAAAGGAGGTAGAAAAGCTCTTAAGTGCTGGAATTATATACCCGATCAGCGATAGTGAATGGGTGAGCCCCATCCATGTGGTGCCCAAGAAGAGTGGGCTGACCGTGGTGAAAAATGACAAAGATGAGCTAGTACCTACACGGGTTCAGAACTCTTGGAGGGTCTGCATTGATTACCGGCGACTGAATGACTCTACAAGAAAAGATCACTTTCCATTACCATTCATTGATCAAATGTTGGAAAGACTAGCAGGCAAATCACACTATTGTTTTCTGGATGGTTTCTCCGGATACTTCCAGGTTCCCATAGCACCAGAGGACCAAGAAAAGACGACCTTTACTTGTCCATTTGGGACCTTCGCATACAGGAGGATGCCTTTCGGTCTGTGCAATGCTCCAGGAACTTTTCAGCGTTGTATGATGAGCATTTTCAATGACTTGCTGGAGGATGGCATAGAGGTGTTTATGGATGATTTCTCCCTCTATGGAGATAGTTTTGATGCTTGCTTGGTCAATCTTGAGAAGGCTTTGGTTAGATGTGTGGAGAAGAGTTTGGTACTCAACTTTGAGAAGTGCCATTTCATGGTGGACAAGGGCATAGTTTTGGGACATCTAGTCTCAAAAGAAGGTATTCAAGTTGACAAAGCCAAGGTTGAAGTAATCTCTTCTCTACCATTCCCTACTTGTTTGAAGGAGTTGAGGTCCTTTCTAGGACATGTGGGATTTTATAGAAGATTTATCAAGGGTTTCAGCCAAATTGCTGCTCCTCTATCTCATCTATTACAAAAGGAGGCAGAATTTGATTTCTCTAGTGCTTGTAAGGAGGCATTTGTTGAGTTGAAGTCACGACTTATCTCTCCTCCTATCTTGGTTGCACCTAATTGGGAGCTACCTTTTGAGCTATCTTGTGATGCTTCTAATGAGGCTTTGGGAGCCATGCTCGGCCAGAGGCATGATTCATTGCCAAGGGTGATTGCTTATGCGTCTAAGACTTTGGATAGAGCTCAAAGGAATTATACAACCACTGAGAAGGAATTATTTGCCATTGTTTTTGGTCTCGACAAGTTCCGGCAATACTTACTTCATTCCAAAGTAATTGTATTCACTGATCATGCAGCTGTTCGATATTTGTTGTCTAAGCCACAAACAAAGCCCAGACTCTTGCGCTGGGTGATGCTGCTACAAGAGTTCGAGGTGGAGATCAAAGATAGGACTGGAAAAGAGAACTTAGTAGCTGACCATTTGAGCCGTCTACCAATGGATGTGGAAGGTGTTGATCATTCTTCTCTTGTTTGTGATACCTTCCCAGATGCCTTATTGTGTGCCTTGAATGCCAAGAAGGATCCGTGGTATGCTCATCTTGTAAATTACCTTGTGGCCGAAGTTACTTCACCATCTCTGAACAAGCATCAAGTCCAGAAGTTGAAGAGGGATGCTGGTTATTATGTTTGGGATGAGCCGCACTTGTGGAGGATATGTAATGATCAAATAATTAGGAAGTGTGTGCAAGATGATGAAGTCCTATCAATCCTGGAGTTTTGTCATTCGCTAGCTTGTGGAGGACACTTTGGTGCTAAAAAGACTTCAAGGAAGATTCTGGAGGCTGGATTTTATTGGCCAACTCTGTTTAAAGACGCTTATGAGTATTGCAAGTCTTGTGACAAGTGCCAGAGGTTCGGGAGCTTAGGGAAGAGACAGGAGATGCCTCAAGTGCCAATGCTATACTGTGACCCTTTCGATGTTTGGGGTATAGACTTCATGGGACCTTTTCCCCCATCCAATGGATACACTTATATTCTGCTGGCGGTGGATTACCTATCTAGGTGGGTGGAAGTTGTGCCAACCAGGGCTAATGATGCAAGGGCCGTGTTGAAATTTCTGAAGTCTAATATCTTTTGCCGGTTTGGAGTTCCTAAAGCTTTGGTGAGTGATCAAGGTTCTCATTTTTGTAACAAGCTCATGACTTCATTGCTCAGCCAATTTGGGGTGAATCACAAGGTTTCTACACCTTACCACCCCCAAACCAATGGAGAAGCTGAGGTGAGCAATAGACAAATTAAGAACATCCTTGAGCGTATTGTGAAACCCAACAGGAAGGATTGGAGCTTGAGACTTGAAGAAGCTCTCTGGGCATATAGGACTTCATTTAAGACTCCTATTGGCATGTCTCCTTATCGGCTCATATATGGAAAAGCTTGTCATCTACCAGTTGAGCTACAGCACAAGTCTTATTGGGCAGTTAAATCTTGTATTGAAGATATGGATGCTGCCGCTCAAGAGAGGCAGTTGACTCTGAGTGAGCTTGATGAGCTTAGAAACGAGGCATATGAGAACTCGAGGATCCTGAAAGAGAAGACTAAGGCCATTCATGACAGTGGCATTCTGAGGAAGCAGTTCAAGGAGGGAGATCTTGTCTTGTGCTATCGTGTGAGATTCAAATTCTGTGGAGGAGGCAAGCTTAAGGACAAGTGGCAGGGACCTTATGAAGTGCTCAAATCTTTTGACTTTGGAATGGTTGAGATCAAGGACCTCAAGGATGGTCGTGTATAAAGAGTCAATGGCCACTTGCTCAAATTATATAAAGAGAACTTCAAGCCTCCGTAAGAGGTTGTACTTTCCTTCTCTACTCGCTTTATATTGCTTTATTCTAAGTGTGGGGGAGGACATTAGTTAGTTAAAAAAAAAACATAGGATTTTGTTTAGTTTTGTTAGGTTGTTGAAATAACTCTAAAAAAAATATAAATAATATTTTAGGTTGTGTTTAGTGTAGTCTTGTTAATAATACATGCATACGAGCCATTTGTTTGTTGGAACTGCCCTGCCTTTTATGTTGCTGCTTTGCCTTTAAAATGCATCTTCCTACTTGATTTGATTGGTCCATTGAGGACAATGCATGCTTTAAGTGTGGGGGAGGTGTATTATATGCTTTAAAGTGGTTTAATTCAAAGCTTTCACACTTGATTTTTGGACTTATTTGGCATGATTTTTCTTGAAAATTTGACTTGATTATGGCTCTTGAAAGTAAATGGAATTTTCCTCTAGTGTGTAAGTAGAATTTTTGGAATGATTACTTAGGGCATTGCATGGGGCACTTTTAAGGTATAAAGAGGGTGTAAGTTTCTCATTTAACTTTTCTTGAGGAGGAAGTGACTGATTAGAGTAAGCTATAAAAGTGAGAAGCCTCCAACCGAATTGAGTGGGCCAATAGTTACTTGACCTCCTAGAACTTGTCCTAGCTCTTGTTCAAGATCACAATGCATGACATGATTGAAAATGAAAGGGGCGTTTCTTTATAAACCCTCATGACCCAAACACTAAGCCAACCAAATATTATCCTTTGATTAACCTCTTTGGGCCATTCACTTTTCTTTTCTATCACCTTGACCAATGTTTGAATGAGTGATTATAGCATATGCTTGCATTTATATTAGTGTTGTATTGTTGTATCTAGTGTAAAGCATGCTATATTGTTAGAAATAAAAGATGGCCGAGAGCCACATTGAAAGGAAAGAAAGGAGAGATGGCCAAAGGCCAAGAAAAACAAAAGAAATGAAGGGAAGAAAAAAGAGGCCGAAGGCCTGAGGAAAAAAAAATATGTGAAAGCACAAAGTGCTTATATATGATATGCCAAAGGCATGAGAGAAGAAAATAAGAGAAAAGCACAAAGTGCTTTTGAAAAAAAAGAGATGTAGCATGTTTGTTGGACTTGGATTTATTGTGTTGCATGCATATGTGGTGATTACTTGTTTATATCATTGGTCATTTACTACTTTCCATCATTCATCATTCATTATTAGCCTTCCATTCAACCCATAAAGTCCTCTAGATTTGGTTGTGTCATGCATAATAATGGGTGGAGAACTTAGAGCTATTACAAGCCTATGGTGATGGTCAAGTGCATTGAGCCAAAGAGTGATCACAAGACCCTAGTTAGGCATTTTTCCTAACTTGAGTGAATGAGTTAAACACTTTATCCGGTGAGGAAAAATCTCAATTGGCACTCCTCCTTGATTCTAGTTGATTGTTAAACTTGCATTCACTTTGTACTCTTAGATTTGGCCCATGCGAAGCTCTAGGGAAAGGTTCAAAAAGTCAACTTGTATTCTATGATAATTCCAATTGCCTTCATTATGCTTAATGATTGAGTTAATCTTTTATATGACTTTGCCCGGAGTGCAAAGATTAAGTGTGGGGGATTTGATTGGACTAAATTTCATACCATTAAGCATGTGCATTTGAGGTTAATTAGTGTGGTTTATTTGTTATATTTGATCATTATTGGTATATTTTCATGCACATGCTTATGCGTAAATATTTGAAGAATAATAGCCTTATTGCTTGCATTTTATGGAACCAAGGGTATTTTGGTCACTTTGACTGTGTGATGTGTTTTTCATGTAGGGGGGTCCCAAGTGGGCCCCATATATACCCTTGGTGGAGCTTAGATGGAGATAACTTGGCAAAAAGGAAGGCTAGATGACAAGCACTCAAAGTTACATCCGGAAGCATATTCACATCAGGATGCAAGTTCATATCCGGAAGTGGATTTATATCCGGAAGTGAGCGTGCTGGCGCTGGCGGACAGTCTTGGCATCAGGATGCAAGTTCACATCAGGAAGCAAAGTTACATCCGGAAGTGAACTTGCTGGCGCTGGCGGACGAAGAGTTACAACCGGAGGCTTAATGCTATCAGTCAGCGAGTGCAAGAGTCAGACTGCACAAATGTTCAGAAATGTCAGCTACTTTTCAGAAGTCTTTTGTGCAGAGTTAATTTAAGGCAAAGTCAGCCCTACAGCTTGAAGGTACTTGGGGAGCATCTTTCCAAATGAGGCAAAATTAGCGCCAAGGTCAAATTCAAATCTGGAGGCCTCATTAAGGGCAAAAATGGAAGCACAATCACTTGGAGAAAAAGGAGGAAACTTTAGAAATGCATGGAGATGAGATCTAGTCCACATTCATCTTAACCTTTTACCAAATACCAAAAATACCCTTTGGGCGATAATTCCAAAGTTACTCACCACTATAAAAGCCCAAATGTAACTAACTTTCGGGGAACTTTTCTCACTCTCACTTTCACTTTCTCTCTCCTCTAACAAACTCTCTCAACTCCATCTTCATCTTCTTCATCTTCGAAACCTCCGCCATGACCAGAACCTCACACCTACCTTCATCCGCCTTCACCTCCATGTCCGGCTAGATCGCCTAGCCTTCTTCTCCAAGGAAATGTGCTTGTAGAATCAACATTTGGCTTCATATGCTTGTAATTTGCTCTTTTAGATTTCAAGCTATATGTAAATTTTTGCCTATGTATGTCTAGATTTAGGCTTATATAGGTTAGAGCATCTTGATTTTAGGTGTTCTACTTTATGTTAGTTTGAAATCTCTCTTGATTGTTAAGGACATGAAAACCGAGGCTTAATTCTTGTAGTTTCATACATGTATGTGTGTGCGATTAGCTCCTCTTACATTTGTGGAATGAGTTTGTTTCCTAAATGCTAGATCTAGTGTTTAGTGTTGCTATTGGTATGTTCTTGGCTTGAAAGAGCTTAAGGCTTAATTAAATTAGTTAAACTCTTGAAGACTTCTTTGATTTAAGAGGTCTCAAGGATTTAACTAGTTTATATTAAGTGAAACAAGTATATGAAGTCCGATTAAACATAAGCACAGAGTATTTGGAGAAGGAGGTATCTTCATCTCATACTTTCACACTTCTTATTCTGTTTTTACTAGTTTTAATTAGTCTTAGACATAAAACCTGCACATAACCTGTTTGATAATTTGCTTAACTTGTGATTATTTGACCTAAGCAAGAGATAAAACCAAACTGTGAATTGACCTAGGACTTGCTGCTAACTACTGTAGTTTAATTCTAGTTTTATTTGTTTTAGCTCTTTTTAGACGACGAAAAAGAGATAAATCAGAGATGTACTACAACATCATCATCTCCCAAATTCTATCTTATGTTTAAATGGATGTGATACCTTGGAAAGCATGGCTCATGTGTTTTTTGGCTGCCCAAAAGCGCGAACAATCTGGTGGCGTACTTTGAACATCAGATATAGCTGGACTGACTTTCTTTCTTTCAGATCTTGGCTTATGCAGGTACTGCAGGAACTTCACAAGGATAATTATCAAGAGGTGTTGGAGCATATCATTTTCCTCCTCCACCGGCTTTGGGAAAGCAGAAATACAACCTTACATCAAGGCAAAGCTCTCTCCACCAGAGGCTGAATGTAGCAACATTCACAATTCTCATCACTTCCATAGCTTCATAACCTCAACTCGCATCAAGGATAGCAACATGGAGAATCCGACTCCTGTAGGCATTAGTGAGTCATTACCAAGCACATCAGGCGATCCACTCACAGACTGGATGATCATCCTTGACAAGCACTACAATAATACATCTAAGGCATATGCTGCAACCATTTTCTTCCACTCTCAACTTTTGATAAGGTTCCATTATAGGAAAGCCTCTCTTATTGCATCTTCTTTCCTCCATCGCTGCATTAGAGGCTCCTTAACTTGGATAGTCTCTTGTCCTCTACTCACTGAAGGAGCTTCGCTCTCAATTCTTGTGGATAAACTGAATGGGCTCAACCACCTCTCGGCGGCCACCAATGACACGGTCATCTTAGACATCCAAGTGCTCCTTGACAATTTCTCTTTTCATAAAATTTGTAATAAAAAAACATGGCAATGCCATTTGATCAAGGATGAAACTCACGGCTATCGTGTGTTTCATCCAGTTTAGTTTTTTCTTTTTACCATTTGTTTTTTTTGCCTTTAAACTCCTTTACTATGGACTGACCAAACAGGTTGATGATTAATGAAATGATTGTCATTTACTCAAAAAAAAAAAAAAAAACAAGCCAAACCTAAAAAGGTTTGTAGGCTAGACTATAACAAAATAAGCCTAACCTATTTACATATTTAGGGCCTTTGTATAGGTCTTGACATTACCTCTTTAATAAATAGGTTAGGCTAGACCCTAAGTAAGCTAGGTCGTAGACCCCTAAAGAAGCTCATCCTACTTCAATTCTTAATTCCACCCCCAGTGAATTGACTAATATTCAAGAGGGCATTTTGAAATTAAAAGCTACAAGGTGACTAAAGTGAAAATTCCTCCAAAATATATATATCTTTTGACTGAAGGACAAAAGCTAAAAGGGAAGAAAAGTATAAACACGTTCACGTGAATTTTGACAGCTAATCGACGGATGATGGTGACGATCGAACTTGACCAATACGTCGATGAGTGGTGACTTAGTGGTCAAAGTCATGTAAATTGATTGACAGTCATTATTTCATGTACATATTTTGGCCCTTTCATCTCAGCCTTGATCAACGATAATTTAATCTCACTTTATGTGTAACATTTACACTCATGTGTCTATGAATTTAAAAAATAAAATATTTCACGAGATTTTTCTATAATAATATATTAAGTCATATAATGATATTAAAAATACTATATTTTTAGCATGAAAAATAATATATTTGTTTGGTCTTATTTGAGAATTTTCACGGCTGTGTCTATGAGATTTTTCATTTGAATTTCCATGGCTTATAAAATAGATGATACATATATTCCCTCTGATCCTAATTATATGATCTTTTTTCTTAATTTCTTGGAAAAATCAAGGATGTAAAATTAATCAATTTAAATTGTTTGTAGTTATTTTATTTTTTGAAATTGCTAATTTATTTTTTATTAATTATGATATAATCTAATTACATGTAATATATCCCATAATTTAATTAGTTATCTAATTTGATTCATTAACTTCTATAGAAAAGTCAAAAGGATATTATATTTAGGATGAGAAGGAGTATCATTTTAGCATAAATTGAACAATAACACCATAAATGTATGAATATAAAAGTTTTAACGTAGTTTTCTTTTTTGATATGTAAACTTTAAGAAAGGGTTCTGCTCACCCACGATTCAATGACCCCTAACTCATGATCAACTGGGTCTGTCACTATGGACTCTAAAACATGTCAAACAAACCCTTTATTTCTATCCATACAGGTGGGTTTAACCCAGATTCACTCAGCTATAAAGATATCTTCCCAAGCATCACGATTAGAATCACAATTAAGGCACTCCTAATGAATGGAACACTTGCCAAGGTGGGCAAATGTTAGAATCTTTGATTAGCTGAACCAATGGACCATAGGCAGCCTTCACGTAGTTTCCTCACAAACAAAGAGTTAAAGAAACTAGGAGTTGACTGACCTGGGTCTTCCTTCCCGAAAGCAACCCGGGAATAAGAGAGCAAGATGAGTGGTGGTGACAGAAAAAATAAGGGCATTTACGAAATTTCCTCTCAGACGCGTCAATTTAAAATCCCTGAGGAACACGCATTGCATGTAGCATATTTCCCGCAGATTTTTTAATCCAGGCAAGGCAAGAACCTAGCAAAAGCATGAAACCTTTCAACGTTCAAAGCCTCAGAATGATAAAACTTCTTCTTTCAGTTCCATCTCTCTTTGTTATATTCTCAATCGTCCCTCTTCTTTTCCAGTATCTGAAGCCATTTATTGAGATGTTTCCAAAGGATAAGAGCTACATGTTCTTGATTTGTAATGGACTCGTCGTCTTCATTCTGAAGAACTCTGGTCTCATTGATATCAAAAGAGAAATAGAGATTATTGACAATAATCTTGCTCCGGAAGCAGCAGAAGAAAAAGAAGATAATCAAGAACGTATGGTTTCTGATGAAAACGAGACTGATGATGTCGCAATCATGGCCATTGATGAAGAAGAAGAAGAAGAAGAAGAAGAAGACGAAGAAGAAGAAGAAGAAGAAGAAGATGACGAAGATACAAATGATGAGTTGAACCAGAAATTTGAGGAATTTATCAGAAAGATGAGGGAAGCTATCTCTTTAGAAAGGAGATTATTACAATGTAGTCCTGATGATTTTGAAACACAAATCGTAGTTCATTAGTTGTAATCTGAATTTGTAGTTTTTATTTAATAATAAAGCATTTTAAAATTTAAGTTTAAGCTAGAGTGTACGTGATTACAATCACATCAAGTTATACATTTAATCATCTAACACTAGATGAAACATCCATCTCTTAATATGATGGATTTTCACTTCCTAACTCTAGGGTCTTGAGGTAAGAGACCAAGGCAACTACACCTCTGTATGGTGTAGATTACTTAATCTCATACCCTTTGACATTTAGGGTAAGACCATGGATTATTGATGATTAGAGCCATTAACCAACAGTTACAACATCTTAGTCATTGAAAATTTCTTTTTATATATGAAATTTTCAATAGTTACGTGATTATTCAGGGTTTTGGGTTTAGGGTTTTTGTCTTTTCAACATGTTTTTGCGTTTTAGTGTCAAAAGTTTCTAGAAAGTGGTACTTTTGGTCAAACAAGTTCAAAACTTTGTCAAATTTATGGTGTTAAATGTATCACCATGTCATTTTCAACATGTTTTTAGGATTATATGAAATTTTCTTCTTCGTGTCTATCTTTTTATATATGAAATTTGCTTGTGCTCTATTTTGTGATTCGATATGCCCTTATATTGCTCTAGTTAATAATTAATAAAGTATCGAATTTTATAACGAACAATAAGTGGTCTCATTTCAACCAATGAACTATAAAAAAATCAAGTTGGCCAATATGATGAAATGACATTTAACTCCATTTGAAATTTTGTCTTTCTTGATTGTAATGCAGTTATAGGTCAATAGACGATATTGGTTAATCAAAAACATTTTATAGTTTATTGGTCAAAATGACATAATTACTGTACAATGTGAAATTTGACACTTTATTAATTGTTTGTTGTCAAATATAATATTTAACCCCTAATACTACTACATCTAATCTAATTCTGAGTTGTACTATTGGTCTAAGCTTTCATGCCTACAGAGGACTTGTGTACAAGTATAATAGTGAGAATGCCTTACATATGCATGTTGGTATTTGTTATAAATTTTCTATTTTATGCTATAGGAAGTATATTTTAAATACAAAAAAACTCATTTGGTTGGTTATTTGTGAAAATGGCGTTAATTCTTCTAAAATACAAATTTGATAATTTGTAATTAAAATTACCTCCATTTGAAAAGCCTCTCTTTCATGCTTAGAATCAAATGAAATGGTTATGAAGTTTGGATATATAAAAAATTGCCCGAGATTTTACATTTCCAATTATAGAAAAGAGCTTAATTAGCTCTTACATTTATAATAAGAGAGAGCATGAGTAACTATTTTTCAAAAGCTTAAGAAAAAATGATTTGTTATTAGTGTATTTGTTTTAATGTTGTTTGTTCTTTATGAGGTTAATCTTCGTGAGATTTTAGTTTTTAAGAATAATTAATTTAAAATAATGATGATATAGCCATTTGTTTTTACCATAGTAATAATAGCCAATAATGATGGTCTAGGTTAATAAATAGGGTTAAGGTGCATTTTTAGTACTCTAAAATATAGCAAAGTGCGCCTAACATAATATACAATATTGTGGTTCATTTGTGATAACCAAAAATTATTTTCATGGCTTATTTAGTACTGACGTTAAATAAGTCAAGTTTGATCGTTGTGTCAAATTTTGACCGTTAAATTGTGGGGTAAAGGAGAATTTTCAGTACTCTAGAATATAAAAGGAGCATCAAACATAATATACAATATTTTGGTCCATTTGTGATAACCAAGAATTATTTTCATTGTTTATCTAGTCATTCGTTAGCTAAAAGTCACTTTTGTAAGATAAAAGCTGATGTGACATAATGATGTAATATATGTATGTTGAAATGACAATTTAAGGAACATTTATTTTAAGTTTATAACTATGTAATCAGAAAGAAGTAACTCCTCTTTTATTATATCATAGAGCCATTAATTTGGGTCGAGTCAGTATGGCCAACACGTTTTAATTTGGGTCGAGCCAGTATGACCAACCCGTTTTAACTCAGTAAGGCCAACCTGTTTAGTTTATAATTCTTTGCTTACATTTTTTACATATGTAAAATACTAATGACTTATTAGTTTATACATGCATGATACTAGGATAGTCTATGAATCTTTATAACTTTGTAGTGTTTAATTATTTGACACTTTGAATAATATTGTGATTTAGTTGTTTATGTTAGAATCTTAAGTTTTGATGAAGACTAAAATATGAAAGAACAAGTTCAACACTTAGGAAAATTAGGTAAATATAGAAGCACAAGTAAGAGTACAACCGGATGTGGATTTACTTCCGGATGAACTAGGACTAGCGCTCGCGGATGAATGACTCATCCCCCAGCGGAAGCAAGTAATACACTAAGTCATAACTCAGTCTAGGAACATTAGGAGTATAAAATTCTTGAGACTAAGTTAGGACGCAACCGGATGCAGGAATGCTTCCGGATGCTTAGTGACTAGCGCTGCCTGTTGGCTTAGGTAACACCGAGCGTCAGTGAGTATAACTCTAAGTCATAACTCAACGTCCAGTAGGAGTGCTTCCGGATGTGGAATTGCTTCCGGAAGTAAGAGAGCTCTCTTAGACTAAATAAACACCCACTGCATGTGACTATGTGTTAATATTGCTAGACTAACGTTCAAGTGCAGCACACTGAGTGATGTTGCTTCCGGATGTGGATCTGCTTCCGGATGCAATCAGAATGTCAGAACGTAGAGCAGTGCAGTGTCAGAGTGCTTTTTGGCAGAGCAGAGGTGTCAGAGTTGCTTTTCAGAGATAAAGCAAAGTCAACCCTGCTGAGCATTAATGGAGCATTAATGAGCAACGGTAACATGGGAATAACGGCTACATTCAAACGGCCTTGTTACCTACCAAGAGTGAGAATACTTGAAGACATATATAAGGAAGCTCATCTTTATTTATGAAGATATCTTGGAGAAATCACAAAAATCTAGAGAGAGAAATCAAGAATTCTCTTCAAGCATTCAAGGATGCCCAGAAAAGCAAGAGAGCATTTAACACATTGAGAGTTCTTTTCATCTACCTATCTTGTACTCTCTGTAGTTAAGTCTCTTCATTTATTAAGAGCATTCATTGTACCTAAGTGTGTAACATTATTCGTTCTTAGAGAGAACTAAGTTTAGAAAATCCTTTATTTGTAAAGGTTGAACCCTTACAGGTTGTAAGGGGGAGTGAGTCAGTAAGGTTGCAAGTTAACCTGGTGTAAAACTTGTGGTTGTAAGGTTGCAAGTGATCCCGTTCTAAAACTTGCGGTTGTAAAGGTTCCAGGTGAACCCGTTTGTAAAACTTGGGGATAGTGGAACTCAACCTGGGTGGTTGAGAACTGGATGTAGGTCAGGTAGACCGAACCAGTATAAAACCTTGTGTTTTTATTGCTTGTATTTTTTATTTGGTAGCACAATTCACCCCCCTTCCTCTTGTGCATCCACCCCTTTCATTTGGTATCAGAGCGGGTCTTTCTGACTTGATTCCAACGAATCTAGAAAGAAAAGATCTAGTAATGGATGCAGATCATTCCTTGCCCGATGTCGCTATTCAGCAAAACAAGCCTCCTGGCTTTGATGGCTACAACTATCCATTCTGGTAGTTCAGAATGGAGACCTACATCAAATCCTGCGACATTCGGCTCTGGGATGTGATCGAGCATGGGAACCACGTCCCTCTAGATGATGAAGGTCTTGCAAAACAGCGATCCAGATTCACCAATGAAGACTATGCTCTAGTACAGCTGAACTACAGGGCCATGCACTACATTCAATGTGCCCTGAGTCATAAAGAGTTTCACAGGATCAGCCACCACAAAACTGCAAAGGATATGTGGGAGGCTCTTGAGGCTGCTCATTCTGGAACCAAAGGAGTAAAGTCCAGACGCATCGAGATGCTGGTTGAGGAGTTCCACAAATTTGCTATGCTTAGTCCAACTGAGCCAATCAGAGAGTTGGAGCTCAGGTTCACCCATCTTATTAACAACTTGGCCTCTCTGGGAAAGGACATTCCTGAGAGAGAACAAGTAAGTAAGATTCTCAAGGTGTTAAAGGGTGACTGGATCACCAAAGTTACCATTCTGCAGGAAGTCCAGGGAGAATCAACCAGCTCTATTACTGCCTTGTTTGGGTCTTTGGCTGAGTATGAACCAACCTTGTTGGCTCAGAGAGCTCCTCAAGCTACTACTAAAGCAAAGAACCTTGCTCTTGTTGCTCCCAGCAAGGATAGGAATGATGATGATGACGAGGATGATGAGGAGGAAATAGATGAAGAGGAAATGGCTATGATGGTAAGAAAGTTTAGAAAGTTCTTCAGAAAGAAAGGAGGCTTTCAGAAAGGAGAGTCTAGCCACAAGAAAGATTATAAGAAGGAAAGGGCCCCTGTATGCTTCGAGTGTAAGAAGCCTGGTCATTTCAAGGCTGAGTGCCCAAGCCTTCAGAGAGCCAAAGGGAAGGACAAAAGGAAAGCCTTTGTGTCCTCAATCTGGGTGAATAGTTCAGATGAGGAAGCTAGTGATGAGGAAGAGGTTGTTAACCTCTGCCTTGTTGCCAGAGAAGATGGTGAGGAGGCATCCTCAGATTTTGATCCCATCCAGGATGATGATGAGGTAACTTTTCTTGAACTACAAGAAGCCTATAATGATGTTCATAAAAAATTTTTTCGCTTATGTAAAGCTTATAAAATGTTGAGAATTAAAAAGGAATCACTTGAGTCCAAGGTGGACTCACTGAGTGAAGAGCTAGCGGAAGCCAAAAAGCTTCCGGTAGCAGATGGCAAGGGATCTCCCCAAGCAGAACCCAATGCCACAACATTAGAGAGCTGCCCTAATTGCAGCAAGATCTCTATTGAGAGAGATAGACTGCAAAATGCCCTACAGAAGTTCACTAATGGGTCTGAAATGTTAAATATCATTCTAATGAATCAGAGGGCATATAGGGATAAGACTGGATTAGGCTACAAACCTAAAGGGAAAAAGTGGGTGGAACCAAAAGTGAAGCCTTACTTAAAATTCTTTCATAAAGCCACTGATCACAGCTCCACACCTTTCAGCTTCTGTAATTATTGTAACAGGAAGGGACACTCCACGTCCACCTGTAATGCTAGGAATAATGGAGCTAACAGCTCTTATAAGTGGGTTCCAAAAGGAACCAAGACAACAAAGGATCCTCCTCCAAGAAAAGAAACTAAGGGAGGACAAGGATCTAGAGCTTGGAAACGTTCTCCAAGGGAAGTCCAAAAGCCCAGAGCTAACACTAGGCCAGAGGCGCAGATTAATCACAAGCCCAAGGTCAAGACCAACACTGGACCAAGGGCTCTGGGAACTAATAATAAAGGACCCAATAAAGATTGGGTACCTAAGCTTGTCTGATCCTTGCAGGTGTGTCTCAAAGCATCTAAGAATAGAAAATGGTACATTGATAGCGGATGCTCGAGACATATGACTGGTGACCGAGACAAATTCAAATCCTTGGTGATCAAAGATGGAGCCACAGTAACCTTTGGAGGAAATCAAAGTGGAAAGATCACCGGAGTTGGAGAAGTTGGACCAGTTAAAGATGTCTATCTGGTGGATGGTCTCTGTCACAACCTGCTGAGCGTGAGCCAGAACACTGACAAAGGAAATTGGGTAATTTTTGATTCACATGAGTGCATGATAATAGACAAGCAGGATCTGAATCTAGATAAGGCCAATCTAAAATGTAAACTTAAGGCAAATAAAAATGGGAACCTATACACTCTAGATTTATGTCAACAACTAGATGAAAAATGTTTAATATCTAGTGATGAGAATAGTTGGCTTTGGCATAAACGGCTAGCACATGTTAATTTTACTCAACTTAACATGCTAGTTGTCTACATTTACGTTGATGATATCATTTTTGGGGCAACTAATGAAAAACTCTGTGAGGAGTTTTCTAAGACTATGCAGGGGGAATTCGAGATGTCAATGATGGGAGAACTAACATTCTTCCTAGGCCTGCAGATTAAGCAAAAGAAAGAGGGCATCTTCATCTCCCAAACTAAGTATTGCAGAGAGCTCCTCAAGAAGTTTGGGATGGATGAGTGCAAGGAGTATGACACTCCCATGAGCACCACTGCCGCACTCGATGCTGATGTAAAGGGAAAGTCTGTCAGCCTGCCAATGTATCGGGGAATGATAGGTTCCCTGCTGTACTTAACGGCTAGTAGGCCTGACATTCAATTTAGTGTAGGCATGTGTGCTAGATTTCAAGCCAACCCCAAGGAATCACATCTAACATGTGTTAAGCGTATATTAAGATACCTTGAGGGGACTCAAGAACTTGGTCTCTGGTATCCCAGAGGTAACCAAGAGTTCTTGTGGGCTTATTCTGATGCTGACCATGCAGGTTATAAGACTGATTGAAAGAGCACCAGCGGACAATGTGCCTTTCTTGGTGGTTGTCTGGTCTCTTGGGCTAGCAAGAAGCAAACATGCGTGTCACTCTCATCCACAGAGGCAGAGTATATTGCTGCCGCAAGTTGCTGCGCACAAGTGCTATGGCTGAAGAATCAACTGAGGGATCTTGGCCTGGAGTTTCCAGAGGCTCCCATTCTATGTGACAACACAAGCACTATCAACCTTGCCAAGAATCCTGTTCAGCACACAAGAACAAAGCACATTGACGTCAGACATCACTTCACCAGAGATCATGTTCAGAAGAAGGATGTCAAGGCGCAGTTTGTTCCCACTCAGCATCAACTTGCAGATATCTTCACCAAGCCTCTAGGGGTTGATCAATTTACCTTTATAAGAGGTGATTTGAGAATGGTAAACCCAAATGAAGTTTAATTCTTCAAAAATAAACCTGTGCTTAATTGATTAAAACCTGCAACTATACTAACTTAGGCATCGGAGTGCCAATCTTTAGTTTTGCAGGTCCCCAATGTTAAATCTTAAGTCCAACCGGAAGCAAAACCACTTCCGGATGTTTTTCTGCTGGGGCTGGGTGATGACTCAAAGCAACCGGGAGCGCCAGTGTCTGGGTAAAAGACACGTCACTTCACCAAACGTTTCATCTTCCTCCACAGGAAGTTGTGCCCTCCTCTGACAGTGTGAAGAGACACGCGTCCAAAAGGTGCACCGTTCCAATTAAATGTTTACGTTTTCCCATGAACAAGCGCATGCTTCAATGAAGAGTCATCATGAGCATTTCATCCGTTGTGACTTTGCATAAATAGGAACCAACAGTCATTTTTCTTTTCACTTTTCACTTGCACAAATTTCTTGCACCCAAACTCTCTGAAAACATTCCTCGTGTTCATCATCACATTCATACTGTTCTTCATCTTTCTCTTCATCTTCTGCATTTCTGTGCATCTCATCACATACATTCCACTCAAACCCTAATCCATACACAAATGGCCGGATCTCACGAATCAAACCCCAACCCTCGGATAGTCACTTCCTCCAAGAAATCAAAATCTGGGAAATCTGGGCATTCGAAATCTGGAAAATCTGGGCAAGTACATGAACAGCCTGGGAAATCTGGGAAAGTGCATGAACATTCTGGGGAATCTGGGCAACAACATGAACACCCAAAGAAAAAGGGCAAGAAGAGGGTTCAGTTTAGCGAAGAGCCTTCATCCAAGCGACAGAGAGTGGAGGATGATCCATTAGTATACAAGGATGGGCCACTAGAGACTGTTTCTTCCAAATTTGAAACAACAAAGCCCTACTTCACACATGGGATGTTCGTTGATTGGGTCAAAATTGAAGAACTGGGTTTTGGCCATTTGAAGGAACATCTCCAGAAGTAAATGTGCTGGCTGGGGATCAACAGTCAGTACAACATCAACGTGCTCAGGGTGTTCTACCAGTCTCTCTCAGCCAAAGCCAAGTACAAGACGGTGAATGGGAAAGAGACCATTCGGAGAGTCAACTTTAAAGCCACAGTGAGGGGGAGGACAATCAATTTTACTTGGAGAGATATCAACGCCGTGCTCTGGGTCACTGAGGCAAGCATGAACGAGTGGATCCACCCTGAAAAACTTGAGAGAGTATATGAGACCAAGGGGAAGAAGGTCTCTGCCATGTTAGACTCCAACCGAGTACTTCAATATATCTACTCACGTTTGATGACTCATAAAGGAGGGAACTTCAACGAGTTCACCCAGCTTGACAACCCATGGCTCCCCTGGTTCCTCACCAAGCAGCCGATCAACCCTGGCCAGATCATTAGTTTGGAGCTGCACAAGTGGTGTGACTCCAAGGACAAGAAACCTGGTCATCTTCCCTATCCTCAAGTCATTGCTTTCCTCCTGGAGAAATTCTTGATAAAATCCACTGAGGAAGATGACAATATCCCATGCCTGCCCATAGGATCAGCAAACATCAGCAAGATGGGGATCAAGTACAACAAGCCGGCAAGGGCCACTCGATCTGGATCTCAGGTAGGGAGTGCCTCACACAACTGCTCCCTCTGCGTCTGGAGCAGGGGACCAGGAAGTGGATTCCCATGCTGGTCCAAGCCGTGCCCCGAGGGTGTCAGCTGCAGTAAAGGCATTTGCTGAGGAAGTAAAGGAGGAGATCATTTTTCGGCTGGCTGATTCTTTGGTGGCTCCCCTTCGTGATGAGTGTGACACTGGTTTCCAGCAGCAGGAGCAAAGGATCCAGGGCCTCGAGAATCGGCTAGGAAAGGTCGAGGCCAAATTAGACCTGTTACTTAACCACTTCCAAATTCCTCAACCTCTTGCCAACCTTCCACCACCACCTCCTCCTAACCCACCTCCACCTCCTCCACAAAATGACCAACCTAACCCACCTCCACCTCCTCCACAAAATGACCAACCTCCACCACCCCTACAAAATAACCCACCTCGACCACCCCCTCAGAATGACCCACATCCACCTTCACCACAAAATGAGTCTGCCACTCACAACACCTCTCACCAAACCCCTCAAAACTCCCCTCGCCAATCACCCCATAACTCACCCTCACCTCACAACTCACCTTCACCTCACCACTCTCACCAAAACTCCCCCAACCGGTCACCATCCCTCGACCCATCCTCCAACCCAAAACTTCCCACCTTCACAAACATTCCCAACGCGGAAGCTCTTGGGTTCTTCACTTCCATTCACCCCCACAGTCGCATGTACCTGAGAGATCTCTCAACCCTTCAGCGACTACCTGAGCCCAATTCATCTTCAACTCCCTACTCACCTACCTTTCCCTATCTTGACCTCTTCTCTGAGAGAAATCGCTTCTTCTTCCCAAGTCCCACTCCTTCGCCTGACTCCTCACCCCCCTCCTCACCAGAACACTCACCACCCAGACCATATGGCCCTGACCCTCCACCCTCTACTTCACCCAATCCTTCCTCCCTGGCCCTCGCCCTTATTGATGATGCCAAAAGGGGGAGAGAAATCCTGACTCAACCCTCCTTATGGTTAGATAAGGATATTACTGCTGCACTCCGCCGAGCCATGGATTATCAGAGATTGAGAAGAGCAGAAAGCCTTATCCGTGGGGAAGCAATAAGGTTTATGCAACAGCAGCGCTCTGACATCCAAAGGTCAAAATGGGCAATGGTGTTGGTTGATCAGCCTGATGAGTTTCCACAGCCTGAGCCTGAGCCTTCATCTTCTGTTCCTCTTCCCTCTGTGCCTGCCCAGAACATAATTGAGGAAATTATGATGAAGTATGGGTTGAAGAGGCAAGCCCATGTACCTATTGTGATTGCCACTCCAATCCCTCCCTCTGAGCCATCTTCTGCTCCACCTTCTGCTCCAGTGGTCAGCTTCAGCAAGTCTAGGAAAAAGCATGTTGCCAGAAAGGGTACTGGCACTTCTGAGCCAACTGTGAGTGAAGAAGAGGATACAGCTGATCACACTGAGGAGCATGAATCAGAAAGGGTATCTCAAGCAAGGGAAGCATCTGAGCCCCAGTCCACCACCCAAGTGCCTCCAGTAGAAATTCCTCCACTTGTGGAAGTTAAGTTAGAGGTGGAAGATATGACTCCCGAAGAATTTGAGCGCTATGGTTACACTGATAGACTCACACAAGAACAGTTCTTCGTTCTGGATGCTGAGAGGGCTAAGGCTAAAAGGAAAGGGAAAGGCAAGGCAAAGGGGAAAGGAAAGTCAAGTGAAGGTGATGACCCCAATTTCGTGGCTGTCACCCAAGAGGGGGGGGTGAATTGGGTGAGGGAATAAAAACTTAAACTCTTTTCGAAAGACTGCTTGTGCTCGGTGATGATGATAATAAATAATGCTATGCACAAGTCAGTATGCTATGTGATGCAAAATAGAATGATCAAGTATAAATATATGCACACATAAATTTATCCTGGTTCGGTCACCCAGACCTACATCCAGTCCCCAGGCCACACCTGAGATTTCCAATCCACTATTCTTGTTTAAACCGGGCACAAGAGAAGCCTTTACACTTTAGGTTTTACGAGCACGGGTTCACCTAACAACCCACAGGTTTTACACCGGGTTCACCTGCAAACCTTACAAATGCAAGTTTTACGGGCTAACTTGCAACCTATGGAGATTTAGACAACCTCTAAATGCTCCCCCTTACAAATTGTAAGTTTACACTATGTTCACTCTATGAACTGATTGTGCTAAACACTTAAGCTCGAATGACTCTCTCTAAGAGTGGATGATGTTACTCACTTAAGTACAATAAAATTACTCTCTGAAAAATATCACAAATCTGGATCTGAGAGTAGTAGAAGATGTGTAGAACGAAGAATATGATATTTCAGATACAATGCTCTGTTCTCTCTTTTTCTTCCATTCAAGCTTGCTTCTTCAGAAATGAAGAACATCCCTTTTATACCAGCCTCTGAATATCTAACCGTTGGAGAGGCAATAAGACCGTTTGATTATAGACGTTGGGGCCTTGTTTACGTTGTCCTCATTAATGCACAGCAGGGTTGACTTTGCTTTATCTAAAAAAGGTGCTCTGACCAAGCTGTTCTGTCAACACTGTTCTGGCAATACTATTCTGACAAAAGTCGTTCTGACATCTGAACACTTTGTACGGTCCGACTCTTGCTTGTTGTCAGAGAGGACTTCGTTCCTCAAGCATAAGTCCAGGATGCTAAGAGACTTACTATCGGAAGCTCTCTTGCTAACTGAAGTGAAGCTCGTGGACTCTAACATTCTGCTTGCTATCATAGAGGAACTTTGTCTTCCAAGCACTTGTCCATGAATGATAAGAGTGCTTTGCTATTGGATGCTCTCTTGCTATCAGAAGCTCTCTTATGGACTCCGACTCTTGTGGGTAGTATGAGCTTTGACACCTTGAGTGAATCTTCAGATTATGTTCTCATACTCCTCATGCTTGGTAGGTAACAATGTTGTTTGAATATCTGTTATCCTGTTGTTACCGTTGGAAGGAACATCTTCTTAAATGCTCAGCAGGGTTGACTTGCTTTATCTCTGAAAAGTAGTCCTGACACCTCTGCTCTGACGAAAGCATTCTGACTTCTGAGTATGTGACATTTACTCTTGTACTCTTGCTGACGGATGATCACCGTTCATCCGGAAGTAGCAATCTTGCTCTGCAAGTGTTAATCTCTGAAATCCAATGCCAAGAGTTTTTGCATCCGGAAGCTCAGTTGCATCCGGAAGTGTGATTAAGTTCTGCACATACTGGTTAGTCCAACATAGCAATATATATAATCAGATATAGTAAAACTATACATGTTGTGGGAAGTTTGCTATGGGAAGTAGTCTTACTTAGACTATGTTCTGACTTAGTGTAATGTCTACTGACTCTAAGGGATCTCTATTCCAATAGTCAGCTTAAGTCTCGTTAGTTTACTCTAAGTCTTCCTAAGTGACTCAGTGTGTCATTCATGCTATGTATATTAAGTCAACACACAATCACATGAAGTGGGAGTTTACTTAGTCTAGGATGTATCCGGAAGCACTTCTACATCCGGAAGTACTTTCACTTGATGAAGGATCTAGTTCACCATGACTTGCTCTCGCTTAGTCTATTTCATTCCACCACTCAGCGCTAGTCACTGAGCTATCGGAAGCACTTTTACTTGACGTGGTGAATTCACTGACGCTTAGGGTGAAATCTATTCTATCAGTCTGCGCCAGTCAAGATCTAACAGGAAGCAACTTCACTTGATGTTGCATTTCCGCTGACGCTCGGGGTTATATCTAGTCTATCAACCTGCGCCAATCTAAATCTAATAGGAAGTGCTTTCACTCGGCGAAGTAGACTTACTGACGCTTGGGGTAATAACTATTCTATTGCTCTGCGCCAGTCTAAGTCTAACAGGAAGCGCTTTCACTTGGGGAAGTAGACTCACTGACGCTTGGGGTAATATCTATTCTGTCGCTCTGCGCCAGTCTAATTCTAACAGGAAGCGCTTTCACTTGGGGAAGTAGACTCACTGTCGCTTGGAGTAATATCTATTCTATCGCTCTGCGCCAGTCTAAGTCTAACAGGAAGCAAACTCACTTCCGATTGAAACATAGCTTAGTCTTAAGGTTTTGTGTACCTAATTCTTATGGACTAAGTTAAATCCCTAGTGATTTACTTGCTGACGCTGGGGGATGAAAGCATTCATCCGCATGCGCAAGTCCTAATCTAACCGGAAGTGATCTTGCATTCTCAAGTGATCTAACTCAGGATTCTAACCATGTCATCTAATCCCTCCTAAGTGTTGATTATGTTCTCTTAAGTACTAGACCATATCATACCTTAGTCACCATCAAAACTTAAGATTCTAACATTCTCCCCCTTTTTGATGATGACAAACCCATAGATGACTAGAGAACATAATTAAACTTAGATCACTCATCCTAGAGCTATATTCCTTTCCCCAGTTCTCTCCCCAAAAATCTAGGCATCTTATCTATCTCTCAGCTCTAGACTTCTCATGTCTCATCTCTCGCTAGACATCTTATATCTCATCTCTAGCTAGACATCTTATATCTCATCTCTAGTTAGACATCTTATATCTCATCTCTAGACATCTCATCTCATCTCTCTCTAGCTAGACATCTTATATCTCATCTCTAGTTAGACATCTTATATCTCATCTCTAGACATCTCATCTCATCTCTAGACATCTCATCTCTCTCCCCCTTTTGGCTTCATCAAAATCCAACAGGTGCAAGCTAGCCTTAGGGATGGGGATACTTTTATCGTTCTCATAGGAATGGGCTTTCTACCTAATATTTCTCCCTATGTATCGCTAATAAAGATTTGTTCTAAACTATTCAATACAATGTACGAGAATTAACAAGGAACAGCAATAATGGCTCATGATCCTAAATGATTGTATTCTCCCTAAACACTATGTAGGATAGTTAAACATGTTTTTCAAAGGAGATATTGATACATCAAATCTAATCATAATTAAATTAAGATCAAAACATACAAAACAGTTTTCTTTTTGAAGGTGAAAATTCTTTCCAAATGTAATTTTGATCCTCTCGAATTGATTAACATGATATCAAAAGTAATTTTGATGTGTTTAAAAATGATGATTATGATATCAAATGAAATATGTGATTTTAAATTCAAATGAGATGAAATCTGATACCTAATGAAATCAAATGAGATCTGTGAGTTTGAACTTGTGGTATCAAAGGAAATGATTGAATGCCAAATGAAATTTGTGATACCATATGAAATGAAATCAAATCAAATGAAATTTGTGTTTTTAAAAGTGCCAAAAATAATTTCCAAACAAATTGCATCACAGCATCTTAAGAGTTTATTATCGATGACAGCATGTGACTCTCTATTTTCAAGGGATCATTAACAGGTAATGTCCACTACTTTTCTTCCATATTAAAAATTAATCATCATAAGATCAAGAATAGAAGCATATAAGAGAGGTATGTTATCAATTACTTTCCAGCGTGTCATATAAAGGATACAGATGTGTGAGCTGGGATGATTTTCTAAGGTAGAGGATGATTTTGAGGTTAATGCAGATTGAGAAAAGCATCTTAAATTGACACCCTTACCAATGCCATGTATGTATCATATATAAGAGATGGTAAGGTGTAGATATTACCACAGATGAGGGGTCCTCATACTCTATTAGATTCAGGAATCTGAATCATACGCAGATAAGCATGCTTCCTGACATCTTCAAGAGGTGTGCTATCTCAAGTGGAAACCCCTAGCGCAAGTGCTTTGATGATTCGCTTCGGCAAGCTGAGCTACAACCACAAGCAGACATGACTGGGCAGTCACTCTACTCTTCCCATGGTTCAATAGTTGGCCTGCTATCGAAGGCGCTGATTGTTGTGAAAGCAACCTTGCTCAAACTTGATGATTGGTCCTGCATATTCTTGAGGAAACAAATGCTTTCTGATGGTCAGTGAAAGAACTTAAGATTTAACATTGAAGACCATCCTCAGGACATTCAAGTCAATCTGTGTTAATCAGCACAAGTTAATAATTTTAAGAAATCATGCTTGCTAATTGGTTTAAGAAAATATGAGCAATGATTATGTGAAAACTAATTTTGAAATTGTCTATACGTTCACATAGTTTCACTATCAAGACATGAACTCTATTTACTCTCATAGATAAATATCAATGTGATAGTACAAAGAGTATCAAACAGGTGGCATATTTTCAGAGTTTCATAAGCAAGTATAGTTCAATAAATATGCCTCAAGGATGTTCATGTTAGATCATGAAGACAAGTGAATTATTAACACTATGAAATTTTGGAAAAAAAATCTTCATCCTCACAAAAATGAAATACTGGAAATTTTCATGCTCACAGAATAGTTTGATTTTAAGACTAAATTCGGTTTACAAAAACAATCAAATTTCAGCATATGATTACGAGAATAATTTCCAAATATTAGCTCGAGTTCTTCTAGATATGCTCAATGTGATCTCATTGTTCTTAGGATATCAACAAGCTTGAAATTAATACAGATTATAGCATGCTTGTGATACTATGCCATGTTTTACAGATCTAGCAGAGTTTAATTCAAGGCATTTCCTAAGATTTCTAATGCATGTCAGACAAGAGAGAGACTATCCATTTAATTTCACAACAGAATATGTAAGGGATAGAAATGCTCATGTGTATCGGCGAAAGTTTCTCAGGTTTGGTATAGCCATTCCACACATCTTGATAAGAGACATTTTCGTTGCCATTCTCTCTTGGTTATATTCATTGTTCAAGCTTCAATAATCTGTGTCAACATTCTTAAACCACAAACTTGAACTGAGATCATTAGTAGATTGAGAACTTAAAGATGTAATTAAGAGGGATGTATTGTTCTCGAAATCATAGCTGCTTATGCATTGAAAACGTTGATGCAAGAGATACCACATGAAATGGAAAATCAGAAATAACTTTTGAGTGCTATCATGAGGTATAGTTGTCATGCAAGTTTGAAGAGGATCAGAATCTATTTTTGAAAGTTTGCATTTCAGAAGGATCTTTCAAAACTCAGGGTGAATGCATAAACTATTTTCTTTCATGACTATATGCACAAGGATATACAAGGTTTTTGATCAAGATAGTCATGGACAGCATGTAGATTATGAACATTACTTATTTCTTCAGCCCCTTTTTTTTGATGAATATAATGTTCACATCTTAGGATGCTTAATGTAAAATCTCAATAAGTCCATCTAACATTAGCATAGGAGATTTTACTATCAAATGCTTCGTTCCTAAGTGATCCCTTGCTTACCCAAGGAGATCTTCTATACTTATCCTTGGTTCGAAGCACTTTCTTCTGAGAGGTAGGATTCAAGAGCCTTTTCAATGATGATCGAGGAATCCACTCTCTCTTGTTCTTCTCAGGATAATTGAATGGAACTTTGTGATAGCTCATCCTTGAGACAGAACCATTGTCCCTTGTGGTGGCCGACAGCTTCTTATGATTGTACCAGTGGGTTTCAGCAGTTGCATCACCACGAGTTCTCTTCTTTGGGATAAGAGGAACTCTTGATTTTTCCTGCACAAGTAAGGCACTAGGAGGATGTTTTGGTACCCATTTGTACTTGGGTCCTACATGGTTAGCACTGGACCTTACTTGTCCTTTAGGAATCCATACAAACTTATTTCTCACATTTGAATTTCTTCTAAGACTGCATGTGTGAGAAATATGTCCTAATCTACCACAATAATGACAGATAATGGAATGATAATCAAAATGAGGCTTCCTATCATTATCATGATTAGTTTTCTTTAGAAAAGCTTTTTGTTCCTTTGAAATTTCAGTTTCTTTTGAAAGCTTTTCTTTTTCCTTCAACACGTGTTCACAATCAAAACATTTTTCAAGACATGTTGAAGTTTTCCCTACCGATAGTGGGCTAGCTATCGGAACCACTAGTTCTTTAAAAGAACCCTCGGAAACTTTAGATGTAGAAGAAGAAATTAGTTTTTCAAGTTTCCTATCTTTTTCTTTTAAGCCTAGAAGTTCTTTTGCAAGTTTACAATATTCAGTATATAACTCATTGTATGCATCTTGCAAATCAGAGAGTTCAATTTCAGATCCAGATACCTCACTTTCTGAATCTTCTAGGCAGAGATGGATACTCTCTTCACTGAAGTCTGCTTCCTCAATATCAGCTTCCAGAAGCTCATCAGTAGATGATCCACAAAGAGCACGAGTTGAGCTTTGGACAGCTGTGCTTTCAAGAGATGGGTTAGAAGCATATATCACATCAAGAGTATTCCAAATATCTCTAGCACTAGAGCAATGTTTGATTTTCTGGAAATCATTTTCAGTTAAGCCTTTGTATAAAATTTGCATTGCTCTAATGTTTAAGGAAAACAAATTTTTCTCCCTTTCAGTCCAGTTTCCTCTTGGTTTGAAATCAAAATCATTTTCAAAAATATCCCACATTTTCAAACTAGTGGATTTTATAAAACTTTCCATTCTTGCTTTCCACCAACAAAAATCAATATTTTCTAACACAGGTGGAATGGTATGATCAAAGCCTTTGGAAAACATTTTAACCCAAATCAGCCAAGGTCTTTGCACTTGAGATCGTTTGATCCTTTAAACAAGTGACCTGCTCTGATACCAAATGAAATTCGTGGCTGTCACCCAAGAGGGGGGGGTGAATTGGGTGAGGGAATAAAAACTTAAACTCTTTTCGAAAGACTGCTTGTGCTCGGTGATGATGATAATAAATAATGCTATGCACAAGTCAGTATGCTATGTGATGCAAAATAGAATGATCAAGTATAAATATATGCACACATAAATTTATCCTGGTTCGGTCACCCAGACCTACATCCAGTCCCCAGGCCACACCTGAGATTTCCAATCCACTATTCTTGTTTAAACCGGGCACAAGAGAAGCCTTTACACTTTAGGTTTTACGAGCACGGGTTCACCTAACAACCCACAGGTTTTACACCGGGTTCACCTGCAAACCTTACAAATGCAAGTTTTACGGGCTAACTTGCAACCTATGGAGATTTAGACAACCTCTAAATGCTCCCCCTTACAAATTGTAAGTTTACACTATGTTCACTCTATGAACTGATTGTGCTAAACACTTAAGCTCGAATGACTCTCTCTAAGAGTGGATGATGTTACTCACTTAAGTACAATAAAATTACTCTCTGAAAAATATCACAAATCTGGATCTGAGAGTAGTAGAAGATGTGTAGAACGAAGAATATGATATTTCAGATACAATGCTCTGTTCTCTCTTTTTCTTCCATTCAAGCTTGCTTCTTCAGAAATGAAGAACATCCCTTTTATACCAGCCTCTGAATATCTAACCGTTGGAGAGGCAATAAGACCGTTTGATTATAGACGTTGGGGCCTTGTTTACGTTGTCCTCATTAATGCACAGCAGGGTTGACTTTGCTTTATCTAAAAAAGGTGCTCTGACCAAGCTGTTCTGTCAACACTGTTCTGGCAATACTATTCTGACAAAAGTCGTTCTGACATCTGAACACTTTGTACGGTCCGACTCTTGCTTGTTGTCAGAGAGGACTTCGTTCCTCAAGCATAAGTCCAGGATGCTAAGAGACTTACTATCGGAAGCTCTCTTGCTAACTGAAGTGAAGCTCGTGGACTCTAACATTCTGCTTGCTATCATAGAGGAACTTTGTCTTCCAAGCACTTGTCCATGAATGATAAGAGTGCTTTGCTATTGGATGCTCTCTTGCTATCAGAAGCTCTCTTATGGACTCCGACTCTTGTGGGTAGTATGAGCTTTGACACCTTGAGTGAATCTTCAGATTATGTTCTCATACTCCTCATGCTTGGTAGGTAACAATGTTGTTTGAATATCTGTTATCCTGTTGTTACCGTTGGAAGGAACATCTTCTTAAATGCTCAGCAGGGTTGACTTGCTTTATCTCTGAAAAGTAGTCCTGACACCTCTGCTCTGACGAAAGCATTCTGACTTCTGAGTATGTGACATTTACTCTTGTACTCTTGCTGACGGATGATCATCGTTCATCCGGAAGTAGCAATCTTGCTCTGCAAGTGTTAATCTCTGAAATCCAATGCCAAGAGTTTTTGCATCCGGAAGCTCAGTTGCATCCGGAAGTGTGATTAAGTTCTGCACATACTGGTTAGTCCAACATAGCAATATATATAATCAGATATAGTAAAACTATACATGTTGTGGGAAGTTTGCTATGGGAAGTAGTCTTACTTAGACTATGTTCTGACTTAGTGTAATGTCTACTGACTCTAAGGGATCTCTATTCCAATAGTCAGCTTAAGTCTCGTTAGTTTACTCTAAGTCTTCCTAAGTGACTCAGTGTGTCATTCATGCTATGTATATTAAGTCAACACACAATCACATGAAGTGGGAGTTTACTTAGTCTAGGATGTATCCGGAAGCACTTCTACATCCGGAAGTACTTTAACTTGATGAAGGATCTAGTTCACCATGACTTGCTCTCGCTTAGTCTATTTCATTCCACCACTCAGCGCTAGTCACTGAGCTATCGGAAGCACTTTTACTTGACGTGGTGAATTCACTGACGCTTAGGGTGAAATCTATTCTATCAGTCTGCGCCAGTCAAGATCTAACAGGAAGCAACTTCACTTGATGTTGCATTTCCGCTGACGCTCGGGGTTATATCTAGTCTATCAACCTGCGCCAATCTAAATCTAATAGGAAGTGCTTTCACTCGGCGAAGTAGACTTACTGACGCTTGGGGTAATAACTATTCTATTGCTCTGCGCCAGTCTAAGTCTAACAGGAAGCGCTTTCACTTGGGGAAGTAGACTCACTGACGCTTGGGGTAATATCTATTCTGTCGCTCTGCGCCAGTCTAATTCTAACAGGAAGCGCTTTCACTTGGGGAAGTAGACTCACTGTCGCTTGGAGTAATATCTATTCTATCGCTCTGCGCCAGTCTAAGTCTAACAGGAAGCAAACTCACTTCCGATTGAAACATAGCTTAGTCTTAAGGTTTTGTGTACCTAATTCTTATGGACTAAGTTAAATCCCTAGTGATTTACTTGCTGACGCTGGGGGATGAAAGCATTCATCCGCATGCGCAAGTCCTAATCTAACCGGAAGTGATCTTGCATTCTCAAGTGATCTAACTCAGGATTCTAACCATGTCATCTAATCCCTCCTAAGTGTTGATTATGTTCTCTTAAGTACTAGACCATATCATACCTTAGTCACCATCAAAACTTAAGATTCTAACATTATCCTGTGTGGAATGTCAAGGTCAAAGCCATCCATTATCCCTTTGGATCCATGCCTATCTCTGACTCGCCTTATGGAGAATTTGCTGGGCTTACTGAAGTCAGTGACCTGAAGAAGGCCATTGAGGAATCCCTTGAGTCAGAGAGATTGAGAAGAGCTAGAGCTGAGGCTGAGCTTCAAGAAATGATTGCTCAGATTGACCAGAGAGAGAGGGATGCCCAGTTAGCCAAATTGCAAGAGGAGTGTGATCAAAGACAACAAGAGAGGGAGAGGAAAAAGAGACATCAACTTTGAGCCCAAACACTCCTCATACATCTTAACTTAGAAATTTTTCTTTTCATATTTTTTTTCCCATGCATAGTTATCTGATTACTTGTAAATTTGTTTGTTATTATATTTCTAACTTGTAATCAATTTGCTTATTAATGAAGATTATCTTTGAGTTCATATGTGTGTTCTTATTTGATTAATTCCTTTATTATGAACTTGATTAGATAACTTAGATAACTTAGTTTGTCATCATCAAAAAGGGGGAGAATGTTAGAATCTTAAGTTTTGATGAAGACTAAAATATGAAAGAACAAGTTCAACACTTAGGAAAATTAGGTAAATATAGAACCACAAGTAAAGTACAACCGGATGTGGATTTACTTCCGGATGAACTAGGACTAGCGCTCGCGGATGAATGACTCATCCCTCAGCGGAAGCAAGTAATACACTAAGTCATAACTCAGTCTAGGAACATTAGGAGTATAAAATCCTTGAGACTAAGTTAGGACGCAACCGGATGCAGGAATGCTTCCGGATGCTTAGTGACTAGCGCTGCCTGTTGGCTTAGGTAACACCGAGCGTCAGTGAGTATAACTCTAAGCCATAACTCAACGTCCAGTAGGAGTGCTTCCGGATGTGGAATTGCTTCCGGAAGTAAGAGAGCTCCCTTAGACTAAATATACACCCACTGCATGTGACTATGTGTTAATATTGCTAGACTAACGTTCAAGTGCAGCACACTGAGTGATGTTGGTTCCGGATGTGGATCTGCTTCCGGATGCAATCAGAATGTCAGAACGTAGAGCAGTGCAGTGTCAGAGTGCTTTTTGGCAGAGCAGAGGTGTCAGAGTTGCTTTTCAGAGATAAAGCAAAGTCAACCCCGCTGAGCATTAATGGAGCATTAATGAGCAACGGTAACATGGGAATAACGGCTACATTCAAACGGCCTTGTTACCTACCAAGAGTTTGAATACTTGAAGACATATATAAGGAAGCTCATCTTCATTTATGAAGATATCTTGGAGAAATCACAAAAATCTAGAGAGAGAAATCAAGAATACTCTTCAAGCATTCAAGGCTGCCCAGAAAAGCAAGAGAGCATTTAACACATTGAGAGTTCTTTTCATCTACCTATCTTGTACTCTCTGTAGTTAAGTCTCTTCATTTATTAAGAGCATTCATTGTACCTAAGTGTGTAACATTATTCGTTCTTAGAGAGAACTAAGTTTAGAAAATCCTTTATTTGTAAAGGTTGAACCCTTACAGGTTGTAAGGGGGAGTGAGTCAGTAAGGTTGCAAGTTAACCTGGTGTAAAACTTGTGGTTGTAAGGTTGCAAGTGATCCCGTTCTAAAACTTGCGGTTGTAAAGGTTCCAGGTGAACCCGTTTGTAAAACCTGGGGATAGTGGAACTCAACCTGGGTGGTTGAGAACTGGACGTAGGTCAGGTAGACCGAACCAGTATACAACCTTGTGTTTTTATTGCTTGTATTTTTTATTTGGTAGCACAATTCACCCCCCCTCTTGTGCATCCACCCCTTTCAGTTTATGATGTTTAAATATTGTATATTATGTTTGGTGCTTCTTCTATATTCTAGAGTATTAAAAATGCTCCTTTACCCCACAATTTAACGATCAAAATTTGACACATAACGGTCAAACTTTACTTATTTAACGTCGTTACTAAATAAGCCACGAAAATAATTCTTGGTTACCACAAATAGGCCGCAATATTATATATTATTTTAGGTGCACTTTGTTATATTCTGGAATACTAAAAATGCACCTTAACCCTAATAAATATAGACACATTTTATGTGTTTAAGTAGTCCAGTTACCAATATAAAAAATTGATAGGCAATTTATAAACAACAGTTCTAATATTTTAAAGTTTAATTTGGAAATACATATCCCGACTATATAAGCTAAGTTTTCTTTTTTTTTTTAACTGAGTATATAAGCTAAGCTTCCAAAAATCAATAACCTAAATTTTAACTTAAATAATGTCAAAAACAATAACAATAATTTCAACGCAACCGATTATCTACAGATAAACAATATACGAAGTTTACTTAAACCTGAGTTTTAAAATTATTGATGGTAGTTGTTCAGTAAAAGTTGCATTTCAATCACATAACGGTCAATTGTACATGTGAGTTTTTTTCCAATTCGAATATAGACATGCATAAACAAGTGGTGCGGACCAGTCGAACCTATAGTTTAATTTCCTAGCCCCAATATAAATATAGATCAAGATGTTAATTTAACACGTATATGCTACCATGACAAAATATTCAATAAAACAAGAGTAAGAGATACCAATGGGAAAAGTCTACTTCACAAATCCATCGATCTTGAAGGGACGACATAGCTAAGTTATACCACTAGGCTTGTGGTATTGACTAATACTCTAGTAGTACTTTTTGGGCATGTTTTCAACTTTTAAATTATTTAATAGATTAATAGATAGGGTGGTGTATTTATTGATGGAAAAAATGTGGATATTAAATTTCAGTTTATACAATTAGGGACACCAAATTACACAAAGGATGAATAAGGACATTGTCTGAAATTGTCCAAGAAAAATAAAAAGCAAATTACCGAAATACTCCTATATATTTTACAAATGTTATGTTGTAATTCCCTTATGACATCTTGGTATTCTCTTATGACATTTTGATATCACATTATTACAATTTGGTCACGATCTATGTAGCATCTAGGTGAGGTTTGGAGACATATATTGGGAATTCTTTATTCAATGTTAGACTAATTTGGACAAGTTCCCAAATTGTCCAAGTAAATTTTGGTAATATTGAATTGCGATAATGTACCAAAACGTGATAAGAATATATAAGAAATATCTTTATTCCGCCTTCAAATGTGACAAATCAACTTAATCAACAATAATGTCATATTGTTTCCTTCAATTATTTTAGTAATTTGAGGGTAATCCAACACATATAATTAGAAAATATTCCATTAAATGACCAAATTAAAGTATGTAGGGTCCCAAGGGACCTCTCTATAACTACTTCTCAATACGAGAAAGACTTTTTTGCCCCTTGTAAGTTGAAAAAAGAGAAAACTGATCTTCTTCTCCAAGTGAACAAACTAACGAGCACAGATCTTCTCCAAACTCTTGCAATCTTCTTCTCCTCCAAATTGAATGGAATCTAGCTCCTCACCGATCGATTGAATCTTGTTTCTCCTCCAAACTGAACGCAGAATGAATGCTGACATTCAAATTGCTCACAGAACGAAGGTACGCCATTGGTCTATGAAAAAATAATGTTTCTGCAAAATAATTGTTCTAGTGCCATGAACCTGAGGCTCTAGCGTGCAAATGTGAGTCTTATCAGCAAATATTGCTTGCAGATATATCACCAATGATCGCAATAACAGCAATATTGTCGATATACTAGCATATGTCAATGAAAAATCTATCCTACTATATTTTATTTCCCTCACCCTTTTAAATTACTCAAACAGGTGCTTAAAGAAATAAATTTGTCCTATGATTGTTGCTCTACTCAATATTTGTTGAAAAATTTGAATTTTTTATTAGAAACCTATTGATATATGCTGCAATAATAGCAAAATACTATGACAAATTTGAATTTTTTATTAGAAACCTATTGATGTTATGCAAAAAGAGATACAATAACCACCGTACTAGTGGTTCTATTGATGTTCCACAAAAGGGCATTACAAAGTGAAATTTTCATACCAATCAACAAAAAGAGGGAGGACAAAGTGAAATTTTATGAGAGCAATATTACGGTGGTAATGTCATGTTAACTTATTTAATACCATTAAGTCCCTTTTTAAAGTATAAGGACTAATTGTTTTGACAGAATGAAACTTGAGGAACCAAAACCTCTAGTTTCAAACTACAATAATTAATGTAACAAAAAAAACTACAATAATTAATATTCAAATTGAGCCAAACTATAGGACCAAAAGTTACATATACCTCTGATAAAAAAACACAGCATATACCACAAAATTAACACTTTCTCTGTATATCTCCCTTTCTTTCCCAACTACATGAGAGCAACCCTAATCCATCTTCTGTGCTTTGTCCTTTCTCTCCTATCACAAGATTATTTCTTCTTTCAAATAAAAAATAGAACTAATAGAAAGTATTGAAATTCTAGTTCATCATGGTTCATGCTCATCGACGTCTACAACTGTGTAATATTCGAGATGTGAGCCTCTTCCACTCACACACATACACAAACCTGTCACGATTCAATTAGAAATAGGTGTCGAAAGAAAATAACAATCTCAAACGCTCTATTCCTGGTTTCTTGTCGCTAAAATTGCAACTATAATGTCTGCCTCACCTACTTTGCAAAATTGCATCAAATAATTTTCCCCCGGTGTAGTTTTTGCAGCATGCCTCAATTTTGCAGTTGGGAATGAAAGGGAGATGGAAATTAAAGAAACTGACTAGCGATATTAAATGCTGATTTGGATGAAAATCCACATGGTGTGGTAAGGTGTAGTAAGTGATGAAATGATTGAACCAGTTCTGATGCATTGAACTTAAGTTTTTTCCATACAAAAAATGTTGTGCATTAAAATTTTAAATATTAAAAACATTAATTTATTAATATGAAAATATTTTTTAAACAAATAGAGAGAAGCTAAAATTAACTAAAATTAATCCTAAACAAAAAACTAAATTTTAAAATTTTTCATAAAATGAGACAATTGTATTGAGGTTCAAACCAAGACAATTAATATCGGACAATTCACAGTGAGTTGCTAATATTGTTTTCTACTTGTTAACAATGACATCATCACTTATAAATATCATCATCATCAACAGCTCAATGGGACTTGTCATATATTTTGATTCTTTTTCTTAGAAAATCTATAACAAAATACATACATTACCGCTGAAAAATCATCACTCAAATTGAAGTCTAAAATTGATGAATAAACTAAAATTTTGTATAAAGTAGGAAGTATATTAATTGTACTTTTGAAGATTCAAAATTATTTTACTGTAATTTGTAACCAAAAAATTGCTGTAATATGATCGCCTACTTTCACTATGCATTTCTCTGTTTGATTCACGATTCTATTACTATTCCAAAGATTCCGATCAAACGAAAAATAAACTTAAAGCATATGCAAAAGCAAGATTGCGAGAGGATTGGAGCCCACTGGTTGTTTACTCGGAGAGAAAATGAACGTGTATGTTGGCTGAAACTTTCTACACAAACCACAACCTTCCGTTCAGACTAAATGCTTCTTTTTCTTCTTTTTTCCCTTTATTTCCCTTTTCATGCAAAATTAAGAATATTTCATATAAGTATTTGTATTCCGAAGTATACATTAAAAATCTTTGATAAAATGGTTCCTTTTCTATTTTTTTCCTAAATTAGACGATGTTTTATTTTAATCCCATATATTGGGATAACATTTTTTTTAGTTTTTTAGCTTTATTGCTATTATTTATTTTAAAAATGCTTGTATTACGATTTAAAAGTTCTTAAATCACTGATTTCTACTAATAAGTAATGCTTAATTTCTGGAAAAATAATCATTTATATTAAAATGTTCGGTTTGAGACTGAGGCTTAAATAATAGAAAAGATATTAAATTAAATGAACAAAGTCAAACTTTATGTGAATTCCTGAGCTAAAAGTACATACTTTTTGTCATTAAATTTGGTATGATAATGCTATAGGCTCTTTGTTCCATCAACACAATTGCAATCATTTCCTCGTTATGTACGACTCATTCAAAGTCCGCAGCCTTTTAATCCAAAAAAGTCCGCAGCCACATCAGATTCCGCGAAATAATGTTCTGTTCATAGTCATTACTCGCTCAGCTTCAATTATATATATACAACACTTTGGATTTCCTAACATATAATTGCTTACTCTCCACTCTCTTAATCAACTTCAAATCTTCAATTATTAATATATTTCCTGTGTTTTTGAAACTCAATCATCAACATGCATAGGTTAAGTCTCAGATCAGCATCCAAGCTTTTTCTTTCTCGTTCTTGTTCTTCTTCTGTACCGTCTTCCTCTTATTCTGTTATACAAAAGAGCGGCTTCTATAGTTCTCTCAGTGCAATTATTCCTCACGGTATGGATTTTAGACAACGAATATATAGTATGTTCTTGCTACAAGAATCTTTTATACATATGAATATTATAATATAATACTACCCCTGGTCCTAAATATAGGATCTAATTGACTTTTTTTGGAGAGATTAAGGTTGCGAAATAGATTATTAAATGATGACATATTTGATATATTTTTAGATTATCCATTAGTTTATAGGTAAAATAAACTAGTTTAAGGGAAACAATTAGGTAAATCCATTTATAATTGACTTATTTTGTTTTTAAGGATTTTTTAGAAAAAGTCAATTAGGTCATATATTTAGGACCGGAGGGAGTATATATTACCTCCATTATTCTTGGTAAAGTATTAATTAAACTAAGGTTTTGGTTTGTGAAATATATTTGGTTAGGCTGCGATCAGAGTGAAAATATAGTGGCAAGGTCATGTATAAAGAAAGAGAAAATAATGGACAGAAAAATTATTACTGAGCTTCTGAATGCCGTTGAGGATCAACATGGAGGTATCATTGTAAACATGAACAAGCCTATGGATTCCAAACTCTTTTCTTCTATGTTACAAGCTTCAATTACACACTGGAGACAGCAGGTTTAAACTCCCCTCCCCCTCTCTCCAATTTCTCTGATCTCTCTACACACAATCATATTTATATGCAACTACTGATGAGTTATACATTCATTGCAAAAACTTAATTAAATGACGTGAATTATATATCCTAATTTGTTAATATCGTTCCATTTGTTTCTTGGATAATTAAATAATGTAATAACCTGAATGTGATTTTTCAGGGAAAGAAGGGAGTGTGGATTAAGTTGCCCATAGAATACTCAAACCTTGTTGCGGCTGCTACCAAGGTAATAAGAATATTAAGAGAGAAATTGTATATAGCAAACTAAATTCATTATCTTATTTTCATTTACATTAGTTATTTAATTTTATATTGAATTTATATGTATGATATATATTTTTAACAAACGTTTAGAGCAATATAATGCAGGAAGGATTTAGGTATCACCATGCAGAGCCTGATTATCTGATGCTTGTACGTTGGATTCCCAGTAATACTCCTGACTCTCTTCCTGCTAATGCTTCCCATCGTGTCAGCATTGGTGCTTTTGTAGTAAACTCCAAAAGAGAGGTTGGTGATAGCTTTGGAAAATGCCCTCTGACAATTTAAAAGGCAAAATTATAGCTATTAGTATTAGATATGCTTTACAATATATTCCCCAATTCACGGATGAAAGAAAATTTATAAAATAAATTAAACAGCCTATAAAATTATAATGTATCTTACACGACATTTCTTAAATTATAGCATTAGATATTATGTATAAGTTTATAAATCAAACAATCAAACAAATTAATTTAGAGAAAACTAATAACAATTTTGTATTTACAACCAAAATTCAAATCCAACTAACTCGTATATTTATGATTGGAATACTACCTATAACTATTGATGTAAAGCAACTAGTCCAAGAACAATACTTAAGTCAAATTATTTATGTTTATTGAGGCAAGTTATTAACTCACATCTACACTTGTTATATTTGCTATTATAAATTGTTAAGTTAATATGTTTATCTATTTGTACACTTGGAGTAGTTGTTAAGTATGAATTGTAAATTCTTACCTAAGTTTTTCCTTCATGAAATTAGCTAATTTAGTTTTAATTTTTAGGAAATAAATTTTATATTGATTTTCTACGATACTCACTTCTATTATCTGTATGTATTAGAAATATCCTCTTGGTTAGTTCGTTTTAAAAAGCATTACCAATTTGGACGAATAAGTTGATTGGGAAATTACATTTAGAATTAACAAACTCAACATATTAATGATTGGAGCGTTTTTTCAGATCCTTACTAAAACTTTTAGACTTGAACCAATCGTCTTCTTATGAAATGTTGTTCCTTTTTCTCCTTATAGGTGCTTGTGGTTCAGGAGAAATGCGGTAGATTCAGCGGAATCGGACTATGGAAGTTGCCTACTGGAGGTGTTAATGAAGTGAGATATCCCTCCCCCTATCTATCTATCTATCTATCTATCTATATATCCCTCCCACCATGTGCTAATATTTTTGTGTGTATATGTGTTGATGAGAAGGTGATGAGTAATATAGGTGATGAGCATGGAATCATAACCCCTATCTATATCTCTATCTATCTATCTATCTATCTATCTATCTATCTATCTATAATGTTGTAAACCGTATCTTTTTGTAGGGCGAGGACATATGCACTGCTGCAACTAGAGAAGTCAAAGAAGAAACAGGGGTAATTAAGCAAAGAGTCAATAATTAAACAATCATTGCAGTTTTATAGCTTTTCAATCATACGCTAGCTCACACCGATTCTTTTTCATATATTTATTATTTATTATTTTTTCAGGTAGACACAGATTTTGTTGAAGTTTTAGCATTCAGGTATATATATGTTAAGATAATTTTATCGTACATGTTTATGTTTTGCTCACTGTCAATTAAATTTAAATTTACTACTAAGAACCATGTTTTGACGATATTGAATATGTTGGTACTAATTTAGTTCAAAAGTTAACTAAAATGTTGTCTAAAGGTTTTCAAAATATCTAAAATTACAACTAGTTAATATCTCTCGAAAATTACTTACATACATTCTACAAATGTTAATGAAATTGAACATATTTTTTGAAAATGGTTTACTATATATGGATATCTATCGAAAACATGCACAATTAAACTTCATTGTAAAGCTGAAGTAATGTAATTAAAATTGGGACAAAATATAGATAATTGAATATAATTTATTCTTTGTTTGTTTGAAACGTATGCATGGTAATTTCAGTACAGTTATTTATTTCACTACTTTTGAAACATATGCATGGTAATTTCAAAAAATATATTTTTTTAAATTGCTTCATCTGGTATCATGAACCTACCACCTTTTGACTCAGAGGATTTATCATGGGTCCAGACTAATCTGAATCAAGCTAGGTAGGACCACAAATGATTAAGCCGGTACAACCCTAACAAGTGTTTGGTGGTAAATAGATTTTAATTTGACTGAAAACTATTGGGAGAATTAATTAGTGTTCCCATATAATTAAGATGTCCCACAAGTTATAAATTATAACTTATAGATTTTACAATAACAACTTTTAACATATTCATTACAACTCGTATATATGATATCATATTAATTATTTTTCTTCCATGAAATCTCTAATTAATTTTCTCAAAAAATAGTCATAGTAACAACGACATATACAGACATATATAGGCAATAATAAAAGTAACATTTTATTGCGTTTTGATAATTAACAACGCTTGTTTATAATATCAGGCATAGTCACAAGTCCTTCTTTGGAAAGTCAGATCTATTCTTTATTTGCATGTTGCGACCGCGTTCATTTGATATCCAAAAGCAAGCTTCTGAAATTGACGCAGCTAAGGTATCCATCTCTCTATTTTTTTTTTACCTGACATCTCTTTCTCTCTGTCTACACACACACACACACACACACTATCATTGTTCATTTCAAAGTCTTTTTCATGTTAGAGTCAATAAATTAGTTTATATTAATTTGGACAAAATTAAATTGGTGTATGTGACTAATATATAATTTTGTTTTCCTATTTTTGTTTCGGCAAGTGCAGTGGATGCCACTTGAAGAATACGTGGCCCAACCCCTTGTGGGTGGAAATGAACTGTTCGATTTGATCACCAAAGTTTCCTTAGCGAAATTGGATGGCTCCTACAGTGGCTTCTCTTCCCAACTCACTACTTCTTGTTCTGGAAAACAGTCTTTCCTCTACTTCAATCGTCATTATCATTGTCTTCATTGGTCTATGAACCGTGAAACTGCTTGATATTATTGATTATATGTACTGTAAAATAAATTCCTTGGATAGTTAGTTTAATGATTATTTTTGCAATTTAATTACATTAGACACATTTGTTCGTCTATATAAATAATTCAACAAAATTTGATGATGATGTTACTCAATAACAAGAGTAATTACAATTCATTAAGTAGTTTTTCTTTAAAAAAAATCTTTTGTTAGGGGATATGTCGTTTTTATTCACAAAAATAATTTAAGATAAGAATGCTGTCCAGTTATATTCTTTTATAAGTTAAGGTGCATACTTGTTCCAAAAGTTTTCACTTGGAAGCTATTTTGGCATTGAAGTTTCTTTGGGATCAAAATTTCTCCAAAAATATTAATTTAAAGGATAAAATTTGCCATCACATGAAAACAGTGATATTATTATCGATGAAGAAAATAAATAACTTGAATGAATAAATGATGAGAATAACTTTTCAAATTCCAATAGAAATCTTTGGATGCCATGGTGATTACTATTTAGTACTCCCTCGGTTCCTAAATATAAGATTTCCTTCCTAATTAATTTGATTGGATTAAAAATATTAATCTACCATAACCATATACCTTTATTGTCACTTCCACTGTCATACCTTTTTATTATACATAAGCATTATTAAATTTATTTGGAAAAAAGTTAGGAAAAATTAGAAAGTTACTTATATAAGGAACTACTTGACAAAAAACTTTGGACGTATAGTTTGACAGAATCTAGAGAAAACTATTTGTGTAAGATGGAAACTTTTGGTATTGTCATCGCCTAATAATGTGTCTTTCGTAACTCTTGATTATTTTTTGAATGTGTACTAAATTACAGGAAACTTTGAATTGTTACAAGCTTATAATAAATAGAGAGAAATAACACATGCTATTGTGAAACACTTTATACCCTTGAGAGTGCTCGCATGTTCTTAGTTGTTTCCAATTGCTTTGATGATTTTCACTTTATATACCTTAGTCGTCATGTTTTGTTCCAATTTGAAATGTTCATTAGCTTAGGTGTTTGACTTTGTGAGACTATGTTTTTTCCAAAAGTGTAAAGGTCTAAGTATGAAGAATGATCATGCATGATTATTATATATTTTGACCACTAATAATGGATAATTCGCACTTTGGAATTCAAAAATTCCAACAACTTTGGTTTGGGACAAAAACTCACATCCATCACTTCGAAAACAAAATAAAAAACTAGTTTCTTGTGCACATATTATTCACAAGTAAAATTTTATTCACAAGTTCAAAAAATTTCAAATTATTTAATAACTTCTCCCCAAACTTAAATCAAACAATGTCTTTACTATTAAATAAGATTAGGAAAAAGAACAAGTATGGAAACACATATGAAGTGAAATATGAACCAAGGAACACTATAATTGAACATGGAAGCATGACATAGATATGTTGATAAGTGAAAAATGATACAAAAGATTGACTTTGCACACATGATATCATGTTTCCAAAAGGTGGCTACCAAAGCCTTCACATAAAAAAATAATCATCAACGGTTCATCGTCAAAGACACTAACCAATAAAAATCCTAGAACAAAGATTCTAAGAAAATACACCTAAGTGAAAAATCCTAAGAAAGGCTCCCTTTAACACCCCAAATTTTTATTCGAAAATATAATTAAATTGGATAGGAATGAAAAATATAAATTATAAGTTAAAGTTTTATGAAATTGAATAAAAGATAAAATTTTGGAAAAACTTTTAGAAATTATGAAAATTATGTTAATATTTCCTATTTTGTATTAATAGTGTATTTGTATATTTAAGTCCTAATTATGAATTATAGTATTAGGAAATAATCAGAGTAGAAAAATGTTTGTTATTATTAGGGATTATTATTAGGTAAACTTGTAGGAGACATTTATAATTCTTTAGAAAACTTTTGTACTATAAATATGTTATTATATAAATAAAACAATCATTAGACTATTCACCTATATGTTTCCACATACACAAACTAAGTTTTATCAAATAAATAGGAAGAATAGAGTTAAATGGAAAGAAATGTTATAAGCGTTATATATAAGATTTTGGGGACAAAAGTATAATAATTAAAAACAAATAAATGGGGTAGTTAATTAAAATTTTCTCTAATTATTATATATAAGTATTCATACAACAAAAACTCTAGCTCTTCTTAAACAAAACAGTCGTTCTCTCCTCTCTCTCCCTGGTCTAAGTATTTCTGTTCTTCGTTCTCTTCTCTTTTTCCTCTGAAAAAAAAACACCATAACTTCCTCTCAAACCAAACTCTTCCATTCATAAATTTCCCAATCCTTTCCTCTCCCAAATCTGGAGTTCGTTCTCCTCACCTCTTCCAAGCCTTCGCCTTTTTCATAGAATTCTTCTTCTCCTCTGATCCTTACAATCTCGGATTCGTTCCAAATTGATTCCATCAAAATACCAGACCGATTTGATCACGTTTTACAAGAAATTGAAGAATCAAACATAGCTTCATCCTTGGAAGATTCTAGGCGAAAATTCCTACAAGCAAACTCTTATTCAGCTATTAGTTTTAGTAAGAGTTCCTGAAATTTTTCTTCTTTAAATTCTAGGCGAGTTTGAGAGTATTCCGAAGGGGGTTAGAGTTTTTGATTAATGTAGTGCAATAGGAATTTTTGTTTCAATTCATTTTGTTTCTCTATTATGATTGGCCAATGGAGTCACAGGGGAATGAAACGTTCCTCTGTTATGATTGCTGATTTGTATTTAAATGTGGATGTGATTCAAGTTTTGTATTGCTAAAATGGTTTTGTATTGCTGTTGTGGCTGTGTTTTATAATAATGCTTATGCAGGGGCTGATTCGGTACAAGAGTAAATGGGATATTGAAAGTGTAATGTGTGGGTATATAAATAATTATAACTGTGCACATAGGACCATAAACCCTATACTTTCTTTGCAAGGCTACAAAGGGACAAGTCAAGAAAACACCCTAATACTAACTTAAATGTCAGTGAAGAATAATTTTATTTCTAAGAGATGCTTAAATACTAATTAAGCTAATATTGGGATATTATGCTTAGCAATTATAAATTATGATTGTTAGTAGCTGTTTGATTAATTTTTAGTATTTTGTTGATGAAACTCACTGGAATGTTATCTAATGAATTAATTCATTTTGTGGGCTGATACGTGTGTGTGTGTGTATTATATGTATATATGTGTACAAGACATGTAATTGTTTAGCTTGTAATTAAATTGAATACGTGGCTTCTCTGAAGTGAGTAAACAATAATGGAAGTTGTTGATCATGGTTGATGTCATTGGCTATGAAGGATAAATATAGAAGTATACTTATGATGATTATTTCTTGGATGAACTAAAATGTATTTGATTGTAAATCTTTGATTTCTTTGTCAATTACAATATGGATGATATGATAACTTGACTCTGTATCAGTGATTGATTGATACTTGATTGCCATTTTCAATGGTGAATTTGCATGTGTAAATTGTACGTGTTTATTTGGAAAAGAAAAATTAGGAACAATATAATCATAAAGGGGTGGGTAATACTATTATGATAGAGAGAGATGCGATGTTTGATCACATAGAATAATTTCTTAATTCTATTATTACTTGATATAGTAATAGGAGAATTTAATGAGGAAGATACTTGGAGGCACATTACAAGTAAGGATAAGGAGAAACAGTGAGTTGCTTACATCGGGTAGCGGTTTATTTCATGCACATTAGGTTGCTTGTTTATTTTCTGTCAACACTAATATTATTGCTTCAGATATTGGTAGGTTTATTTTCAACATTATTTTAAAGTTATGTGGAGTACTTCAGGTATAAGAGGGTCGCACCCTATACCATATTATTATAGTTGAATTTATTTTTCCTAGAAAATCCTGTCAGGTATGCCTACTACGATAGACAAATTTATTGCTATAAAAGACAAATTTATTGCTATAAGTAGTGAGGTGGTGCAATAGGCACATGCATTCAGTTACCTACCTGTGATAAACATATTGTTAAGGTAGGGTCATGTATGAGTGTTTTACTAACAGATAGTAATCACTGTTGAGCCCAGCATTGTCGGCTACTGAACCCACCATGTCGGACACCCCAGGGTCAGCTCTCGCATTTTACCCGGTGTTGGCAGGCCCAACTCAGGTATTGTAGGGAGGCCCAAGGCTCTCTCGAGTCCACGATCTAATGCTGCAGCATTCCTGGGGTAAAGCCTTGTCATTGGCCCTCCCAGAGGTCGAAGTCGAGACCTTCCACTTTATAGGCATTCTAAATGCGAGAGCTGACCCTAGGGTGTCCGACATGGTGGGTCCAGTTTCATTATCTGAAGTAGGATTAAATGAATTAAATGAATTAGATGATATAGGCAAATGCATGGATTAGAGTGTATGAAATAAATTGTGGTAAATTTGGTTTTAGATACACAATAGATAAGAAATTTTGGAGTTATGAGAGGAAAGGAGAAATGTAGGAATGTCTGCTCCTAATTGGATTTTTATAAATGTACATTTTTAAAGGAAATTGTATAGTTATATTTTGGCATGTAATGTATATAAATTTTGTAGAAGATAAACCTTGGATACTTTATGTACTTGATAATTATTTTGAATTTATATCTTGACTTATATATATGTAAAACTAAGTATTTTATAAATAATATTTTCTAGGGTAAACGCTAGAAATTTAAAGGAAAAGATAAATGTTTTAGTTTTGGAAATAATAGCTAGAAATATGTTTTTTTAATACCTTGTTATTTTATAAAACTAATATAGATCATCTTATGTATTTTAAGAAACTTCATTTTATTTTAAAAAGTACATTCTCAACTTGTTTTAGAAAGAATTATATCAAAAAGACCGTTTCATGAAAAAGTTTTAATTTGGACAGATTTTCAGTTACCTATTACAAATTTTAAAGTTCATAATATTTACTTTATAACAAAAATTATTATTTGCAATTAAATTATTTTTAATATTTTAAGAAATTAGTAAAAATAAACTAAGTGTGACACTCCCCAAGCTTAAGAGAGGGCATTGGAAAAAGGTGTGCTGGTTAAGGGAGGACTTGGAGAAGACAAAATATTTTAGGGTGGTGCTTGCATGTGAATATATGTAACAAAGAGGGGGTGAAAAATAAAATAAAAAAGAAGGAAAGTTGGGATTGAGAAGAAGAGGGATGATGGTGTAGATTTTGGAAAGATGGATGAGAGGGAGTGATTGAGAAGAAGAAGAAGAGAAATGAGAAGGAGGACGATGGTTTGAGATGAAGAGAAAGTGGTGAATGAAGAGGGATATGGATTAATTATTTATTTAATGTGGGCTTAGCTTTGATCACCGTATGAAAAAAGAAGCTTAAGTGAGAAGCTATCACTTCTCTCTAAATTTCATTACCTTTGGAGGACTTGTTCCTCTTCAACCTTCTTTCAATCAATTGGAAACTCTTCACTTGTGGTGAATTAAGGAAGAAAAGAAGCTACAACGAGGAAGAAAGAAAGTTACGGAAAGAAAGCTACAACACAACCTTGGTGGCTGTGTTTGATTTGTTCAACCCATTCTTACTTTCGTGAGTTGAAGCTGGAATTTGAAATCAATTAAAGTGATAAAAGGTGCAAAGGAATACTATATGATATAAAGATTTACAAGAAAGGAAGCATTAGAGATAGGGATTGATGATTTTCAAATTAAGGTTCCAAATTTCCATAATCACCAGAACCCAAGTTGAAAAAAAACGAAACTCTTACAATCAAAGAAATTGAAGGCAAGACGAGGGTGAGAGGCGGACGGACGGACGAAGCAGCTCTGCTCCACTTCGATCAAGCATCATTACTCTCCCACATCTCAATTTTGGTCCTGCCTCCTTTGCTTTTTCATTCACCAAGCTTTCTGAACCTCTTTGCCTTTCAATTAAATTAGTGAGTTATATCCATCCTCCTTTAGTTGTTATTTAATTGGGATTTTCTTAACAAAAGGTAGGAGGAAGTTTTTGCTTTGACTTGTATTTATTGTGTCTCCAAAAGTATTCTTTTGGCTCAAGTTCATCTGCGTTTGGGCAATTTCTCTCTGTTATGGGCAATTACACTTTTGCAAAAGTTGTGGACGGTCGCAAAATCCATGCTTCGAAACTTCACGCTTTGGTTACAAGTCATTGGAAGCTTTGAGGATGGATTAAAATAGTTAAGCAATTTCATAACTCTTTCCTAATGCAATTTCAATTTGAAGATGATTCTACCTTCATGCTTAATCATGGGTCTTGGTTACTACAAGGTTACTTCATTGTATTACGTTCATGGGATTCATCTATGTCTCTGGTTAATGATTCATCCTCTGCTTTCTCCTTATGGATTCACTTTCATGGTCTGCCAAAGATCTACTATAGTGAAGATATGTAACACCCTAGGAATTTTATTGTTATTAATAATAATATATAGATTTATTATAGAGCAAATATTATATATATATATATATATATATATATATATATATATTGTGGCATGATTGTTTAATTAATACTCAAAGTTAAAATAAATAAATAATTAATAAATTACTTATAGAAAAAGTAACATTTGACTGTAAAGTGAATATATGCGTGTGTGAAGGGGTAAAGCCTACAATTAAAATATTATAAAGGAGTCAAGGGTGATTTAGTGATGTCATAAGTAAAAGGGAAAATGCCATTTAAATCCCTCCGAATATACAAAAAGGACAATTCAGGAACTCAAACTTCCAAAAGGACCATGAAGGAACTCGGACTTAGTTGACATTTCAAATTTGTGTGAAAGGAAAAAATTACCCTCATCATTAAAGTTCCGTTGTTAATGCACCAAGTTTAATTGTTAACAGGTGCAGTGTAAATGTTAACACCAATGTTATGCTGTTAACGAAGCAGTTAATTCTTATGTTCAAAATGTTAATGCCTAAAGTTCAGCTGTTAATGCCGAAAGTTCCATTATTAACAGGTGCGATATAAATGTTAACACCAATGTTATCTTGTTAACAAAGAAGTTAATTCTTAAGTTCAAAATGTCAATGCCTAAAGTTCAGTTGTTAATGCCCAAAGTTCAATTGTTAATAGGTGCAGTGTTAGGGTGGGAAGTAATTTTTGTTTAATGATGAGGGTAATTTTGTCCTTTCACACAAATTTGAAATGTCAACTAGGTCCGAGTTCCTTCATGGTCCTTTTGGAAGTTTGAGTTCCTAAATTGTCCTTTTGTATATTCGGAGGGATTTAAATGACATTTTCCCTAAGAAAAAGTATATGAAGGGGTAAATAACTGAGGAATGGGACGTGTAAAGACTTTAGGGATGGCTAGGCAATACAGATTTTGTTTGAAAAAAGGTAAAAAGGGTTTGACTTACAAAGTAAGTAAAAAAGGATAAGACTTAATTAAATAAGTAGCATTCATGTTATAACCAGATATTTACAGTCTAAACACTATAAATAAGGACAACTATTGCACCAGAAGAGGCACCCTGAAATAAAAAAGAATTCTAAAAAATATTATCGTCCTTTTGTCAGAAATGTAAGAAACATCTTACTGAGTCACTACTCAATATCTGTTAGCCTATATGTATTCTTGCTTATTTTGCTTTTCATTTTTTTTCTTTGGTTGCTGTAGCCGCTTGCTTGTTAATGTTTGCTATATTTTTGAGATTTTCGTTGAATTTCTCTATGAAGCTACTACATGCACAAAAGAAGAATCTCTTCTTTAATTCATTGCCTTTTCAATGTTTGCTCCAATTTGCCCATACATGCCTCGCACATAACCGGTGTTCCACCTCAGGCAACACATCTCTTACGGCGCTAGTCAAGCCCTTTATTTACAACATATTAAACAATGTTAGACATTACTCATATAGCTAATTGTTATTCCAACCAACCATCCAAATTCAGTAGACTATACAAACCTCTTGCATGTCAGACATAAGGTGACTTTGCTACCGTCCCCTAGTTCTAGTGAGCGTTGAAGCCATTTGATGAACCAAGTCCATGACACATTTGTCTCCTTGTCAACCACAACAATGGCTAATGGGTACAGTGAGTCATTTGCGTATAATCCAACAACAGTTAATAGAACCCCCGACTCAATCCTTTTAGAAAGGTTCCATCTAACCCAATGAATGACCTGCACCTCTGAAGACAAAGCATAAAAATAAATAATCATGCTGATCCAAGAAATACTAAAAATGATGAAATCAAATTACCTTGGCAGGGAAGAAGCATGCATACATTCTTATGAATACGCGTCTCCCTTGCTCTAAAGCATCCGGGTTTAGCTCCACACTAATATCATTCCCAGGATTTGACACTCTTAATGCATTGTCAAAGTTGATTTGTTTTGAATTTGAAAGAATTTTCTATCTTCTAATGATAGTTTATAGGCACGGAATTTGGCATAGATATTTGTGAGCAATTTGAGCCTACATGTCATTTCTTTCAAGATGGAGTACACCTATGGTAATGTCATCTATAGAACTTGTCTTGAATCTCTCTTGAGGCTTAAAATCCTTTTTGCATGCACAAAGATGATTAAGGCATTCATATTCATAGCTAGTTTGGCCAAAATGCCTACCCTTATTGTTTTTATCTTTTGCATAACCCATTTGAGCCTAAACTTTCTTAAAAGAAAAATTGCATTGATTATATAGCCCTTTGTTTAAATTGCGATTTTCTTCTTCCACTTTCACTTCTACTTCAATCAGTGTTAAGCCATGCCAAAAAAAATAATAGAGAATGAAGTGATACTTTTTTTGTTTAATACTATATGAAGTAGAGTATGAAAAAAAAGGAAAAAAAGAGGAAAATAGAGTATATGTATGTAAAAAAACAACAAAAAGAAAAAGGGAAGAAAAAAAGTAGATGCTTATCTATGTCAAAGAAAAAAAGAGATATAAGAGTTTGAGTTATGAAGAATAGAGTCTGTATGTAAAAAGTGTGCGCATTTAGTTTGATATTACTTCATTCTTTAGGTTTACCATTAAAATGCTTGGCATTGATTGAAGTAACCCTTCATAACCTTCATTGACATATTCATTTCATTATCCTTCCATATTTACCATTCTTCATTGTCATATTCATTTCATTATCTTTCCTTATTCACCATAATCCTAAAAAGTCCTTTTGATTTGTGAGTGCATTCTCGATAAAAAAAAATTTGTGAGTGCATTAAGTTTAAAAGTGGAGATTGAGATGATAGACAAACTTATGGTAGAAGAGTGTCAATAGGTAGATTAGAGTGATACACAAACCCCAATTATTGAGAGAAGAGTGCAAACACTTGACTTGTGAGAGACTTCTTATTGTTATTTATCTTTCCCAAGCCACTTGTCTCTTTAATTGCATTTCTGGAAGATAGAAAAGATATTTACAATGACTTGATTTTAGAAAGATTAAATTGATTTTAACTTTGCAATATTTATATCAAAACCCTCCTTCCATGTTTTCTTGGATTTACAATTCAAAATCTTGAGGACAAGATTTGATTCAAGTGTAAAGGTGTGATGACTCCCAATTTTATATAAATTTGACATATATTATGGGTATATTTGGGGAATCATTGATGCAAAATCAAATGGGTTTGTTTAAGATTTTGATAGATAACAAATTGGTGCATTCATTATAGGATGTTGTGGTTGACATGGCAATTTTGGATAAAAAAAGAAAAAGCATTTCAAATAGTTACCTTTTAACAAATGTTTGGTTAACATTATTTTTGTTAATATTAAATGTGAGTAATAGATAATGCATTGTTCAAGTTATTTTGGCATCATGTGAGCATTAAATCACCATTGGGCTTCAATTAAAGAAAAACAAGAAGAAAAACAATGCCCATTTTGATAGAAACATTTGGGAAAAGATAAAAAGAAAGCAAAAGGAGCTGAACGAAACGTGAAGGAAAAGGAGAAGGGTTTTGAGGACGTGGAGTTGAGAAGCAGAGGCGGCCTCACTTCACTGCAGGGACCTTGCTTGGGGTGATTAATCATCATCTTCCTTCGGGGGCTGTGAGTGAGAGCAACAAGAGAGGGGGAGAAGCCAATTTCACTATGTAATTTTCATCAATATTGGCTTCTCCCCTGAATTTCAGCTTCATTCAACATCACCATCGTCACTTGTGCTTTAATTTTATTAAGTGCAACACTTGGCTTGTTTGCTTAGTTGTGGCTTGGAAGAGCATAGCTAAACAAAGAACTAAGTTAGATTCAAGCTTGTCTTGAAATTTCAAAGAGGAATGGAGAGTTTGTTAATGAGATAGGAATATTCATTAACCAGGTTTTGTAAAATTGGAGTGAATTTATTATGAAAGCTAGTTAGCATAATATATAGTATGTAAATATCCATGTTAATGTTAACTAAGGTTTGAGTAAGCTTGGAAGAGTTATTCAAATACTTGAGACTTCAAACATCAACTTGATATTCATTAATTGACATTAGAGAAGGGTTAATAAAGTATCATGAAGTACAAAGTTGATAAATAAACCTAGATCTTTCCCCATTGTGTTTTTTCTTTAACTTTTAAAATATATTTTCTTATTTTGCAATCTTATCACTTAATTTTTACCCAAACCTAATTTTGATTATAATGTGTTCAATGAACTTGCTTAAACCTAATCTCTGTTTGAACGACACTCTTACTTTTCACTATACTATTTAAACTAAGCCCGTGCTCTTGCAGTTGCAAAATTGCGAACATGTGATTCATACCACACGTGCTTAAGTTTCCTTAAATAGGAAGCTAGTGAATGGATCCCTATTTCACTGCTGTGTGAGTCCTAAAAAGTTTCAATAATTTCTTGATGTCCTTTGACCTTGACAATTTCATGGAAATATGTTTTGATGTCTGCTACTTTAGCGTATATGCAATATGGTCATGAAAATTGGATCTAAATGCTTTATAATAGAAAAGCAGTTAATTCATATCGAAGTGATATTTGGGCGAAAGGAAGATTTAATTTGGGCGAAAGGAAGATTTATGTGAGGATACACACCTATGCTAGTGTCTGAGGTCGATACATTGTGATGTTAGTGTGCTAAGATCATAAGTGTGGACGCTAAGCATGAAAGAAAGACAATCTAAGTTTTATCTTGATTCAAAAGGGATTAGATTAGCCATGAGAAAAGTGTATTTTTGTAAATCTAGGATATCTGAGGCATTATGACAGAATGATCGTGCTGCACTGCAAGGTAGTTTTGTGCTGGTCTCGATAAAAGAGATTTCAAGTACAAGACACCTGAAAGAAGATGTCACGCCCACGCGGTTACGGCAGAGCACTTAGTATGAAAGAAGGGTAGGAGAGAAAGAGATTTAACCCATAACATTTAACCCACTAAGTGTGAATGGGAGATGTAGGGAAATAAGGTCCACCCTTAGTGAGTTAGGACCAAACTCATTTGGAATTGGCGCCATTATGTAAATATGGAAAATATGGTTTGAAAGGAGTAATTTTCCCCAATAGATTTAAAGTTAAATCAATGTGTCTTTTCACATGGGGATATGACTTTTCCATTGATTTATTATAAATACATGAAGCCTATTGGAAAAGACAAGTCACAGTTGTTTTTATAAGTAGAAAAACGGATTCCTTTCTCTCATTCTCTCTATTTCGTCCTCATGTGCATCTGCTGTATATCGTAGTCAGATTCCAATTGGTGATCCGACTCCGTGTGGGTACCCGGTCAAGTTAATCGGCAATCTAGGTACGCCCGAAATCCCTACATAAACAAAATAAATATATCTGATTAAGATTATTTAGAGTCTTCTGAAAAGATAATTTTATAAATGAAAAATAACTATATAGTTACGAAAAATATGGCATAACAAAGCCATATATCTAATTGTTTTCTTATTTTGACCAGACAATAAGAAAAACAGAAAGCACATGAGACCAATGATCAGAAAGCTCATATATTTTTTTTTCTGATAAAAAAGAAAGAAAGCATCTTTTTTCTCGGAAAATTACCTTAGCCGTGTATACACACACACAAACCTACGGTCCAATCTCTAACCATCCCCCCGTTTTGGATTAATTAATCTCTTTTCATCCTTCCATCACTACTTCACTAGGATTATATATTGGCTTCCCACCAACTTCACACAACACAAAATCAAAATCAAAATTTCCCCCTCGAAGTTCCTCTTCTAGCCTCCCAATCACTTCCGACGACTTCTATACCACGACGATGGCCCCCGAAACACCCAAAACCCTTTTGAATATCACACAAACGGCTCCATTAAAGTTGCTTTTTGTAACATCCCCAAATTTTGATTAAGGTTAATGGGAAATTATTGAGGTGTTATTTAGGAAATTTGAGTTTTAGGGAGAAATTTATGGAGATTTATTGTTATTAAATCTTAATTATTAGAATTTAAGGAAATATAGTTAAAATAATTATTTGGAGTTAGAAAATTTCATGAACAAGTGTTTGGGATAGTAGATAATGTTATGAAAGAAAGAAATGGAAACAATAATATATATAAACTTTTGGGCTAAAAATATAAATAAGAATAAACATTAGGGTAGTTAAGTGTAATTTTCCCTAAAGTATATATATAAATACATCATCTCCTTCCTTCCTTATCATTTCTCTCTCTCCCTCGAGCTCTCCTCCCTCTCACCAAACCCTCCCTGCTCTCTCTCTGCTTCGCCCGTCGCCAGGAATGGCAGGACCGGCGGAGCAAGCCGCCGTCGACGTCAACCCTGGCGCGACTCCTCCACCCCCTTTCCTCTTTACTTTAGATCCGTTTTGTTCTCTCTTTTCTGAACCAACGAACCCTCTTTGTTTTTCTCTGCGAATCCGGCGACTTTTTCCGGCGAACTCACTGTGGTTAATGGCGAGAATAAGGTAAAGTTCGACCTTTTCATGTATACCTCGAGCTGGGCTTCTTTATCATGTTTATTTCTCATGGTCATTTGTTTATCTTCCTTCCTTTCTTTGTTGTGATTCGGCCTCCCTCTGTTTCTTCAAGCTCCGGCGGCGAGCTCATACCAGACCGGCGGGAATGTACAACGAACTTGGGTGAGTTTTTCTTTTGATTTCCCATTCATTTTCCTTTGATTTTTGGGCGAGCTAAGAGAGGATTTTGGGGTTTAAATCAAAAGGCTTTCTACAGAATTTTGGACTTAAAACATCTAATAAGTTGTTATAATAACCCATTTATAATTTGATTTAAGTACTGCATGTTTGTTTGATTGGGTTTTAATGATTTTTGATGTTGGCATTTTCCCTCTTCTTTGTGCGGTTCAGTTTGGGGCTTTTCGGGGGGATGTTTGTAATGGTGGTGTAAGTAGTAACAATGAAAAATTTCCAATACAGGGGAATTTAATAAATGGTTATAATTGAAAGAGTGTTGATGCATGTGTGTGTATAAATTTTCTGCTCTTTGTACTTAAATAGCCGAAGTAATTTGCTTGGGGATAGGGATGTTTGTTTTGGTTGATGCGTAGGATTGTAAATTGAAGTTGATCATGGCATGTTTGAATTAAAGATTTTCTTATTCTTCCTTATTCTGTCTGTGAGTGATTCTGGTGCAAAAATAAAATTATGGTTTCAGTTTGTATATAGATATGAAATTTATAATTTTGTGCACAATGCATGTTAAGCTGCTGGATGATTTGAAATGTTATTAGTTTCTATTAGCTCCTATACTGTTTTGGTTGACTTCTTGTATTTCTTAGTGTTTGACAATGTATGTTTGAATTTTGATAGACTATGAAGGTGATGTATTCCTCATCTGCTCCTACTTGTTCTGTTCAGTGAAATGCAGCAAAGGTTGGAAGGCATTTGAGAGTGATAAATTTGGATCAAAAGTTTTTATATGAAGTACTCAATAATTTATATTAATGAGGGGAGATCTTGTTATCTCTTTTCTGGTATGGTAGTCTGGTTTTTGCAGTGGTGGTTATTTGAGCTGAATTTAACCTATGCTTGTTTGATTTGTTGAGTTGGGTATGTTACCAATTTGAACATAGGATTTTGGGGTACAAAAGTTTTGAGCTAGCTGTTGCGAAAGCTTAATTAGATTAAAGATGGGTATATAATGTTGTGAGGACTTGAGTGGTGTTGAAATGCAAATGTGGTGAATTCTTCTTGCTATGGCTGAATGGGATCTGTTTTTGTAAATCTGATATGGGTATTGGTGCTGCAAAAAGTAGTGAAATATGTGTAGATTAGGGATTTTGGGGTTGTAGTAATGTTAATATATCTAGAATTAAAGTATTTCAATATTTCCACATTAGAGCTGATTAGTACTAGAAAATGAAGAAGTTAATTGGTTGGGTAAAAATCTAGTTTTGTTGGGTTATGTTGGTGTGATAACAGGATGTATAGGTAGTGTATAAATTGAATCAGAAATGATAGCTATGTCTTTGGTTTGGCCGAATGCAGTATGATGTAATGAAGTAATAATGGATTGAATGGTAATATAATCATGATGTCTGGTTAATGCAAGAATGTGTGCCTATATATATATAGGGTGCGTGAATGTTGATGTTGTGACAGTTGATGTTATTGGTTATTTAATTGTGAAATTTGACTAAGATGGAATATAGATTTCAAGGATAAAGAATATAAATAAGGAAATGGGTAGTAATAAATGATACGAGAGAGAGACGTCAAAGCGTGATAAAGTGAAATGATATTAATTTATCATTTTGTATCCTATCATTATAGGAGGATCTAAGAGGAGAATACTTGGAAGGAAAAATCTACAAGGAATTGTAAGGCAAGGCTGTGAAATGCTAAGGGCGACAGGTAATCACACTTAACCTTACTATAACAATGAGGGTGACGTTAGCTGGGGATTTCTAAAATCCTTTCTCACCCTCTATATATATATTTTATCTTTGAAAGGTTATTTTTTATACAAAACAGGCTATCGGGTGCCTTTTAAACACGATTATTTCTGTATAAAAGATTTTTACACATTATATATACTATTATCCTGCCTGGTGGTGGCCATTGATATGGAATGGCGTGAAATGTATATAGGGATAGTGTTGGGTAGTGGTTTAAGAGATGATGAGGATAGAAAAGCGGGTTACATGTTGAGTTGAGATTGTTGAGAGTTATGTTGAGGGAATATAGAATAGGGATTGTGAGTATTGCATGACACTGATTATTAGTACCATCGGCCGATGTAACCTATCGATTTGCGCAAATCGATAGGTTAATTGTACAGGTTCCTCGGATTGTAAAGGAACCAGGGATGTTTTCACTATTTATAGTGCTCCCTTTTCAGGGACGTTTTCACTATTTAAAGTGCTCCCTTTTCATGCTTGCAGATTTGAGACTGGGCACAGTGTCAATCACGTTTATTTTTGTCTGTTGAGTTGACTTGGAATTGACTGAGGGATTTGAGTGATATGTGGGAAGTAGAGATGATGAATTTGAGTTGATTTAGACGGAGGAACTTGAATGATGAATGAAAGACTTGACATGTATATATATATTATTGGCTTTAAATGTGGTACCCTTTAGACGCCCTCGCTACCGCACATCTCACTGTTATAGTGAGTTAAGCGGTGATTACTGGGACAAATTGTCTCATCCCACGATTACTGACATTTTTGCAGGTATTCATGCACAGACGCAAGCAGCAGGAAAGGGAATTAGGTAGTAGAAGTTATATAATTTCTTTGGAATTGTATATTGCCAATTTGTATAGGCCTGCATCTGCTTCCGCATGTATATATATTTATTATTTGTTTAATATCAATTAGTTTTGTTTAATAACCATGTTAGGCAAATCTTTTCTAACATGGTTAGTTATTAATTATCCATGATAGTGTTCAGGTTGTATCAGGAAATTCTTTTCTATCATGGATAGCATTTAATCATTTGAAAATTCCTTTTCTAACTATGATAGGACATTGATATTATGGAAATCCTTTTTCTATCATAGTTAGTAAAGAGGTTATTAGATCTAAAATGGATATGATTGGTTAAATTAGGGAATTAGTAACACTATGTTACAACTTGGTATCAGAGCCAGGTTATAAGATAACCTAGGATTGTGCTGCATTGCATGTAGATTGGCAATATACATTCTTAGTATTCCCTTCCTTATGTGCATGAGTATCTGCTTTTTGAGAGGAATATCACTCATCCCGTGGTGGGGAGAGAGTGATAAGAGCAATTGAATAGGTAACGTGGAGAGGTTGAGAAGAATATAGAAAGAATAATAAAATAAATGAAGATTCTGATAAGAATTTAGGAAGAATAACGAAATAATGATGATTCTCTGGGGTCTCGAGTATAGTTATGTGCTAGCCATAATGATGCGAACCCACCAGGGATAAACCCGGACCCACAACAATCTAAGATGAACACAACCCCAAGAAAGCTAAACAAAGGTTAGAACGATCCACTTGAACCCTTGAGCACGGAAGAACAAGGACCCGAAGTGTTGGAAGACGCCACAAGGTTGATCAATCCTTGATAAGTCTGTTAGTTCAATGAAGAACCCTAGAGAGAAACCCTCTCAACAAAGTGCATAAAGCAACTTCTATTCTCAAATTCAAGTCTGCCTTCAAAAGAGGCTAACAAAGTATTTATAGGTTACAAAACAAGCAAAGTTTAACCTAATTTCGCACAAAAACAATGGGCCAAAATTAACAAGTGTCTAAGGCCCAAAATTACATTTTTTAAGCCCAAATGAAGCTTCCCATGTGTAGCTATTGGTCCAAGCTCTTTAATTTTATGTCTTTGAGCCCAAAATATGCTCAAACAACTCCTTGTTCGGCCCAAATAACATTGGTGACGTTTTCAGCATCTTTGTCCTCAATTGTTGAACCAATTGCCATTTGCTTTGTCCATGCTTCTTGTACTAGCCCATTTAGTGCCTCCTTAATGCTCTTGGATCTTGCTCTTGTGATTGGTCCGCTTGGAATCTTCAAAGGATCATTTAAAGTTGATTTGTCTTCTTGCTGGATCTCATCATTCCCTCTCTCCTCAAAAGGATTCGTCCTCGAATCTTGACCTGCATCAAAAAGAGATAAATCTGCTACATTGAAAGTAGCACTTACATTATATTCACCAGGCAAATCAATCTTATAAGCATTATCATTAATCCTTTCAAGCACTTGAAAAGGACCATCTCCTCTTGGAGCCAATTTTGACTTTCTATGAGATGGAAATCTTTCTTTTCTCATATGCACCCACACCCAATCTCCTGGTTCAAAAAGAACACGCCTTCTCCCTTTATTGGCCTTGAATGCATATTGTTCATTCTTCTTTTCAATCTGCTGTTTTACACGCTCATGAAGTTGCCTCACTATTTCAGCTTTCTTCTTCCCATCAAGACTTGCCCTTTCATCAATAGGTAATGGTACTAAATCCAAAGGGGTTAGTGGATTAAAACCATAAACTATTTCAAAAGGAGAATAATCAGTAGATGAATGCACACTCCTATTATATGCAAATTCAATGAATGACAGACAATCTTCCCAATTTTTCAAGTTCTTTTGAATCACAGTCCTAAGCAGTTGAGACAATGTCCTATTAACAACTTCAGTTTGACCATCAGTTTGTGGATGACAAGCAGTTGAAAACAACAATTTAGTACCAAGCTTACCCCATAAAACTCTCCAAAAATGACTCAAGAATTTTGTATCCCTATCAGAAACAATGGTTCTAGGAACACCATGAAGTCTAACAATCTCTTTGAAAAACAAATCAGCAACATGTGTGGCATCATCAGTTTTATGACATGCAATGAAATGTGCCATTTTCGAAAATCTATCAACAACCACAAAGATGGAATCCATACCTCTTTTTGACCTAGGCAAACCTAACACAAAATCCATTGATATATCAACCCAAGGTTCACTAGGCACTGGTAATGGTGTATACAAACCATGTGGCAAGACTCTAGATTTAGCCCTTTTACATGTTATGCACTTAGAACAAATTCTTTCTACATCATGTTTCATTTTAGGCCAAAAGAAATGTTCATGCAAAACTTCCAAAGTCTTTTTCACACCAAAATGACCCACTAATCCTCTCCCATGTGCTTCTCTCACAAGCAATTCACGCAAAGAACATTGAGGAACACACAATCTAATTTCTCTAAATAAGAACCCATCAACTCTATAAAACTTATCACATGACTTCTTTTCACATGCAAGAAACAGTTCAGCAAAATCAGCATCACATGCATACAAATCCTTGATATGTTCAAAGCCAAGCAATCTAGTGCTAAGAGTAGAGAGAAGAGTATACCTTCTTGAAAGTGCATCAGCCACAACATTTTCCTTACCTTTCTTGTATTTGATGACATATGGGAATGTCTCAATAAATTCCAGCCACCTTGCATGCCTTTTGTTCAGCTTACCTTGACCCTTAATGTGCTTCAAAGATTGATGATCAGTGTGAATGACAAATTGTTTAGGCCAAAGGTAGTGCTGCCAGTTGTCCAACGCTCTTTTCAGTGCATAAAGCTCCTTGTCATAAGTTGGATAATTCAATGCTGCCCCATTAAGCTTTTCACTAAAATAAGCAATTGGCTTTCCTTCCTGCATCAAAACAGCTCCTATCCCAACTCCAGATGCATCGCATTCAATCTCAAATGTTTTGTTAAAATCAGGCAATGCTAACACAGGTGCAGAACACAAACTATCTTTGAGTTTAACAAATGCATTATGTTGTGCATCTCCCCATTTAAACCCAACAGATTTCTTAATGACCTCAGTGAGTGGTGCAGCAAGTGTACTAAAATCCTTTACAAAGCGCCTATAAAAACTAGCCAAACCATGAAAACTCCTCACGTCAGTTATGCTTTTTGGTGTTGGCCAATCTTTTATTGCCTTTATCTTTTCCTCATCAACTTCAATTCCTTTAGCACTCACCACAAAACCAAGAAAAACAATTTTATCCATGCAAAAATCACACTTATTCAGATTTGCAAACAATTTTTCCTCCCTCAAAACTTCAAGCACACAATGCAAATGATTCACATGTTCATCAAGATTCTTATTGTAAATCAGAATATCATCAAAATAAACCACAACAAATTTCCCAATGAAGGCACGCAAAACATGGTTCATTAATCTCATGAAAGTGCTAGGTGCATTAGTCAAACCAAAAGGCATAACTAACCATTCATACAATCCATGTTTTGTTTTAAAAGCTGTTTTCCACTCATCACCTTCCCTCATCCTAATTTGATGGTACCCAGATTTCAAATCAATTTTAGAAAACACAACAGAACCATGCAATTCATCAAGCATATCATCCAATCTTGGAATGGGATGACGATACTTTACCGTGATATTATTGACAGCTCTGCAATCAATGCACATCCTCCAGGTTCCATCCTTCTTTGGAACTAAAAGAACAGGAACTGCACAAGGACTCAAGCTTTCTCTCACATATCCCTTTGCCATGAGATCTTCCACTTGCTTTTGAAGCTCCTTTGTTTCTTCTGGATTGCTTCTATATGCTGGCCTATTAGGAATTGTTGCTCCAGGAACTAAATCAATTTGATGTTCTATCCCTCTAATGGGTGGCAAGCCAGGAGGAATTTCTTCAGGGAACACATCACCAAATTCCTGCAACAAAGAACCAACAACACTAGGAAAAGAAATGTGATTGTCATTAGTATTCAAAAAGGACTCCTTGTAAACAAGGAGAAGTAAATGAGCTTCACCAAGATAAGCACTTCTCACTTCGCTCTCTTTTGCATAAAAACTCATTTTCTTCTTTTCCTCTTTTCTCTCCTCTTTTTTTTGAAATTCTTTTGAACTCTCACAATCTCTTTTTTTCTCACTCTCTTTTCTTTTTGACGTATCACTCTCTTTTCTCTCATTTTTTTGATCACTCATTTTCTTTTCTCTATCTCTCTTCATTTTGAGCTGATCCTCATAAACTTGCTTTGGAGTCAAAGGAACAAGTGTAACGGGTCTGTTGTTCATCACAAAAGAATATCTATTTGTGACCCCATCTTTCTTCACTTTTCTATCAAACTCCCATGGTCTCCCTAAAAGTAGATGTCCAGCATGCATTGGTACAACATCACACAATATTTCATCACAATTTTTCCCAATGGAGAAAACAACCAGAACTTGTCTATCAACTTTAATTTCCCCACACTCATTCAACCATTGTAACTTGTATGGTTTAGGGTGTTTGATGGTTGGCAAATTCAGTTTCTCAACCAAAGTGGTGCTTGCAACATTTGTAACACTCCCACCATCAATGATCAAACTACAAACCTTGTTTTGAATAAGGCAGCGAGTATGGAAAATGTTTTCCCTTTGCTCATTAATCTCATCTTCCTTCACCTGACAATTCAAAGCTCTCCTAACAACAAGGCATTCTCCTTCTACCGCATGCTCAACTCCATCATCAACTTCATCATCAAGTGATTGATTGGAAGAATCATCACTCTCACTTTCACTATCAGTCACAACTTCATTATTTTTCATTATCATGACTCTCTTGTTGGGACATTGAGAAGCTATGTGACCTGCACCCAAACACTTGAAACATTTTATATCTCTATTTCTAGAAGATTGGGCTCCAGATTTACCTTGAAACTTTGATGTAGCTTCTCCTTTCTCTTTAGTGGTCTCCCTTTGGCTACTTCCCTCTCCTTTCTTCCAACTCTGTTTCAAGAAAGGCTTTGAACCAGAATTGAATTTTGAAACACCCTTGCGCTTGTGTTGTTTCTCCACCTTAATAGCCATATGCACCATGTCTTCAAGCTCAACATAATGTTGCAACTCCACTACGTCAGCAATTTCTTTCTTTAGCCCATTCAGAAATCGAGCCATTGTAGCTTCCCTATCTTCTTGCACATTAGCTCTTATCAAAGCTAATTCCATCTCCTTGAAGTATTCATCCACACTCTTAGAACCTTGTTCAAGGGTCTGCAACTTTTGATAAAGCTCTCTGTAGTAATGGTTGGGAATAAATCTCCTCCTCATAAGAGTCTTCATTTCTCTCCATGTTGCCACTGGCCTCTCACCATTATTTCTCCTATTAATACCCAATTTATCCCACCAAGCCATAGCATAATCAGTGAATTCTATTGCTGCCAACTTCACCTTCTTAGCATCGGTATAATTATGGCAATCAAAAATCATCTCCATCTTTCTCTCCCACTCTAAATATGCTTCAGGATCACCCCTTCCTTGGAAAGCTGGAATTTTCAATTTTATGCTCCCAAGGTTTCCATCCAACCTATTTCTATCTCTCTCATGTCTCCTTCCATGCCTATCTCCTCTATGTCTATTCCTCTCCCCTCCATATCCATATTCAAATTCAAATTCTCCCTCACTATTATTTTCAGAATTCGACTCACCCATAAAAACCTCTCTTCGCCTATCATGCCTTCTAGGTGGTCTCTCCCCTTGTAAATTGGCAATGGTCTCATCCTGCCTATCCATCCTATCCCTTATTTCTCCAAATACCACTTCCAATCGTGCAAATTGTTGTTGTATTTGCCTCATGTTAACTGCTGCATTCCTTGAATTGTTGTCACCATTGGATGTTTCACCTGCACTAGACATTGTAACTCAAAAGATAATGTTAGTGAAATGAAATACCTCACAAATTCCTCACGTGTTTCACTCAAGAATGTCACTCTACACTCGTGTTTCACTCTTTTTGGCTTTTAACTTGATGTATAACACTCTTGCCTTTTTCCACTCTTAGTTCCCTCTTGAGGCTCTTTAAAGAACTAAACAATTTAATCAAATCTTTCACAACTTGTGGAATCAGCCAACACTTAGAAATTTTGGATATCAAGAGAGTGTAACATGTAGAACAAAGGACAATTTCATTAGCACAATGACACAAATTGCAAGAATTGATTTTTTTCTGGATATGACTACACTTGCTAAGAACAATCTCAACACAACAATTGCAATAATTCTTTCTTTCACTTTTTTTTTTTCTACTCTTTCTTTCTTTTTCTTTCTTTTTTTTCTGCTTCCTTTTTTTTTTCTTTTTTTTTTTTTTGCAACCAAACAGAATTGAACCCAGAAAATAGAAATATCACAGAATAAAAACAAATAAAACACAAACAGAATTTCCAAGCCAAATGAACCCAGAAATTTCCAGAAAACGCGTCAAATTGAAACGACTCTAACTAGCGAATGAAACGTCGGATTGGGACGATTCCAACACGAGACGAAAGATCAGATTCGGAACTATCAAAATGACATACTACTCGTCGCAAACCGCAAAGGATAAGTTGACGAACAAACAGAAACAAATACGACCCTAAAACAGAATCAGAAAAGATGAAAAGACACAAAACAATGAACAAACAAGAACACAAAGAACCTGAGTTTAGATCTGAAGCTCTGATGCCAAGATGATGCGAACCCACCAGGGATAAACCCGGACCCACAACAATCTAAGATGAACACAACCCCAAGAAAGCTAAACAAAGGTTAGAACGATCCACTTGAACCCTTGAGCACGGAAGAACAAGGACCCGAAGTGTTGGAAGACGCCACAAGGTTGATCAATCCTTGATAAGTCTGTTAGTTCAATGAAGAACCCTAGAGAGAAACCCTCTCAACAAAGTGCATAAAGCAACTTCTATTCTCAAATTCAAGTCTGCCTTCAAAAGAGGCTAACAAAGTATTTATAGGTTACAAAACAAGCAAAGTTTAACCTAATTTCGCACAAAAACAATGGGCCAAAATTAACAAGTGTCTAAGGCCCAAAATTACATTTTTTAAGCCCAAATGAAGCTTCCCATGTGTAGCTATTGGTCCAAGCTCTTTAATTTTATGTCTTTGAGCCCAAAATATGCTCAAACAACTCCTTGTTCGGCCCAAATAACATTGGTGACGTTTTCAGCATCTTTGTCCTCAATTGTTGAACCAATTGCCATTTGCTTTGTCCATGCTTCTTGTACTAGCCCATTTAGTGCCTCCTTAATGCTCTTGGATCTTGCTCTTGTGATTGGTCCGCTTGGAATCTTCAAAGGATCATTTAAAGTTGATTTGTCTTCTTGCTGGATCTCATCACATAACCATAGTCGAGACATCATGAGATACCTTATTGGGTTAAGGGAGTAAGGTAAGGTGAAAATGATAGTTAATAATGATTTAAAATGGAATAGGAACTATTGACTTCGGTCCTTGGTTGTTTTGTTTGTTCCTGAATTGATTGATGTTTTGTAAGACTTAAATGCAAATTTTTCTTTAGAAATCCCCACCGTGATACATGTTATTGTAATTTGTATATAAATGTGAATTGATTTTGCCTTGAACAAAATTATTTTCATTAAGTTGATGATTGTTTATTATATTGACTATACATGGGTGTTTGAATGGACTAAAGTGTGATAAATTTCTTCTTTGCTATGTGCAGCGAATAATATGCTTGAATGTATGCATGATCGTGAAAAATTATATATGTATATGAATGGATTTGAAATGAAATTGAAGGGTATTGTTGCATTGTTGAATTAACTTGTTTTGTTTAATTATTTTTAATCAAAAATTTTATCGAAATTATTAGTATCAAAATCTTCACTTTGATATGTTAATCATAAATGGCGTTTTTAGTATTTTCAATTAGAAATGGTTTGAGGACATATCACCATTAGTAGTGAAAGGTTGTTGCCCATTTATATTAAGTGGCTGGAGGCTCCCTCACTATATTTAGTGATTGGAAGCAGCCCCCTTAGTAATAGATGTTGGTAGCCCTTACTACTTCATGAGTGGATGTTTTCTAAAAGGTAAGTGTCTTTGTTCAAAAGTGATTGTTAATTGAATTTTTATGTAGCTAATTGTAGAAAATTGAAAGGTCGTGCGAGTCAATATTATGTAATTCGAAAAGTTTGGCTATTAATATTATGTGAAAACAAGAAATTATAGTGGCATAATTTGTTGAATTTGTTATTGTAATCTTTGATTTTGTGGATGATTGGCTTTTAGCCTTTTGTTTGACTTAGTTGGTTAATGAATTAAATTGAGTTGGTGGAGGACTATCAATGATATGGATTTCTCGAAATTGTAATGGTTGACTGTGAGATGTGGTATTGTGTCACTGTTTTGGTCACTAATGTTTGAACGGAGTGAATTTTTGAAACTTTTAGTTGACAATGGTGGGTGAGATTATGACTTGTGTTTATAGTCGTTGCATGATTCTGCTTAGAAAGAAATTGTTTTATTGTGAAGATGATCATATGTTATTAGGTTTAAATGAATGTGAGGAGTTGGTATTTTTCTGATATTTTAAAAATGATGCTGTTGAGAAATGGATTAAATACACACTGATTGGTGGTGTTTTAATCAGGTTGTTTCTTCTTGCTCCCATCATATAAATGTGTCAATTTTCCATGTTCCATAAGTGACATTTTAGGACATGGTGAAACAAGTAACAAGTGTTGATGCTATTCGATGTGTGCAATGGTTGAATGGGTGTCTTCTCTCTTTGGAAAAGTGTGGTTGATGTGATTTTATATTATATGACTTGAAACCCAGTTTGGATGATGGGAATGAGTTCATTTTCTTTTCCGTATCTGGCTGAATGTTTTCCCAAAGAAATGATAATTTTTACCTAGTTTGAGAACGGTTCTATGAGTAGTGAACTGATTATTGGTTTTGATAATACCTCAAACGGTTATTAAAAGCATGATTAAATTGAATCGTTGATGTTTTTATTGTGGTTGATGTGAGACCAAGAGTGTAAGTCTAAAGGGTATGGTGATCTTGAGGTATGGTTGGCTGGTCTTATGGTTTAATATGGTTAGTACAAATTTCTGGTTTAGTTTTTAAATAAATAAGTATTCTGGTGGTATGCAAAGTGTATTATAATATAGGAAGTATTTATTTCATTTTCTGGAAATTTGGCTTGAAAAATGAAATGAGATGTTGTTTGTTTGTTTAGATTAGAGTTTATTAGATTTTTGGAATGGAAGGATGGCTGAAAGTAATGATAATAGACCTTTGGTTCGGTAAATTAGTTGCATGAAAATGATTGATAATATGGAAACTAGAATATGACCTTATGATTAGCTGGTGGATTAGTCATGATAAGAATTGGAAACATGATTTTGAAGGGAGATAAGGGCAGAGGAAGAAAAAGGGATGTACAATATTAATGATTTATTGGATCTTGGTTGAGGAATTTTGAGAAATCAAAGGAAGTTTCGATTTGAAGTGGCAAGGTGGTTTAAGGTTTGTTACCTATCCTAGGTTATAATTACGACCTCAGTATGTAGGACAATCAAATTTATTGGAGTTTGATTGAAATTTTGTTCCAAATGTTAAATGACATACTCTAGGAATGACTGTGATTGGAAGTGGGATCTAAATAGTTGAAGGATGATGAGGAAAACCGATAATTTGATTAAATATGGGAAAGATAATTGGATGTGTGTGTGCAATTTAAGATGTTGGACTTTCATAAAGTAATTGAGGCTTAAGTGGTTAGTAAATGAAGGTGAGCTAGGAGAAGCGAAATGAGTGTTGGTGATCAATATAGATGGAATGGGGATAAATAGTGAAGGATGTTGTGAGTGTAATATATTGGGTTGGAAGTTAGTAAACTGCTACCATTGATTTACTTAAGTTGGAAGTAATCAATCATTAATCTGATGATATGTTGATATGGATGAGTGTATATGTTAAGTTAGAATTATGAGCCAAAGTTACAACTGAAATTTTAGGAGTTGATGTCTTACAACAAAGAAGTGAGGTCTTGGAATATGATTGAGAAAACCATTGGAGTTTGAAAAACGATGTTATCATTTATGATGGATGACTTTAATACAAGTAATATAAGGTTAGGGTAGTTAGTAAATGAAGGTTAGTTAAGGGAAACGAGATGAGGATTGGTGAATATCTATGGGATTAACTGTGGATACATGGTGAAAATAGTGTTGAGTGCAATAAATTATGGTTGAATAGTTAGAACTTTGCATATAGTTAGAGCTGAATTACATATTTCTTGGTTTTAGGCGTTATTTCAAGCGAATTTTGGGGACAAAATTCCTAAAAGGTGGGGTAAATTGTAACATCCCCAAATTTTGATTAAGGTTAATGGGAAATTATTGATGTGTTATTTAGGAAATTTGAGTTTTAGGGAGAAATTTATGGAGATTTATTGTTATTAAATCTTAATTATTGGAATTTAAGGAAATATAGTTAAAATAATTATTTGGAGTTAGAAACTTTCATGAACAAGTGTTTGGGATAGTAGATAATGTTATGAAGGAAAGAAATGGAAACAATAATATATATAAACTTTTGGGCTAAAAATATAAATAAGAATAAACATTAGGGTAGTTAAGTGTAATTTTCCCTAAAGTATATATATAAATACATCATCTCCTTCCTTCCTTATCATTTCTCTCTCTCCCTCGAGCTCTCCTCCCTCTCACCAAACCCTCCCTGCTCTCTCTCTGCTTCGCCCGTCGCCAGGAACGGCAGGACCGGCGGACCAAGCCGCCGTCGACGTCAACCCCGGCGCGACTCCTCCACCCCCTTTCCTCTTTACTTTAGATCCGTTTTGTTCTCTCTTTTCTGAACCAACGAACCCTCTTTGTTTTTCTCTGCGAATCCGGCGACTTTTTCCGGCGAACTCACGGTGGTTAATGGCGAGAATAAGGTAAAGTTCGACCTTTTCATGTATACCTCGAGCTGGGCTTCTTTATCATGTTTATTTCTCATGGTCATTTGTTTATCTTGCTTCCTTTCTTTGTTGTGATTCGGCCTCCCTCTGTTTCTTCAAGCTCCGGCGGCGAGCTCATACCAGACCGGCGGGAATGTACAACGAACTTGGGTGAGTTTTTCTTTTGATTTCCCATTCATTTTCCTTTGATTTTTGGGCGAGCTAAGAGAGGATTTTGGGGTTTAAATCAAAAGGCTTTCTACAGAATTTTGGACTTAAAACATCTAATAAGTTGTTATAATAACCCATTTATAATTTGATTTAAGTACTGCATGTTTGTTTGATTGGGTTTTAATGATTTTTGATGTTGGCATTTTCCCTCTTCTTTGTGCGGTTCAGTTTGGGGCTTTTCGGGGGGATGTTTGTAATGGTGGTGTAAGTAGTAACAATGAAAAATTTCCAATACAGGGGAATTTAATAAATGGTTATAATTGAAAGAGTGTTGATGCATGTGTGTGTATAAATTTTCTGCTCTTTGTACTTAAATAGCCGAAGTAATTTGCTTGGGGATAGGGATGTTTGTTTTGGTTGATGCGTAGGATTGTAAATTGAAGTTGATCATGGCATGTTTGAATTAAAGATTTTCTTATTCTTCCTTATTCTGTCTGTGAGTGATTCTGGTGCAAAAATAAAATTATGGTTTCAGTTTGTATATAGATATGAAATTTATAATTTTGTGCACAATGCATGTTAAGCTGCTGGATGATTTGAAATGTTATTAGTTTCTATTAGCTCCTATACTGTTTTGGTTGACTTCTTGTATTTCTTAGTGTTTGACAATGTATGTTTGAATTTTGATAGACTATGAAGGTGATGTATTCCTCATCTGCTCCTACTTGTTCTGTTCAGTGAAATGCAGCAAAGGTTGGAAGGCATTTGAGAGTGATAAATTTGGATCAAAAGTTTTTATATGAAGTACTCAATAATTTATATTAATGAGGGGAGATCTTGTTATCTCTTTTCTGGTATGGTAGTCTGGTTTTTGCAGTGGTGGTTATTTGAGCTGAATTTAACCTATGCTTGTTTGATTTGTTGAGTTGGGTATGTTACCAATTTGAACATAGGATTTTGGGGTACAAAAGTTTTGAGCTAGCTGTTGCGAAAGCTTAATTAGATTAAAGATGGGTATATAATGTTGTGAGGACTTGAGTGGTGTTGAAATGCAAATGTGGTGAATTCTTCTTGCTATGGCTGAATGGGATCTGTTTTTGTAAATCTGATATGGGTATTGGTGCTGCAAAAAGTAGTGAAATATGTGTAGATTAGGGATTTTGGGGTTGTAGTAATGTTAATATATCTAGAATTAAAGTATTTCAATATTTCCACATTAGAGCTGATTAGTACTAGAAAATGAAGAAGTTAATTGGTTGGGTAAAAATCTAGTTTTGTTGGGTTATGTTGGTGTGATAACAGGATGTATAGGTAGTGTGTAAATTGAATCAGAAATGATAGCTATGTCTTTGGTTTGGCCGAATGCAGTATGATGTAATGAAGTAATAATGGATTGAATGGTAATATAATCATGATGTCTGGTTAATGCAAGAATGTGTGCCTATATATATATAGGGTGCGTGAATGTTGATGTTGTGACAGTTGATGTTATTGGTTATTTAATTGTGAAATTTGACTAAGATGGAATATAGATTTCAAGGATAAAGAATATAAATAAGGAAATGGGTAGTAATAAATGATACGAGAGAGAGACGTCAAAGCGTGATAAAGTGAAATGATATTAATTTATCATTTTGTATCCTATCATTATAGGAGGATCTAAGAGGAGAATACTTGGAAGGAAAAATCTACAAGGAATTGTAAGGCAAGGCTGTGAAATGCTAAGGGCGACAGGTAATCACACTTAACCTTACTATAACAATGAGGGTGAAGTTAGCTGGGGATTTCTAAAATCCTTTCTCACCCTCTATATATATATTTTATCTTTGAAAGGTTATTTTTTATACAAAACAGGCTATCGGGTGCCTTTTAAACACGATTATTTCTGTATAAAAGATTTTTACACATTATATAAACTATTATCCTGCCTGGTGGTGGCCATTGATATGGAATGGCGTGAAATGTATATAGGGATAGTGTTGGGTAGTGGTTTAAGAGATGATGAGGATAGAAAAGCGGGTTACATGTTGAGTTGAGATTGTTGAGAGTTATGTTGAGGGAATATAGAATAGGGATTGTGAGTATTGCATGACACTGATTATTAGTACCATCGGCCGATGTAACCTATCGATTTGCGCAAATCGATAGGTTAATTGTACAGGTTCCTCGGATTGTAAAGGAACCAGGGATGTTTTCACTATTTATAGTGCTCCCTTTTCAGGGACGTTTTCACTATTTAAAGTGCTCCCTTTTCATGCTTGCAGATTTGAGACTGGGCACAGTGTCAATCACGTTTATTTTTGTCTGTTGAGTTGACTTGGAATTGACTGAGGGATTTGAGTGATATGTGGGAAGTAGAGATGATGAATTTGAGTTGATTTAGACGGAGGAACTTGAATGATGAATGAAAGACTTGACATGTATATATATATTATTGGCTTTAAATGTGGTACCCTTTAGACGCCCTCGCTACCGCACATCTCACTGTTATAGTGAGTTAAGCGGTGATTACTGGGACAAATTGTCTCATCCCACGATTACTGACATTTTTGCAGGTATTCATGCACAGACGCAAGCAGCAGGAAAGGGAATTAGGTAGTAGAAGTTATATAATTTCTTTGGAATTGTATATTGCCAATTTGTATAGGCCTGCATCTGCTTCCGCATGTATATATATTTATTATTTGTTTAATATCAATTAGTTTTGTTTAATAACCATGTTAGGCAAATCTTTTCTAACATGGTTAGTTATTAATTATCCATGATAGTGTTCAGGTTGTATCAGGAAATTCTTTTCTATCATGGATAGCATTTAATCATTTGGAAATTCCTTTTCTAACTATGATAGGACATTGATATTATGGAAATCCTTTTTCTATCATAATTAGCAGCACAGAATCCACCTCAGACTCATCATCCTCCACTGCCGCCGGAGAAGCCCCCAGAGGTCGACCATCTCACCCGCCGCAGTCAAACCATAAGAGACGATTCTGTTCGGAGACGACCCACAAATTCCCAAGGGATTCATCGTCCAAAAAATCAAGGATTCCGGATGACTCGAGAATTGACTGCGGCTGTGACGACGTTAACAGGATCAAAGTGGCGAGAGATAAAATCCTTCATGATCTCAAAGCTGAGGTTGATAAGATAAGACATGAGATTTTGGGAAATGTGGTTAGAGATAATGTTGAAAACATTGAATAGAGTGATCGTGCGTCGTCTTCTTGCGACAGTGAGCATGACGGAGAACCGGCGCCGTGGAATTTGAGGCCAAGGAGAGCCACTAGCAAGGCTGTGATCAACGTAGTAGGACAGAAGTGTTTGCATACCGAGAAAAAGGGTAGTAATGATTGTTATTATTATTATTATGATGGTGATGGTGATGGTGATGGTAATGATGATGGTGTTTATGATCATAATAATAATAGTAGCAGTGAAAGAATTTGAAGTGGCCGATAAAATTGAGGGTGTTATCGGAGAAGCCAAAAGCGTGTACAGTCACAGTGCCTTTGTCATCGAGTGAGATTGAGGAAGATTATAGGGCGAAGGGGCAAAACTAGCCACCGTAAATTTCCAAATGGACAACTCTGGCACCCATAAATTGGATGGTGCAAAACCGTACATTATAAATGAAAATGGGACAATTTTAGCACTTTCAAACATATGTGTTAAGTTTGACCGTTAGTTGACTGAAAATGCTGATATGGCACAATGATGTGGCACAATGAGACATTATGTGTCACCCCATGCATTTTCTTCTCCTATTTTCTTCTCCCCTATTCCCTCCTATTCCTCCATCTCTACCATCCATTCCCTCCTATTCCTCCATCTCTACCATCCATTTGATATAACGGTTGAGAATCACATACCCCCATACACCCCACTACACCTTATCCCTCTCCTTCTCTTTCTACCTCTCGTCTTCACTCTCTTCAATTCTCCAGATGGCCGATTCACTCTCTTCCTTCCCCAGCCTCACCACTATCGCTAGACACTAATGGACGCCAGATACGGTGTCATCGCTTCCTTTCCCAGCCTCACCACCATCGTCGGACACCAACGGCCGCCGGAGACGGCGCAGCGGCGACGCTGAACAACAACAACAACCTCGCCCCTGTCCAGAATCTCGCCCCTACCCAGAATCCTCCGGCGAAATCCGATCTCCGCCACCGTGGTGCAGTCCGATCCGAAATCGGTGGATGTACATCTTTTCCGGCGGTTGGAGTCGAGGCCGATGGCATGGGGGAAGAAGAAGTGGTTAGTTATGGGCGAAGTTGACGACAAGATCAGAGGAGCCAAGGCAGAGGAGGAGGTGGTGCGGGGCGGAGGCAGCGGCGGAGGAAAGGGAGGCGGTGGTGTGGGGAAGAAGTGGTTAGTTATGGGGATGCCGATTTGAGCTTTCTTGCCAACCTGGATTTTCAGTTCAGCTGATTGTCTTGCCATGTAAGTTAATGAAGGTGGGCCCCACGCCAAAACAAACGGCTGTTAGCTTCAACTTAACGGCGTGGCTAAAATTGTCTCATATTGATTTATAATGTACGGTTTCGCATCATCCAATTTACGGGTGCCAGAGTTGTCCATTTGGAAATTTACGGTGGCTAGTTTTGCCCCTTCGTCCAAGATTATATGGCTATGTTTGGTCATTGGCCTCCACGGAGGCCTAAGCATAAGAAACCTAGGAGTGTTCAGAAAGTTTTTGATGTGAGTATTTTTATTTGAATGATTTAGTGATTTAATAATTCTAAATTGCTTTGATTGATGTCTTGTGATTTAGGTGTTGTTTCTTGTTTTTTGTTTGATTGATGATTTCCTCTTATCTTTTTGTGCAGACCCTTTCTCCTGGTTTGAATTCAAAAGATATTTCACTTGACGCGTATAAAGTTTCTAATCCTTAAGAGAATGACAAGGTATTATACTCTTACAAAGTTTCCTATGGTGTGGTTTTTTCTTGAATTTTCGTGCATAGATTGGGTATTTTCTTGTAGAGGTAGTAGTGAATGAGATTTTGGCAATAGGGAGTTGAAGAAGGCTATTTTATGTTTGTGGATCATTGTTAATTTGTGACAAAAGCTAATTTCCATGTAAAGTTTACATTTTTCTTGAGTCATGAGAAGGGATTTTATTAAATCCTTTTGTTTAGGTTTTTTTCTTCTTTTTCCGTTGGTAACAATTGGTTTTAGTATAATATCTTGGAATGCTGATCCCCATTCCTTTAGTTTTTAAATATTATTCTTTTGTTTGTCTATAACAATAAATCTCTATATTATAGGATAGTGCATAACTAATTGTGATTAATACATACATACAAAAAATTTGAGTTAATACCAAGGAATCAATCTATAATATAAAACTCTTCCCAAAAATCTTAATCTTATGTAGTCTTGTGCTGTTGATTAGCTTCTACTTTGCTTGATTTCATGTCTCTGTGTGGACGTTCATAATTATTTTTTTGTACGTTATTATTGTTTTGTAGCTTTATATAGGCAGACTGAGCTTTCTTGGTTGCCTTCTCAAACCATTTCCCAATAGTCCTGCCTTATCTCACCAACTTTGCACAGTCCCGCCTTATCTCACCAACTTTGCATTTATCGCTTCATTTTCCCGCGCAATAGGTACATCTTCTGAGAATCATTAAAATTAAAATTTATATAGAATGAAATATAAAAAAAGGAAGTACAAAGTGTAAAAAAACAAAGAATGATTTTCTCTCCTTTACTTGTCGTTTCATTTGTCTATATAAAGTGAGTCTTTTGCAATCGCACAACCGCACCCTATACTCCTTCTACTTTTCAATACTTTGCAATTTCAATTTCCAATATATTTCTTGCTTTAAGCCATGGCTGATGAAGTCCTTGTTGTCCCGCTCTCTCATCTTTCTAAGGGTTACTGTCAATATGTTGTTGTTGTGAAGATTGATCAGATAATATTTAAGGAAGTTCTTTGTTATGGTTCATATCTGATTGGACCGTATTTCATACCTCTAAGCATGTGCATTTGAGCTTAATTAGTGGGAATTAATTGATATATTTGATCATTATTGGTACATTTTATTGCGCATGTTTATTGGAATTAATTAGTGAATATTGGCCTTTTTCTTGCATTATTAAGAAACCAAGGGTATTTTGGTCATTTTGACTATGTGATGATATTTTATTGTAGGGGGGTCCCAAGTGGGCCCCACACACCTTTGGTGGAGCTTCGGTGGAGATAATTTGGCAAGGAGGAAGGCTAGATGACAAGAACTCAGATTCACATCCGGATGCAGGTTCACATCCGGAAGCAGGTTTACATCCGAAAGCAGGTTTACATCCGGAAGCAGATTCACATCCGGAAGTGAGTACTCTTGAGCTTGCAGATGAAGTCTTGACTTCCGGAAGCTAAAGCCCATCAGACAACAAGTACAAGAGCCAGACTGCACAATGCACGGAAGTGTCAACTACTTTTCAGAAGTCTTCTGTGCAGAATAAATTAAAGGCAAAGTCAACCCTGCAGCTTGAAGGCACCGTTGGAGCATCTTTCCAGATGAGGCAAAATTGGCTCCAACGTCAAATTCAAATTTGGAGGCCTCATTAAGGGCAATTTTGGAAGCACAATCACTTGGAGGAAAAGGAGGAACCTTTGGAAATGCATGGAGACAACATTTGGACTACATTCATTCCCATTTTACCCAAATACCAAAACTACCCTTTCTTCCCTAACCTTCCATCAATTCGGCCACTTCCCTCCATAATCACCAAAATATCTTTTTGACAACTCATACTTCCTACTTGACAGCTCACTAACTCCACTTGCCAGCTCATCATCCAACTAACCACTTAGTTAATCCCAACTAACTTCATTTGACATAACTCTTATCTCACTTCCACTTTCACTTTCTCTCTCCTCTAACAAACTCTCTCAACTCCATCTTCATCTTCTTCATCTTCTTCACTTCGCAAACCACCTCCATGGCCACCAAAACCTCACACCTTTCTCCATCCGCCATCTCCATGTCAGGCTAGATTGCCTAACCTTCTTCTCCAAGGAAACGTGCTTATAGAATTCAACATTTGGCTTCATATGCTTGTAATTTGCTCTTTTAGGTTTCAGGTTAGATGTATATTTTTACCTATGTAATGACCTTGATTTAGGCTTGTATAGGTTAGAATACCTTGAGACTTAGGTGTTCTACTTCATTTTAACCTGTAATCTCTCTTTTGAGTTGAGAACATGAAAACCGAAGCTTAGTTTTTGTAGTTCCATGTATGTACATGTGTGCGATTTGATTCCTTGTGTATGCGTGGAATGAATTTGTTTCCTAAATGCTAGATTTAGTGTTTAGAGTTGCTGTAGGTATGTTCTTGGCTTGAAAGAGCTAAAGACTTAATTAAATTAGTTAAACTCTTGTAGAATTCTTTGATTAAAGAGTTCTCAAGGATTTAACTAGTTTATATTAAGAGAACAAGTATATGAAGTCCGATTAAACAAAAGCACTAAGTACTTGGAGAAGGAGGTACCTATCATTCTATACTTTCACACCTTTTACATTTGATTAGTTGTAGAATTTGTTAGAATTAATTAGCTGTAGATATAAAGATTGCACACCAACTGTTTGCTAATTTGTGTGACTTAAATACCTGAAATTAGCTAGATAACCTGAACCGAGGAAAAGACCTGTACTCGCTGCTATCCTGTTAGTAGATTAGAGTATTGAATTGTTTTGATTGACCTTTAGAGGCGACAAAAAGGTGAAATCAAGTGGCGCCGTTGCCAGTTCAGGTCATTTCTTGCTAGTTTTAGGTGTTAGTAGTCACAATCTTAATTTGTGTAACTTGTGTGATATTTTAGTTAGTTTTAGGTTTTAGCTGTTAAGTCATATTGTGGACCTGGTTGAATTGCATTCTGTATAGTTGAGACTGTTTCCGCAGTGTTTTGAAAGTGTTAGGCTGCTCTAGTTGGCCTTTGCTTGCTGGAAATTGTGTTTGCTGTACTGGATTTTTGCTTGGACTGTTTCTGTCTGGATACTCTGTTAGTGCTGGTGGTTATTTTGTGCATCTACAAGCTTTCATACCTCAATTTGCTTGAGCTGTTGCATTTCATTTCATTTTGCATCTAGTTGCACTGAGTGACCTTGTATGAACCCTACCACATCACTAGTGCCATTGGATAGAGAGATTAATAAGACTCTTAGACACCTTAAGAAAAAGAAAAAACAAGAGAGGCGAGCTCATAAGCAACCTATAGGATCCACATCAAATCCACAAAATTCTTCTGTAGCATCCAATAATACACTCCTAGACCAGCATTTCATTTTGGCAGAAAGGCACGAGGACCATAGAGAACATGCTCGAGAGGCGAGAGAGCATGAACATGAGCATGATAGACGTGAAAGGCGAGAGCAAGAGGATGAACATCATTTTGAGGGGGGTAGGCAACTACATGATGATGATAGACCTATGCGAGAGTTCACACAATTATATGCATCATTTGCACCTCAAGGTTTTTATGCTAACCCCGCTAACTTTGAGATCAAGGGATCTCTTCTTGCTCATTTGCCTAAGTTTACAGGTTTTCCGCATGAGGACGCTCACACACACTTGCTTGCCCTCTATCATACTTGCTCCTCCATGAAGCCACCTAATGCCAACCTGAATGATGTTCTGTTGAGAGTGTTCCAATTCTCCTTAGAAGGCAAAGCCAAGGAGTGGCTCTTGAACCTTCCCACTCATTATGCCGCTCTCTCTTGGGAGCAACTTAAGAAGGTGTTTTTGGACCGCTATTTTCCAGTCTCCAAGATATCTAAGTTGCGGAAAGACATCACCGGTGTTCAACAATTCTCTCAGGAGACATTCTATGAATATTGGAGCCGGTTCAATACCTTGGTGAACTCGTGTCCCAATCACAACATCTCCAAAGGCAATTTGGTGCAATACTTTTATGATGGCCTGGTGCCACAACTCAAGATGAGTGTAGATGCTGCTTCTAATGGCTCACTTTTCAACTTATCCGCCAATGAAGGATGGAACCTCTTTTCAACCATGGCTTCTAATCACCAGAACTTTTATGGCCGTGATGCTCTGTATGGTGGTGCGCCTAGGGTTGCATCCTTGAGCGGGGATGACAAGCTGTACAATTCTATTGAGAGGTTGACCGAGAGCCTAAGTCGGATGGACGGACGATTTGTGAAGCCTACCGCTTGTGTAGATAACTCTATGGCTTTGGTTCTTACCTCTTGTGATCACTGTGGCTCGCCGATGCACCTGTCCTCCAATTGTCCATCCCATGAGGAAGTAGCGGCCATGTACACCAATGCTCGACCTCAAGCCAAATATGATCCTTACTCTTCCACGTACAATCCGGGATGGAGGGACCACCCGAACTTTAAGTGGGGGGGAGGTTCAAACCAAGCCACAAATTCTAGCTCCTTCCAACCACAACAATAGCCTAAGTGGGGGGGAGACAACTTCCAAGCTTCTAATGCCTATCCTTCCCAAGGCTATGGTTCATATCAAGGGAGGTCTAATCCTAATGCCCAAGGATACAGGCCGAGTCATCAAGCAAATGTTCCTCCTCCATTTATGAAGAATGATGATCCAGCTCATGCTCCACGAAATAATATGGTGGGATCTTAATCCTATGATCCTTCATCTAGCTCTTCGACATCTCAACTAGACATGATGAACCAGATGATGTCAAGTGTAATGGCGAAGGTTGAAGATAGCTTAAAGAAGCAGTAGGAAGATTTTACCACCTTAGTGTCTCAGATGTTGAACAATAAAGCGGAGCAAGACGCCAAGAAAGGTGGATTGCCGTCTAATGTGGTGATTAATCCTCAAAACATTCATTCTATGAACCTAAGAAGTGGACGGAAATATGGTGATGCATATGAATATGAGAAGGAAGAGGAGGAAACACAACTACCTTGTGAGGCTGAGCAGAGTACATTGAATAAGGAAGGTCAAACTAACCTCCAGAATGATTTTGTTGGTGACCATATGCATGGAGAGGCTGAACTAAGTCCTCCTCTTGATGAACTACTTGATGAGGCTGAGAGCCTGATTAAGAAAAGTGATGAAGCTTAGACCTCAAAGGAGGATAAGAGGAAGGAGATTGCAAAGGGAAAGCGTAAAGTTGGAGAATCTTCTTCGCAAGAACCTACGCAGCAAGGGGATGAGTCTCTTAAAGGTAAGTCTCTTGACCCTAAGCATTTACCATTCCCTAATTCATATGCTTTAGTTAAGAAACAACATGAGGATGAATTAGAAAAGGAAATGCTCAACTTATTTTCTAAGCTTGAAGTAAACGTACCCATGCTTGTATTGGTAAAGCAAATGCCTAAATATGCCAAGTTTTTAAAAGATCTGTGTACTAACAAGAGAGTTGGTAATGCAAGTAACAAGGTCCAATTAAGGACTAATGTTTCGTCTCTCTTGAAAGGGCACTTGCCCTCAAAGTGCAGAGATCCGGGATCTTTCACCATCCCTTGTCAAATAGGGAGACTTAGTTTTGGGAAAGCACTTCTCGATTTAGGGGCTGCAATTAACGTCATGCCTAAGGCCACCTACTTTGCACTAGGGTTGAAGAACTTGAGCAAAACTAGTGTTGTGGTTCAATTGGCAGATAGGTCCATAAAGAAACCCTTTGGCTTTATAGAAGACATTCTAGTGAAGGTTAGGGAACTAGTTTTCCCGGTGGACTTTTATGTGCTAGATATGACAAGTGACACTAGTATGGATGATTATTTGATCTTAGGAAGGCCATTTATGAAAACTGCCAAGATGGTGATAAGCTTAGAAGGGGAATTTGTTACAATGCAAGTGAGGAATCAAATAATAAGGTTTGATGTAGGAGAAGCCATGAGACATCTCCACGAGGACTATTCTCTATTAGGTTTGAGTGTGGTTGATTCATTGATGCATGTGATTTGTGATGAGCATGTCAATTCTTTTAAGCTGAACATGTTTGATAAGGCTGATGATCATATGTGCTATCATGATTCTTGTGCTAGTTTGATTAATAATACATGCTTGCATGATGTGCCTAATGATTCATCTAGCATAGGAAGTGCAGTAACTGAATTCATGGATTCCTTGCATGTGCACTATAACTTTGATGATGATTGCACGTCTATTTCTTCTCTGTCAAGCTACAACCCCTTGGAAGAGGGAAGTGTGTTCAATTTTGTAGGACATGAGGAGAATGGAAGTTGTGAATTCACCAAGGAAATTGAGAACTCTGGTGCACGGGAGTTTGATATTGAAGAGTATGAAGCTTTAAAGAGAAGCCGCTTACACAAGTTGAGGGAGAAGCTCTATCTGAAGGAGCATGCGCTTGCTGATGATCCACATGTTTCCACCCTGAGCGGCAGTGGTGATGCAGACTTGAATATGAGTTTTGTGGTCTCAAACTCTGAGAGGCCGAATTTTTGTAATGTTCTGGAGTAGCAACCGAGTTGTTCTGATTTCTTTGATGAGTTGCTGGATTCTGATGATGATCCCTATGAATCTCAAGTACTTCAAGTTGAGGTGCATACTTTGGTTCCTTCCATCATTGAGCCACCTACTCTGGACTTGAAACCTTTGCCACCTAATCTCAAGTATGCTTATTTGCTTGAGGATGAGAAGCTCCCAGTGATTGTTTCTAGTGCTCTTTCTTCTCTTGAGGAAGGGAAGTTACTTGATGTGTTAAGACGGTACAAGGGAGCCACTGGGTGGACTTTAGCCGATCTTCCCGGCATGAGTCCTACAACCTGCATGCACCGAATCTTGCTTAATGATGATGCTAAGCCGGTTAGACAACCACAAAGGAGGCTCAATCCCTTAATACTTGATGTTGTGAAGAAGGAGGTTGAAAAACTCTTAAGTGCCGGAATCATTTATCCGATAAGCGATGGCGAATGGGTGAGTCCCATCCATGTGGTGCCAAAGAAGAGTGGGCTGACCGTGGTGAAAAATGACAAAGATGAGCTAGTACCTACACGGGTTCAGAACTCTTGGAGGGTATGCATAAATTACCGGAGGTTGAATGACTCCACGAGAAAAGACCACTTTCCATTACCATTCATTGATCAAATGTTGGAAAGACTAGCAGGCAAATCACACTACTGTTTTCTGGATGGTTTCTCCGGGTACTTCCAAGTTCCCATAGCACCAGAAGACCAAGAAAAGACGACATTTACTTGTCCATTTGTTACCTTCGCATACAGGAGAATGCCTTTTGGTCTTTGCAATGCTCCCGGAACCTTTCAACGTTGTATGATGAGCATTTTCAATGACTTGTTGGAGGATGGCATAGAGGTGTTTATGGATGATTTTTCCCTCTATGGAGATGATTTTGATGCCTTCTTGGTAAATCTTGAGAAGGCATTGGTTAGATGTGTGGAGAAGGGCTTGGTACTCAACTATAAGAAGTGCCATTTTATGGTGGACAAGGGCATTGTTTTGGGACATCTGGTCTCAAAGGAGGGCATTCAAGTGGACAAGGCCAAGGTTGAGGTAATTTCTTCTCTACCCTTCCCTACTTGCTTGAAGGAGTTGAGGTCCTTTCTAGGACATGTGGGCTTTTATAGAAGATTTATCAATGGCTTCAGCCAAATTGCTTCTCCTTTATCTCATCTACTTCAAAAAGAGGCCGAATTTGATTTCTCTAGTGCTTGTATGGAGGCCTTTATTGAGTTGAAGTCAAGGCTTATCTCTCCTCCTATCTTGGTTGCACCTAATTAGGAGCTTCCTTTTGAGCTATCTTGTGATGCTTCTAATGAGGCTTTGGGAGCCATGCTCGGCCAAAGACATGATTCATTGTCGAGGGTGATTGCTTATGCGTCTAAGACTTTGGATAGAGCTCAAAGGAATTATACAACAACTGAAAAGGAATTATTTGCCATTGTCTTCGGTCTAGACAAGTTTCGGCAATACTTACTTCATTCCAAAGTAATTGTATTCACGGATCATGCAACTGTCAGATATTTGTTATCTAAGCCACAAACAAAGCCCAGGCTCTTGCGATGGGTGTTGCTGTTACAAGAGTTTGAGGTGGAAATTAAAGACAGGACCGGAAGAGTGAACTTAGTAGCCGATCACTTGAGCCGATTGCCAATGGATGTGGAAGGTGTTGATGATTCTTATCTTATTTGTGATACCTTCCCGGATGCCTTATTGTGCGCCTTGAATGCAGAGAAGGATCCGTGGTATGCTCATCTTGTGAACTACCTTGTTGCCGAAGTCACTTCACCGTCTTTGAACAAGCATCAAGTTCAAAAGTTGAAAAGAGATGCTAGTTACTACATTTGGGATGAGCCACACTTGTGGAGGCTATTTAATGATCAAATAATCAGGAAGTGTGTGCAAGAGGATGAAGTTCCATCGATCCTGGAGTTTTGTCACTCTCTAGCTTGTGGAGGACACTTTGGTGCTAAAAAGACTTCAAGGAAGATTTTGGAGGCCGGTTTCTATTGGTCTACTTTGTTTAAGGACGCTTATGAGTATTGCAAGACTTGTGACAAGTGCCAAAGGTTTGGAAGTTTGGGGAAGAGACATGAGATGCCTCAAGTGCCGATGTTATATTGTGACCCTTTTGATGTTTGGGGCATAGATTTTATGGGTCCTTTTCCACCATCTAACGGCTACACATATATTCTTCTGGCTGTGGATTACCTATCTAGGTGGGTGGAAGCTGTGCCAACTAAGGCTAATGATACAAGAGCCGTGCTGAAATTTCTCAAGTCTAACATCTTTTGCCGGTTTGGAGTTCCTAAAGCGTTGGTAAGTGATCAAGGGTCTCATTTCTGTAACAAGCTTATGTCTTCATTACTTAGACAATTTGGGGTGAATCACAAGGTTTCTACACCTTATCATCCTCAAACTAATGGAGAAGCCGAGGTGAGTAATAGACAGATCAAGAACATCCTTGAGCGAATTGTGAAGCCTAGTAGGAAAGATTGGAGCTTAAGAATTGAAGAAGCTCTCTAGGCATATAGGACTTCATTTAAGACTCCTATTGGCATGTCCCCCTATCGGCTCATATATGGAAAAGCTTGTCATTTACCAGTTGAGCTACAACACAAGTCTTATTGGACACTTAAATCTTGTATTGAAGATATGGATGTTGCGGCTCAAGAGAGGCAATTGACTTTGAGTGAGCTTGATGAGCATAGGAACGAGGCATACGAGAACTCGCGGATCCTGAAAGAGAAGACTAAGGCCATTCATGACAGTGGCATTCTGAGGAAGCAGTTCAAGGAGGGAGATCTTGTCTTGTGCTATCGTGTGAGATTCAAATTCTGTGGAGGAGGCAAGTTTAAGGACAAGTGGCAAGGACCTTACGAAGTGCTCAAATCTTATGACTTTGGAATGGTTGAGATCAAGGATCTCAAAGATGGTCGTGTGTACAGAGTCAATGGACACTTGCTCAAGTTGTATAAAGAGAACTTCAAGCCTCCATAAGAAGTTGTCTCTTTCCTTTCCTCACTTATTCTCTTATTGCAAATACTTAAGTGATGAAGAGCATGACGTGGACACTGTTAAAGGATGGAAGACCAACATTCTGAAAGATCCAAGAAAGGAGGTCACAATATTAGAAGCCCAACAAGAAGATTTCCAAGGCCCATGTGGTGTCCATATTGAAGAAATTACTCATTTGGAGGATATGCAAGAGTGACTTGTTGGCCAAGTCAATAAGCATCAAATTTGATTGCATTTGATTTTATTTGAGTCTTTTATTTTATTTCCATAAAATAAGGCATTAGGCCATTGAATGTATTAGATTCTTTTTCATGTTTTTCCTATTTTGAAAAGACTGACTTTTCCTTCAAGAAAGAGTCATCTCGTTTTAGGAAGGTGCAATTTAAAATGTCAATTATCATTGATGCACCAATTATTAGGTTGTTTCTTAATTCTAGAGGATTCTATTGTTGCCTATAAATAGGTTTTGCTTTGTACTACAATTTTCAGAGTTTAATGAATTGAGACTTTTGTTTCACTTGTGTGAGCTTTGCTTACATCTTTGTATTCTTTTGAGAATATTAGACTTATCAAGGATTAATTATCCTTGTGGCGTCTTGTGGCTAGACTTATCAAGGGTTGATTATCCTTGTGGCGTCTTAGGGTTGTAAGAGACGGGTACTCTTCTTCCCATTGATCATCCGGTTCCTATTCTCTTGTCTTCTAGCCGATCCGGTCACACAATTCCATCATTTGGTATCAGAGCAACAGACTGCTAGATTTCAAGGTTGAAGATGAGTGGTGAAGCATCTAACATAGACGACTTCAATACTGATCTCAAGTTGTTTATGAAAGCCATGCGGGATGAGTTTCTCAAACTCAAGATGGAAATGGAGGAGTTGAAGGAATCTAAAGCATTCAGTAGTGATGAGGAGACACGTAGATCACGTTCTTCGTCCTCAAAGGGTAAACGAAAAGATACCAAATATAATAATGAATCCGATCTAAAGATAAAGTATCCTACCTTCAAGGGTAATAGCAATCCAGATTTGTACCTTGATTGGGAGATGAAATTCGAACAAATCTTCAGAATGAGCGATTGGTCTGAAGAAAAGAAGGTAAAATTAGCTTCTTTTCAATTTTCTGACTTTGCTATTGTTTGGTGGGAAGATTTACAGCTTAAGAGGCGACTTAAAGGCAAAGGACCACCTCATACGTGGGAAAAGCTCAAGAGATTGATGCGAAAGAAGTATGTTCCCAGCTACTATTACCGAGAGCTCAATCGAAAGTTGCGAATGTTTGGCCAAGGATCTATGGTTGTGGATGAATATGTGCATGAGCTTGACCTTCTTAAGATGTGTGCTGGAGTTCAAGAAGGCGAAGAAGCAAGCATGACCAGAATTCTTGACGGACTACGTAGTGAAATTAGAGACAAAGTGGATATGTACAATTTTGTTGATAAGGAAGAGTTGGTTCACAAAGCCATCAAAGTGGAGAAGCGGTTAAAAGAAAAACGTTCCAAGTTTTCTAGTTGGAGGGACTCTAAATCAACCTCAAGATGGAAGGATTCTATGGCTAAGGATGACACAAAACTACCACATAAAGTCAAGGAGGAATCCAAGCTTAAAACTGATGGTGGTAAGACACATAACTCTGAAATTTCATCTAATGATAGAACCTCTTCTATTACATGTTTTAGGTGTCTTGGTAAGGGGCATATTGCTTCTCAATGTCCCAATAAGAAAGCCATGATTCTCAAAGATAATGGCGATTGCGAAAGTATTCACTCTAGTGAGAGTGATGATGACATGCCCTCTTTGGTGACTGATTCTGAATTGGAGATTGATGAGGCTGAACCTGTTAAGGGAGAAATGTTGGTGGCTAGGAGGGCCCTCAACATGCAACAAAAGGAAGATCATGACCAAGAGCATCGAGAACTTATCTTCCATACTAGATGCTTTATCAAGAACAAGGTATGTAGCATGGTTATTGATAGTGGTAGTGTCACCAATGTTGCTAGTACCTTACTTGAGGATTCATGGGTCTGCACGTTTTTGGGCTGCTCAAAAGAAAGGATTACATGGGCTTGGACTTAATGAGATTAAAATGAAGAAAGAAAAGAAAAAAAGGGGTGTGTGCAGTGGAGGGGGGCGAACAAGAGATGGGAATAAAGACAGGGCACAACAAAATGAATTGAGGGGGGGGGGGAGCCACGCGAGAAAGTAGAAGAATGAAATTAAGGGAGGGGGCTGCGGCAACAAACCCCTTCCCCTTTCTTCTTTATTTTCTCTGGGATTTCACTTATCCCTTTCTAATTTCTCCTCAAATTTCTCCATCCTTCCTTCCATATGAGTGACTAAAATACCCCCTTGCTCTTGGGAATGATTTGAAAATAGCTTGAGCTCATAGTCTTCAAAGGGGAGTTCTCTTTCTCTTCCTTTCTCTTTATATTTATGATATTCCTAGGTTTAGGTTTGTCATGTATATTTTGAGATTGGACGAAGGTGCAAAACTAGCCACCGTAAATTTTCAATTGGACAACTCTGACACCCGTAAATTGAATGGGGCAAAACCGTACATTGTAAATAAAAATGGGACAAATTTAACCCCGCCGTTAAGTAGAGGCAAAAGGACATTAGTTTAAGTGTGGGTCTCACCTTCATTAAATGACGTGGCAATCCATCATTGCATCTGAACCTAATTCCTAAAGGGGTATTTGCACTTTAGTCCCAAAGAGTCATATAATTATTATTAGGTCCCAACTCTCCTTCACCCTCTCCTCCATCCCTCCTCCCCAACTCTCCCTATCTGCACGCCGCCGCTGCCGCTCCTCTGCCGGCCAACACCTGATTATCTATATTTAACATAAATCATATAATTGTTTTGGATTTTTCTTGAAAGCAGATGCAATCGATTGAAATAAGCCATTTGCACCAAGGTTGTTAGGTCCAACGCACACGTTTCCCATCAATTTGATTAATCATATCCTTTGCGGTGGCCTGATTTTGTGAATGTGCATGCGTATATTATGGATCTTTGATGATTCCATCAACCTTCAAATCCAAAATTTACATATAGGAAATCCTCATCAAGTCCGAATATCTGGAGGAGAATGCAAATTTTTCACCATGACAAAATTGTTAAGATTATTTGCGTGCCAAATATTTAAGAATTTTTTTATACATAAAATACATATGTTCGTTCATTTGACATTTCTAAATTGAGTCGGATCATCGAATTTGAGCGGAATAAATTTATATGGATTCATTTCAAATGTTGTGCATAACTACATATAGATAATCAGGTGTTGGCCGCTGGAGGAGCGGCGGCGGCGTGCAGGGAGGGAGAGTTGGGAGGAGGGATGGAGGAGAGGGTGAAGGAGAGTTGAGACCTAATAATAATTATATGACCTTTGGGACTAAAGTGGAAATACCCTTTAGGAATTAGGTTCAGATGCAATGATGGATTGCCACGTCGTTTAATGAAGGTGGGACTCACGCTTAAACTAACGTCCATTTGTCTCTACTTAACGGCAGCGTTAAATTTGTCCCATTTTTATTTACAATGTACGGTTTTACCCCATTCAATTGACTAGTGCCAGAGTTATCCAATTGAAAATTTACGGTGGCTAGTTTTGCACCTTCGCCCTTTGAGATTTGGATTGTTATGTTTACTTGAGTTATTTGTGATTTTGGTTTGTAATGAGAGATTACATGGTTATGTATATGTTCTCTATGTTTTATTTGATATCATTCTACTTTTTCATGGTATGGATAGATAGTTTGATTGAATTAAATTATAATTGAACCTAATGCATTACAAATCACTAATCACACTCTAGGGTAATTAATAATGTCTATTTGAATGGGTTCATGAGGTTAGGCATTAGACTTATCGGTTGGTGAAGTTTGGTACTTTAAGAAACCTAGAGAAAAACTCAAAGGTGCGAAAGGGCTTAACAATTTCTAGTTAGTTGGGGTTCCACTAATTAGGTAATTGGACTCATGGGTTCATGAGGTTTGGTAAATTAGAAAATTAGTGCATTTAACTCCCCAAAAATCCTTAGAAAGCTATGATAGCCATTGAGATTCATTTCCAAGAGCACTTCACTTCCATTGGACTCTTTTACTATAAAAACCAAAACTATTTATTTGTTTTGCACCATTCATTCTCATCTTTAAAAAAATCAACAAAATATATTTTCTTTACCCAATTTCATCTACATTGCATTTAATTTACTAGGATAGTTGAATTAAACAAGGCTCCTTGAGAACGACTTGGATTGCACCCTATTGCTATACCCTTGCATCCGAATCATAAATTTCTTTTGCATTTAACCCAAGGGCGACTTAAGACGATGGTCGATTCAACTTAGTATTTTAATTTGAATATTTTTCCAATGATGCTCACAGGGTAGTAAGATTCAAGCAAGCATCATGGCTAGAGACATGCAAGGCGCAGTAGGTGACACTTTGTTGGAAGAAAAACACTATTTCATTGCCAATTTTCAAGTTACTGAAAATGCAGGGCAATACAAAGCTACTAACCATGCGTTCAAGCTACTCTTTACTCCAAACACCCATGTGATGGAGCAGCAGTATGATATTCCTCAACATCCATACACATTTATGTCTATTGTTGATGTTCTGAAGTCCAGAAAGCGCAATTTTGCTGAATATCTGATTGGTTTAACTCTTATTCATATGTTATTTATTTTAAATTTATGCTGAATATCTGACACATTTATGCTGAAGTCATTGTTAATAATGCAGATGTGATCGCGTTGGTGAAGAATGTTGGGCCGCTGGAGGACTATCATCGGGATGACCCGATGAAGAAGAAACTTAGACTTATTTTGTGTGACACTGAGTAATGGTGTAACATCCTAAAAATTTAATACAGGATCAAGGAGCGTTTTGGGAAATAATAAATGGAGAAAGTGGGAATTTTGGATTTTTTAGGGATTTTTGGTGATTTTTGAGGACATTTTGGAAATTTTGAGTAATAAATGTGCTTATAATTAATTAAGAAATTGAAGAGTTTGAATTATGAGAGAATGGTGAAACCCAAAATATTTTGAAGGTTAAGGAGATTGGAGGCTGGTTTAAGTGGTTTTAAATTAAAAGAGTACACTATGGCAAGTTTGGGCTACAAATCATCAGAGAACCCCTCTTATTTCAGTAAACCAAACGCGCCCCTTCCCCTTTTCTTCCTTAAAACATCGGACTCTCCTCCTTCCTCACCATTTCTTCATTTCTTCCTCCTCCGCCCTCGCGATTTCCGGCGGCCAAAGGCGCGGCGGCGCCGACGACCCCCCTCACAAATTCATCTTCCTTCTCTTCTTCCCTTCATCATTCTTACCAAAACTCATCTTCTATCTCACTCCCTCGCGTTTACTCCCCCTGCCGTTTCTTCGGTTTTCCGGCGTCGGCGGCTTCTTCTCCGACGCCAAGCGGCGGCGAAAGGTGAGTGAAGACATTCCTATGGTTATCCAAGCTTATACTCCTTCCCAACTTTATTCTCCTTCCTTTTGTGCTATTCAGTTCGGCCAGCCACCTTAGTGGCCGATTTCCGGCCACTTTCCGGCGACGGCTAACTCAATTCAAGCTAACAACTCCACGTTCAAGTCTAGGTAAGCTCTTTCTCTTTCAATTTCTCACTTCCCTGCGAGTTTGCAATGAGAGGGTGTTTAGGGTTTGAAAGGGGTTTAAAGATTTGATTCAATAATCATCAAAAATCAAAACTTAGTCTTGGATTTTGAGTTTCCTAAAGCAATTTGAGCATGAATAATGTTTTCAAAGTTGTATGTTGATTTCTCCAAAATTTCTTCTCTTTGGCTGCGTGTGTATGTGCATATATTTAGGATTGTGGGCTGAATTGGTTCTTTCTAGATTGTCTATTTCTTTTGTATGGCATTGTTGCTATTGAGATTTCTTCTTGTTATGGCGAGTGGATTTAGGTTGTAATGAAAATAATTGTTCAGCATGCTTTGGTTTGACATGTCAGTGGTAAGTACTGTTTTGACACAGCTGTAATTGCTTGTAGTAAATTTATTATCTTGCAAGCAATTTATTCTTTGTTAGACTAGCTCTTGTCTAGTAAATGAATGATTTTGTTTGGACTACTTGGAGGTTTCTTGGTTATGATTAGTTTTGTTCACGCACTAAATTTTAGTGTTATGGTTCTACTTGCCATGATGTGAGGATGACTCAATATTAATGTGAATGATGATGGTCTGAAATGAGAATGCTATAACTGAAAGTAAAATGTATTTGAGAAACCATGACAAATATGAAATGGGGACTTGAGTTGTATATTAATGGTGTCACAATTAATGTATATAATGGCTGATTACAAATAGAGTTCTGAATTACTGCATGAATTGAAGATTATTTTGGAACATAGGAAAGGAATTTGCTTTCCTTCTCATTAAGGTGGCCGAGTATAGTATAATATGATGTGGATGGAATGCATGTGATTGCATCAAAATAGGACTTGCATACTTGGAATTTATAAAATATACAATGTTTTGTATGGAGGAATTGAGACATATGTCACTAATAGTTGATTGTTTGTGTTGCTCTATTCTTTATTAAGTGCATGTTTGAGTTTTGTGGGTTGCTTATACGTGTGAGATTATATATGATTAGAGGCTGCATGTTGGTTTGCAAAGTTTTTGTTTGAACTGGATTTATGAGTAAAGATTGAGAAACATTTTAATGATGATTAAAGAATATAAAGCTGATTTTGAAGTATAGCAAAATAAAAACAAACTTTTGATGTCTACACATGTAAATCAAGGTGAAATGATAATCATTCCTTAAATGGCCCATTATTATATTCTATTCTTAAAGGTATGGAGCTGTTTTTACGGTAGTAATTTATGGTCTGGAAGTTCAATTAAAATTTTAGAGTTGTGCAAGTTGGCACATTCAAATTGTGCTTGGAATGTGGTGTGTTTGCATAATGTGTGCTATAATTGCAAGATCTGGTTTGGAATTTTGCTAGGTGTAATAAAATCAGAAAGTTTGGGTATGTTGGTTGACCATATTACTTTGATTTTTAGAGAACTTGAACAGAATTGGTTGATGAGGCAAGTTGATATCCATGTTAAGTTTGTATATGAAAGGTGTAAGGGATTCTTTTGATTTCCGAATCAGATTTGCCAACATTGTTGTATGGCTTTATTGGTTTTATTGTATATTAAAGTTGATTGAGATATAACTTATCAGCATGAGAGCCTTCACCAAGTTGTGTAGTTTTGTATCGTCCTTGTTCTCCTCTTTGACATATGTTGATGACTGGATTATGTGTGAATCGGAAGAGTATGTTGATGCTTGGATTAAATTTAAGGGGCTGTCCTAAGGCATTTTAATTGCCATATAAATTCTATTTTAATGGAATTGAAGAAGAAAACTAGGAACAACAAAAGTATAAAAGGAAGGGTAGTATATTAGGACCGAGAGAGACGTGTTATTCATTATACAAGTATAAACATGGTTGTTTACCTTTATTATTACTTTTATGTAATAATAGGTGAATCTACTATGGAAGAGTAAGGAAGTGCAACAAAATGCTCAGGGCGACAGGTAATTACACTTAACCTTGCTATAACAATGAGGGTGACGTTAGCTGAGATTTTCTTAAAATCCTTTCTCACCCTCTGTATATATATTATTTTTGAAAAGTTATTTTCATACAAAACAGGCTATCGGGTGCCTTTCAAATGCGATTATTTTTGTATAAAAGGAATTTGAAACATTATATATAGTATCCTGGCTGGTGTTGGTTCTGGTTATGATGTGAGAGGTTTAGATAGTATTCAGTTAGGGATGTTGATAGCAAGGTTGAGGAAAGAAGTTGCATAGTTGAAATTTAAATATTGAAGGGAATGGTAAGAGCGCATGTTATTGTTGTTGAAATTGAGATACTAAATGTGATTGAGATTGATGGATATTGTGAGCGTTGCATGACACTGATATATATATATGTACCATCGCGCGATGATAATTGTCGATTGGCCGATCGACAGTTATTTGTACGGATCCTTTTCGGATTGATTGGATCGGGGATCATAGGTCAACTTATTGAGAGAAGTGACCTACGGTTGTTAAGGCATTTTAAAGCCCAACCGCCCCTACGGTTGTTAAGGCATTTGAGAGCCCAACCGTTCCCATTCTGCAATGGAAAACAGAATTGGGGTTCCCTCTCTGGGGGTTGCCAGAGAGGGAAATTTGCCCCCTCATTATAGAGAGGGGCACAGTGTCAAATCATATAGTGAAGATTAGATGCTTGAATGCACCGTGATGGCACAATGCATCTATAGGTGAGTGTGAGAGTTGTTGTGGTAGCATTATTTGATTGGAGTATGGAGATGATGCATTTGATTTGGTTTGGATGTGACTGAGGGACTTGGGTGAGCATGGGAAGAATCCTTTATATATATATATATATATATATATATATATATATATATATATATATATATATATATATATATTACATTACTGGTTTTTATATCTGTGGTACCCTTTAGATGCCCTCGCTACCGCACATCTCACTGTTATAGTGAGTTAAGCGGTGATTACTGGGACAAATTGTCTCATCCCACGATTACTGACATTTTTGTAGATATTCATGCACAGGCGCAAGCATCAGGAGGAAAGGGAATTAGGTAGTGGAGGTTGTGTAGTTTAGTTGGAATTGTATATTGCCAATTTATAGGTCTGCATTCGCTTCCGCATGTAGATATATTTAGGTATTGATAAATAATATTTGGTTTTGTTTATTAACCATGTTAGGCAAATCTTTTCTAACATGGTTAGTTTTTAATTATCTATGATATTAATCATATTTTATTAGTTTGCTTCTTTATCTAACCATGTTAGGTAAACCTTTTCTAACATGATTAGCTATTATTTATCCATGATAGTGTTCAGGTTGTATTAGGAAATCCTTTTCTATCATGGATGGTATTTAATCATTAGAAAATTCTTTTCTAACTATGATAGGACGTTGTCATTATGGAAAATCCTTTTTCTATCATAGTTAGTAAAGAGATAATTGAATTAAAGGGGATATCCTAGGTTAATTAGGGAATTAGTAACAGAATGTTACAACTTGGTTATCGGTATTTGGTATACGATAACCCTGGACTGTGCTGCATTGCATATAGATTGTCAATATACTTATTTTATATTCCCTTCCTTCTGTGCATGAATATCTGCCCTTTTGAGAGGAATATCACTCATCCCGTGGTGGGGAGAGAGTGATAAGAGCAATTGAATAGGTATTGTGGAGAGATTGAGATGAATATGGTAAGAATAACTATATAAATAAAGTAATTCATAAGTGTTTAGGAAGAATGACGAAATAAGGATGCTTCTCTGGGGTTTTGATTATAATTATGAGTCGACCATAATTATAGTCAAGGCATTATGAGATACCTTATTGGGTTAAGGGATTAATGAAATTGGAAATAATAATTGATAATGAATACGATGTGAAATATGAAATTGTTGACCTTGTTTCTTACTTTCAATTTGTGTTTATTTGATTTGTTAAAATGATTGATTAGTTGAGAAATTGACTTGTTTGTTAATTGTTTTAATCTAAATTCTATTGAAATTGCTATTTTGATTATTTTTTTTATTTTATTAGTAATGGTTAAAGATCACCACCATTGGTAGTAAAAGGTTGTTGTCCATTTATATTGAGCGGCTGGAGGCTTCCTCACTATATTTAGTGACTGGAAGCAGCCCCCTTAATAATAGATGTTGGTAGCCCGTACTACTTCATGAGTGGATGTTTCTCTACATTACTAAACGGCAGAACGGTAAGTTGTTTGTTTGAAAGTGATTATTGATTGAATTTTATGTGTTAATTATATGATTGAATATTTTTGCAAGTAAATCAAATGTAATTGAAAGAATTTGCTTTTTAATACTAAGTGGATGTAAATTTGTAGGTGATAATTGTTGATGAAATTTGTAAATTGTAGTTATAGATGTGAATTGATTTCAGTTTGAGTGGATTTTTATTGGTTGATCACAAAGATATCAATGTGTGTTTAGGTAAAAGTTGTTAAAATTTATTTTATTCATGTTTGTTTTGATAATGATATTGATATTGTGATATTTTATGGAACTGTGGTTTGATTTTGTGTTAAATGGAATTGTTTTCCTTGAGTGGATGATTGTTTCACATAGATTCCTAACGAGTTAACTTGTGTGTATATGGTATACATGAACTTTGTTGAGTTGAGAGACCATAAAATCTCAAGTTTGTTGTCTAAGGAGTTCAACTTCCTTGATTAATTTGATTTTCAGAATATAATGAAAGAAAAATGAAAAAAAAAACTGTGTATGTGCCTGTACGATATTCATAGGGTTATTCTCAACTTGTCTTTTGGTTAGCATTGGTTTCAATGGTTCTTCGTACTCGTGTCTTGATTTTAGTTAAAGGAATGTTAAGTAAAGTCAAAATATTGTTGAAAATCATTGTTGTTGGATATTCTGCATGGTAAGCTAATGTGAAAAGTTTAAGGATCATACATTAGTTTCTTCTTTTCTGTGTACAGATTTGGGGCCTGACGAGGATTTTCTCTTTTATTGAGTAGTTCTTGATTTCTCCCCTTCTCAATCAGAATTGCGTTAGTTATTAAAATAAGGGAATTTACAATGCATGTGTGACTGCAAATCAATGAGAGATGAAATGGAATTGTTGGGCACCTTTATTGAATCCCTGCAGTGCGCGGATTGCAATAGCTAAGCTGATTTTTCAAAAGAGTCTGTAGCTTTACTGTTTTTAGCTGTGGATGTGAAAACGTTTAATTATACATCAAGTTGGCTGGAAATGAATACAAGAAGTGGAGTTTTTCTGTTTCATGCAGTAGAATTGGTCTTGCTATTTTTGGTGTATCGTGATTCTTGACAGATTTATTAATTAATCTCCTAGTGTAGCAGAATTTATTGTGGTTTTGGAGTCGAATTTTAGTATACTATTAGTTTTCCTTGTGTGGATTGAAATAGGGGTATTTGAGAGGAGCATTGATTTAAAGGATTAGCACACTTTATTATGGAAATAAACTGATGAGTAACCGAAAATTTTGGCTAGAAGAATGAAATTTAGGAATTTATGCTTTGAGTTGAAGTCAGGGTTAATACTTGATTGTACACTGCAGGTTAATGACTTAGAGTTTATTAGGTTATTGGAATGGGATGATGGCTGAAAGTAATGGTAATAGACCTTTGGTTCGGTAAATTAATTGCATGAGGATGATTGGTATTGAGAAGACTAGGATATAACCTTGTGAATTGCTGGTGGTTTAGTTATGATAAGGATTGGAAAGGTGATTTTGGATGAAGATAAGGGAAGAGGAAGTAAAAAGATGTAGAATATTAGTGATTAATTGGATATGGATTGAGGAATTTTGAGAAATCAAAGGAAGTTTCGATTTGAAGTGGCAAGGTGGTTTAAGGTTTGTTACCTATCCTAGGTTATAATTACGACCTCAGTATGTAGGACAATCAAATTTATTGGAGTTCGATTGAAATTTTGTTCTAAATGTTAAATGACATACTCTAGGAACAACTGTGATTGGAAGTGGGATCTAAATAGTTGAAGGATGATGGACTAAAGTCGAGGAAAACCAATAATTTGATTAAATATGGGAAAGATAGTTGGATGTGTGTTGCTATTTAAGAAGTTGGACTGTCATATAGGTGATTTAAAGCTTTGGTGGCTAGTAAATGAAGGTTAGTTAGGTGAGGTAGAATGAGAATTTGTGAAGTACCGATAGATTGACTAAGGATGAATGGTGAAATGATTAGAGTTGATATGGAGAATATAAAGTTGAATTGCATATTTTTTTTTGTTAGGTGATATGTTTAGTAAATTTTGGGGACAAAATTTCTAAAAGGTGGGGAGAATTGTAACATCCTAAAAATTTAATACAGGATCAAGGAGTGTTTTGGGAAATAATAAATGGAGAAAGTGGGAATTTTGGAATTTTTAGGGATTTTTGGTGATTTTTGAGGACATTTTAGAAATTTTGAGTAATAAATATGCTTATAATTAATTAAGAAATTGAAGAGTTTGAATTATGAGGGAATGGTAAAACCCAAAATATTTTGAAGGTTAAGGAGATTGGAGGCTGGTTAAGTGGTTTTAAATTAAAAGAGTACACTATGGCAAGTTTGGGCTACAAATCATCAGAGAACCCTCCTTATTTCAGTAAACTAAACTCGCCCCTCCCCCTTTTCTTCCTTAAAACATCGGACTCTCCTCCTTCCTCACCATTTCTTCATTTCTTCCTCCTCCGCCCTCGCGATTTACGGCAGCCAAAGGCGCGGCGAAGCCGACGACCCCCCTCACAAATTCATCTTCCTTCTCTTCTTCCCTTCATCATTCTTACCAAAACTCATCTTCTATCTCACTCCCTCGCGTTTACTCCCCCTGCCGTTTCTTCGGTTTTCCGGCGTCGGCGGCTTCTTCTCCGACGGCAAGCGGCGGCGAAAGGTGAGTGAAGACATTCCTATGGTTATCCAAGCTTATACTCCTTCCCAACTTTATTTCTCCTTCCTTTTGTGCTATTCAGTTCGGCCAGCCACCTTAGTGGCCGATTTCCGGCCACTTTCCGGCGACGGCTAACTCAATTCATGCTAACAACTCCACGTTCAAGTTTAGGTAAGCTCTTTCTCTTTCAATTTCTCACTTCCCTGCGAGTTTGCAATGAGAGGGTGTTTAGGGTTTGAAAGGGGTTTAAAGATTTGATTCAATAATCATCAAAAATCAAAACTTAGTCTTGGATTTTGAGTTTCCTAAAGCAATTTGAGTATGAATAATGTTTTCAAAGTTGAATGTTGATTTCTCCAAAATTTCTTCTCTTTGGCTGCGTGTGTATGTGCATATATTTAGGACTGAGGGCTGAATTGGTTTTTTCTAGATTGTCTATTTCTTTTGTAAGGAATTGTTGCTATTGAGATTTCTTCTTGTTATGGCGAGTGGATTTAGGTTGTAATGAAAATAGGGTAATGGACCAAATCTGGCCCCTAAGTAACCACCAAGGAGCGCTGAGCACCCTGAACTAACAACAGGCCCGTATCTGTACTCCAAGTAACTAAGGTGTTTAAAAATTACCCCGGTTGGACGGTCAACAACGTTTGACCGTTACTATGCCTATGTGGCTGCCACGCGAGCACCTGCTTTGCCACCTCTGCTTGCCACGTGTGTATTTTAAATGGACCTAATCTGCCCTCCAAGTAACCACCCAGGAGCACTGAGCACCCTGAACTAACAACAGGCCCATATCTGCACTCAAAGTAACCAATGTGTTTAAAAACTACCCCGGGTGGATGATCAATGACGTTTGACCGTTACTATGCCTATGCGGCCGCCACGTGAAGGCTTGTTTTGCCACCCGACGCCTTGTCATCGCCACGTAAGATATGTTCATGTGGGTCCCACCTATAATAATAAACAATTTCTCTCTCCCTCTTCATCACCATCACCATCACCACAGCCCCCTCAACACCCACCACCCCTACATGAAGAGGGAGAGAGAAATTGTTTATTATTATAGGTGGGACCCACATGAACATATCTTACGTGGCGATGACAAGGCGCCGGGTGGCAAAACAGGCCTTCAAGTGGCGGTCGCATAGGCATAGTAACGGTCAAACGTCATTAACCGTCCACCCGGGGTAGTTTTTAAACACATTGGTTACTTTGAGTGTAGATATGGGCCTGTTGTTAGTTCAGGGTGCTCAGTGCTCCTGGGTGGTTACTTGGAGGACAGATTAGGTCCATTTTAAATACACACGTGGCAAGCAGAGGTGGCAAAGCAGGTGCTCGCGTGGCAGCCACATAGGCATAGTAACGGTCAAACGTTGTTGACCGTCCAACCGGGGTAGTTTTTAAACACCTTGGTTACTTGGAGTACAGATACGGGCCTGTTGTTAGTTCAGGGTGCTCAGCGCTCCTTGGTGGTTACTTGGAGGCCAGATTTGGTCCATTACCCATGAAAATAATTGTTCAGCATGCTTTGGTTTGACATGTCAGTGGTAAGTACTGTTTTGACACAGCTGTAATTGCTTGTAGTAAATTTATTATCTTGCAAGCAATTTATTCTTTGTTAGACTAGCTCTTGTCTAGTAAATGAATGATTTTGTTTGGACTAATTGGAGGTTTCTTGGTTATGATTAGTTTTGTTCACGCACTAAATTTTAGTGTTATGGTTCTACTTGCCATGATGGAGGATGACTCAATATTAATGTGAATGATGATGGTCTGAAATGAGAATGCTATAACTGAAAGTAAAATGTATTTGAGAAACCATGACAAATATGAAATGGGGACTTGAGTTGTATGTTACTGGTGTCACAATTAATGTATATAATGGCTGATTACAAATAGAGTTCTCAATTACTGCATGAATTGAAGATTATTTTGGAACATAGGAAAGGAATTTGCTTTCCTTCTCATTAAGGTGGCCGAGTATAGTATAATATGATGTGGATGGAATGCATGTGATTGCATCTAAATAGGACTTGCATACTTGGAATTTATAAAATATACAATGTTTTGTATGGAGGAATTGAGACATATGTCACTAATAGTTGATTGTTTGTGTTGCTCTATTCTTTATTAAGTGCATGTTTGAGTTTTGTGGGTTGCTTATACGTGTGAGATTATATATGATTAGAGGCTGCATGTTGGTTTGCAAAGTTTTTGTTTGAACTGGATTTATGAGTAAAGATTGAGAAACATTTTAATGATGATTAAAGAATATAAAGCTGATTTTGAAGTATAGCAAAATAAAAACAAACTTTTGATGTCTACACATGTAAATCAAGGTGAAATGATAATCATTCCTTAAATGGCCCATTATTATATTCTATTCTTAAAGGTGTGGAGCTGTTTTTACGGTAGTAATTTATGGTCTGGAAGTTCAATTAAAATTTTAGAGTTGTGCAAGTTGGCACATTCAAATTGTGCTTGTAATGTGGTGTGTTTGCATAATGTGTGCTATAATTGCAAGATCTGGTTTGGAATTTTGCTAGGTGTAATAAAATCAGAAAGTTTGGGTATGTTGGTTGACCATATTACTTTGATTTTTAGAGAACTTGAACAGAATTTGTTGATGAGGCAAGTTGATATCCATCTTAAGTTTGTATATGAAAGGTGTAAGGGATTCTTTTGATTTCCGAATCAGATTTGCCAACATTGTTGTATGGCTTTATTAGTTTTATTGTATATTAAAGTTGATTGAGATATAACTTATCAGCATGAGAGCCTTCACCAAGTTGTGTAGTTTTGTATCGTCCTTGTTCTCCTCTTTGACATATGTTGATGACTGGATTATGTGTGAATCGGAAGAGTATGTTGATGCTTGGATTAAATTTAAGGGGCTGTCCTAAGGCATTTTAATTGCCATATAAATTCTATTTTAATGGAATTGAAGAAGAAAACTAGGAACAACAAAAGTATAAAAGGAAGGGTAGTATATTAGGACCGAGAGAGACGTGTTATTCATTATACAAGTATAAACATGGTTGTTTACCTTTATTATTACTTGGGTAATGGACCTAATCTGCCCCCCAAGTAACCACCAAGGAGCGCTGAGCACCCTGAACTAACAACAGGCCCATATCTGGACTCCAAGTAACCAAGGTGTTTAAAAACTACCCAGGTTGGACGGTCAACAACGTTTGACCGTTACTATGCCTATGTGGCTGCCACGCGAGCACTTGATTTGCCACCTCTGCTTGCCACGTGTGTATTTTAAATGGACCTAATCTGCCCTCCAAGTAACCACCCAAGAGCACTGAGCACCCTGAACTAACAACAAGCCCGTATCTGGACTCAAAGTAACCAATGTGTTTAAAAACTACCCTAGGTGGACGGTCAATGACGTTTGACCGTTACTATACCTATGTGGGCGCCACGTGAAGGCCTTGTTTGTCACCTGGCGCCTTGTCATCGCCACGTAAGATATGTTCATGTGGGTCCCACCTATAATAATAAACAATTTCTCTCTCCCTCTTCATCACCATCACCACAGCCCCGCCCAACACCCATCACCTCTACCCACGCCACTAGGGGTGCACAAATGACGGACATGACCGAGCCACCTATATGCCCTGGTCTGTCCTAAATAATTGTCGGGCCATAATTTTTGACCCGAGACCCGGTCATGTCCTGTTTGGCCCGACACCGAGATCGGGCCGGACATGACCACCGGGCCACATGACGGACCATATTGGTCCCAATTTTTTTTTATAATTAAATAAAAAAATTACACTTTTCAACCATTAAATAAATTGATATATTATGTAGGAAAAATATAAAATTGTAATTAACTATTTTTAAATTAAATAAGTAATTAATTAATTATGAAATAGTTTGATAATTGTGTTAATTAATCAAAATATTTTTACTAACAATAATAAAATTATCGGGCTGGGCCGTCTTGTTGGTCATGGAGCATATGTCCTGGTCCTGTCCTACCCGATAGCCGGGTCAGTCACGTCCTAATCGGGCTGGTCTCGGACCACTTCGTGACGGACCATTTTTGACATAGGACCGGATCGGGTCATGACGGGCCAATCGGGCCCCGGACTTTTGTGCAGCCCTACACGCCACCCCCTCACCTCCCCAGCCCCCCACTGCCTCACCTCCACAGCCCCCTACCCACGCCACCTCTGCTTGCCACGTTTGAGGGGGTGGTGTGGGTGGGGGTGGTGGGTGTTGGGGGGCTGTGGTGATGGTGTTGAAGAGGTAGAGAGAAATTGTTTATTATAGGTGGGACCCACATGAACATATCTTACGTGACGATGACAAGGCGCCGGGTGACAAACAAGGTCTTCACGTGGTGGCCACATAGGCATAGTAATGGTCAAACGTCATTGACCGTCCACCCGGGGTAGTTTTTAAACACATTGGTTACTTTGAGTGCAGATAGGGGCCTGTTGTTAGTTTAGGGTGCTCAGTGCTCCTGAGTGGTTACTTGGAGGGCAGATTAGGTCCATTTAAAATACACACGTGGCAAGCAGATGTGGCAAAGCAGGTGCTCGCGTGGCAGCCACATAGGCATAGTAACGGTCAAACGTTGTTGACCGTCCAACCGGGGTAGTTTTTAAACACCTTGGTTACTTGGAGACCAGATATGGGCCTGTTGTTAGTTCAGGGTGCTCAGCGCTCCTTGGTGGTTACTTGGGGGGCAGATTAGGTCCATTACCCTTATTACTTTTATCTAATAATAGGTGAATCTACTATGGAAGAGTAAGGAAGTGCAACAAAATGCTCAGGGCGACAGGTAATCACACTTAACCTTACTATAACAATGAGGATGAGGTTAGCTGGGATTTTCTTAAAATCCTTTCTCACCCTCTGTATATATATTATTTTTGAAAAGTTATTTTCATACAAAACAGGCTATCGGGTGCCTTTCAAACGCGATTATTTTTGTATAAAAGGAATTTGAAACATTATATATAGTATCCTGGCTGGTGTTGGTTCTGGTTATGATGTGAGATGTTTAGATAGTATTCAGTTAGGGATGTTGATAGCAAGGTTGAGGAAAGAAGTTGCATAGTTGAAATTTAGATATTGAAGGGAATGGTAAGAGCACATGTTATTGTTGTTGAAATTGAGATACTAAATGTGATTGAGATTGATGGATATTGTGAGCGTTGCATGACACTGATATATATATATGTACCATCGCACGATGATAACTGTCGATTGGCCGATCGACAGTTATTTGTACGGATCCTTTTCGGATTGATTGGATCGGGGATCATAGGTTAACTTATTGACAGAAGTGACCTACGGTTGTTAAGGCATTTTAGAGCCCAACCGTTCCCATTCTGCAATGGAAAACAGAATTGGGGTTCCCTCTCTGGGGGTTGCCAGAGAGGGAAATTTGCCCCCTCATTATAGAGAGGGGCACAGTGTCAAATCATATAGTGAAGATTAGATGCTTGAATGCACCGTGATGGCACAATGCATCTATAGGTGAGTGTGAGAGTTGTTGTGGTAGCATTATTTGATTGGAGTATGGAGATGATGGATTTGATTTGGTTTGGATGTGACTGAGGGACTTGGGTGAGCATGGGAAGAATCCTTTATATATATATATATATATATATATATATATATATATATATATATATATATATATATATATATATATATATATATATATATATATTACATTACTGGTTTTTATATCTGTGGTACCCTTTAGACGCCCTCGCTACCGCACATCTCACTGCTATAGAGAGTTAAGCGGTGATTACTGGGACAAATTGTCTCATCCCACGATTACTGACATTTTTGCAAGTATTCATGCACAGGCGCAAGCATCAGGAGGAAAGGGAATTAGGTAGTGGAGGTTGTGTAGTTTAGTTGGAATTGTATATTGCCAATTTATAGGTCGGCATTCGCTTCCGCATGTAGATATATTTAGGTATTGATAAATAATATTTGGTTTGGTTTATTAACCATGTTAGGCAAATCTTTTCTAACATGGTTAGTTTTTAATTATCTATGATATTAATCATATTTTATTAGTTTGCTTCTTTATCTAACAATGTTAGGTAAACCTTTTCTAACATGGTTAGCTATTATTTATCCATGATAGTGTTCATGTTGTATTAGGAAATCCTTTTCTATCATGGATGGTATTTAATCATTAGTAAATTCTTTTCTAACTATGATAGGACGTTGTCATTATGGAAAATCCTTTTTCTATCATAGTTAGTAAAGAGATAATTGAATTAAAGGGGATATCCTAGGTTAATTAGGGGATTAGTAATAGAATGTTACAAATGGCTCAATCTGAATTGAAGTCCATATTTTGTTAAGTTATAATAATTATAATAATGTTAATAATAACAATAGTAATGTTAATAATTGGAAAAACAACAATGAATGTTTTAAGTATGTTTATTTAATTTTAGTTAACACCGTTGTTTAATCGTTATTTCTGTGGAAATGAACTAGAGTTAGTGTAATTTGATGAATGTTCTGGTCTTGTATACTATGAGCAACTCAAAATTATGGACTCTCCTTTTGTGATATTGGTGAATCTTGCAAGGATTGTTTTCGACGAAGAAGGTAGTTACTTTTCTTTTCGTCTGAATAGCCTTGGTATTATATTTTCCGTGTGTTGCTTCTATCCCTTTCCATAACTGTGTTTTGTTATCAGGTGATTAAACCTAATGTCGCCCTTAGATTTATCAAATATTACAATACTCTTATTCACTAATGTGTATAGTGAAGAGTAAGGGTCTTTCTCTTAATTTGATTGTTTCTTGCTAAACCTAGGTTTAATTGCCACACAAATTACAAGAGAAGGTTGAGGATGAATGTTCTTTTACAAACTACAAATTTTAACCTAAGAATTTAGAAATGGCCGAATGGAAATGTGGTAGGAACTTCAAGATTTAATGTCTCCTCCTTCAAGATTTCACTTGCACATTGTTTATTAACCTAGCCAAGATTGCTTGTTGGTAGTTAATTAGTTTAACTAAATGAAAACCTCATTTAATTAGACTAACTTACTCTAAAACAACCTCTCCTACACAATCCATTGATGAAGATGGCCTAGAAATCCTAAAACCATGTAAGTCATTCACAAGCTAATCAAACACATACACAATCTCATATATATGAATGAAAAGCAAGCTACAAAGTATATCAACAATGTCTCAACCACATAGGAAAGGCTAACCAAATCATAGCTCATAGTTTGAAGTAGAAATGTGAAATCTCAACACTTCTAACCTAATGCTTCCTAAAACCTAGGTCACAAAAGGCAAGCATATACATTAGAGCTAAGATTCAAGAAATACAAACAAAGTCTTGGCCAAATTGTTGATGAATCTCACGTGCAAAGCTTCCTCTTGAAGGAGAAGAGGAAATTCCTAGCAAATCATGCTTTGAACTTGCATCTTGAAGAGGTATGTGGTGGAGGAAGCCATGGATTTCGAGTTTTGGAGGTGAAAATCGTGAGGAAATGAGTGGTTAGGGTCGGCCAAGAAGTGAAGTGTGTGGTGTAACATCCCAATTTTCAAATTAAGGATAATAAAGAATTAATCAATATGTTAGGATATTTTTAGCAAGTCAAAAATCATTGTAAATAAATAAAAGGAAGAAAATATATTTTTGAGAAAATAATATTCTTATTTTCTTTAGAAATCAAAGGAAAATAGTCAGAGATTGATTTTAAATTAAAACCTTGATGAAGAATACTCTAGGATATAGATAATTCTATAGTGGGAGAAAATATGTAAGGTTGTATATAGAATAACTTTATAATTTGTTGAGTAGGAATGGAAAATAGAAAAAATAAATAAATAAAGATTGGAGGGTAATTTTGTAATTTACACCTTACAACCCTAACTTATCTTCCTCCTTCCTTCTTTCCTTACCAAACACAGCCCTCCCTCACAAACACTCCCAAAATCCGACGCCCCTCCTCCCCCAAGAAGCTCCCATTCTCTTTCTCATTCTTTCCTCTCCTTCCATCCATTGTTCTTATTCTCTCCAGTCCCTAGATCGTGTGGGGTGTTCCTTCTCCCTGTTCTTGGTTAGTTTGTGTTGTTCCAGCCCCTCACCGTCGGTTTTCTTTATTTTCCGGCAAGTCCTTCGTTTTCCGGCGGCCGAAGATGGTGAGAGAGGTAGGTTGTTGTATATCTTTTGTTCTTCAAGTCCTTGCTTCCCCCTAAGGCTGATCTCTCACTTCATTTCTCCTTGGGCAGTTTAGTGTTCATCCAACTCCTCCAGTGGCCATTTACTGGCGGGGTTGGCGGCGGCCGGCGGCGGCCGGCGGCGGGGTTGCCTCTCCTTTTCATTTTTGGAACCCGTAAGCATTTTCCATAGTCTTCTTACCTTAGTTACTGCGATTTGAGCCGTTTGAGAGTTAGGGTTTAGGATTGGGGTTCAATAATTAATTAAAATGATGCCTAAGCTTCAACTTTTATTCTTATGTTTTTAGGAATATCTGAACATGTATTTTAGTTTTGGATGGCATAGCCCTAAAGCCCATAACTTTGGCTATTTTAATTCAATGTGCTGTAGGTAAATGTTAGGCTTTGATTTTGAATTTAAGAAAACATTTTGAGCAATGATTTGTTGTTTGGTTGATTTTCTTCAAACCCACATTCTGTTCACTGTTCATCCGAAAATATAAGATGTGATTTCTGAATACAACCACCTCAAAGATTGTTTATACTTAAAGAGGATCAAGAATAAGTTATTATGTTGTAATGCATGTTGTTTTTGGTTAGTTTTCAAGATTTTGGGAGTTCTGATTTTCCTTGTTTCTCTATTATCATTGGGTGTGATTCTAATTGATTCTTGAAATTCTGATTATATATTAGATGTTGGAATTTAATGACTTGCTAAGTATTAACGAAAAATATGATCCTGTTTGGAAACTTTATCATATGAATCTTAATTGATGAGGTGCATGTATGATTGTTGAAGTTGCCCTGAATGCAGTGATTGTGTGGTTCCTGTTTTTATTTTGCTGCATCAATAACTGGTATTTGTTACTTTAGTTGGCTGTGATTAGATGCAGTAAAATGCCGCCATTAGTTGATGCATAGTGCCTTGACTCTTGTCTTGAAATTCTGATTGTATATTGGACATTTTTTTTCTCTTGTGTGTGCTTTATACATTGCTGGAAATCTGGATCAATAATTACAAATTTCCTATCTTTCCTTGTTACCTTGGCTGAATTGAGTGTAAAGAATCATGTGTGAAATGTATATGAATCATTACCTAGAAAGATTGATTGTTGAAATAATAAATTAACAATGATTAGATGTAAGAGGCATGAATGATTGTAAATATTAAATTGAACCCTTTGTGATTATAAATCCTGATTTGGTGGGTTATGTATATGAAACATTTTGCTAAACTCTATAATGGTTGCTTAGTTGCCTATAGCTGAATAATGGTGGCTTAGTCCAATTCCAACTACTAATAGTTGGACTAGTATGAAATGGATTTGAAAGTGTATGTGAGATATTCTTTCCCTTGTTTAGGCTGTTGCTGAAACTTTAAAGGGCTTATGAATGATCCAAAATAATAGTAGAATGGGTGTGTGTGTGTGCATGATTGGGTTGAAATAGGAATTGTTGGATGGGTTCAAATGTGTGTGCACGTTGATGACAAGCTTAAAGAATGAGTTGTTATGATATGATTAATGCATGATATGCGTATGAGAAGTGCAATTGATGGGAAATCTTTGAGTTCTTTGTTATTGATCGTGTTGTTTTGTGAATGAGCATTTAATTATGATTTGGCTTCATTGTTGTAAATATTGGATTATTGTGTGTGTATTTTGTAGTGGTATGAAGCTCTCAATAACTTGTGAATGTGTATGTAGCAAACTTAAAATGTAAAATTATTAGAGAATTTGAATGGAAATGGGAAAATGGGTAGTAACATAAGAATCAGAGAGAGACGTTAAACATTATGAAGTAGGAATTGATACTAATTCATCATTTGGTACTACATTATCATAGGATTGATTGTGATGTGGCATCAAGAAAGAAAAGGGTGAGAAATCGCGTAAATTGCTGGGCGACAGGTAATCACACTTAACCTTACTATAACATTGAGGGTGATGTTAGTTGGGATTTTTAAAATCCTTTCTCACCTTCTATATATATATATATATATATATATATATATATATATATATTATCTTTGAACATGTATTTTTATACAAAATAGGCTATCAGGTGCCTTTTAAACACGATTATTTTCGTATAAAGAATTTGACTTACTATATGTAGTACCCTGGCTGGTGGTATTGTTGAATTGTGTATGTGAGTGTATAGATATTGGGATCTTAATACTTTGACAGAGATATTAGAGGTATCATGGATTGGAGTATCATAGGTTATGAGGATATGAATGAGATGTTGAATTGGAAATTTTGGAGAGAATTATTAGGGAAAACATGGAATGTTGTGGATGATGGATTGAAAGGTGATGTGAGAGTGTATGATGTTGTTGATTATTGTGGATGGGATAATGATAGGGATATGGTGAGGTTTGCATGACACTGATATATTTATGTACCATCGGGCGATGATAACTGTCGATTGGCCAATCGATAGTTATTTGTACTGATGATCCTTTTCGGATTGATTAGACCGGAGATCATAGGTCGACTTATTGAGAGAAAGTGACCTACGGTTGTTTGGCATTGAAGAATCCAACCGTTCCCGTTCTGTAATGGAATCAGAATTGGGGTTCCCTCTCTGGAGATTGCCAGAGAGGGAAATTGTCCCCTCATTATGGAGAAGGACACAGTGTCAAATTCATATAGTGAAGATTAGATGCTGGGATGCCCCCTTGATGGCACAATGCATCTATAGGTGAGTGTGAGAGTTATAGTGAAAGTACTCAGATTGGAGATGGAGACATGAGGTTTTGTTGGAATGAGATCGATTGAGGGATTTTGAGTGGGATATGGTAATAGAGATGATGATGTTGACTTTGATTTGGATGTGAATGAAGGGCTTGAGTGGTGAATGAAAGAAGATTTGGTTATATATATATTACTGGTTTTTAAAATGTGGTACCCTTTAGACGCCCTCGCTACCGCACATCTCACTGTTATAGTGAGTTAAGCGGTGATTACTGGGACAAATTGTCTCATTCCACGATTACTCACATTTTTGCAGGTATTCATGCACAGGCGCGAGCATCAGGAAAGGGAATTAGGTAGTAGAAGTTATAGTTTATTTGGAATTGTATATTGCCAAGTTGTATAGGCCTGCATTCGTTTCCGCATGCATATATATTTATATATTGTTTAACATCAATTAGTTTCGTTTATTAACCATGTTAGACAAATCCTTTCTAACATGGTTAGCAATGAATTATCCATGATAGTATTCATATTGTATCAGGAAAATCCTTTTCTATCATGGATAATGCTTTATTCACTAGAATGTTCTTTTTCTAACTATGATAGGTATGTTGATATTATGGAAAATCCTTTCCTATCATAGTTAGTAAATAGATAAAGTATTTAAAATGGATATCATTAGTTAATTAGGGATTAAGTAACAGAAGGTTACATGTGGAAAGAAGAGAGAAAATGGAGAGGAAGAAGATGAAGATGGGATGGAAAGTGAAGGAATGAGAGATGAACATGAGTTTAGGGTTTTTATATGGTGGTTCACTTTGGGATTAACTCCCAAATGAAATGCTAATTCACCCTAAATGACATGTAAATTGTGATTTAGAGAGGGTTTGGCCGAAATGCACATGAAAGAAAGGAGAGGAAAGTGAAATGAGAGTGTAAGGTAAATGTGAGTGGTAAATGAGTGGGATGAGGGGTAAAATTGGAAGGTAAAAAGTGTATTTGGTTGGTAAATGAGTGTAGATGCTTCATCCACTTGCCTCTTCACTTTAAGCTCTTCTTTGCCTTTCCAAGAATGCCCTTCATGTGCCATTTGAGTTTGAAATTCAAAATTTGGCTCCACATTACCCCTTTTAGTAACATGTAATTCCCTTGTTTTTGACAAAAGGGGTAACTTTTGTCTTGTAGCCTTTGCCTTTGATCCAATGCTTTTCCTTGCTCTCCAAGCTCCTCATGGGGTATGTGGGGCCCACTTGGGACCCCCCTATACATAAAAATGAGACAAACAGTTAAAATGACCAAAATACCCCTAGTTACTTAAAGTGCAAGTAATTAAGCAATATTTTCCAATTTATTCCAACTAAGTATGCGCATGATATATACATTAATAATGAATAAAAATACCAATTAATTCCTTTAAATCAAGCACAAATGCACAAACTTAGCTAGGTAAATATAGGTCTAATCAAATCCCCCACACTTAATCTTTGAACTCCGGGCAAAGTCAAGCAAAAAGATTAAATCAATCATATGGCATAATGAATCCAAATCGAATTGACATAAAATACGAGTTTAAGTTTTGAACCTTTCCTTTAGACATCACATAGGCCAAATTTAAGCATCAATATGCACCCCCCCCCACGCTTATTCTACACATTGTCCTCAATGGGACCAATAAAACCAATCAAGAGGTGCATTTAATTGACAAAGGCAGCAGCAACAATTAAGGGCAAATCAAGTATGCAATTAAGCCAAACATGTTTTATTCACAACACAAACACTAAACAAAACTAAACACACAAACAACAAACAAACAAACAAAACAAAATCCTAATTTTTCTAAAACTAACAACCGTCCCCCACACTTAAGATTTTGCAATAAAAGAACAAGTGAGGAAAGGAAAGAAACAACCTTTTATGGTGGCTTGAAATTATCCTTGAAGAATATGAACTTGTGGCCATGAAGTTGGTGAATTCGGCCGAATTGAAGCTTCCTCCTAAAGCTTTGTCCAAAATCATCACATGTGGCTTGAAGCTTCCTCTTAAGTTCCATTTCATCCGTAATGATCTCCCAATATTCCTTGTGCATCCTAAAAGAGACTACAACATGGAACTGTAACATACTGTTACTTAGTCCATAATTAACTAATGATATCCAATTTTAATTCTATAATCTATTTACTAACTATGATAGGAAAAGGATTTTCCATAATATTAATATACCTATCATTGTTAGGAAAAGAATATTCTAGTGAATGAAACATTATCCATGATAGAAAAGGATTTCCTGATACAATATAGATGCTATTATGGATAATTAAAAGCTAACCATGTTAGAAAGGATTTGCCTAATATGGTTAATAAATAAAACTGATTGATATTAAACAATAAATATATATATATATATATACGTGCGGAAGCGAATGCAGACCTATAAATTGACAATATACAATTCTAAATAACTACACAACCTCCACTACCTAATTCCCTTTCCTGATGCTTGTGCCTGTGCATGAATACCTGCAAAAATGTGAGTAATCGTGGGATGAGACAAATTTGTCCCAGTAATCACCGCTTAACTAACTATAACAGTGAGATGTGCGGTAGCAAGGGCGTCTAAAGAGTGTCACAGTTCAAAATCAGTAATAGGTATATATATAATCCACTTCTTCCCATATATCCTCCAATCAAATAATACTGCCCTATCAGCTTTCACACTCACCTATAGATGCATTGTGCCATCACGGTGCATTCAAGCATCTAATTTTCACTATATGATTTGACATTGTGCCCCTCTCTATAATGAGGGGACAATTTCCCTCTCTGGCAACCACCAGAGAGGAAACCCCAATTCTGTTTCCATTACAGAACGGGAACGATTGGGCTCTCTAATGCCAAACAACCGTAGGTCACTTACTTTCTCTAGTAAGTAGACCCATGATCCCTGGTCTCTAGTCCGAAAAGGATCAGTACAAATAACTGTCGATCGGCCAATCGACAGTTATCATCGCGCGATGGTACATATGTATATCAGTGTCATGCAAACCTCACAATATTTATTGATTTCAATCACATTCACCATATTCAACTTCTCAACCACAATTCACTTCAATATCGCATTTCCCTACAATATCTTAACATTTCGTCATCTCAGATTTTCCACAAAATAACTCTCTCTTCTCTTTCATCACCACCTCTCAAACCACTACCCAAAAGCTATGCCTATACACATTTCATGCCATTCCAGATCAATGGCCACCACCAGAATAGGATAATATATAATGTATAAAAGTCTATTATACCAAAATAATCGTGTTTGAAAGACACCCGATAGCCTGTTTTGTATAAAAATAATCTTTCAAAGATAATATATATATAGAGTGTGAGAAAGGATTTTACAAAATCCCCAACTAAATTCACCCTCAATGTTATAGCAAGGTTAAGTGTGATTACCTGTCGCCCTTAGCATTCCACTGTCTTGTCTTACCATTCCTTGTAGATTTTTCCTTCCAAGTATTTTCTCCTATTTTCATTCCAAATAATAAGGAAAGTGAGCAACTATCCTTGTTTATATTACTTATTGTCACTCTCGATCCCAATTACTACCCAGTCTCCTATATATTTTATTGTAAGGTAACCATTTTCAAATCAATCGAAGTCAAAGCCAATAACCAAATTCAACTTAATCAATCAAAAGCCAAAGAACAAGCATACATCCCATAATCAAAGCAAACATCCCAAAACATTCACATTTTAGCTTTACATTAACAAACAAGTTGACTACCAGTTAATCAAGGAAAGAAACAACATCAATTTACTCAAAGAAGTCAAAACTTGGCTAAAATCTCCAACAACAATTCACCATTATAAGGAAGGCAATTCACCCTCACAAATAAAATTTTATCACACACACACACACACACACATATATATGCAAGCATCCCTATCCAGTTGACAATCAAATTGCACACAACTTTATTTACTTGTTTCCTCTATTCTAATGAGCCGCATGCATTTAACATCAACCAATAAAACCATACATTATAATCACCATTTCATATTTACATACTAGTCATTACCAACTACATTTATCATACACTAGCACTTTGCTAATCAAATTGTCATCTAAGGGTCTTAAAAAACAATGTATCATATAAGTATGTTTATTTAGGCAGCTAGGTTCACAAGGTTGTAATTTACGGTTAATAATCAAGCTTTACAATCAAATTTCGAATCATGCACACACACCATAAGTATAGCAAGTCAACCATTTCCCTTTTTCTCTCATGCATTAACACATTCTTACCATCACTTAATTCATAACAACAACTAGATTCCAAATCCACATTTAGGGATCCCATGCATGCATAGCAAGTTGACTCTAAACCTTATACAAAGTACATTAGCAACTCCATTTAATTACACATTCACAACTAACGCACATGAATAATAATTCAAATATATATGATTCAAAGTCAGCAGAGCATGAGCTAAATAACTAAGGTACATATTGTTTTTCTCCTTTCTTTTAGCACCAAATTCAACCAAAATAGAGGAGACAAGGAAGATTCGCAATAATCCCACGCATATAGAGCCTAGCAAACCAAAATAAGCTTATATATATATCTATATATATATATATATATATATATATATATATATATATTTACTAATTTAACTTAGTGTTCCTGCCTAAAACAGAATTCATTATGCCAGCTTGGTAATAACAACTTGAAAAGGAAGCAATATAGATTTCTCAATTTAAAAATCGATTAGCCATTAAAGAAGAAATGAGCAGCAACTTATGACCTCCTTTTGTCAAACCATAACAATGAACAAAATAAGAAATCAAGAGACAAAGAACCAAGATTTTTGAGGAAAATTGCTAGTACTACACAACTTGACATATGTGACTATTACAAAGTAAATCATCCTTCAACTCTTAACAAATCATCAAATTCACATGCAACTGAAATTTATGCCCTTTTTACCACATGGCAGCAATGGAACTCTAAAAGGTAACACTTTTCACATATAATTAGTACACACAATTAAAACAGACTTTTACTCTCCCTCCCAAAAATCTAAATCAAGCTTAAACAGTATTTCTTTGGTCAAAATTTGTTCGGCCAGCCAAGATTCAGAACACAAAGTTACAATTCAGCTTACCACCACCAAAACATACATATATTTACTAATACCTAAACATTTCCTACCTAAACAGAATTAAATAAATGACTTCTTTAATCAAGTCTTATTCCTAAATAAATTAAGTCAGACTATGACAGCAGCCAAACAATGCCCTAAACAAACAGAGAAAAGAATCAAAGCTTCAGAATCACATACAATCCTTATCACCAAACCTGAACTGATTCAAACGGGTAAAACAAAGGCAACATGGAAAACCGAAATCAACTAAAGCTTAAGCAAATTGGACATACAGTGCAACCAATCAATTCCAATATATTCCTACATGTAATACTTAGAAATTTTGACCTTAGAATCTCTAAAACTCGTCGGTCCTAAAGTACCAAGAACCTAGGGTTTTCACAAATTGCTCCAAACTTCAATCAAAGTTCAATTTCTCATTCAATACAACAAGAATTAAAGCTAAAGCTTTAACTTTTACCGATTAGCAAACCAAACCCCAAAACTAAAATTGAATCCTCTCTTAACTCGCCCAAAATCAAAGGAAAATGAATGGGAAATCAAAATAAAAGCTCACCCAAGTTCGCTGTACATTCCCGCCGGTCCAGTATGAGCTAGCCGTCGCCGGAAACCCGCCGGAAATCGGCCACTATGGTGGCTAGGCCGAAACAGAACAACCAAAAGGGAAAGAAAAGTAAGAGAATCAAAGTTGGGAATAAGAGTATTTTGAAGAACAAAGAAACGGCGAAGCTTACCGAAAACTGACGCCATCCGCCGCCCATTTCGCTGGAAATCGAAGAAACCCGCCGGAAAATGATTGAGAGAGAAGAGGAACAGATCGGCTTAAGCTTAAGAAGAAAGGTAAAAAGGAGAAGCTTGAGAGGGAAGTGAGGTCGATGGCGTCAACGCCGCCGTCGCCTGTGACCGCCGTTCGTCGCCCGGAAGAAGAGGAACAAAGAAGAAGGCGGAGGGAGGAGGGAGGGTTTTCGGGTGAGAGGGAGGAGGGAGTCCGATATTTTAAAGAAGTAAAGGGGGAGGGGCGTGTTTGGTTAGGTGAAATAAGGGTGGTATATGATAATTTGTAGCCTAAACTTGTCATAGTGTACTCTTTTAATTTAAAACCACTTAAACCAGCCTCCAATCTCCTTAACCTTCAAAATATTTTGGGTATTTCCATTCCCTCATATTTCAAACTCTTCAATTTCTTAATTAATTATATGCACATTTACTGCTCAAAACTTTCAAAATGTCCTCAAAAATCACCAAAAATTCCTAAAAATTCCAAAATTCCCAATTTCTCCATTTATTATTTCCCAAAACACTCCTTGATCCTATATTAAATTTTCAGGATGTTACAGGAACAAACATCCCTCTTGCAAGGGGTGGTAGGCATGCAAAGAAGGCATAGAAATGGTGGCATCATGACAAGGAATAGGGAAATGGTTAGGGTTAGCATCAACACAATCAATGAATGTATGCTTAGGAAAATCATGAGACATGCTCTCAAGCTTAACACTTTCATCCAAATGATCAATCATGCAAACATTATCATATACAAAAGAGCAAGAATTAAGAATTGACAATCTTGAAGTAACAAGATTATTCCCATGCATACTCAAAGCTCTAACATTTTGGCTTACCCACTCATCATTCAAGCCATCAATAACGTTTAAACCAAGCAAGGAATACCTCTCAAATGGATGCTTCATAGCTTCATAGACATTGAATTTGAACAATTGATCATCAACTTTCATTGTCATGAAGCCCTCATTTAAATGGAGAAGTATGCGTGCTTCAACTTGCTTCCCTTTTTGCTTTGAACTTCCACTAACTTGTGAGAGGCTAGAGCTCCCCTTTAAACCATCTTGATCAAGTAGAAGTTCTTCATAAAAACCTTGGGAATTGGGGTGCTTTTCATCATTCAATGCAACCCTATTTTCGACCTCATCCATTGGAGCATCACTCAAGACAACATCATCATCATTGGTTGTAACTAATTCAAGTGTTTCTTTGGATTCCATGTCAACAACCAAATGACTAGAAACATCATCATCAACAAATTCTAAAAATTCATGAGTTAATGCACATGTATGGTTCGGCAAAGATGGAGTAGGAACATGCTTGATATCATGTAGAAACATGTGATCATGATAAGGCAAAGTATCAAGCTCAAGTGAATCAATAGGTATGTGCTTATCAAGAGTTAATGCATCATCAATCAAAGAATTAGACATGATCAAAGAATCTTCAAGTAATGGCACATCAAACTCATGAAAGCCTGCATTCTTTTTAGGCTTAGGATTCACATTATCTTTTGTCCCACCCTTGGCACTCAAAGAATTAGATCCTACACTTTGATAACGGCGCCATGCATAGCAAACTACACACATGCTAAACTCATCACAATCACAAGTCATAGGATTAGAAATATCAACACTAACATCATCATCAATGTCATGCCTAGTCTCATGCAAAGGGGCATGCAAAGGAGTGGAATCCTCACAAGCAATGTGACTATCCAAATCACAACGAGGAGAATCACTAGACAAGACACCATTAGACTCAATGATGCTAGGTGATTCCACAACTATTTCCTCATCAACCTCATCATCACTTAAAGAACAAGATTCACCTAAGGGGAAATGAGGTATAGATGTGGGTGAAGGGTGTGGAGACTCAACTTCTACCAAAATTGGTGTATCATGTACCCTAGGATCGGCCTCATGGATCAATGGAGGTGCATCAACCTTCTCTTCACTAAATGAATTGGTCAATGAATCAAGAGAGGCGTCCATTCTATCCATCGTATCTAACATGACTGTCAACATGGCTATCAAATCCTCACTCTTACTAGAAGAAGAAGCTTGAGGAGCTTTGTAACATCCCAAAAATTTAATTAAAGATAATAAGAAATTATGGAGATGTTATTTAGAGAATTTAAAGGCTTAAGGAGGAATTTAAGGATATTTTTGACAAATTATGAATATTAAATCTTATTTACCTTAAAATTTGAGGAAATATAGTTAAACGAGTTATTTAGAGTTAGAAACTACTATAGAAATTATTTTGAAATCTAGAAAAATGTTATGAAGGAAAGAAATGGAAACAATAATATATATAAACTATTTGGCTTGAAATATAATTAAGAATAAATAATAGGGTAGTTAGTGGTAATTTTCTCTAAAATATATATATAAACACTCATCTCCTCCCATCCCTTCTTCATTCTCAAACTCCCTCCGCCTCCGACTCTCTCTCTCGATCGCTCTCTCTTCTCCTTCTCTGTCACTCTCATCGGCCGCCGTGGAGGCCGCCGCTAACGGCGACGGCGGAGGAAGAAGCCGCCGTGGCTTCCTTCTCTCTTTTCCGCGATTCACCCTCCCCAAACACCATCCTATTTTCGTTTTCTCTCATAAACACGCACACACATTCTCCCTCCTCGGTGGTTTCTTCGTTTCCCTTCGGTTCCGGCGAGTTGGAGGATGACGGCGACGGAGAAAGGTAAGGCACAACTATTCTTTCCTTCTTCAAACTTACTTTTCCTCCTCCATCAAGTCCTCACTGTTTTCCTTTTCTTTTCCGTCGGTTCTCACTCCTCGCCGTTGATTTCATTTTTCGGGCAAGCTTCCCGGCGGCGGAGGCCGCCATTGTTGTGTTTAAGCTCGGCTGGAACTTGGGTGAGCTTCCTTTCCTTCTTGTTCTTTCGTTTTTAGCGTGTTGAGAGGGGAGACCAAAATGGATATTCTGCTTTAGGTTGTTGAATAGCTTAAGATAAAGCTTAAACTTCTAATTTTAGTGAGAGAAAGAGACTTTGTTAGCAAATTTGATGATTTAAGGTGGTTTTTGAAAACCCTAGTTTTTGATACTTTCGAAAATTGATGAGTTTTGGAGTCAAAAATTCTAATTAAACTAAGTAGGAGTAGAGTAAAGCTAAGAGCATGGTCATATTCGAAGAAATTTTTGGAGGATGGGATGTTCAAACTTTTGTTTTTCCTTCTTTGTTCTAGCTGATAAGTCTATAGGAAAATATGGACTCTAATTGTTTAATTTATTGGTGTGGGAATCTGCTGGAGTTGATTTTAGGTATCTCATGTGATTATGTGAGATTATGTGTTTTTACATATTTCAAAGTTTCTTACTTCCTCTGTTCAATTTGTTATAGGTGAGCTAAGTAGTTACTTCGCTTTCTCTGTTCTATTTGACAATAATATAAGTTGCAAGTGTATCCTAGTTGAATTGTGTATGTGAGATTGGTGATGTTTTAGGCCGGTTAATGTGATTGTGCGATTGATGTCAATGGTTGCATGCTCATTTGGATTTTTTTTCTGGTTTTATTTACTGCATAGGCCATGTGAAAATTCATAAGTGCAAAGTTTTGGGTTTGTGTATTGTCATGAATGTGTTTTTCTTCCTCTTTGATTGGCCACACTGGTCTAATTCAGATCCATGAGAACTTATTACCTTGCTGTGTTAGTGGATGTTAAGTAATAAGAAATTAATGGATTATAAGTGATTGTAATTGAGTTTTGTTGCATGTTCGTTTGTTTGTTCTGGCTGATTCTAGTCCTCTCCATTTTGTTGCTTTGTTGGGCTGGGTTCCAAATGAATTATGGACATAGTAGCAGGTTGGGGTTTGATGAAAATATTGGTTTCCCGTTGTGTTTGTGCTCGGCTGAAATGAGAATGAGGCATAGACTTGCATACTGAATTTCTGAAATTTAATGAAATTAATTGAGAAATGGAAATTTGTTTTATTCAAAGTGCCATGATGCTCTAATTATAAAGTCTTGACTGCGTATTGATTAGAGAAGTGTTGGCTATGATGCTTTTCAATTGTGTCTTATTTTGCTTGGAATTCTAAATTCTTGGGATTGTTGCATATGTGTGAGGATCATTTGAAAGTTCTGTTTATTGGAACCACTTAGATGTTTTATTGGTTGTTTATTTGTGATGATTAAATGCTGGAAATTTAGGACCTAAAGCACTCTAGTGGATTGAAATGATTCTGCTTTGATTAAATAGGTGTTTAAAGGTAGAAAATGGTTTTAAATGGTGACATTGGATTTTAGGATGATTGGAGAGCTCAAATATATTAATTAGAGATATGGAGTACTACGAGTTAAAGTATAATATTAGATGTGTAATTGGTTATTGTTGGGTTTGAAATTTTAGGGTGATGTATAATCAAAAGTTGAAGTTCTAGACCTTTTACTGTAATTGTGTGATTAATGTTCAATGTTTGAGTGTTTTATATTAGACTTAAGCAGATTAAATGAGAGTGGAATAATGATTAGACCAAGCTGACTGTGTTGGCACAAAACTGATTTCATGTTTAGTCGACTATATTTGAATGTCAAAGAAGACTTATGTGATTATTAGGATTAGGATAGGAATGACATATGGTTGTGTATAAATGTATATTTTGTTTCACATTTAATCATTAGATATTTTAATTGACAATGTTTCGAGTGTTCTTTGGTCAAATTGTTGGTTGGTCATGGGTTGAAATATAAAGCATTGATGATTATTGTGTATGTGTGTTATTTGTTTATGTTTGGTGAAAATTAGTGAAGAGTTGCATGATTCTTAGTTAGAAACTGTTGGAGCATAATCATTTTAAGGAATAAAATTGTTTCTTTGAAATGGATTTGGAGAAGTAGGAAATAAATTGTTGGGTTGTATTAACTTGATAGTTCGTAAATTCTCCAAGACGGTAAAATTTAAAAGGGGCTTGGGTAGTTATATAAGAACGAGAGAGACGTTAAAGTACTATAAAGTAGAAATGATATTAATTTATCATTTTGCTCTATATTATTATAGGAGTAGATGGAGGTAGGCTTTCGCGGCATCAAGAAAGGTTGAGAAATTTCGTAAATTGCTAAAGGGCGACAGGTAATCACTCTTACCTTGCTATAACATTGAGGGTGACGTTAGTTAGGATTTTCAAAATCCTTTCTAGCCCTCAAAATATTTAAAAGTTACTTTTATACAAAATAGGCTATCGGGTGCCTTTCAAACACGATTAATTGTATATAAAGAAACTTTATGCATTATATATATAGTATCCTGTCTGGTGGTTGTGATTTTCCTGGAATGGTGGGATATATATAGGTGTGGTGCTATGGCAACGGTGTGGATAAGTTAATTGATGGATAGTGATGGATAGTGATGGAGTTATATGTAATTGGTACTTGGACAGGGTATTGGAAAGTGATTTGGATTGGAAATATGGTACATTAGGGATGGAGGAATTGAAATGTTGTGTTGGTGGAAGGTGACAAAGATTGTGATTGAGATAATGAATGAATTCGAGATGTTGAAAAGAATTGTGATCATTGCATGACACTGAGATTATGTACCATCGCGCGATGATAACCGGTTGATAGGCCAATCAACGGTTATTTGTACGGGTCGACAGATTGGAGACTGTGGCCATTGGTCAACAGATTGGAGACTGTGACCAGCAGTTTTCTGATTGGAGACAGGAACTGCTCCCTTTCTAATTGGAGACGGATTGGGGTTTCCCTCTCATGGGGTTACCAGAGAGGGAAATTGCCCCCTCACTTTTGAGAGGGGCACAGTGTCAACTCATTTAGAATATATATATATATATAGAGCTCGAGTGTAGTGCCTCCGGGATGGCATGAGTAGAGCACCAGGGATTGTACATGCGTGTGAGCTGAGAAATGGGATTTGAGAAAGGCATGAATGAGAATTTCAGTAAGGAAAGCATGAACTGAGGATTGGATGGTGAAATTTATTGATGTGGAATTTGATTGAGGGGTTGAGAGTGATTTTTGAAAAGTAGTAAGGATGGACTTGATTTGTTTTGGATGTGACAGAGGGCTTGGAATGGTTTATGGATGGAGACTTGATTCTCATATATATATATATATAGTGATTTTAAAAATTGTGGTACCCTTTAGACGCCCTTACTACCGCACATCTCACTGTTATAGTGAGTTAAGTAGTAGATTACTGAGACAAGTTGTCTCACCCCACGATTACTTACATTTTTGCAGGTGATCATGCACAGGCGCGAGCAACAGGAAAGGGAATTAAGTTCAAAGGTTGTTTTGTTTATTTAGACATGTATATTGCCAAAATGTATAGGTCTGCATTCGCTTCCGCATATTTTTATTTGTATTGATATTAATGGTTAATTGGAGAATTGTAATAGGTCGCTTCTTTTCTAACCATGTTAGGTGATTCTTTTCTAACATGGTTAGCTATTAATTATCCATGATAGTGTTTAGGTTATATTAGAAATTTCTTTTCTATCATGGATAGTGAATATTATTAGGAAATTCTTTTTCTAACTATGATAGATTTATTGATACTATGGAAATCATTTTTCTATCATAGTTAGTGAAGGTATTATTGAATTAATCAGGGAATTAGTAACAGTATGTTACAAGCTTCATATAGTATAGAGGAATGGGATGGTGGTTCATAGGGTGGGTGATCTATAGGAAATGATGGGTCATGAGGTGGAAATGAGGTATATTGTCCATCATAATCATGAGGGGGAAATTGAGGAAGTGGTTCATGATAATGTGGATGAGATAATGTTGGTTCGTAGGGTGGGTATGTTAATGATGGTTCATGGGGTGGGGCATAATCATGATGTAGAAATGAAGGATATGGTTCAACATAATTATGAGGTGGAAATGGAGGAAATGGTTCATGAGAATTGTAGATGGGGGAATGGTGATGGGGGTTAAATGATGAATCATAATCATGATGATAAGATTGAGATGAATGTGGATGGTATGAATTAAATGATTGTGGATATGAACATGTGTGTGATTGTGGAGAACACCCTAGGAACTCATCCTCTTGACAAGACCTATATGAATGTGAAGGTATGTTGTGAGGCAATCCATAAGGATCATGATATGATGCATGATATGCATTAGGAGAAGATTGAGAATGCATGGAAGGATGTTGTGCAAAATCATGATATGTGTCATTCCAATCCATGTTTCCTTCCTATATGCACATGACAAGTACAACTTTGTCACCAAAACAACTCATTTTCTTGATGAATGATGTGTGAAAATTGATGCAATGAATGAGTACACAATGTAGGCAAAAATTGCTCAAAGTGTGAGCACACTTCCAGCCAAGTTAGACACCTAAATCCCTGCAAAACAAACCACCAAAGCCAGCCAGCAAAAATACCAAACAGTTGTTATGCTTCCAAAGAAACAATTGAGTTATGCTTCCAATTCAAGCCAATTGTTATCCAAAGAATCAAGCAAAGTTGTCAATGAGTTGCCACAAAGTCAGCCCTGTTATTCAGCACTTAAAGAAACCAATTGAGTGCTTGAATGAGCCCTGCAAATAGTTATAACAACCCTGCAAAGATCCAAGAAAAACAGATACGAAACAATCCAAGTAGCACACTATAAGATTGGAAAATGCAAAGCAACTAGAGCATCTTATCGATGCAATTTCCAAACCAAAGTTTCCAGATCAATTGAGCAGTTTAAAAGAGCTTTTAAAAAGCTTTCCAATGCAACAAAAACTGCTTAAAACAGTGCACTACAACTCCAACAGTTTCACTTCAAAAACAGCCTATCCAGTGAAACTTCCAGCGAAACAGGGGATGTTCAAAAATTTATTTCAGCTAGTAGGAAACGAGTTACAGGGCAAGCAATATATCCAATTAAAGCTTATAACTCGTAGTTTTACCCAGTGAAACAGGTTTGAAAACTTCACAGTACCAAATTCCCAGTTTCAAAAATAGTAAGACTGAACTTCCGGCAGTGTCCAGCAAAACAGTCCGTTTTCAAGAATTTATTCCAGAGAGTACAGAACTAGTTCCAGGGCACACAATATATCATATGAAAGCTTATATCACAGTATAACCCACTGAAACAGTTTAGTAAAATTCAGAATAACAAATTCCCAGTTTTAAAAACAGTCCGACTGAATTTCCAGTACTTTCAGACAAGATCACTTCCAAACAGTGTAGAATATCCAGCCAAGCAATGATCAAACTAAATATAAAATAACAATGCACTAAATGCTCAAGATCACTAAATGGCTGAATTGAAGCTTAAGCATAAACAAATTAAAATTGTGGCAAAAACCTAATATAAGCAAGATTAAAATCAATCCCCGGCAACGGCGCCAATTTTATTAAACCTAATGTCGCCCTTATATTTATCAAATATTACAATACTCTTATTCACTAATGTGTATAGTGAAGAGTAAGGGTCTTTCTCTTAATTTGATTGTTTCTTGCTAAACCTAGGTTTAATTGCCACACAAATTACAAGAGAAGGTTGAGGATGAATGTTCTTTTACAAACTACAAATTTTAACCTAAGAATTTAGAAATGGCCGAATGGAAATGTGGTAGGAACTTCAAGATTTAATGTCTCCTCCTTCAAGATTTCACTTGCACATTGTTTATTAACCTAGCCAAGATTGCTTGTTGGTAGTTAATTAGTTTAACTAAATGAAAACCTCATTTAATTAGACTAACTAACTCTAAAACTTACTCTCCTACACAATCCATTGATGAAGATGGCTTAGAAATCCTTAAACCATGTAAGTCATTCACAAGCTAATCAAACACATACACAATCTCATATATATGAATGAAAAGCAAGCTACAAAGTATATCAACAATGTCTCAACCACATAGGAAAGGCTAACCAAAACCAAATCATAGCTCTTAGTTTGAAGTAGAAATGTGAAATCTCAACACTTCTAACCTAATGCTTTCTAAAACCTAGGTCACAAAAGGCAAACATATACATTAGAGCTAAGATTCAAGAAATACAAACAAAGTCTTGGCCAAATTGTTGATGAATCTCACGTGCAAAGCTTCCTCTTGAAGGAGAAGAGGAAATTCCTAGCAAATCATGCTTTGAACTTGCATCTTGAAGAGGTACGTGGTGGAGGAAGCCATGGATTTCGAGTTTTGGAGGTGAAAATCGTGAGGAAATGAGTGGTTAGGGTCGGCCAATAAGTGGTTAGGGTCGGCCTTATTGTTCCTAAAATCCTAAAATCCTAAAATCCAAGGTCGTATCCCGCTAAAATCGCCCTTATTGTTCCTTCCTTCACTAGCATTATCTTATATTATAAATAAATAATAAATAAACTTGAATTTCCCTTCCTCTCCAACTTCACGTACACTTATCATAAAATAAAACTTGACACAAAATCAAAATCAAAATCTTCTCACCCCAAAATTCCTCTTATTCCCTCCCAATCATCCCCACACAAATTCTCAGCTCCCAAAAACCTCTCTTTTCCTCTTCTCTTCACTATAAACTTGCTTTTCCGTTCAACTTCAATCACACACAACAATCGAAACCAAAATCAAAATCCTAATCTTCTCTGCTCAAAATTCCTCTTCTTACCACTCAACCATCCCACCCAGCTCCCCAAAAACCTCTCTTTCCTCTTCTCATCACTTCTCTGCTTCTCAATTTTGCTTTTCTGGCGACTTATCTTTCTGGGATTCGCCAAAGCACCATGCCAATGCCGAAGGACACCGAAACATTCAAACCCCTCCGCGATTCTACATTTTCCCTTGTAAATGGGTCATGCGGCTGCAACTCGCCTCCACAAAAATCGTCTCAACCTCAACATGCTTCACCGACGTCTGAGAAGCCGCCAAAGGTCGGCCATCTCACTCGACGCCACCGTTTCGCAAGAAATGATTCCGTTCGGAGACGACCCACCATTTCCAAAGGGATGATTAATCGTCCAAGAAATAAAGGATTCTTGATGGCTCGAGAATTGACGGTGGCTGCGACGACGTTAACAGGATCAAAGCAGCAAGAGAGAAAATCCTTCATGATCCCAAAACTGAGGGTGATAAGTTGAGACGTAAGATTTTGGGAAATGCGGTTGGAGATGATGGTGAAAACATTGAGGAAAGTAATCGTGTGTCATCTTCCACGGCAGCGAGCACGGCGGCGGAGGACCGGCCGTGGAATTTGAGGCCAAGGAGAGCCACTAGTAAGGCTGGGATTCACGTTGGACGGAAACGTTTGAAGATTGAGAAAAAGGGTAGTAATGATTGTTATTATTATGATGACGGTGGTGGTGGTGATGATGATGATCATCACCATCATAATAATAATAGTAGTAGTAAAAAAATAAGAATAGGAAAAATCAGTTAGTGGGAAGGAGTGAAATTGAGAATACTCATAGTCCCTGTCTCCAACCAGTAAGACCTGTACAAATAACCACTCAATAGGCCTATCGAGTGGTTACATCGGTCGATGGTACGTGCAGTGTCGTGTAACAATCAATCTTCAACCAATCACCAGTAAGAGAATCGTGCAACAATCAATCCTCAACCAATCACCAGTAATAGAATTGTGCAACAATCAATCCTCATCCAATCACCAGTAACTAGATACTATAGTAGTGGTTGAGAGGCACCCAATAGTCTATTTTAATATGAAAGTAACTTTTAAAGATTCACATATATACATAGGTAGAAAGGATTTTGAAAATCCCAACTAACGTCACCGTCAATGTTATAGCAAGGTGAGAGTGTTTACCTGCACAAACTCAGCAGCAATAGGTATACGCAACTAAACACGTCCTCGAGCTCCGCTCGAGTAACCGCGGTCTACAGTAGTACCACAAATCATAATTGGTCAAGACACTTTGTAAGTGGCTTTGATTCAACCTTTTAAACAATCTGAACAAATAGTGAAATAACAAATTACTTCTAATAACCATACTAATTTATATCCCTTAAACCTTCATGATTCCCTTGTCAATTTACTTGTAACTTCTAAATTATTAAACTTTACCATTTCTCATAACTCTTGACAAAACTAACTGATCAATTACAACTCACCAAAACCACTTCATTAATATTAATTTGGCATTAAAAGTGGTGTTTCTGTCACACCTCACTTTTTATAACTCTATTATAGTCTTCTAATAAATTTATAACCATTTTTTAATGTTAAAAGTCCAAAAATACAAGTAAATTAAAACTTTTCTATTTCATAACTATATAAAACATTTTCCTACGTAAACTCGGGCTTCTAAAAAATTTATAAAATTGTAACTATTTGTTAAAATCCGCAGCGGTTTATAAATTTACTAAACAGCTAAATCATTACCTACTACTTAGTTTTATTTTATACACTGGTACTATCTAATGTAACTGCATTCATGACTTATTTAAGTCTAACTATTACAATATTATATAAAATATAATTTGGCTATCACAGGTGATAGCTTATACCTATATATATCACAAGTTATGATCTTGTATAGAATTACAAAAACTAACATATATAACAAATATATCTCACTATGAGCTTCGGGCCTAACAAGCATCCTTCCTACCATCCACTAGAGCTTCCCTCAGAATCTACTTCTCCCTGCTTATCTGTAAAAACATTTTGAAAAACAGTGAGATTCAAAGAATCTCAATAATAGTTTATTTCAATAGTTTACCTTTAAGTCATGATAGCGCAAATCCTGATAGTTGTGAGCCCATACTCACCCTCTTTCCTCTTTCCGACCATTTGTTGGAACTTGCCTCCCTCTATACCAACCATTATTAACGATATATTCGTCAAACAATGGAGGTATTCTATACCTACAGGGTTTATTGTAAATGTTTGGCATAGGGGGAGCGACCCACCTAATGCCTAGAGTACTCTACTTTCTTATTTATCTATCTGAGATAAATATACTTCCTCCTCTTAGGATTAACATTATCATGTTTTTGGAAAAATATTTATGCGCGCTTATTACTATTGAATCAAACTGTTACATGTCCTTCACTTTACTAATACCTCTCCTTTCCTTCTTGTTGCTTCCAAACACTTGTCCTCCAGGTACTTCTTTGCTAGACTCTCCTGGTATTACAAAAAGTAATAATGACTATGAATAACTATTCTATACAATAAGCATCGTCTCTCTCGAACCTATATTACTACCCAACCCTCCATCATTTACATTATTGTTTAGCCTAAGTATGTTTAACACTCATAAGCAATCCTCAATCAAAACAGTCCAAGAACAAAGCAATCAAAAGAAAGCAAGTTCAACAATCAATATACTCCATCAATCAATCAACACATATATACAGGACATGAAAAGACATATACAAGACATGAAAATAGTATAAACTCATCAAATAAAAATATTAACAAATAAAATGTTCACTGCACAAAATCTGATTTTATTATAAAACAAAATAGTAGAACATCTATCTCACAATCAAAGCAAAACAACCATAACTACTTAAGAAGGAGCTAGACATACAACTCAAAAAAATTCAATTTAATGAAACTTAATAGAAACAATGCAACAATCCACTTTATTCATTCAATACTTTGTATGAATCTAACAAACAAAATTTTTCTAAAAATCCTAAATACATTTTCAAACAAAGAAAAGTATAAAATACCAAGCAAAAGTAGACATAATCAAATAATTAACCTCAAGGTCATAGTCAATTACTCAACTTTACCATCTTTAATCTCATTGTTATGAACTTGGAAGTAATGTAGCAGAAATAGAAGTATCTAATTCAAACACTTGAAAACGACATATCTTCTCCAACTTAAAAAAAACATTACATTTTTATTTAAATCACCCATAATAAAGTCTTAACCAAGTATTAACTTTGGACCAAATATTAACTTCATTTTACTCCTACACATTCAGTTATGGAGAAGAAAAACTTTGAGAATTTTTATACATAAATGCACAGCCCCATATCAACTTCACCCAATTAATTCCATAGTAGATCCATTCCACTCCATTATGCAAGAACATCATATGATCTTCCACTAATTTACCACACCAATACATTACAAAGAACAAACTAATCAATTCAAGAGACTAAACCAAACCAATAAACATAAAATTTCATAAATGATGCGTTCATATTAGATTTATAACCAAATGCAGCCCACATATAACAATTCCACTTGCACAATTATATCAATGTTCCCTACTTTCCTTATTGCATAGACCACAAAATAACCTTCCAAAACACCAATAACCATTCAGCCATGACAGCAAAATTGTAGAAAATTTGTTAATACCACATGCAACAATACATTTAACTCTAGCTACACATGCAACAAAACAAATCACCATAAACAAATTTATGAACTACACACAATATCAACCAAATAATCAACATAAGGTTCATTTCACTTTTTCAAATCATAGACTATGTAGAATCATACCCAAATGAAAGAAAGTTCAACTACTTATTACTAAGTTTCTTCTTCTACCCATATACTCCATCTAGGCCTTATTATATAGGGCGAAGGGGCAAAAATAGCCACCGTAATTCTCCAAATGGACAACTTTGACACCCGTAATTTTGATGGTGCAAAACCGTTCATTATAAACCAAAATGGGACAAATCTAGCCACGCCGTTAAGTTGAAGCTAACAGACGTGTGTTTCTGCGCGGGGCCCACATTCATTAACCTACGTGGCATGATAGTCAGCAAGTAAAGTGAAGCCACATTGGGAAGCCCTGACACATCACCAAATCCCCAAATTGAAGCACAAAACCCTAATCTCCAAATCGCTCATTCATCCTCACCACACTCACCTTCGAATTTGTCGCTGAAATCACCATCCCCACCTCCATTTGCTCTCCTGCGTGAAACCCATACCCCATACCAGGTACCATGAAGCAACCCAGACCCCATACAAAGTCTCCAATGTGTTCGAGTGGTCCGCTGGTGCGAGTGCTTCGCTGGGGCGAGTGGTCACTTGGGTCGAGTGGTCCGATGGCTCGCGTGGCTTTGCCTGGGTTCGCGTGGGTCCGATGGTGGCTTGGGTTTCAATGTTGGTGGCTAGGATTTGGGTTTGGGTCCGATGGTTGCTAGGGTTCGAGCATGTTGGCACTTTGAGTGTGTTATATTTGTGTTTTGTTAGGGCATGATAGTGTGTTTTGTTTTTGGGGCATCAAGTTGTTTTTTTTTTATTTTTAGTTAACATATGTATTCGCATGGGCCCCAATATGCCATGTTTATCTTTATTTTTTTGCCATATCATATGCAATGTGACACATAATTCCTTATTTCGCCATGTCATGATGTCAAATCACCATTCCCAGTCAACTAACGGTCAAACTTAACACCTCTGTTTGAGAGTGCTAAATTTGTCCATTTTGGTTTATAATGAACGGTTTTGCACCATCGAAATTACGGGTGCCAAAGTTGTCCATTTTGGAAATTATGGTGGCTATTTTTGCCCCTTCGCCCTATTATATAAGGCTCCAATTAACACGTTCCTTTGTTCTTCTTATAAGACACTTGTTAATTCTCAATGTGCAATAATTATTTTTTCATGATTACCGATATTCAACAAGGAAAGTGAGAGAGAGAGTAATAGATAATATGGTTTAATACTTTTGAAAATTAGTGTAATTAGTGGGATACTGATGAAAATTACTTGAGTCTTCACACTACAAATTTAATGTATTTAACCAATTTTATTGGTACATGAAAATTGTTAGTATTTTTATTACAAATGCACTAAGCTACCAATTAAACAATCAGTAACTTCTCCTGCTCTACCACTGCAGCAATGAAATCTGGTACATAGGTAAATTTAACCACCCTTAGGGCTATCTCCAGAGCTCTTTTTGCCAATGAATCAGCCAAACAGTTCGCCTCTCTTTTACACTATGAGACATGAGCTTCCCAGTCCCTTCTGAGCATTCCTTCTATTTCCTCAAAAATTTGACCATGTTCATTTGTTTCCATAGGCAAATTATTAGACATTCTACTACCTCCGAGCAATCTGTTTCTATAACAACACTTCTAATGCCATAGTCCCAGCACCACCTCAATCCCATAAGAACTCCTCATAATTATACCAAAAAGGTGCCCCCTTTCCCAATATTAAACACAAAGCCTCCTTTTACCTCCCCTTTAAAATTTCGAAGAACACCTCCACATGTTGTATAGTTTATTTCATTACATAGGAATATTAATTTTGAATATTATTTTTTTAATAAAATGGAATATGGATATAAACTTATTGTTATTAGGGTTAAGAGTCAAATCTAGCACTCTACTATGGCTAAAAGGTCACCCAGCATAAACAACTATTGGATGGCTCAAAAGTAGCACATATCTATTCAAAATTGGCTCAAAAGTAGCATTTCTGTTAACTTATGCAAACGGACGTTAAAATTTGAATATGTGGCATTTAGGTGGTCAGAAATGTTGAACGTGGCAGATGGAGAATTGATTGTTGGCAATAACTTTGACACCTACCCTCTTCCATGTCAAAAACCTCAATAAATCAACAAAGCTTCGTCTTCCTTCTCCAATAAATCAAAAACCCTAAGTTGACAACCCTTAGGGTTCGCGGCCCCTAAAGCACAAACCCTAAGTTGCGAACCTCCGTCTGAAATGCGTGGCTGTCACCCAAGAGGGGGGGGGGTGAATTGGGTGAGGGAATAAAAACTTTATTTCTTTTTCGAAAGACTGCTTGTGCTCGGTGATGATGTTACTGAGTAATGGTATGCACAAGTCAGTATGTTATGTGATGCAAAAATAGAATGTTTAAATGTAAGTTTATGCACACATAAATTTATCCTGGTTCGGTCACCCAGACCTACATCCAGTCCCCAGGCTCCACCTGAGATTTTCAATCCACTATTCTTGTTTAAACCAGGCACAAGAGAAGCCTTTACACTTTAGGTTTTACGAGCACGGGTTCACCTAACAACCCACAGGTTTTACAACGGGTTCACCTGCAAACCTTACAAACGCAAGTTTTACGGGCTAACTTGCAACCTAAGGAGATTTAGAAAACTTCTAAATGCTCCCCCTTACAAAATGTAAGATTACAATTAAGTTCACTCTATGAACTGATTTTGTTAAACACTTAAGCTCAAAACTAACTCTCTCAAAGAGTGGATGATGTTACTCACTTAAGTACAAATGAATCACTCTCTAAGAATATTACATATCAAAGTCCTAGAGTAGAAGATGAGAGGAATGTAGAATAGTGTTTCAGACAATAAGCTCCGTTCTCTCTCTCTTTTTCAAGCCCACTACTTCAGAAATGAAGAACATCCCTTTTATACCAGTCTCTGGATATCTAGCTGTTGGAGAGGCAATAAGACCGTTTGATTATAGACGTTGGGGCCTTGTTTACGTTGTCCTCATTAATGCACAGTAGGGTTGACTTTGCTTTATCTGAAAAGGTGCTCTGACCATGCTGTTCTGTCAACACTGTTCTGACAATACTATTCTGACAAAAGTCGTTCTGACATCTAAACACTTTGTACGGTCCGACTCTTGCTTGCTGTCAGAGAGGACTTCGTTCCTCAAGCATAAGTCCAGGATGTTAAGAGACTCACTATCGGAAGCTCTCTTGCTATCTGAAGCTCGTGGACTCTAACATTTTGCTTGCTATCACATAGAGGAACTTTGTCTTCCAAGCACTTGTCCATGAATGATAAGAGTGCTTTGCTATTGGATCCTCTCTTGCTATCAGAAGCTCTCTTATGGACTCTGACTTTTGTGGGCAGTATGAGCTTTGACACCTTGAGTGAATCTTCAGATTATGTTCTCATACTCCTCATGCTTGGTAGGTAACAATGTTGTTTGAATGTGTCTGTTATCCTCTTGTTACCGTTGGAAGGAACATCTTCTTAAATGCTTCAGCAGGGTTGACTTGCTTTATCTCTGAAAAGTAGTCCTGACACCTCTGCTCTGACAAAGCATTCTGACTTCCGAGTATGTGACATTTACTCTTGTACTCTTGCTGACGGATGATCATCGTTCATCCGGAAGTGGCAATCTTGCTCTGCAAGTGTTAATCTCTGAAATCCAATGCCAAGAGTCTTTGCATCCGGAAGCTCAGTTGCATCCGGAAGTGTGATTAAGTTCTGCACATACTGGTTAGTCCAACATAGCAATATATATAATCAGATATAGTAAAACTATACATGTTGTGGGAAGTTTGCTATGGGAAGTAGTCTTACTTAGACTATGTTCTGATCTGGTCTATGATGTATCCGGAAGCATTTTTACATCCGGAAGTAAAACTACTAGATGAAGGATCTTGGTTCACTATAACTCACTCTCACTTAGTGTATTTCATCCCAACACTCAGCGCTAGTCACTAAGCTATCGGAAGCACTTTTACTTGACGTAGTGAACTCACTGACGCTTAGGGTGAAATCTATTCTATCAGTCTGCGCCAGTCAAGATCTAACAGGAAGCAACTTCACTTGATGTTGCATTTCCGCTGACGCTCGGGGTTATATCTAGTCTATCAACCTGCGCCAGTCTAAATCTAATAGGAAGTGCTTTCACTCGGCGAAGTAGACTTACTGACGCTTGGGGTAATAACTATTCTATTGCTCTGCGCCAGTCTAAGTCTAACAGGAAGCGCTTTCACTTGGGAAAGTAGACTCACTGACGCTTGGGGTAATATCTATTCTGTCGCTCTGCGCCAGTCTAATTCTAACAGGAAGCGCTTTCACTTGGGGAAGTAGACTCACTGTCGCTTGGAGTAATATCTATTCTATCGCTCTGCGCCAGTCTAAGTCTAACAGGAAGCAAACTCACTTCCGATTGAAACATAGCTTAGTTTTAAGGTTTTGTGTACCTAATTCTCATGGACTAAGTTAAATCCCTAGTGAGTTACTCGCTGCCGCTGGGGGATGACACATTTATCCGCGTGCGCGAGTCCTAATCTATCCGGAAGTGGTCTTACATTCTCAAGTGATCTAACTCAGGATTCTAACCATGTCATCTAATCCTTCCTAAGTGTTAATTATGTTCTCTTTAGTACTAGACCATATCATACCTTAGTCACCATCAAAACTTAAGATTCTAACATTCTCCCCCTTTTTGATGATGACAAACCCTATAGATGACTAGAGAACATAATTAAACTTAGATCACTCATCCTAGAGCTATATTCCTTTCCCCAGTTCTCTCCCCAAAAATCTAGGCATCTTATCTATCTCTCAGCTCTAGACATCTCATGTCTCATCTCTCGCTAGACATCTCATGTCTCATCTCTCGCTAGACATCTTATATCTCATCTCTAGACATCTCATCTCATCTCTAGACATCTCATCTCTCTCCCCCTTTTGGCTTCATCAAAATCCAACAGGTGCAAGCTAGCCTTAGGGATGGGGATACTTTTATCGTTCTCCTAGGAATGGGCTTTCTATCTAACATTACTTTTCTCCCTATGTATCGCTAATAAAGATTTGTTCTAGACTATTCAATACAATGTACGAGAATTAACAAGGAATAGCAATGATGGCTCATGATCCTAAATGATTGTATTCTCCCTAAACACTATGTAGGATAGTTAAACATGTTTTTCAAAGGAGATATTGATACATCAAATCTAATCATAATTAAATTAAGATCAAAACATACAAAACAGTTTTCTTTTTGAAGGTGAAAATTCTTTCCAAATGTAATTTTGATCCTCTCGAATTGATTAACATGATATCAAAAATAATTTTGATGTGTTTAAAAATGATGATTATGATATCAAATGAAATATGTGATTTTAAATTCAAATGAGATGAAATCTGATACCTAATGAAATCAAATGAGATCTGTGAGTTTGAACTTGTGGTATCAAAGGAAATGATTGAATGCCAAATGAAATTTGTGATACCATATGAAATGAAATCAAATCAAATGAAATTTGTGTTTTTAAAAGTGCCAAAAATAATTTCCAAACAAATTGCATCACAGCATCTTAAGAGTTTATTATCGATGACAGCATGTGACTCTCTATCTTCAAGGGATCATTAACAGGTAATGTCCACTTACTTCTCTTCTATATTAAGATTAATCATCATTAAATCAAGAAAGGAAGCATATAAGAGAGGTATGTTATCAATTACTTTCCAGCATGTCATTTAGAGGATACAGATGTGTGAGCTAGGATGATTTTCTAAGACAGTGAATGATTTTGAAGTCAATGCAGATTGAGAGAAACATCCTAAGTTGACACCCTTACCAATGCCATGTATGCATCATATGTAAGAGATGGTAAGGTGTAGATGTTACCACAGATGAGGGGTACTCATACTCTATTAGACTCAGGAATCTGAATCATACGCAGATAAGCATGCTTCCTGACATCTTCAAGAGGTGTGCTATCTCAAGTGGAAACCCCTAGCGCAAGTGCTTTGATGATTCGCTTCGGCAAGCTGAGCTACAACCACAAGCAGACATGACTGGGCAGTCACTCTACTCTTCCCATGGTTCAATAGTTGGCCTGCTATCGAAGGCGCTGATTGTTGTGAAAGCAACCTTGCTCAAACTTGATGATTGGTCCTGCATATGCTTGAGGAAACAAATGCTTTCTGATGGTCAGTGAAAGAACTTAAGATTTAACATTGAAGACCATCCTCAGGACATTCAAGTCAATCTGTGTTAATCAGCACAAGCTAATAATTTTAAGAAATCATGCTTGCTAATTGGTTTAAGAAAATATGAGCAATGATTATGTGAGAACTAATTTTGAAATTGTCTACACGTTCACATAGTTTCACTATCAAGACATGAACTCCATTTATACTCTCATAGATAAATATCAATGTGATAGTATAGCGAGTATCAAACAGGTGGCATATTTTCAGAGTTTCGTAAGCAAGTATAGTTCAATAAATATGCCTCAAGGATGTTCATGTTAGATCATGAAGACATGTGAATTATTAACACAATGAAATTTTGAGAAATCTTCGTCCTCACAAAATAGTTTGATTTCAAGACTAAATCCGGTTTACAAAAACAGCCAAATTTCAGCATGTGATTACGAGAATAATTTCCAAATTTTAGCTCAAGTTCTTCTAGATATGGTCAGTGTGATCTCATTGTTCTTAGGATATCAACAAGCTCGAAATTAATACAGATTATAGCATGCTTGTGATATTATGCCATGTTTTACAGATCTAGCAGAGTTTAATTCAAGGCATTTCCTAAGATTGCTAATGCATGTCAGACAAGAGAGAGACTATCCATTTAATTTCACAACAGAATATGTAAGGGATAGAAATGCTCATGTGTATTGGCGAGAGTTTCTCAGGTTTGGTATAGCCATTCCACACATCTTGATAAGAGACATTTTCGTTGCCATTCTCTCTTGGTTATATTCATTGTTCAAGCTTCAATAATCTGTGTCAACATTCTTAAACCACAAACTTGAACTGAGATCATTAGTAGATTGAGAACTTAAAGATGTAATTAAGAGGGATGTATTGTTCTCGAAACCATAGCTGCTTATGCATTGAAAAAGTTGATGCAAGAGATACCACATGAAATGGAAAATCAGAAATAGCTTTTGAGTGCTATCATGAGGTACGGTTGTCATGTAGGTTTAAAGAGGATCAGAATCTGTTTTGAAAGTTTGTATTTCAAAAGGATCTTTCAAAAATCAAGGTGAATGTATAAACTATTTTCTTTTATGAGAGGCGCCCAAAAAAAAAAAATTGCTAAGCATATATGAGTAAAACGATTTAGACACCATATGAAAAACTCTGAAGAAGGTTTTTTTTTTTTTTTTGTTTGTGTCAAAATTCTGAAACTAGTTCTGAATCTTCTTAACAATGTCAGAAATCTTGGAACACAATGATTCAGCATGCACAAATTTAGTAGGTTTTGAAGAAGGTTCAGTTTCAAAGTGTCAGACTTCTTGAATCTGTAAAATCAGTATGCATTATATCAGAAAATGAATTTGATATGATAGGATCATTTTTACAGAAAATAAGGTTATCACAGATAAGGGAAATCATATCAATTTCAGAGAAATAAAATCTGTTAAGCTCATCATGCATTTACTACCCAAAAGATTATTCAAGTAAAGAGGAGGGTAAGAATGATATCACCATAGCTCCATTCGCATCAAGCAGTAGCTCGCTTGATTTTGGTTGACAATGCAAGGATTCTATTTTCAGAGCAGCACCAAAATCTATGCGTGACGAATGCTTATCAAGACTTGACTAATTGTTCAGATGAGGTACAGTCCTGAGTCCTGTTGAGGCTAATAGGATGAATTGGAGCTGGTGCAGAGGGATGAATTCACTTGGTGATCACTACTACTCGCATCTCTCGCCTCTTGAACCCATACTTCTTACACAGCTCTTCACTCAGATTAGGTGCTGGCGCAGAGGGAGACACAGGTTCAGCAGAAGGTATCTCCGCAGGTTGATCACTCAGCGCTATCTCAAGTTTGCCTCTGAGCTAGCAGATTGTTGGGGGCACATGAATCAGATGGCTCACTGTGGGGGGAGGAGATCTTCCTTTTAGCAAGGGTCTTCTTCACCCTTGTCTTTCTGAACCTTCGGATTGCCCTTCCTACAAAATACCAGATAGTTCCTTCCTTTTGTATCCAAGTCTGGATCTGAAGGTCAGTTTGTAGGCTATATATAGTTCACATGCATTTAGATTACGTCCTATGTGTATGGCATGGTGAATCTTTCATGACTATATGCACAAGGATATACAAGGTTTTTGATCAAGATAGTCATGGACAGTATGTAGATTATGAACATTACTTATTTCTTCAAGCTTTCTTCTATGATGAATATAATGTTCACACCTTAGGATGCTTAATGTAAAATCTCAATAAGTCCATCTAACATTAGCATAGGAGATTTTACTATCAAATGCTTCGTTGCTAAGTGATCCCTTGCTTACCCAAGGAGATCTTCTATACTTATCCTTGGTTCGAAGCACTTTCTTCTGAGAGGTAGGATTTAAGAGCCTTTTCAATGATGATCGAGGAATCCACTCTCTCTTGTTCTTCTCAGGATAATTGAATGGAACTTTGTGATAGCTCATCCTTGAGACAGAACCATTGTCCCTTGTGGTGGCCGACAGCTTCTTATGATTGTACCAGTGGGTTTCAGCAGTTGCATCACCACGAGTTCTCTTCTTTGGAATAAGAGGAACTCTTGATTTTTCCTGCACAAGTAAGGCACTAGGAGAATGTTTTGGTACCCATTTGTACTTGGGTCCTACATGGTTAGCACTGGACCTTACTTGTCCTTTAGGAATCCATACAAACTTATTTCTCACATTTGAATTTCTTCTAAGACTGCATGTGTGAGAAATATGTCCTAATCTCACTTTCTGAATCTTCTAGGCAGAGATGGATACTCTCTTCACTGAAGTCTGCTTCCTCAATATCAGCTTCCAGAAGCTCATCAGTAGATGATCTACACAGAGCACGAATTGAGCTTTGGACAGCTGTGCTTTCAAGAGATGGGTTAGAAGCATATATCACATCAAGAGTATTCCAAATATCTCTAGCACTAGAGCAATGTTTGATTTTCTGGAAATCATTTTCAGTTAAGCCTTTGTATAAAATTTGCATTGCTCTAATGTTTAAGGAAAACAAATTTTTCTCCCTTTCAGTCCAGTTTCCTCTTGGTTTGAAATCAAAATCATTTTCAAAAATATCCCACATTTTCAAACTAGTGGATTTTATAAAACTTTCCATTCTTGCTTTCCACCAACAAAAATCAATATTTTCTAACACAGGTGGAATGGTATGATCAAAGCCTTTGGAAAACATTTTAACCCAAATCAGCCAAGGTCTTTGCACTTGAGATCGTTGGATCCTTTAAACAAGTGACCTGCTCTGATACCAAATGAAATGCGTGGCTGTCACCCAAGAGGGGGGGGGGGTGAATTGGGTGAGGGAATAAAAACTTTATTTCTTTTTCGAAAGACTGCTTGTGCTCGGTGATGATGTTACTGAGTAATGGTATGCACAAGTCAGTATGTTATGTGATGCAAAAATAGAATGTTTAAATGTAAGTTTATGCACACATAAATTTATCCTGGTTCGGTCACCCAGACCTACATCCAGTCCCCAGGCTCCACCTGAGATTTTCAATCCACTATTCTTGTTTAAACCAGGCACAAGAGAAGCCTTTACACTTTAGGTTTTACGAGCACGGGTTCACCTAACAACCCACAGGTTTTACAACGGGTTCACCTGCAAACCTTACAAACGCAAGTTTTACGGGCTAACTTGCAACCTAAGGAGATTTAGAAAACTTCTAAATGCTCCCCCTTACAAAATGTAAGATTACAATTAAGTTCACTCTATGAACTGATTTTGTTAAACACTTAAGCTCAAAACTAACTCTCTCAAAGAGTGGATGATGTTACTCACTTAAGTACAAATGAATCACTCTCTAAGAATATTACATATCAAAGTCCTAGAGTAGAAGATGAGAGGAATGTAGAATAGTGTTTCAGACAATAAGCTCCGTTCTCTCTCTCTTTTTCAAGCCCACTACTTCAGAAATGAAGAACATCCCTTTTATACCAGTCTCTGGATATCTAGCTGTTGGAGAGGCAATAAGACCGTTTGATTATAGACGTTGGGGCCTTGTTTACGTTGTCCTCATTAATGCACAGCAGGGTTGACTTTGCTTTATCTGAAAAGGTGCTCTGACCATGCTGTTCTGTCAACACTGTTCTGACAATACTATTCTGACAAAAGTCGTTCTGACATCTAAACACTTTGTACGGTCCGACTCTTGCTTGCTGTCAGAGAGGACTTCGTTCCTCAAGCATAAGTCCAGGATGTTAAGAGACTCACTATCGGAAGCTCTCTTGCTATCTGAAGCTCGTGGACTCTAACATTTTGCTTGCTATCACATAGAGGAACTTTGTCTTCCAAGCACTTGTCCATGAATGATAAGAGTGCTTTGCTATTGGATCCTCTCTTGCTATCAGAAGCTCTCTTATGGACTCTGACTTTTGTGGGCAGTATGAGCTTTGACACCTTGAGTGAATCTTCAGATTATGTTCTCATACTCCTCATGCTTGGTAGGTAACAATGTTGTTTGAATGTGTCTGTTATCCTCTTGTTACCGTTGGAAGGAACATCTTCTTAAATGCTTCAGCAGGGTTGACTTGCTTTATCTCTGAAAAGTAGTCCTGACACCTCTGCTCTGACAAAGCATTCTGACTTCCGAGTATGTGACATTTACTCTTGTACTCTTGCTGACGGATGATCATCGTTCATCCGGAAGTGGCAATCTTGCTCTGCAAGTGTTAATCTCTGAAATCCAATGCCAAGAGTCTTTGCATCCGGAAGCTCAGTTGCATCCGGAAGTGTGATTAAGTTCTGCACATACTGGTTAGTCCAACATAGCAATATATATAATCAGATATAGTAAAACTATACATGTTGTGGGAAGTTTGCTATGGGAAGTAGTCTTACTTAGACTATGTTCTGATCTGGTCTATGATGTATCCGGAAGCATTTTTACATCCGGAAGTAAAACTACTAGATGAAGGATCTTGGTTCACTATAACTCACTCTCACTTAGTGTATTTCATCCCAACACTCAGCGCTAGTCACTAAGCTATCGGAAGCACTTTTACTTGACGTAGTGAACTCACTGACGCTTAGGGTGAAATCTATTCTATCAGTCTGCGCCAGTCAAGATCTAACAGGAAGCAACTTCACTTGATGTTGCATTTCCGCTGACGCTCGGGGTTATATCTAGTCTATCAACCTGCGCCAGTCTAAATCTAATAGGAAGTGCTTTCACTCGGCGAAGTAGACTTACTGACGCTTGGGGTAATAACTATTCTATTGCTCTGCGCCAGTCTAAGTCTAACAGGAAGCGCTTTCACTTGGGAAAGTAGACTCACTGACGCTTGGGGTAATATCTATTCTGTCGCTCTGCGCCAGTCTAATTCTAACAGGAAGCGCTTTCACTTGGGGAAGTAGACTCACTGTCGCTTGGAGTAATATCTATTCTATCGCTCTGCGCCAGTCTAAGTCTAACAGGAAGCAAACTCACTTCCGATTGAAACATAGCTTAGTCTTAAGGTTTTGTGTACCTAATTCTCATGGACTAAGTTAAATCCCTAGTGAGTTACTCGCTGCCGCTGGGGGATGACACATTTATCCGCGTGCGCGAGTCCTAATCTATCCGGAAGTGGTCTTACATTCTCAAGTGATCTAACTCAGGATTCTAACCATGTCATCTAATCCTTCCTAAGTGTTAATTATGTTCTCTTTAGTACTAGACCATATCATACCTTAGTCACCATCAAAACTTAAGATTCTAACACCGTCCACACCCCACACCCTTTCGTCGATCTCTTCTTCGACATGTCATCTGCATCGTCCTCTTGGAGCGGCGGCGGAGGTAAAAGAAGGGTGGTTCTGATGAGGGGATCCAGCAAGGAAAACGTATATGAAGGCTTCAAGAGGTATTGTGGTCATGGACTTGTTGCACCGCGCTGGACATCCTGGACTGACGAAAATCCAGGCCGAAGATTCTATGGTTGCCCCCATTATTATAAGAAGGTAAAAATTTAAGTTAGATTGTTCATTTATTTATTCAACTGTTCACTATTAGATTTTGAGTTTGTTAGATGTTTGTTTGTGGAGTAGAGTAGCATAATGGGTGAATTAACTCTTTTTGTCGCCTAAAAGAATTACGCAAATAAAACTATACTCTAACTACTAGGTAGCAAGTGAGAGCAAGGTCAATTCCACAATTTAGTTAATTCCACTTGCTTAGGTCAAATTATCACAAATTATCAAAGATGTTGAGAGTGTTGAGTTTAAGCTACAAACTATAATTTAAATTGCTAAAATTCTAAACTAGCCGAAATGAAAGGAGCAAAAATCAAGAGTAGGAATCTCCTCCTTCAAATCTCAATTTGTGCAAACTTGATTGATAGGCCTCATGTGACAATTTCTTCTTAATGTAACTAGCTTAAATCGGCCTAAGCCTCTTAAATCTAAGAAACTTAAGCTAATTTAAACTAATTAATCAAAAAACCCTAGCTTAACCTTCATGCATTTTCATAGGCAACATAAAACCTAAATCTAGATTCTAATTATATGATTCGCTTTAAGAAATAACCACAATGTAATCACATATAATTGTTCTCATAAAGCTACAAAAAGTATAAGCCTAACACACATGAAAATCAAGTTTCCTAGAAGCTAAGTTTACAAGTTTGAAGGTTAAATGAACTCCACATGGAAATCTCCAAATCGAATCCTAGTCCTAACATGCCTAAAGGCTTAGACATAGAAGAACTACAAAGATTACAAACTTGAAAACCTAAAGATGAAAATTCTCACACATGGCTGAAATCTATGAAGCACATTGCACAAATCTTGACTTGAAGGAAGGAGAGGAGAGCTTAGCCAAGCATGGAGATGGAGGAAAGGAGATGAATTCTGGACATGGAGGCCATGGAAGGTTGAAACACGAAATGGAGATGATGGTTAGGGTTTGGGAAAGTTGAGAGAAAATGGAAGATGTAGAAGATGGACATAAAGTGGTGAAATGATTAATGAAGCTAGGAGATATTTATATGAGTGTTTAGATTAGTTAATGAGGTGTTAAAGGATGCTAATGGGCTGTCAAGGATGGTATTAGGTCGGCCAAGATTGGATTTTTATGTGTATGTGGGTGTTAATGGGCAAGAGGTGTCATAAGGTGGAAGGAAGGGTATTTTGGGAATTAGGGTGAAAAATGGTTGAATGTGGACTCCATAAAGTCTAGGTGCATCCTCCCAAGCTTCCTCCTTTTTCTCCTTTCCATTGTGCTTCCATATGTGCCCTTAATGAGACTCCAACAATTTGAAATTTGAATTTGGAGCCTTTTTCACCCCTTTTGGTAATGAGCAAATCCCTTGTTTTTGACAAAAGGGGTAATTTTTGTCTTATACCTTTGCCTTTCCCCCTAAGCCAATTCCTTGCACTTCAAGCACTCCCAAAGGTTTGTGGGGTCCACGTGGGACCCCCCTACACATAGAAAAGCATCACATAGTCAAAATGACCAAAATACCCTTGGTTTCTTAAAATGCAAGTAATAAGGCTAATATTTTCCAATTAACTACATATAAGCATGTGCACATAAAATCACCAATAATGATCATATAAAGCAATTAAATCCCACTAATTAAGCTCAATTGCACATGCTTAGACATATAAAATTGGGTCTAATCAAAGGGATTACGCAGTAATTGTTAGATTTTGAGTTATGGTTTAGTGAGATTAATTGTTTCACTGGGTTGCATGGTGCATGATGTGATTTTTAGATAATGATGTGTTTGGTATTGTAATGATGTGCATGTGCAGATTTTTTAAAAGGAAATGATTTTTAGATATTGATGTGTTTGGTATGATTTGTTTTGTTAAACTGAATGTGGACAGAATGTGGACTGTGGCTATTTTTCATGGCATGATGGAATATTTGAGAGTAGAGCCAATGCTGTTATTCTGGAGCTTTTGGATGATATTGATCAATTATATGATGAGGTGAATATGCTGAAAAGGGTAGGAGACCATAGTCAGAAGTTCATTCAAGAGATTGAGGCTATTCAAGGTGAAGTCAAAATGCTAAAGTGCAAACATCGAGGGAAAGATATTGAAGCTAATATGTTGAAGATGAAGCACAAGAAGTTATTGGGACTCTTTATGTAGCTGGGTATTTTTCATTGTAATTGTTATTGTAAATGTAATTGTTATAATGATGTATTAAGGTATTAGGGTCGTGGGGCGTGAAACTAGTGTAATTGTAATTGTTATAATTATAGACTTATGTTTGTAATTCATATCATTTGTCAACTAAATTATGTCGTGTTATTTGTGTACTCAAATTAAGGATCATATTAGCTGTTACATGCAGCTTATGCTTATTGAAATTTGTAGCTTTTGATATTTCCCATTGAAAACATGTGTAGTTTATGAGAGCATATGGCACCAAAGGTCATATGCAAAGGACATAGTATATAGACACGCAAAGTATACAGACAACTAAAATAACAGGCTATGTAGTTGGTGAGATCATATAGCACAAAGGGCTTTTCATGTCTAAATACTTTGCAGCCAGAGTTTAGATAGCTAGTACAAGCTTTCATATAGATACATATAACACAATGGCAACAATGATTAGCAGAACCTAAGATTATTTTCCATCAAAATAGCACATAAAATGAGACCTATGGCAACAATGCCCAGCAGAACCTAAGGTCATTTGCCATCAAAACAATGCCCAGCAGAATCTAAGGTCATTTGCCATCAAAACAACAAAAGATAATGTAACATCCTGAAAATTTAATTCATGATTAAGGAGTATTTTGGGAAATAATAAATGGAGAAATTGAGAATTTTGGGATTTTTAGGAATTTTTGGTGATTTTGAGGACATTTTGAAAATTTTGAGTAGTAAATGTGCATATAATTAATTAAGAAATTGAAGAGTTTGAAATATGAGGGAATGGAATTACCCAAAATATTTTGAAGGTTAAGGAGATTGGAGGCTGGTTTAAGTGATTTTAAATTAGGGCGAAGGGGCAAAAATAGCCACCGTAATTCTCCAAATGGACAACTTTGGCACCCGTAATTTCGATGGTGCAAAACCGTACATTATAAACCAAAATGGAACAAATTTAGCACTCTTAAATAGATGTGTTAAGTTTGACCATTAGTTGACTGGGAATGGTGATTTGGCATGATGACGTGGCGAAATAAGGAATTATGTGTCACATTGCATATGACATGGCAAAAAAATAAACATACACATGTCATAATGGGGCCCACCCTAATACATATGTTAACTAAAAATGGGGCCCACCCTAATACATAATGAGGCCCACCGGCCTCTCCCCCCTCCACTGCTACCACCCCTCCACACCCACGTCATCCCCCACCCTCAATCTCTATCTCTATCTCTGCAACTTCGCAGGCTGTGGCTACGCTCCTTCTCTTCTTCTTCGTCGTCTTTTCTCCGTCCAAGTTTTTCTCCTCCAATTCCATCTCCAGCCGCCGCCAACCTCTACCGTTCCCAATCCTCCACTCTTTCTCTTTTCACTGCACCTTCTCTCTTTCTCTCTCGATCTTTCGTTCTCTGCTCTCTCACAACACGCAGAAGCAGACCCCACTGCCCAATCCATCTCCAACAAGCTTCAAGAGGATCCCAACTCCGACCCTCTCTCTGTAACTCAACGTCTTCACCTCGCCTTCTCTCACATCACTCCCTCTCCTCAACTCGTTCTCCAAACTCTCAACATCTCCCATGACGCCGGCCGTACAGTCCTAGGAAAAGACGTGGGTGTGGAGGGGGGAGGAGGGGCAGCGTGGGTGTGGAGGGGGAGGGGGGGCAGCGTGGGGGAGGGGGAGGGGTGGGGGGGTTGCCGGGTCAGTGAAGAAGGGGAGAGGAAGAGAAGAGAGAAGGGGGTGGGTGGGGTATTTTTTTTATTAAGGCTAGGGGCAAAACTGTCTTTTCACTTTTCAAATATATTAAAGTGAGGTCCCTTGGGACCCTACATTAATTTTTTTAACTTTTGGGACTTTTCTAGTATTAAGTCCCTTGTGGGGAACTTCAAATTAATTTTCCCTTATTTTTTTAGTTAACATATGTATTAGGGTGGGCCCCATTTTTAGTTAACATATGTATTAGGGTGGGCCCCATTATGACATGTTCATGTTTATTTTTTTCCATGTCATATGCAATGTGACACATAATTCCTTATTTCGCCACGTCATCATGCCAAATCACCATTCCCAGTCAACTAACGGTCAAATTTAACACCTCTGTTTAAGAGTGCTAAATTTGTTCCATTTTGGTTTATAATGTACGGTTTTGCACCATCGAAATTACGGGTGCCAAAGTTGTCCATTTGGAGAATTACGGTGGCTATTTTTGCCCCTTCGCCCTTTAAATTAAAAGAGTACAATATGGCAAGTTTGGGCTACAAATCATCAGAGAACCCCCTTATTTCACTAAACCAAACGCGCCCCTTCCCCTTTTCTTCCTAAAAAACATCGGACCCTCCCTTCCTCATTCGAACTCTCTCTGCCTCTCCAATCCTCAAACCCGTCGTCTCCCACCTCCCTTCTATCTTCTTCGTTTCTCCTTTTCCCGGCGACCAAGGACGGCTGCGATGGCAGCCAAGACTGGCCGAACTCTGTGGCCTCTTCCCTATTTTCTCTCCCTCGCGTCTTCTTTCTTCGCCCAACCACTGCGAGCGGTGGCGAAGCTATTTTTCGGCGACGGTGAGACTTGTTTTTTTTTTGTTGTTCTTAAGCTACCTTCTTGTTTCCAACTTCATTTCCCTTACTTTCGTTTTCGTTTTACTGTTTGCGTCGACCAGCCCTAGATGGCCGATTTCCGGCGAGCATTCCGGCGGCGGTGAGTTCAAATCGGACAGGAAACACCAAATTCCAACTCCGGTGAGTCTCTTCTAACTGTTCCCATTCCTTTTTTCTCTTGTTCTTGGTGAGAAATATGAGAGAACGAATCTGGGGTTTGCGTTTTTGGCCTAAGGTAACACATTACATTGAAGTTAAGCTTCAATTTGTAGAGTTTAAGGAGTGATATGATGATTAATTTGAAGTTTCATTGAGTTTTGCACAAAACCCTAAATTTTGGGTACTCTAGGGCTGACGAGTTTTCTTAGGTTTTGGGTTTAAAAATCTTCAATTTGTTTAGGTAGAAGTGTAATGAAGTCAAATATTGTGCTACATGGTTGATTTTCTTGAAGTTTGCTGTATGTTTTAACATTCATATGTTAATTTGAAGATTTTTGTTTCTATTTCTTTTTGGCTGAACTGATGTGTTAATGTGGTGGAAGTGATTGATTTAATTGGATGATGTTTTTATGCTTGTATGAGAATCTGAATTTTCTTTGTCTAACTACAAGGGGAAATATGTATGAATTTGTTGTATGTGGTTGAGGTTTGAGTTTATTAGTTGTGGTGATTAATGTGTTTTCATGGGAGATTTTAGAATCTGATTTGGAAGTTCAGCAAGAGGAAAATAAATTGTGGTGACCATATGTGTGACATGTATGTCAGATTTTGGTTTTAATAATTATTTTCATAGATGTATGCTCTTTCTCTGGTTTTGGCCAACAACACATCAACGTGTATTTGTGAATACTGTTTAATCTAAATGCCTGTATATAGGATAAGGGTATATTGTTAAATTCAGTTCAGATATGCTATGAATATGTGAAAGGTGTAAATTCTTATCTCCATTGCTCTGAATTTGGTGTCGGTATGCATCATGAGTGAAATATGAATTTCTTCTTATTGTTAGGTTCGACTGTTCTTTAGGTAGAAGTGATTGTGACTGTCTTGTATGGGTTTTGGAATCATGACCAAATTTATGGGACTTATGATTGAGTTAGCGTGTGTTTGTGTGTGTGTAGGATTTAATAAATTACTAATGTCAGTCAAGCCTAGTGAATGATTAGCGAATCAAAAATCTGATTTGTATATATGTATATGAATTGCTGGACTGATTAATGTATAGCCATTGGGGAGTTGTTGGTTTATCAAATGAGGACAATTTAAATGGGTATTGGGAACTTTGTTTATAAAATATCTTTGTGGAATGTGAATATAAGGATGGGAAATCAAGTGTCATTAGAAATCTGAATGCGTGGTTTCAAATTGAGTTTAGTGGGGTGCCTAAAATTTGTAATTCCAATCCTAAACGAAAGTTTATAGTCATTTTCATGTGGCATGAAGAATCTTGTTGAGTTTGGGTGATTTTGAAGTGCAAATTGGTTGGTAATATTTGAATTCTCGGTCATTGATCATGTTGTTGTGAATGAACATGTAGTACTGATTTGGATTCATTATTTCTAGTATTGGATTGTTGTTGTGGATTGTGAAGTGGCATAAGAAAGACTTAAATGAAGGATTCAATAACAATGATGATAGTTTAGGAAGGAATTATAGATTATATGTTGGCAAAATAGAAAAAAGATGATGTTACAATAAATGGGGCTGATGAAATGAAAGGATATATATAAGAGCTAGTATTGAAATACCTAATATTTACTTATGTTAGTGTTGTAATAGCTTGTACAAGGATGTAGTTAATGATTTGTGACCTTTTAAGGAGATAAATGAACTTTATTATCTTTTCTCAATTTAGTTGAATTGGACATAAAGAATTATGTATGAAAATGTAGGTGAAAATTTATTGTATCCTTGAGTTTTGTGTGGAAAATCATTGTTAATGTTTGTATGATAATTTATGGTTCATGTGGAAGGATTAGTGAGAAGTGTGGCTGCATTCTATGTTGATTTTTGGTTAAGTTTGGTGAAGCTTGAATCAAAAGCATTCATGCCTTATTTTAGTATTGTTACCTAGATTGGCTGAATCGATTTCTAAGAAGGAATGACTCAAAGAGGGTCTAAAATGAGATAAATGAAAGCATGTAATGTTTAAGTTATTGTTAGTGTAATTTTAAACAACAATTTGTTTTGCTCGGCTAAGTGGTGCCATATCTGTGTTGGATTCTACTCTTAGAGCAAAAGTAAAGAATTAAGTGTTTAAGTTCGAATTAGAATTAAATTAGGGAAGAGCTTTGAGGTTTATATTGTTTCCTTACAATATTGCCTATTGATTTCAAATTCAGATTTATGTTAGTTGTCTTCTTTAATGTGAAGCATGTCTGAATATTTTGCCTTACATTGGTTGAGTATATTCAAGATTAATTGAAGTTTTGTGATGGTTATTGGGAAACTTTGAAATTGTTTTGATGCGGCACTTATTTGAAGTTTGTTAAGGTCAATCAATGATAATTTGAAGAAGGGGATTGGGTAGTAATATAGGAACGAGAGAGACGTTGAAGTACTATAAAGTGGAAATGATATTAATTTATCATTTTGCTCTATATTATTATAGGTGTGGATGTAAGTAGGCTTTCGTGGCATCAAGAAAGAAAGGATGAGAAATCGCGTAAATTGCTTAAGGGCGATAGGTAATCACACTTAACCTTGCTATAACAATGAGGGTGACGTTAGCTGGGATTTTCTTAAAATCCTTTCTCACCCTCTATATATATATTATCTTTGAAAAGTTATTTTTATACAAAACAGGCTATCGGGTGTCTTTCAAACACGATTATTTTTGTATAAAAGGAATTAGAAACATTATATATATTATCCTGGCTGGTGTTATTTCTGGTTATGATGTGAGAGGTTTATATAGTATTCAGTTAGGGATGTTGATAGTTAGGTTAAGGGAAGAAGTGTCATAGTTGAAAATGAGATATTGAAGGGAATGGTAAGAGTGTATGTTATTGATATTGAAAGAGATTGTGATATGGAAGAGAATTGTGATTGAAATGTTGAAAATTGTGAATGTGATATTGACAGGAATATGGTGAACATTGCATGACACTGCTTTTAATGTACCATCGCGCGATGATAACTGTCGATAGGCCAATCGACAGTTATTTGTACTGATGATCCTTTTCGGATTGATTGGATCGGGGATCATAGGTCAACTTATTGAGAGAAGTGACCTATGGTTGTTAAGGCATTTTAGAGCCCAACCGCCCCTACGGTTGTTAAGGCATTTGAGAGCCCAACCGTTCCCATTCTGCAATGGAAAACAGAATTGGGGTTCCCTCTCTGGGGATTGCCAGAGAGGGAAATTGTCCCCTCATTATGGAGAGGGACACAGTGTCAAATCATATAGTGAAGATTAGATGCTTGAATGCCCCGGGATGGCACAATGCATCTATAGGTGAGTGTGAGAGTTGTGGTGGTAGTAACATTAGATTGGAGACTGGGGAGGTGATATTTAGTTATGTGGAATTGACTGAGGGATTTGAGTGATATGTGGGAAGTAGAGATGATCTCGCTACCGCACATCTCACTGTTATAGTGAGTTAAGCGGTGATTACTGGGACAAATTGTCTCATCCCACGATTACTGACATTTTTGCAAGTATTCATGCACAGGCGCGAGCATCAGGAAAGGGAATTAGGTAGTAGAAGTTATATAGTTTATTCGGAATTGTATATTGCCAATTATTAGGTCTACATTCGCTTCCGCATGTGTATATATATATATATATTGTCTAATATCAATCAGTTTTATTTATTAACCATGTTAGGCAAATCCTTTCTAACATGGTTAGCTTTTAATTATCCATGATAACATCTATCTTGTATCAGGAAGTCCTTTTCTATCATGGATAATGTTTTATTCATTAGGATATTCTTTTTCTAACTATGATAGGTATATTAATATTATGGAAAATCCTTTTCCTATCATAGTTAGTAAAGAGGTTATAGAATTAAAATGAGATATCATATGTTAATTAGGGATTAAGTAACAGTATGTGACACATAAAGTGACCACAACATGGCAACAATGCCCAGCAAAACCTAAGGTCATTTGCCATCAAAACAACAAAACATAAAGTGACCAATACATGGCAACATTGGCCAGCAAAAGCTATGGTCATATGCCAACAAAATATAATTAAAGTTGTTCCATCCTAGGTTATCTATGGACACAAAATATACCTAGAGCCAGCTATCAGAAACGCTGTGCTCCTCGCTTGTTCTGCATGCTCCTTGTAACCACCTTGTTGTTCGCCTGGCTCCTTGTCATTATGCGATTAATTTGATTGCGTGCATGAACCTGTAGTTGATTCCTAGTAATGGCCGGCCTCCCCTGCCACTTCAAACCTGGGGGCTTGACAGGTAGTGTCCCCATTATTGGATATGTTCCTTTGAACGCTATCTTCCCTGCAGCTCCTGAGGAACTAGACTCGTCACCCATGGAGTTCATCCTCTTTTACTTCTCGTTGGGGATGGGGAATTTGATCTGAGGGTCCACGTCTGAGTGTTGGCTCATGTACTGCTCGGCTGTACCCTCTGCAATTTGCCTCTCACCATCTTCGTTAGGCTATAAAATAAAGCAATTATTTGGTTAGCTGAAAAATTCCCTCAGTCTTTGTAAAAATATGGAACTAAGACAAAAAACTAACATTGTACACTTGTCTTCCTCCTAGGCTTGTATATACCCCAAAACCTTGCACTGACGTGTTTGTTTGCCTGCGCTGATAGTACTTGGACATGGCAATGCCATTATGTCCCACATGGGTTGGCTGAGACGTTGGTTTTTTGGACTGTGGTTGGTGGTTGAGGTTGAGGTGGGTCAGGTTGGGACTGGGGGAGTATAAGGTCAAAGGCTGAGGTAGTAGAAGGCGCTTGAGTAGTGGGAGGTGCTTGTGGTGTTGATGCACTAGCCTTCTTAACCTGTGCACATCATTAAATTAAGTAAGATGTGGTGTTAATGATAATAAGCAAATAATGAATTAGTAAGATGTGGTGTTAATGGAACTAAGCAAATAATGAATTACCTCCTTGCAAGTACGACGGTTGTGACCCTCCTTTTTACACCATGTGCATTTCATAACCCTCCCTACACGGCTAACCCTTTCAACCTGTGCCCCTTCCGGTGCACCTTCAGCCTGTGATGGTTGCATCGTAACTTTAACCCTACACCGAATCTCATCTGTCCGCTTCTTTTTCACACTTGGGCGTCCTGGTAAGTTGACAACGGGCGGCGGCATCATCGGAGCATACTCTTAAGTGTCCCAGAAGTCAGGACCACGGGCTGGTTCAAACTTCTTTCTATAGGTTCTAAGGTACGTGTCCTTGTGGTAGTAGTGGGATATCTTAGACGCAGGTTCAAGCCGTGCATGCCACATTGCAGCAATTAGGGGTGGGCAAACGGTTATTCGGTTCAAAACCAAACTGAAAACCGAAAACTACCTAAAATGAAAACCGAAACCGAAACCGAAACATTGAATAACCGAAACCGAAATGCTACAAGAAAAACCGAAAACAATTAGTTTTATCACATTGTTTTGAGCTAATACAACCATTTTACAAAGGAAACCGAAAAACCGAAAACCGAAAACCGATAAACCGAACCAAAAAGCTACTTAAAACGAAAACCGAAACCGAAAACCGAAAAACCGAAACTCATTTGGTTCGGTTTGGTTTTTGGTTTTCGTTTTTATTTGTCCACCCCTAGCAGCAATGACATGTTGGCATGGGATACCAGTAAGATCCCAAAACCTGCAAGTGCACATCTTCTTTCTCAAAGACACTGTGTGCCTGTTCCGTCCTTCACGCACCTCATATCCCTCATCTCCATTGAATCGCACTCTATACTTTGCAGCAAGCTCCCGGTTAATCTCAAAGAACTCCATGCATGCAGGGCTATAACTACCCTTCCATTTCCGTGCTAACTCTTCGCTTTTTGCCCACTTGTCCATCAACGCCTCTCTTATGCCATCAAACATTCTAACCACGGGCAACCTCCTAAAATCAACAATCCACGCATTCAGACTCTCAGCCATGTTGTTATCAACCATTTGTGAACTGCATCTGTTGGAAAAATATGCTCGAACCCAGGTTTTTACGGGGTAAGACACCAAGGCCTGTGCAGCGTCCATGTTCTCCTTTTTGAGTACATTGAGCTTGTCTTTGAATTGTTCCTCAAAGGTACTCCATGCACATGACCAAAAGAGATCCCTGAACTTTCTGACAGTCCATCTTTTACTCCAGTTGGCATACACGTGCCTTGCACAAAACCTATGCTCAGCCTCGGGTAGAACAGTACGCACAGCTTGCAAGAGGCCCTACACCAACAACGATAATTCATCAACACTTAGCAGTTAAGCAATATAATATTGTGGACACATGCTACGAGGTTTCTGCATTGATAATTCAATAATGCTACCACACAGGGCTATAATATTAATATTGTTTACCTTTTGCATGTCGGACATCATGGTTACTTTAGCACCGTCTCCGAGCTCCAGAGAGGCTTGAACGCATTCCAAGAACCACGTCCAGTTATGGCCATTCTCAATGTCCACCAACGCGAACGCTATCGGATATAAGGACTCAATCACATCCATACTGAAAGCTGTCAACAAAGTACCTCTTGCCTTCCCCTTTAAAAATGTGTCATCGACACCTATAAGGGGTCTAATTCCTTCTTTCCATCCAACCTATAATTTCATGTGAATGCACATGATATCAGATATACCGACAACAAAGTATCTAACAAAAAACATACATCATTCAAACAATGACTCACCTTGGCTGCGTTGAAGCAAATGTACATCCGCTTGAACACTCTTTTCTTTTTTTGCAATTCCTCTTTGCTCAACTGAACCCAAGCATCTGTCTCTGGATCTGTAACCCTCAACTCATTGCAATATGCTTGAAGCTTTGCAAAATCATCCACATAACTGCCATCTAGCTCCTCTGTTATTATCTTCCTAGCTCTTTCGCACTTCTGAAAGCTAACATTTACATTCCACACTCACTTTACTTCCTCCCTCATCTCCTTCACCTTCAAATGTGGCCCCTCTTGAACTCTATCCTTTAGCTTCTCCGCAACCCAATACTGAGAAGCTCATCCAATATTATAATCACTGTGACGATTATGTTCCCGCATTATACTCCTCAACATAAAGCAATCATCTCCTGGATCTTTCGCAATCATCAGCCTAAAAGGGCACCCATCAACACAATTTATAATCACCCTTGTTGTGTTGCTCGCTGCCACTTTAACATCCACTCCATTTAGTACGGCATATGTATCAAGTTGACTGTAAAATTCAGACTTGTCTACAAATGTCATCCCAACTTCAAAGAATGCCTTGTTTCCCTCATCCACACCCCAAGTCTCACGTGGCACATCAACCATGCTATCATCCATACTTCCTTCATCATCCATATTTCCTCCATCACCGGGCTCTTGCACTGCTTCTTTCTCCCTTGCTCACCGCTATGTCTGGAACCTCTATATCTGGTGTATCACGGTCACTGTCACTGTCACTGTCACTCCCCACTTCAAAATTAAAATTTTCAATGTCACTGCCAATGTTGTAAGGGATATCTTCAATGTCACTACCCTGACCAGCAGCATTAACATGTTCAGCATTCTTCCCTACATCTTCCTCACTACCACTAAAGTCTGAGAGCTCTGGCCCATTATGCAAGAGCTCCACATATCCCTCCACTACACCATGAACATTCTCCTCTTCAATATTTCTGCCCTCTTGCTCAATTCTCTCAGCTTCAGTATTATATTTCTCAATTTCCTCATTTTTATCAGCCTCATCCCTACCCTCACACTTCCCTGCCCTCAGCCTCAACCCTAGCCTCACTATAAAGTTTTCTCACACAGTGAAGTTACCTTGTTAAGAAGATCCGTGACAGTAGGCCCCACTTTGCCCTTCTTCGTGTGGTCCCCACCTCCACCGTTTGAATCCATGCCCTCTGGAAAAAAATAAAAAAATATTACATGCCCTTTGTGGGTATTTCACTGTTTGTTTGCAGAAAAAATCTTTATTTACTAGAATCAAAGCAAACCTTAGTCAAAAGGAATCTCTGCTTTTCTTGTCTTGTCTGTTGCTTTTAGCAAATCTCGCCTCCCATGTGTGATGTGGTCCACCACCACAAATCTCGCCTCCTTCAAATGTTCACCGTCGATTGCAACCTTGGAAGGCTCAAACCTCCCTCGCCGTCTCAAACCCTAGCTTCCCACACCTGGTCTGATGCTTTTCGCCGAGCTTTCCTATCTCGAATTGGGAACCCTATTTCTTAAGCCTCAATCTCTGTTTTTGTTTTATTGTATTTGTTTGTGTTTTTACCAAATTGTTTTCTTTTATTTTGTTTTATAAAAATTAATTGTTTATTATGTATGCATAATCATTATTTATTTTGTATGCATAAGACAAATGTACACGTCATATGCCATGTCATCATATCATTATCCCATGTCATCATATAACTTGTACCACGTCACCTCACTAACAGTCAACCCTTTTTTGACTGACAGAAATGCTACTTTTGAGCCAATTTTGAATAGATATGTGCTACTTTTGAGCCATCCAATAGTTGTTTATGCTGGGTGACCTTTTGGCAATAGTAGAGTGCTAGATTTGACCCTTAACCCTTGTTATTATTATTTTAAATTCAAATTAATTTGAATTTAAAATTTAAAACATATTTAATTTTATATTTCTATTTATTAGTATTAGATATTTAACCTTTAAAAAAAAGAGATATGATGTTATTAATGCACATATTAGTAATGCACATACGGTTCCATTACAGAGAAGCCAGTCATCAACGCTCAATAAGCTCCAAATTGGAGCTTCTTTGGATAAGCTGATTTGTCCCAAAAGTCAAGTGAAAAATAAGTAAAACTCAAACATAGAAAAAAGTTGAAAACAACTTATACAGTACAAACCAGCTTATTTGGGTCCAAAAGCTCTTCCCAAACGCACACTCCATCTCTCCATTCACCACCACCACCACCACCTCCCCCACCACCTTGTATAGAACCACAACCTCCTCCTACTCCACCATGTTAAGAACATCCTCCATCACAACCTTCTCCCACACCACATCTTCGGCATTGGAGTGGTACTATAGATGATGTTTACAACTTATTTCTTTTTGAGGTTGGTGGGTTGGAGGAGGGAACGGTGGATGGGTGAGGGGGAAGGAGGGAGGGGAGAGACGAAAAGGGTGGGGTAAGTTGAGCAATTTTTTAATCTATAAGTGGGACCCACATCTTAAAAAAATTATTTTAATTAAGTCATAAAGGTATTTTAGTATTTTCCAATAGCCAAGTGGCCAAAATGAACCATTTTTATTGTTTATAGGACAGAATGAGACCATTTATTGTTTGTAGGCGAAATTGATACTCCCTCCGTTCCTAAATATATAAGATCACTTTGGGGATGTGGATAAGTTCCTAAATATAAGATAACTTTTTGTTTTTTCTCAAGTTTTACCCAAAATACCCCCATACTTCTTTTACAAGCAAATTACTCATTTACTCCTTCCATCCTTTTCTTTTCTTTCACCGATAAATGCCTCCCGTTTTTTTTCTAATATGACTAATCCTGGAGTATAAGACTGAAAATTCCTATCCATATTTAGCATTTTAAAACTAAAATTTTTGTAGAGTATAATTGCAACGTAAATTAAAATCGCCCAATTTTTCCTCATTAAAATTGAATCGAAAGATTATTTAGCTAAAAACGAAACTAGTGTCACATAGTGGTTAAAGAATCATTTTAAATATAGAAATGGCTCATTTTTTCCTCTTTAAAACTGAAACAAATGATTAATTGGCTAAAATCATGTTAATAAAAAATTAATTCACTAAACTAAATAAATACTCATTAAAATTAAACAACATAATTTTAATAATGACAATGTGAAATTGCAAAGGAGAAAATTTTGCTACATTATGAATTTGTCCTTAGAAAAAATAGCTAACACAAAAATATACAAAAATGGAATTAAAGTAGCATTCCACAAGAAACTGATTGTATCAACATATGACTGCACCAGCCAACACAGATCCTCTATTAAATCATCTAGAACCCCTATTTATTCCAAATCCTCCATTGACATTGTTGTAGGTATAAATACTTAGAAAATCTATCATCATGAGTGGAATAGTAACTTTGAATGAACAATAAGGGGAGTTCTGGAGCTAAGCATCAAAATTTACTATCATTACTTATTTCAAGCTTAAACCATCTTTCAACCTGCAAAACAAACAACAAAAATACTCCATATAAGTAAAATCATAATCTGCTTTCCCTTAAAAATATCCTTGGTAAACAAGAAATATGCCATATTAGGACGACCTCAAGAACCATTCACAATAAAAAATCTCAGCCCAGTAATTGAAATACCAGTTATATGATTATAAGTATGTGCAATTTCTTCACCAAGTTTCCTAGTAGCAGCATTCAAACTAGTAGGCTGATCAGTCTTTTTAAAATGTACATGCCTAAAGGATTGAGATTATTCTATATCTCAAGATAAAGTTAAGGTTATATATCTGCCCCAGAAAACGTTTAAAAGAAATTTTTGGGATTCACTTCGCCAATTATTGCCTTCACGATTAAAATGGAAACCTCACCCTTTGAGAGTCTCTTTAGTCGCCAACTCCATATCAGAAACCAAAGAAGGTATACCATGTTGAGCAAGAAAATCTACGCTTCCAAGAAATTCCTGCTGGTCTTCCCTATTAACAACATCCATGTTCTCCTGTATAGACAATAGAAAAGAAACAAGAGACTTTAAGCCTGCATATAACATGCTTGAATTCGGCCATTGAGCCCAAAGAATAAAATTCTTCTTTTTATGTCATTATGCATTTCATTTAATTAACTTTGGTGATATCGAGAAAAGTTTCCTCCATTGATGCTGAATAAATCCATGGTGTGCCCTTACCACAACAGAAATTACAGAATAGCAATAGGAAAATGGTTTCAAATATACTCTCCAAGAATTTGCTATCTGCAGTTTGAACTTGCTTTATTCTGAATCACGTCCACCCAATTTAAGTCATACTCAAAATCCGCATCTTAATTAATTATTGGTTCCAAAAGTCAGGTGTCGTTATACCTAAGTAGGCTGATAAAGGATGTCATTCACAGTATTAACTCACCTTATCCTAGCATCCTTCATGATAAACACTCCTGACTCAAAAAGTATGCAAAATTGATATGAAACTAAAAATTAACTGATTTACACACTTTTAAAAGATTAACTAGCCCAGCAATATTATTATAAACATAAGAATTAGGATTCTGCATAGCAAAACGCACACCAGCCTTTGCAGCTAAATGCATAACATGGGTAAACATAACAACATCAAAAATCTTATGAAGAAGCACATAATCATATGCAGGTCACATGAAAATACCTATATCAGAGATTGCTCCTGCAGTTTGATCGGCGCTCAATAACTCCTTCTTTCTGAAGTCTAAATAATGAGGTTTTATTAATATTCAAAGCACTTGATAAATCTCGAAATGTGGTCCTCTTAGAAAGGGGAATCTGAAGAAACACATCCGGATCAAAGTTAGCTCTCTTCCTACCACATGTTTTTGCTTTCTTATGACATATATCTTCACCGGACTTGGTCTTTTGCGAAATGCGTCTAATGACACATTTAGAAACTGAGTACATGGATGAAAACTTATTGACAACCCCTCTATCTAGTTTGCCATTTCGACTATGCTTCAACAGAAGATAAGATATAGCTTGACGGTCTTTATCATACAAAAATTTACGCTTTTTTCCTAAAGAAAAAAGTTTCAATCAAACATCTTAACTTCATATATGTAAGTAATTATCTCATATAAAAGAAATACATGTGAAATCTCTCCTTGTTAGAATCTTAAGTTTTGATGAAGACTAAAATATGAAAGAACTAGGCAAACACTTAGAGGATATTAGGTTAATATAGAACCCCAAGTAAGAGTACAACCGGATGTGGATTTACTTCCGGATAGACTAGGACTAGCGCTCTCGGATGAACGTCTCATTCCCCAGCGACAGCAAGTACATCACTAAGTAATAACTCAGTCTAACAACATTAAATGTATAAAATTCCTTGAGACTAAGTTAAGATGCAACCGGATGTAGAGTTGCTTCCGATTGATTAGTGACTAGCGCTGGGTGTTGGTATAGATAACACTGAGCGCCAGTGAACATAACCCAACGTCCAGTAGATTTGCTTCCGATTGCTTAGTGACTAGCGCTGGCTGTTGGAATGGATAACACTGAGCGTCAGTGAGTAAAATGTGAACATAACCCATCGTCCAGTGGAAGTGCTTCCGGATGTGGAATTGCTTCCGGATGTAAGAAAGCTTCCTTAGACCTAGTGAACTCCCATTGCATGTGACTATGTGTTTATATTACTAGACTAACGTTCACAGTGCAGCACACTAAGTAAAGTTGCTTCCGGAAGTGAATCCGCTTCCGCAAGCAATCAGAATGTCAGAACGTTCAGAGCAGTGCAGTGTCAGAATGCTTTTGACAGAGCAGAGTTGTCAGAACTGCTTTTCAGAGATAAAGCAAGTCAACCCTGCTAAGCATTAATGAAGCATTAAATGGGCAAACGGTAACATGGGGAAAACGGCCATATTCAAACGGCTAACCCACCTACCAAGAGTGAGAATACTTGAAGACTATATAAAGAAGCTCACCTTCATTTATGAAGGCAACTAATATCTTTGACATCTTGAAGAAAGCTGGATTGAGAAACTAAGAAATCCTTCAAGCATTCAAAGCTGCCCAGAAAAGAGAAAGGGCATTTAACGCATTGAGAGTTCTTTTCATCTACTTATTTTGTACTCTTTGTTGTTAAGTCTCTTCTTGTATTAAGAGCATTAATTGTACTTAAGTGTGTAACATTATCCGTTCTTTAAGAGAACTAAGTTTAGAAAATCCTTAATTTGTTAAGGTTGAACCATTGCTGGAAGTAAGGGGGAGTAGTTAGCAAGGTTGCAAGTGTGCCTTGAGAAAAACTTGTGGTTGTAAGGTTGCAAGTGATCCCGTCCAAAACTTGCGGTTGTAAAGGTTCCAGGTGAACCCGTTGTAAAACCTGGGGATAGTGGAACTCAACCTGGGTGGTTGAGAACTGGACGTAGGTCAAGAAGACCGAACCAGTATAAACCCTTGTGTTGCTATTGTTTGAATTTTATTAGGTAGCACAATTCACCCCCCCTTTTGTGCATCCATTACTTTCATTTGGTATCAGAGCGGGTCTTTCTGACTTGATTCCAACGAATCTAGAAAGTAAAGATCCAGTAATGGATACAGATTATTCCTTGCTAGATGTCTCTATTCAACCCAACAAGCCTCCAGGCTTTGATGGGTATAACTATCCATTCTGGAAATTCCGAATGGAGACATACATCAAGTCCAGCGACATCCGACTCTGGGATGTAATTGAACATGGAGACCACACCCCTCTAGATGATGATGGCTTTGCAAAGCAGCGATCCAGATATACCAACGAGGACTATGCTCTAGTTCAGCTAAATTTCAGGGTCATGCACTACATTCAATGCGCCCTTAGTCCTAAGGAGTTCCACAGGATTAGCCACCACAAAACTACTAAGGATATGTGGGAGGCTCTTGAGGCTGCTCACTCTGGAACCAAGGGAGTGAAGGCAAGACTGATCGAGATGTTGGTAGAAGAATTTCACAAATTTGCCATGACTAGTCCAACTGAACCAATCAGAGAGCTGGAGCTCAGGTTCACTCATCTTATCAATAACCTGGCCTCCCTGGGCAAAGATATTCCTGAAAGAGAACAAGTCAGCAAGATCTTAAAAGTCTTGAAAGGTGATTGGATCACCAAAGTTACCATCTTGCAGGAAGTCCAAGGGGAGTCAACCAGCTCCATCACTGCACTGTTTGGTTCACTGGCTGAATACGAACCAACCTTGCTGGCTCAGAGAGCTCCTCAAGCCTCATCCAAAACCAAGAATCTTGCCCTTGTTGCTCCCAGCAAGGATAAGATTGATGATAGTGATGATGAGGATGATGAGGAGGACATCGATGACGAAGAGATGGCAATGATGGTGAGGAAATTCAGAAAGTTCTTCAAGAAGAAAGGAGGCTTTCAGAAAGGTGATTCCAGCCAGAGGAGAGGAGGATATAAGAAGGAAAAGGCACCAGTGTGCTTTGAGTGTAAAAAGCCTGGCCACTTCAAGGCTGAGTGTCCAAGCTTGCAGAGATCGAAAGGAAAGGACAAAAGAAAAGCCTTTGTGTCCTCCATCTGGGTAAATAGCTCAGACGAGGAAGCAAGTGATGAGGAAGAGGTTGCCAACCTCTGCCTGGTTGCCAGAGAAGATGATGAGGAAGCATCTTCAGATCTTGATCCCATTCAGGAGGACAGTGAGGTAACTTTTTCTGAACTTCAAGAGGCATATAATGATGTTCATGAAGAATTTGCTCGATTATGTAAAGCTTATAAAGTGTTGAAAACTAAAAAGGAATCACTTGAGTCTAAGGTGGACTCACTGAGTGAAGAGCTAGCAGAAGCCAGAAAGCTTCCGATAGCAGATGGCAAGGGATCTCCCCAAGAGGAACCCAAGGCCACAACACTAGAAGACTGCCCTAACTGCAGCAAGATCTCTACTGAAAGAGATAGACTGCAAAATGCCCTGCAGAAGTTTACAAATGGTTCTGAAATGTTGAATGTTATTTTGATGAACCAAAGGGCATATAGGGATAAAACTGGATTAGGGTATGAGCATAAGGGTAAAAAGTGGGTGGAGCCCAAAGTGAAACCATACTTAAAATTCTTCCACAAAGCTACAAGTCACAGCTCCACACCCTTTAGCTTCTGCAACTACTGCAACAAAAAGGGACACTCCACGTCCACTTGCAATGCAAAGAAGCATGGAGTAAATAGCTCCTATAAGTGGGTTCCAAAAGGAACCAGGGTAAATGAAGATCCTCCAAAGAAAGAAACTAAGGGAGGACAAGGGACTAGAACTTGGAAACATATTCCAAGGGAAGTCCGTCAGCCTAGAGCCTCCACAAGGCCAGAGGCACAACACAATCACAAACCCAAGGTCAACACTGGACCGAGGGGAAAGAAGACTAATGATAAATGACCCAATAAAGGTTGGGTACCTAAGCTTGTCTAATTTATTCAGGTCTGTCTCAAGGCATCCAAGAACAAAAAGTGGTACATTGACAGTGGATGCTCGAGACATATGATTAGTGACAGAGACAAATTCAAGTCCTTGGTGATCAAAGATGGAGCCACAGTAACTTTTGTAGGTAATCAAAGTGGAAAGATCACCGGAGTTGGAGAAGTAGGACCAGTCAAGGATGTCTATCTGGTGGATGGTCTCTGTCACAACCTGCTGAGCGTGAGCCAGAGCACTGACAAAGGAAATTGGGTAATTTTTGATTCACATGAGTGCATAATAGTAGATAAGCAGGATCTGAATCTAGATAAGGCCAACCTAAAATGCAAACTTAAGGCCAATAGAAATGGAAACCTATACACTCTAGATTTATGTCAACAACTGGAGGAAAAATGCTTAATATCTAGCGATGAGAATAGTTGGCTTTGGCATAAAAGGCTAGCACATGTTAATTTCACTCAACTTGACATGCTAATTAAGAAAGAGCTAGCTATAGGGATTCCATCTTTTAAGGTTAAGCATGATTATATTTGTGAATCCTGCCAACGAGGGAAGCAAACAAAGTCCTCGTTTAAAACCAAGAAGAAAGTCTCTACCAGCAGGCCCTTGGAACTAATCCACATGGATTTGGTTGGGCCAGCGAGAGTGAAGAGCTTGGGTGGAAACCTGTATGCTCTAGTAGTGGTGGATGACTATTCAAGGTTCACTTGGACAATGTTTCTTGCCTCTAAACAAGATGCTTTTGATGCCTTTGTTGTCCTGGCTAAGAAAGTGTAGAATGAGAGAGACCTCAAAATCACAGCCATAAGGACAAATCATGGAGGAGAATTTGAGAACCATAGCTTCTCTGAGCTGTGTGAGCAGAACGGTATTGATCATAACTTCTCAGCTCCTAGAACTCCTCAGCAAAACGGTGTAGTCGAGAGGAAGAACAGGGTTCTGACTAAGATGGCTAGGAGCATGCTCAATGAGAAAGAGGTTTCTCAAGTGTTCTGGGCGGACGCTATGAGCACTGCTTGCTACATCTCTAACAGAGCCTATGTTCGCAAGGGCTTAGACAAGACTCCCTATGAGCTGTACAAAGGCAGAAAGCCCAACATCAGCCACCTCAGAATCTTTGGATCAAAATGCTATGTGCATAACAATGGGAAGGTAAATCTGGGTAAGTTTGATCCAAAAGCTGATATAGGTGTATTCATAGGGTATTCCCTTAGGAGTAAGGCTTACAGAATATACAACATGAGGACTAGAACTGTAGAAGAATCTATGCATGTTGTATTTGATGAAACTCCTACATGGGGACAATCCACAGGAGATGATGGGATACTAAACCTTCCAAAACCACCATCATCTTCTTCACCACCAAAAGAAATACCAGCAAGCAATCCCAAAGAAGAAGATGAACCCAGTGATGAGCCTAGAATGCAGACCATGCCTGATGAGGCACAGTTGCCAACAGCTAGGAAACATCACAGGGATCATCCTCTTGATCAAGTGCTTGGTGATGTTTCTTCTGGTGTCAGAACCAGAAGGCAGGTTCAAAATGAAGTTGAGTTTGGAGCCTTTTTATCTCAGATCGAACCAACTTCAGTTGAACAAGCTCTTGAGGACTGCGATTGGATTATTGCCATGCAGGAAGAGCTAAATCAATTTGAAAGAAGCCAAGTTTGGGAACTAGTCCCAAGGCCGTCTCATCAATCTATAGTTGGGACCAAATGGGTCTTCAAAAACAAACTGGATGAGACAGGTCAAATAACAAGGAACAAAGCCAGATTGGTAGCCAAAGGGTATAACCAAGAAGAAGGCATAGACTATGAAGAAACTTTTGCTCCAGTTGCTAGACTCGAAGCAATAAGGATTCTTCTAGCCTTTGCATCCATGAAAGGCTTTAGATTATATCAAATGGATGTAAAGAGTGCATTTCTTAATGGTTACATCAAAGAAGAGGTTTATGTGGAACAACCTCCTGGCTTTGAGGATCACAAGCATCCTAAACATGTGTATAGGCTAAAGAAAGCTTTGTATGGCCTGAAACAAGCTCCTCGAGCTTGGTATGAGAGACTCAGCAGCTTTTTGCTGGGCAAGGGTTTCTCAAGAGGCAAACTAGATAATACACTAGATAATACACTGTTTATTCTACACAAAGATAGAAACATGTTAATTGTCCAGATTTATGTCGATGATATCATTTTTGGGGCAACTAATGAAAAACTTTGTGAAGAATTTTCTAAGACTATGCAGGGAGAATTTGAGATGTCAATGATGGGAGAACTAACGTTCTTCCTAGGCCTGCAAATTAAGCAAAAGAAGGATGGCATTTTCATCTCCCAAACTAAGTATTGTAGAGAGCTCCTCAAGAAGTTTGGGATGGATGAGTGCAAGGAGTATGATACTCCCATGAGTACCACTGCCGCACTCGATGCTGATGCAAAGGGTAAATCTGTCGGCCTGCCCATGTACAGGGGAATGATAGGTTCCCTGCTGTATTTAACGGCAAGTAGGCCTGACATTCAATTTAGTGTAGGCATGTGTGCTAGATTTCAAGCCAACCCCAAGGAGTCACATCTAACTTGTGTTAAACGTATTCTAAGATACCTTGAGGGAACACAAGAGCTTGGTCTTTGGTATCCCAGAGGTAACCAAGAATTCTTGTGGGCTTATTCTGATGCTGACCATGCAGGTTATAAAACGGATAGGAAGAGCACCAGTGGACAATGCGCCTTCCTTGGTGGTTGTCTGGTCTCTTGGGCTAGCAAGAAGCAAACCTGCGTGTCTTTGTCATCCACAGAGGCTGAGTATATTGCTGCCGCAAGTTGTTGTGCCCAAGTGCTGTGGCTGAAGAACCAACTGAGAGATCTTGGCTTGGAGTTCCCTGAGGCACCCATCCTCTGTGACAACACAAGCACAATCTGAAAGTAATGGATGCACAAGAGGGGGGGGTGAATTGTGCTTCAAAAATAAATGCTCAAATAAAGCAACACAAGAGTTATACTGGTTCGGTCTTCCTGACCTACGTCCAGTTCTCAACCACCCAGGCTGAGTTCCACTATATCTCCAGGTTTTAGAACGGGTTCACCTGGAACCTTTTACAACCGCAAGTTTTGAACGGGATCACTTGCAACCTTACAACCACAAGTTTTACTCAGGCTCACTTGCAACCTTTCTAACTAGCTCCCCCTTACACCTAGCAAGGGTTCAACCTTTACAACTAAAGGATTTTTCCAACTAAGTTCTCTTAAAGAACAGATAGTGTTACACACTTAAGTACAATCAATGCTCTTATAACAGAAAGAGACTTAACAACAAAGAGTATAGAATATGTAGATGAGAATGATCATTCGATGTGTTAAATGCTCTTTACTTTTCTGGGCAGCTTTGAATGCTTGAAGATGTTCTTAGTTTCTCGCTCTAACTTCTCTCAAGAATATTCAAAGATAATTGTTAGCTTCATAAATGAGGTTGAGCTCCTTTATATACTCTTCAACCATTCTGACTCTTGGTAGGTGGGATAGCCGTTTGAATATGGCCGTTTTTCTCATGTTACCGTTTGCCCAATTAATGCTTCATCAATGCATAGCAGGGTTGACTTGCTTTATCTCTGAAAAGTAGCTCTGACAACTCTGCTCTGACAAAAGCATTCTGACACTGCATTTCTGAACACTCTGACATTCTGATTGCTTGTGGAAGCAGGTTCACATCCGGAAGCAATTCTACTTAGTGTGCTGCACTGAGTGTTAGTCTGACAGTATTAACATATAGTTACATGCAGTGAGAGTGTTCTTAGTCTAAGAGGTCTTCCTTGCATCCGGAAGCACTTCTCCATCCGGAAGTAAATCCGCTGGATGAAGGATTTTGTTCACTATTACTCACTCTCGCTCAGTGTTCATTCAATCCAACAGCCAGCGCTAGTCACTGAGCTATCGGAAGCACTTCTACTGGACGTTGCTCATTTTCACTGACGCTTAGGGTTATCTATTCCAACAGCCAGCGCCAGTCTAAGTTTAACAGGAAGCAAATTCACTTCCGGTTGAATCTTAACTTAGTCTTAGGATTTTGTATATCTAGTACTTATGGACTAAGTTAATTCCTAAGTGAATTTCTTGCTGCCGCTGGGGGGTGAGACATTCATCCGCGAGCGCTAGTCCTAATCTATCCGGAAGTAAGTCCACATCCGGTTGCACTTTTACTTAGGATTCTATGTTCACCTATTGCTTTCTAAGTTCTTTCATATTTTAGTCTTCATCAAAACTTAAGATTCTAACACAATCAGCCTCGCCAAGAATCCGGTTCAGCACACAAGGACAAAGCACATTGATGTCAGACATCACTTCATCAGAGATCATGTTCAGAAGAAGGATGTCAAGGTGAAATTTGTCCCCACTTAGCATCAGCTTGCTGATATTTTCACCAAGCCTCTGGGGGTTGATCAATTCACATACATAAGAGGTGATTTGGGAATGGTAAACCCAAATGAAGTTTAATTCTTCTAAATAAACTTGTACTTAATTGATTAAAACCTACAACTATGTTTACTAACTTAGGCATCGGAGTGCCAATCTTTAGTTTTGCAGGTCCCCAATGTTAAATCTTAAGCAAGTGCAACCGGAAGCAAAACCACTTCCGGATGATCATTAGCTGGCGCTGAGTGTTGAATCAAAGTGAGCGGGAGCGCCAGTGCCTAAACAAAGGGACACGTCACTTCAGAAAACGTTTCATCTTCTCACACCAAAATTGTGCCTTCTCTGACAAAGTGAAGAGACACCTGTCAAAAGGTAAGCCGTTCCAATTAAATGTTTACGTTACCCAATGAACAAACGCATGTTTTCATGAAGAGTCACTATGAGCATTTTACCCATTGTAACCGTACATATAAATAGGAAGCCATTTTCACTTTTACTCTTTCACTTACACAAACCTTTTCACCCAAACTCTCTGCATACATTCATCGTGTTCTTCATTTTCATCGCACTCTTTTCAACTTCTTCATCTTCCTCTTCTACAATCTGCCATTTCATTTCCATTCACTTCATCCTAAACCTAAACACAAAAATGGCCGGATCACATGAGACAAACCCCAACACTGAGACAGCCAATATCTCCAAGAAATCGAAGATCAAGTCTGGGAAATCTGGGCAAGTTCATAAATCTTCTGGAAAATCTGGGCAGAGTCAAGAACAGCCAGAGCAATCTGGGCATACTGTGCAACATCAGCAAGAACACTCTGGGAAATCGAAACAAAACGTTGAGATTGCCACTGCCTCGAAGTCAAAATCAGGGAAATCCAGAAATCAACATAAACATTCTGGGCAAACTCAAGAACAGCAAGAACAGCCTGGGCATTCTGAGCAACAAGATGAACAGTCCAGGAGGAAGGGCAAAAAGAGGGTTAAGTTTAGCGAAGAGCCCTCTTCCAAGAGACAAAGAGTAGAGGAGGATGATCCTCTTGTGTACAGAGATGGGCCTTTGGAGGCTGTTTCCTCCAAATTTGAGACTGTCAAGCCCTACTTCAACACTGGGATGTTCATAGATCTGGACAAGATAGATGAACTAGGGTTTCCACACTTGAGGCCATTTCTGGAAAAATACATGCCCTGGCTGGGGATCGACCAGGAGTACAATATCAACGTCCTGCGGGTGTTCTGCGAGTCTCTCACTGCCAAGGTCAAGCATAAGAAGGTGGATGGGAAGAATCAGATTCGGAGAGTCACCTTCACTGCCACAGTAAGGGGGAGAACCTTCAGTTTCACTTGGAGGGATATCAATCGCCTGATGGGGATCACTGAGGGAGAAATGAATGAGTGGCTATACCTTGAGACACTCAAACTCAGCAAGGAGGAACTTGAAAAAGTTTATGACACCAAGGTGAAGAAGGTGTCTGGGATGTCTGACACCAACAGGCTCCTCTACTATGTCTACTCCCGCTTGATGACACACAAAGGGGGTAACTTCAACGAGTTCACTCTCTTGGACAACCCTTGGTTCCCAAGACTCCTCTCCCAGCAACCAATCAACCCTGGGCAGTTGATCAGCCTAGAGCTGCAAAGGTGGATAGAAAATCATAAGGCTGGATATCTCCCCTACCCCACTATCATTGCCTTCCTCCTGGAGAAGTACTTGATCAAGTCCACATCTACTGTTGGCAAGATGGGGATAAAGTATGTCAAGAAATCCAAAGCCACTCGCTCGGGCTCTCAGGCAGGCAGTGCCTCTCATACCTCAGTCCCCTCTATGTCAGGTGCTGGGGATCAAGAAGTCGACTCTCAGCCTGGTCTCAGCCGGTTCGCGAAGGTGCCAGCTACAGTCAAGGCCTTTGCTGCAGAAGTAAAGGAGGAGATCCTTTTTAGGCTGACTGACTCCTTGGTGACTCCTCTCCGTGATGAGTGTGACACTGGATTCCTGCAGCAGGGAGAGAGAATCCAGAGGCTTGAGGACAGAGTAGGACGAGTCGAAGCTCAACTGGCGCGGGTAGACGCCAAGCTAGACCTTATCCTCAATCATCTTCAGATCCATCAACCACAAGGTAACTTACCACCACCACCTCCTCCTAACCCACCTCCACCTCCTCCACCTAATCAACCACTACTACCTCCTCCTCCTCCCCCTAACAATCAACAGCCACAACAGCCTCCTCCCCAAAATGACCAACCTCAAATATCACCTAACCATGACCAACAACCCCAAACATCACCCAACAATGACCATCAACCATCCCCTCAAAACTCCACTCAAGACTCACCCCAACACTCTCCTCGTCAAACACCACATAACTCCCCATCTCCACATAACTCCCCTAATCGTTCACCTTCGTCCACGTCCGCCGGGCCCTCCAATCCTAACCCTAACACTCAACCAACCATAGCCCAAACCTTACGTTTTACCTCTCCTGATCACCCACTTCACTCCTACTACCTCCGAGACCAATCCCCTATTAGGTGGAAAGTTAACCAACCCGATGTCTACTACTTCACCTACCCATACGACGGCCTATTCACCCACCCCTCCTTCTTCGAAAGAAACACCGTCTTCTTCCCCAACCCTCCTGATTCACCAGAACACACCTCACCCACATCCACCCCTGAAACTTCACCACCCAGAACCTATGGCCCTGAACCTCCACCCTCCTCTTCACCCAATCCATCCTCCCTGGCCCTCGCCCTCATTGATGATGACAAAAGGGGGAGAGATGCTGCTATCGCCCTCCGCCACACCATGGATACAAGGGATGTCCTGACTCAACCATCCCTCTGGCTCGATGAAGATATCACTGCTGCCCCCCGCCGAGCTATGGAGACTCAAAGATTGGGTGGTGCTGAAAGTTTGATCAGAGGAGAAGCCATCCGATTTATGCAACAGCAGAGATCAGATGAGCAAAGGTCCAAGTGGGAAATGGTTGTGTATGAGCAAACTGAAGATATTCCACAGCCTGAGCCTGAGCCAGAGTCTTCATCTTCTGAGCCTCCTCCCTCTGTGCCTAACCGAAACATAATAGAGGAGATCATGATGAAGTATGGGCTGGAAAGGCAAAACCATCCACCTATGGTAATAGCCATGCCTATTCCTCCTCCTCCTCCTCCAGTAATCCCCCAATCTGAACCAACCTCTGCACCTCCTCCTTCAGCAGTCAAGTCAAGGAAAAAGGCGTTTGCTAGAAAGGGTGCTAACAAAAGTACTACCTCTACTGCGTCTGCTGAGAGTGAGCAAGAGATTCCATCAGTTCAAGCTGAGATCATACCTGAGACTCAGTCATCTTCTCAAGAGGTGCATGCCCCTCCACTTCTAAAAGAAGTTAAGCTGGAAATAGAGGACATGACTCCTGAAGAATTCGAGAAGTATGAGTTCACGGACAAAATCTCCTTTGGTCAGATGGCATGCCTAGACGCTGAAAGAGCAGCAGCCAAGCCTACCCAAGCATTAGGCAAGGGCAAAGGAAAGGGCAAAGGGAAAGGTAAAAGGAAAGCCCAGGAAGTTGAGGATGACCCCAACTTCCCAGTCTGGAATGTGAAGATCAGGGTTGTCCACTACCCAAATGGCGAGGTCACTCCCTTCGATGATGCAACTGGGTTCCCTGGGTTTGAGGAAGTTGAAAATCTGAAGAGAGCATTCGAGGAATCTGTTGAGTCTGAGAGACTCAGAAGGGAAAGGGAAGAGGAAGAGCTGCAAAGAATAATTGCCCAGATCGACCAGAATGAGAAGGATGCCCACTTAGCTCAGCTCCAAAAAGAGAATGAGGAAAGGCAAAGGGAGAGGGAGAAGAAAAGGAGACACCACCTATAGACCCCACTCACCCTATGCATTTACCTTAGAAAGTTTTCCTTTCTCATATTTTTCATGCATAGTTCATTTTGTTAAGTCTTTAATTACTTGTAAATTTTATCTGTCATTGTAACTCTAACTTGTAATCTTGTGTTTATCAATGATAATTATCTGAATTGTTGAGCTTTATCTAACTGTTACTTTTAATTCTTTCATATGAACTTAATCGATAAGCTTAGTTTGTCATCATCAAAATAGGGGAGAATGTTAGAATCTTAAGTTTTGATGAAGACTAAAATATGAAAGAACTAGGCAAACACTTAGAGGATATTAGGTTAATATAGAACCCCAAGTAAGAGTACAACCGGATGTGGATTTACTTCCGGATAGACTAGGACTAGCGCTCTCGGATGAACGTCTCATTCCCCAGCGACAGCAAGTACATCACTAAGTAATAACTCAGTCTAACAACATTAAATGTATAAAATTCCTTGAGACTAAGTTAAGATGCAACTGGATGTAGAGATGCTTCCGATTGATTAGTGACTAGCGCTGGGTGTTGGTATAGATAACACTGAGCGCCAGTGAACATAACCCAACGTCCAGTAGATTTGTTTCCGATTGCTTAGTGACTAGCGCTGGCTGTTGGAATGGATAACACTGAGCGTCAGTGAGTACAATGTGAACATAACCCATCGTCCAGTGGAAGTGCTTCCGGATGTGGAATTGCTTCCGGATGTAAGAAAGCTTCCTTAGACCTAGTGAACTCCCACTGCATGTGACTATGTGTTTATATTACTAGACTAACGTTCAAAGTGCAGCACACTAAGTAAAGTTGCTTCCGGATGTGAATCCGCTTCCGCAAGCAATCAGAATGTCAGAACGTTCAGAGCAGTGCAGTGTCAGAATGCTTTTGACAGAGCAGAGTTGTCAGAACTGCTTTTCAGAGATAAAGCAAGTCAACCCTGCTAAGCATTAATGAAGCATTAAATGGGCAAACGGTAACATGGGGAAAACGGCCATATTCAAACGGCTAACCCACCTACCAAGAGTGAGAATACTTGAAGACTATATAAAGAAGCTCACCTTCATTTATGAAGGCAACTAATATCTTTGACATCTTGAAGAAAGCTGGAGTGGGAAACTAAGAAATCCTTCAAGCATTCAAAGCTGCCCAGAAAAGAGAAAGGGCATTTAACGCATTGAGAGTTCTTTTCATCTACTTATCTTGTACTCTTTGTTGTTAAGTCTCTTCTTGTATTAAGAGCATTAATTGTACTTAAGTGTGTAACATTATCCGTTCTTTAAGAGAACTAAGTTTAGAAAATCCTTAATTTGTTAAGGTTGAACCCTTGCTGGAAGTAAGGGGGAGTTAGTTAGCAAGGTTGCAAGTGTGCCTTGAGAAAAACTTGTGGTTGTAAGGTTGCAAGTGATCCCGTCCAAAACTTGCGGTTGTAAAGGTTCCAGGTGAACCCGTTGTAAAACCTGGGGATAGTGGAACTCAACCTGGGTGGTTGAGAACTGGACGTAGGTCAAGAAGACCGAACCAGTATAAACCCTTGTGTTGCTATTGTTTGAATTTTATTAGGTAGCACAATTCACCCCCCCTCTTGTGCATCCATTACTTTCACTCCTAACATGCAACTGTAATATAAATAAACATATATTAGGTACCACAATTTTCAGATGCTTGAATTTGTTCCTCTTCTATTTGTTGTTCAACTTCATGCTCTTGAAAAATGATCACTGGGCATCTTGTTTAGGTCTAAGAGAAACTCACCTGAAAAATATAATAAATTTAGAGAACATTTTGAGATTCTACTCAATAGCTACTTAGCAACAAATTAGCCATAACAATTATTACCTTGGATGACAGTGTCATTTGCAACTGAGGCCTTTTCTCTTGATAAAATTCCATCATTTGCAATAGGTCCAGAGTTTCTCCTCTCACCATGATCTAATGAAGTGCAACCAGTGTGTCTACTTTCTTCCCCACCTACAATCAAGCCATCCCTCTTTTTCACTGTAAGTTGATCCTTTAATACCAAACTTATTATTTGTTTTTCTTTTTTTCCTCACTGAGTTTCTAATATACAGCAGTATATTGAACAATAATTTGTACCATACAGTCTTATTACACTTACAAGATTAACATAGATTCTGACTATCATGAGAATATAGATCAAATAACTGTTTCCACCACTAAAACCTCATGTCTATCTAGTTTTTGGTATGAATGTGACAAAAAATAGATAGTTCTTCTTAAATCAATTAGCTTAATTGTTCTACTAGGATTAGTTTTCAATTCAGTTGGTGTCCTACTATACACCTTTAGCATGCCAGTACATTATCTCACGCTACACTTTTATACATATTAGAACATTCTATGGACCACGACATTTAACATAATATGTCTGGTATGAATTAGTTCTATGAAAGTAAATGATTAAATAGCATTTGGTGAACTCTGGGTCAAGTTGATTATGAAATGTGTAAAGTCTACTACTCTTAATCTTTGTGTTTCAGGAGAAAAAATCAATTCTTTTAATCCAGGAAGAGGTCTTAGACAAGGGGATCCTCTATCTCCGTATCTCTTCATTCTAGTGGCAGAAGTGCTGAGCTGTATGATAAATAAAAGCTTGCTTTCTAAAGAATTGATTGGAATTAGGCTGAGTAACGGTTGTCCAGAGCTGTCCCATATTTTTTTCGCAGATGATGCTTTGTTCTTTGTAAATGCTAAGGAGAATAATTGTGTTAAGCTAGCTTCTTTGTTGAATATCTATTGTAAAGCATCTGGCCAAGTTGCAAACTTGGATAAATCCAGTGTGTTTTTCTCTTCAAATACACCAAAGGAAGTTAAGAAGATGGTGGCTGAGACTATTGGTATTGAAGAAGTTGATGACCCAGGTCGGTATCTTGGTATCCCTAGCATTTGGGGAAAGACAAGAAATCAAGCTCTAGCCTTTGTTAAAGAAAGAATTGTCTGTAAAATTCAGGGGTGGAATAAATCAACACTTTCATATGCAGGAAGGGAGGTAATGATAAAATCAGTGATCAATGCTATTCCTATTTATTCAATGAATTGTTTTAAATTCCCAGAAAAAACATGTAAGGAGCTTAATGATATTATCTCAAATTTCTGGTGGAATGGATCAAATACAAGTGGTACAACCCATTGGAAATCATGTGATTTTATGTGTCAAAGTAAAGACTCTAGAGGAATGGGATTTAGAGACTTTGTAATTATGAATGAGGCAATGTTGGCTAAAACAGCTTGGAGGATGTTGAAAAGTCCTAATGAATTATGGTGTCGGGTTCTCAAAAGTATTTATTTTCCAGAGACAGAATTTGTGGATGCGAGAAAAGGCTATAAAGCTTCATGGGCTTGGTCTAGTATTATTGAGGGAAGGGACTTTTTGAAGAAAGACCTTATTTGGGATATTGGCTCTGGCATGGCTGTGAGAATATGGGGTGATAAGTGGATGTTAGAATCTTAAGTTTTGATGAAGACTAAAATATGAAAGAACCAGTTAAACACTTAGAAAGAATTAGGTTAATATAGAACCCCAAGTAAGAGTACAACAGGATGTGGATGTACTTCCGGATGGATTAGGACTAGCGCTCGCAGATGAAAGACTCATCCCACAGCGGAAGCAAGTAAGTCACTAAGTCAGAACTCAGTCTAGAGTATAAGAGTATCAAATCTTAAAGACTAAGTTAGGACACAACCGGATGCAGAATTGCTTCCGGAAGTCTTAGAGTAAATTAAGTGACTAGCGCTGTCTATTAAACTAAGACAACCCCGAGCGTCAGTGAATATAACACTAAGTCATAACATAGTTCTAGTAGGAATGCATCCGGTAGCAAAATTGCTTCCGGAAGTAAAAGAGCTTACCATAGACAATTGAACTCCCATTTCATGTGACTATGTGTTAATATTGTTGGACTAACGTTTTAAGTGCAGAACTGAGTGTTAGTGCTTCCGGATGTGGAATTGCTTCCGGTAGCAATCAGAATGTCAGAACGTACAACAGTCCTGAAGTCAGAATGCTTTTTGTCAGAGCAGAGTTGTCAGAGTTGCTTTTCAGAGATAAAGCAAGTCAACCCTGCTGAGCATTAATGGAGCATTTATTGGTTCAACGGTAACAAGGGAATAACGGCTAATTTCAAACAACATTGTTACCTACCAAGAGAGAGAATCCTTGAAGATGCTATATAAAGAAGTTCATCTTCATTTATCAAGATCATCGAAGGAACTAGAGAGAGAAATCAAGTATACTCTTCAAGCATTCAAAGTTGTCCAGAAAAGCAAGAGAGCACTTAATACATTGAGAGTTTTATTTATTATCCATCTTGTACTCTTTGTAGTTAAGTCTCTTCATTTATTGAGAGCATTCTTTGTACTTAAGTGAGTAACATCATTTGTTCTTCGAGAGAACTAAGTTAGAAAATCCTTTGTTTAAAAGGTTGAACTCTTACAGGTAGTAAGGGGGAGCGAGTCTGTAAGGTTGCAAGTGAGCCCGTTGTAAAACTTGCGGTTGTAAAAGATTGCAGGTGAACCCGTTGTAAAACCTGTGGTTAGTAGAACTCAATCTGGGTGATTGAGAAGTGGACGTAGGTCAAGAGTTGGACCGAACCAGTATAAAAACCTTGTGTGTTTTAATTGTCTGTTTTATTTGGTAGCACAATTCACCCCCCTCTTGTGCATCCTCACTTTCATTTGGTATCAGAGTAAGGTCTTTCTGACTTGATTCCAACGAATCTAGAAAGAGAAGATCCAGTGATGGATGCAGATCATCATTCATTCCCCGATGTAGCTATCCAGCCAAACAAGCCTCCTGGCTTTGATGGCTATAACTATCCCTTCTGAAAGTTCAAGATAGAGAACTTCATCAAGGCCAGCGGCATTCGTATCTGGGATGTGATAGAGCATGGTAACAATGTTCCTCTAGATGAGGAAGGTCTTGCAAAGTCTCGATCCAGATTCACCAATGATGACTATGCTCTAGTGGAACTAAACTACAAGGCCATTCACTATATTCAATGCGACCTGAGCCAGAAGGAGTTCCACAGGATAAGTCACCACAAAACAGCAAAAGAAATGTGGGAGGCTCTTGAGGCTGCTCATTCCGGAACCAAGGGAGTGAAGGCCAGACGCGTTGAGATGCTGGTTGAGGAGTTTCACAAGTTCACAATGCTTCCAAATGAGCCAATCAGAGACTTGGAGCTTAGATTCACCCATCTCATAAACAACCTAGCTTCTCTGGGGAAGAACATTCCTGAGGAGGAACAGGTGAGCAAGATTCTAAAGGTGTTAAAGGGTGACTGGCTTACCAAGGTGACCATTCTACAGGAAGTCCAGGGAGAGTCAACCAGTTTTGTCACTGCCTTATTTGGTTCTCTGGCTGAGTATGAACCAACCCTGTTGGCCCAAAGAGCTCCTCAAGCTGCTGCTAAAGCCAAGAACCTAGCTCTTGTTGCTCCCAGCAAGGAAAGGGATGAGGATGCTGATGAGAATGATGAGGAAGATATAGACGATGAAGAAATGGCTATGATGGTGAGAAAGTTCAAAAGTTCTTCAGAAAGAAAGGAGGCTTTCAGAAAGGAGAATCTAGCCATAAGAAGGATTATAAGAAGGAGAGGACCCCGGTGTGCTTTGAATGTAAGAAACCTGGTCATTTCAAGGCTGAGTGCCCGAGCCTTCAGAGAGTCAAAGGGAAGGACAAGAGGAAAGTCTTCGTGTCCTTGATCTGGGTAAATAGTTCTGATGAAGAAGCTAGTGATGAGGAAGAGGTTGCAAACCTTTGCCTTGTTGCTAGGGAAGATGGAGAAGAGGCATCTCCAGACTTCGACTCCATCCATGGTGATGAGGTAACTGATTTAACTCTTTTTCGTCGCCTAAAAAGGTCAATCAAAACAATTCAATACTCTAATCTACTAACAGGATAGCAGCGAGTACAGGTCTTTTCCTCGGTTCAGGTTATCTAGCTAATTTCAGGTATTTAAGTCGCACAAATTAGCAAACAGTTGGAGTGCAATCTTTATATCTACAGCTAATTAATTCTAACAAATTCTACAACTAATCAAATGTAAAAGGTGTGAAAGTATAGAATGATAGGTACCTCCTTCTCCAAGTACTTAGTGCTTTTGTTTAATCGGACTTCATATACTTGTTCTCTTAATATAAACTAGTTAAATCCTTAAGAACTCTTTAATCAAAGAATTCTACAAGAGTTTAACTAATTTAATTAAGTCTTTTGCTCTTTCAAGCCAAGAACATACCTACAGCAACTCTAAACACTAAATCTAGCATTTAGGAAACAAATTCATTCCACGCATACACAAGGAAGCAAATCGCACACATGTACATACATAGAACTACAAAAACTAAGCTTCGGTTTTCATGTTCTCAACTCAAAAGAGAGATTACAGGTTAAAATGAAGTAGAACACCTAAGTCTCAAGGTATTCTAACCTATACAAGCCTAAATCAAGGTCATTACATAGGCAAAAATATACATCTAACCTGAAACCTAAAAGAGCAAATTACAAGCATATGAAGCCAAATGTTGAATTCTATAAGCATGTTTCCTTGGAGAAGAAGGTTAGGCAATCTAGCCTGACATGGAGATGGCGGATGGAGAAAGGCGTGAGATTTTGGTGGCCATGGAGGTGGTTTGCGAAGTGAAGAAGATGAAGAAGATGAAGATGGAGTTGAGAGAGTTTGTTAGAGGAGAGAGAAAGTGAAAGTAGAAGTGAGATAAGAGTTATGTCAAATGAAGTTAGTTAGGGATTAAGTAAGTGGGTTAGTTAGATGATGAGTTGGCAAGTGGAGTTAATGAGCTGTCAATTGGGAAGTATGAGTTGTCAAAAAGATATTTTTATGGGTAATGGAGGGAGATTTGGCCGCGGGTTGGTTTAGTGAAGGGAAAAGGGTATTCTCGGAATTTAGGTAAAAAGGTGGGTGAATATGGACTAGATTTCGGCTCCATACATTTGTAAAGGTCCCTCCTTTTTCTCCAAGTGATTGTGCTTCCAAAATTGCCCTTAATGAGGCCTCCAAATTTGAATTTGACGTTGGAGCCAATTTTGCCTCTTCTGGAAAGATGCTCCAACGGTGCTTTCAAGCTGCAGGGTTGACTTTGCCTTAAATTTATTCTGCACAGAAGACTTCTGAAAAGTAGCTGACATTTCCGTGCATTGTGCAGTCTGGCTCTTATACTTGCTGACGGATGGACTTTATCTTCCGGAAGTCAAGACTTCATTCTGCAAGCTCAAGAGCATTCACTTCCGGATGTGAATCTGCTTCCGGATGTAAACCTGCTTCCGGATGTGAACCTGCATCCGGATGTGAATCTGAGTTCTTGTCATCTAGCCTTCCTCCTTGCCAAATTATCTCCACCGAAGCTCCACCAAAGGTGTGTGGGCCCACTTATGACCCCCCTACAATAAAATATCATCACATAGTCAAAATGACCAAAATACCCTTGGTTTCTTAATAATGCAAGAAAAAGGCCAACATTCACCAATTAATTCCAATAAACATGCGCAATAAAATGTACCAATAATGATTAAATATATCAATTAATTCCCACTAATTAAGCTCAAATGCACATGCTTAAAGGTATGAAATACGATCCAATCAAATCCCCCACACTTAATCTTTGCACTCCGGGCAAAGCCATACAAAAAGACTAACTTAATCATTAAGCATAGTGAAGGCAATTGGAATTATCATAGAGTGCAAGTTGATCTTTTTAAACCTTTCCCTAGAGCTTCGCATGGGCCAAATCTAAGAATACAAAGTGAATGCAAGTTTAGCAAGCAACTAGAAATAAGGAGGAGTGCTAATTGAGATTTTCCTCACCGGTTAAGTGTTTAACTCATTCACTCAAGTTAGGAAAGATGCCTAACTAGGGACTTGTGATCACTCTTTGGCTCAATACACTTAACCTCACCATAAGCTTGTCGTAGTTCTTAGTTCTCCACCCATTATTATGCATGACACAACCAAATCTAGGGGACTTTTTGGGTTGGATAGAAGGCTAATAATGAATGGTGAATGATGAACAGTAGTCAATGACCAATGATATGAACAAGTAGCTACCACATATGCATGCAATACAATGAATACAAATCCACTAAAGCATGCTACATCTCTCTTTCTTTTTTTCAAGCACTTTGTGCTTCTCTCTTATTTTCTTCTCTTATGCCTTTGGCATACTCAAGCACTTTGTGCTTTCTTTCTTTCTCTCTTTTGATAGGCCTTTGGCCTTTCTCTTTTTTTTTTCTTTTTCTTTTTCTTGGCCTTTGGCCATTTTTCCTTTCTTTTCCTCTCTTGTGCCTATTGGCCATCTTTTGTTTTTTTTTACTCATATAGCTTGCTTTTCACAAGATACAACAATACAATACTAATATAAATGCAAGCATATGCTATAATCACTCATTCAAACATTGGTCAAGGTGGTAGAAAAGAAAAGTGAATGGTCCAAAGGGGTTCATCAAAGGATAATATTTTTGGTTGGCTTAGTGTTTGGGTCATGAGGGTTTAGAAAGAAACGCCCCTTTCATTTTCAATCATGCCATGCATTGTGATCTTGAACAAGAGCTAGGACAAGTTCTAGGAGGTCAAGTTGACTATTGGCCCACTCAATTCGGTTGGAGGCTTCTCACATTTATGGCTTACTCTAATTAGTCACTTCCTCCCTAAGAAAAGTTAAATGGGAAACTTACACCCTCTTTATACCTTAAAAGTGCCCCATGGAATGCCCTAAGTAATCATTCCAAAAATTCTACTTACACACTAGAGGACAATTCCATTTACTTTCAAAAGTCATGATCAAGTTAAATTTTCAAGAAAAATCACGCCAAATAAGTCCAAAGATTAAGTGTGAAAGCTTTGAATTAGACCACTTTTAAGTACACAATACACCCCCCCACACTTAAAACATGCATTGTCCTCAATGGACCAATCAATTCAAGTAGGAAGATGCATTTTAAAGGCAAGGCAGCAACAGAAAAGGCCGAGCAGTCCAAGCATACAAATGGCCTATGCATGTATTATTTACAAACAAACACTAAGACAACCTAATACAAATGTATATTATTTTCTTTTTTCCTTTTTTTTTACTCACTTATGCTTAGGAAACCCAACTGGATTTAGACTTAGTCGCTAAGCTTCCGGAAGCAAATATGCTACCGGATTCAGAACTGTTATCGGAAGTCACTCTGGGTTCAGATTCTAAGTCTCATCCCTATCAGATGTAAAAACGCTACCAGAAGCAAAACTGGATTTAGATTTTCTAAGTCAAGGCTCTAGGTGAACTCGCTAGTGGAAGCAAAAGTGCTACCGAAAGCAAGAATGCTTCCGGAAGCAAAAATACTATCGGAAGCAAGGTTGGATCTAGATTCTAAGTGAAGTTGCTACCGGATGCACTGACACTTGCGGAAGCAAGAACGCATCCCATAGCGGAAGCAAAGTGAACACAATCTGATCCTAGCAAAATCTAAGTTGAGAGCTTCCGGAAGCCTAAACACTTCTGGATGCAAGATCCTCTATTGCCACAGTGACACTTCCGGAAGCAAGGTTGAACATCCCCAAGCACTAGTGAAATTTTTTTTTTAAAATTTAGTTTCTAACCTAAAACATCATTCTAAAACAAACCTAAACAAAATCCTAAACACACAAACACAATCCTAATTTTTTTTCTAATACTAACACCTTCCCCCACACTTAAGTATTTGCAATAAAAGAATAAGTGAGGAAAGGAAAGAGACAACCTCTTATGGAGGCTTGAAGTTCTCTTTATACAACTTGAGCAAGTGGCCATTGACTTTGTACACACGACCATCTTTGAGATCCTTGATCTCAACCATTCCAAAGTCATAAGATTTGAGCACTTCGTAAGGTCCTTGCCACTTGTCCTTAAGCTTGCCTCCTCCACAAAATTTGAATCTCACACGATAGCACAAGACAAGATCTCCCTCCTTGAACTGCTTCCTCAGAATGCCACTATCATGAATGGCCTTAGTCTTCTCTTTCAGGATCCGCGAGTTCTCATATGCCTCGTTCCTAAGATCATCAAGCTCACTCAAAGTCAATTGCCTCTCTTGAGCCGCAAGATCCATATCTTCAATACAAGATTTAACTGCCCAATAAGACTTGTGCTGTAGCTCAACCGGTAAATGACAAGCTTTTCCATATATGAGCCGATAGGGGGACATGCCAATAGGAGTCTTAAATGAAGTCCTATATGCCCAGAGAGCTTCTTCAAGTCTCAAGCTCCAATCTTTCCTACTAGGCTTCACAATTCGCTCAAGGATGTTCTTGATCTGTCGATTACTCACCTCGGCTTCTCCATTAGTTTGAGGATGATAAGGTGTAGAAACCTTGTGATTCACCCCAAATTGGCTTAGCAATGAAGACATAAGCTTGTTACAGAAATGAGACCCTTGATCACTTACCAACGCTTTAGGAACTCCAAACCGGCAAAAGATGTTAGACTTGAGAAATTTCAGCACGGCTCTCGCATCATTGGCCCTAGTTGGCACAGCTTCCACCCACCTAGATAAGTAATCCACAGCCAGAAGAATATATGTGTAGCCGTTAGATGGTGGAAAAGGACCCATGAAGTCTATACCCCAAACATCAAAAGGATCACAATATAACATTGGCACTTGAGGCATCTCCTGTCTCTTCCCTAAGCTTCCAAACCTTTGGCACTTGTCACAAGACTTGCAGTATTCATAAGCATCCCTAAACAAGGTAGGCCAATCGAAACCGGCCTCCAAAATCTTCCTTGAAGTCTTCTTAGCACCAAAATGTCCTCCACAAGCTAGAGAGTGACAAAACTCAAGGATTGATGGAACTTCATCATCTTGCACACACTTCCTGATTATTTGATCATTACGTAGCCTCCACAAGTGTGGCTCATCCCAAATATAATAGCTAGCATCTCTTTTCAACTTTTGAACTTGATGCTTATTCAAAGAAGGTGAAGTGACTTCGGCAGCCAGATAGTTCACAAGATGAGCATACCACGGATCCTTCTTTGCATTCAAGGCACACAATAAGGCATCCGGGAAGGTGTCACAAACAAGAGAAGAATCATCAACACCTTCCACATCCATTGGCAATCGGCTCAAATGATCGGCTACTAAGTTCTCTCTTCCGGCCCTGTCTTTAATTTCCACCTCAAACTCCTGTAACAGCAACACCCACCTCAAGAGTTTAGGCTTTGTTTGTGGCTTAGATAACAAATATCGGACAGCTGCATGATCTGTGAATACAATTACTCTGGAATGAAGTAAGTATTGTCGAAACTTGTCTAGACCGAAGACAATGGCAAATAATTCCTTCTCAGTTGTTGTATAATTCCTTTGAGCTCTATCCAAAGTCTTAGACGCATAAGCAATCACCCTAGGCAATGAATCATGTCTTTGGCCGAGCATGGCTCCCAAAGCCTCATTAGAAGCATCACAAGATAGCTCAAAAGGTAACTCCCAATTAGGTGCAACCAGGATAGGAGGAGAGATAAGCCTTGACTTTAACGCAACAAAAGCTTCCTTACAAGAACTGGAAAAGTCAAACTCTGCCTCTTTTTGAAGTAGATGAGATAAAGGAGAGGCAATTTGGCTAAAACCCTTGATAAATCTCTTATAGAAGCCCACATGGCCTAGAAAAGACCTTAACTCCTTCAAGCAAGTAGGGAATGGTAGAGAAGAAATTACTTCAACAGAAGCATGCTCAATAAGAGATGGCCAGAAGCATGCTCAATGAGAAAGAGATTTCTCAAGTGTTCTGGGCGGACGCTATGAGCACTGCTTGCTACATCTCCAACAGAGCCTATGTTCGCAAGGGCTTGGACAACACTCCCTATGAGCTCTACAAAGGTAGAAAGCCAAACATCAGCCACCTCAGAATCTTTGGGTCAAAATGTTATGTCCACAACAATGGGAAGGTAAGCCTGGGTAAGTTTGATCCAAAGGCAGACGTAGGAGTTTTCATAGGATATTCCCTTAGGAGTAAGGCTTATAGAGTATACAACATGAGAACTAGAACAGTAGAGGAATCTATGCATGTTGTATTTGATGAAAATCCTACATGGGAACAATCCACAGAAGATGATGGGATACTAAATTTTTCAAAACCACTATCATCTTCACCACCAAAAGAAACACCAGCAAGTGATCCCAAGGAGGAAGATGAACCCAGTGATGAACCTAGAGTGCAGACAGTGCCTGATGAGGTACAGTTGCCAACAACTAGGAGATATCACAGGGATCATCCACTTGACCAAGTGCTTGGTGACGTTTCTTCTGGTGTCAGAACCAGAAGGCAGGTTCAAAATGAAGTTGAGTTTGGAGCCTTCTTGTCTCAGATCGAACCAACTTCAGTTGAACAAGCTCTTAAGAACTGTGATTGGATTATTGCCATGCAGGAAGAGCTAAATCAGTTTGAAAGAAGCCAAGTTTGGGAGCTAGTCCCTAGACCGTCTCACCAATCCATTGTTGGGACCAAATGGGTCTTTAAGAACAAACTGGATGAGACCGGTCAGATCACTAGGAACAAAGCCAGACTAGTAGCAAAAGGGTATAACCAAGACGAAGTCATAGACTATGAAGAAACCTTTGCTCCAGTTGCAAGACTTGAAGCAATAAGGATTCTTCTAGCCTTTGCATCCATGAAAGGTTTTAAATTATATCAGATGGATGTGAAGAGTGCTTTTCTTAATGGTTATATTAAGGAAGAGGTTTATGTTGAGCAACCTCCTGGCTTTGAGGATCACAAGCACCCTAAGCATGTATATAGACTAAAGAAAGCGTTGTATGGCCTGAAACAAGCTCCACGAGCTTGGTATGAGAGACTCAGCAGCTTCCTGCTGGGAAAGGGTTTCTCAAGAGGTAAATTAGATAATACACTATTTATTCTACATAAGGATAGAAACATGTTAGTTATCCAGATATACGTTGATGATATTATTTTTGGAGCAATTAACGAGAAACTCTGTGAAGAGTTTTCTAAGACTATGCAGGGGGAATTTGAGATGTCAATGATGGAAAACTAACCTTCTTCCTAGGCCTGCAGATCAAGCAAAAGAAAGAAGGCATTTTCATCTCCCAAACTAAGTATTGCAGAGAGCTTCTCAAGAAGTTTGGGATGGATGAGTGCAAGGAGTATGATACTCCTATGAGCACCACTGCAGCACTCGATGCTGATGTAAAAGGAAGTTCGGACAGCCTGCCTATGTATAGGGGAATGATAGGTTCCTTGCTATACTTGACGGCTAGCAGACCTGATATACAATTTAGTGTAGGTATGTGTGCTAGATTTCAAGCCAACCCCAAGGAATCACATCTAACCTGTGTTAAGCGTATTTTAAGATACCTTGAGGGAACTCAAGAACTTGGTCTCTGGTATCCCAGAGGTAACCAGGAGTTCTTGTGGGCTTATTCTGATGCTGACCATGCAGGTTATAAGACGATAGAAAGAGCACCAGCGGCCAATGTGCCTTCCTTGGAGGTTGCCTGGTCTCTTGGGCAAGCAAGAAGCAAACCTGCGTGTCACTATCATCCACAGAGGCAGAGTATATTGCTGCTGCAAGTTGCTGTGCACAAGTATTGTGGCTGAAAAATCAACTGAGGGATCTTGGCCTGGAGTTTCCTGAGGCTCCCATTCTCTGTGACAACACAAGCACCATCAGCCTTGCCAAGAATCCAGTCCAGCACACAAGAACAAAGCACATTGACGTCAGACATCACTTCATCAGAGATCATGTTAAAAAGAAGGATGTCAAGGTGCAATTTGTTCCCACTCAGCATCAGCTTACAGATATCTTCACCAAGCCTCTGGGGGTAGATCAATTTACTTTTATTAGAGGAAATTTGGGAATGGTAAATCCAAATGAAGTTTAATCTTCAGAATAAACCTGTGCTTAATTGTTAAAACCTGCAACTATACTAACTTAGGCATCGGAGTGCCAATCTTTAGTTTTGCAGGTCCCCCAATGTTGAATCTTAAGTGTGTCCTACCGGAAGCAAATCCTCTTCCGGAAGCTCATTTGCTGCCGCTTGGGCATGACACTAAGCAACCGGAAGTGCCAGTGTTTGAGAAGAAAAAGGACACGTCACTTCAGAAACCGTTTCATCTTCTCCCACAGAAAATTGTGCCTTCTCTGACAGTCTGAAGAGACACGTGGCATAAAGGTGCGCCGTTCCAATTTAAATGTATACGTTTACCATAAAAGGTGCATATTTTCAATGTAGAGTCATTATAACCCATCACATCGTTTATCACATCGCATAAATAGGGCCATAACATTCATTCATCACTTCTCACACAAATCAAACACTCAAACTCTCTGAAATCTTTTTCTTCATCACCACCGCATTCATTTTCATCCTCATCATCTTCATCTTCTTCTTCTTCTTCTTCTGTGCATAACATTCACTGTGCATTCATCTCATACCCATTCCACACAAATGGCCGGTTCACATGATTCAAACCCCAACATTCAGAAAGCTTCTTCCACCAAAAAGTCCAAACATCCTGAGAAATCTGGGCATTCTGGGAAGTCTGGAAAACATAAGAAGAGGGTTCGGTTTGCTGAGAAACAAACTTCAAAGCGCCAGAGGATTGAAGATGATTTGTCTGAGTATCGTTCTGGGCCATTGGAGGCTATTTCTCCTGTTTGAGAACAAAAATCCCTATCTTACCAATGAGATTTTTGTGGATCTAGAGCTGCTTGAAACACTGGGTTTTGACTTCTCCTCTCATCTCCAGAAGTATATGAGTTGGCTGGGGATCAAGAATGAATACAACGTTCAAGTCCTCAGAGTGTTCTATCAGTCCCTCTCTGCCAAGCCCAAGTACAAGAACGTCACTGAGAAAGTATCTGTCATTGGCCAAGACCACTCTGAGAGGGAGGCAGATCAAGTTCAACTGGAGGGATATCAATCGCTTCCTGGGGGTCACTGATGAGGAAATGATCAAGTGGATCTTCCCTGAGAAGCTGGATCAGGAAGCTGGAGCTGGCTTATGAGACTAAGGGCAAGAAGGTGTCTGGTATGCCTGACCCAAAGCGGGTGCTCCAGTACATCTACTCAAGGCTCATGGCGAACAAAGGGGGAAACTTCAATGAGTTTACCGGACTGGACAACCCCTGGCTCGCCAAGTTCCTTACCCAGCAACCTATCAACCCTGGGCAACTGATCAGTATGGAGCTGCACAGGTGGGTTGAAGGCAAGAAAAAGGGGCCTCTTCCCTACCCTCAGTTCATCGCCTTCCTCCTGGAGCAGTTCAACATTAAATCCACTGAGGAAGCCGATAACATCAAGTGTCTGCCCATGGGATCGATGAATTTAGGCAAGATGGGAGTCAAGTACCTCAAGCCAGCGAAGCCCACTCGGTCTGGCTCTCAGGCTGGGAGTGCTTCACACACATTAGTTCCCTCTGTGTCTGGAGCAGGGGATCAGGAAGTAGACTCTCATGTTGGCCCTAGCCGTGCTCCGAGGGTGTCTGCTGCTCAGAAGTCGCTGGTTGCTGAGTTAAGAGATGAGATCCTATTCAAGCTGCCTGACCATTGATGACTCCTCTGCGAGCAGAGTGTGATGCAGCTTTCCGCCAGCAAGAGCAGCGAATCCAGGGTTTGGAGGATCGCTTAGGGAGAGTCGAGGCCAAGCTAGACCTCTTACTTAACCACTTCCTTATCCCTCAACCTCACCTCAATCAACCACCACCTCCTCCTCCTAATCCACCTCCACCACCCCCACGGAATGACCCTGACACTCACCAACTCATCCCTCACCACTCACCCTCACCTCACAACTCCCCTCACAACTCCCCTAGCCACTCTAACACATCCAACCACCAAACCTCCCCCAACCACTCACAATCCCCCAACCAAACCCTTCACAGCCTTAGCTCCTTCAGTTCCATACACAATGAGAGGACCTTTGCGAGAAATATACCTTCACCACCCAACTCACCTCCCCTCATCTATACAGGTATACTTTCATCGACAGACTCACCTTCCTTCTTCTATCCAAGCCCCTCTCCTTCACCTCCTCCCTCACCTCCTCACTCACCACCCAGATATGGCCCTGAACCTCCACCCTCCACTTCACCCTCTCCCTCCTCCCTGGCCCTCGCCCTTATTGATGATGCCGAAAGGGGGAGAGATATCCTCACTCAACCCTCCCTATGGCTAGATGAGGACATTGCTATCCTCACTCAACCCTCCCTATGGCTAGATGAGGACATTGCTGCTGCCCTCCGCCGAGCCATGGATCTGAAAAGAATGAGTAGAGCAGAAAGTCTGATTTGTGGGGAAGCCATCAGATTCATGCAACAACGTTCAGCCAGCAAAAGGTCTAACCTGGAAATAGTGTTGGTTGATCAGCATGTTGAGACTCCACCATCTGAGCCTGAGCCTTCTCCTTCTGCTGAGCCTCCTCCATCTGTGTCTGCTGTAAATCTGCTTGATGAGTTACGCACGAAGTATGGTTTTGTGAGGCCAGAGCCGCTAGTAAGAGTGATAGCCAAGCCAATCCCTCCCTCTGAGCCAGCCTCTGTTTCTCAACCACTTAGCTTCATTAAGTCAAGAGTTAAGGTTGTGGCTAGAAAGAAGGTCGCTTCCTCCCCAAGAGCATCCTCAGATAGTGAAGAGGAGTCCATTGTTGCTCCTGAGGATACTGAGACTGAAAGGGTGCCACTGCAAGGGGAAGCTTCCGAGCCTCTGTCTTCCACTCGAGAGCAACCTCAGGAAGTCCCACCAGAAGTGGTTGTCAAGCTAGAGGTGGAAGACATGACACCAGAAGAGTTTGAACGATATGGAAACACAGACAGACTCACATATGAACAACTCTTCGTTAAGGATGCTGAGAGGACTAATGCTAGAGTGCTTCAAGAGAAGAAGGGGAAAGGGAAAGGAAAGGGAAAAGGGAAAGTGAAGTCAGATATATCTCATGACCCTAGTCTCCCAGCTTGGAATGTCAAGGTTAAGGCTGTCCATCTCCCTCATGGATCAATCCCCATCGGAGAGTCTGAGGAAGGAAAGGCTTTTGGATTGAATGAGCTCAGTGATCTGAAGAGAGCCATTGCTGAGTCCCTTGAGACAGAAAGACTCAAAAAAGCCCAAGAGGAGAGGGAGCTTCAACAGATCCTTGCCCAGATCGACGAACAACAGATGAATGAGATGTGGGCTAAGGCAAATGAGGAGTTTGAGGAAAACCAGAGAGAAAGAGAGAGGAACAAGAGACACAAGCTCTAAATCCCCAACCTCTCATACATAGCATAGCATATACAGCATAGCATGTTTTTATCTTTCAAATGTAATATCTGTTCTTTCATTTCTCTTAGAAGTTATCTGTTATACTTGTAAATCTGCTCATTGCTTTGTTGCTTATACAGTTGATTTATATCTTAATGAAGTTCGCTTTTGAATTCATCTTTGTGTTATTTAACTATATCTTTAAGTATGAATTCATAAGTTAGCTTAGTTTGTCATCATCAAAAAGGGGGAGAATGTTAGAATCTTAAGTTTTGATGAAGACTAAAATATGAAAGAACCAGATAAACACTTAGAAAGAATTAAATTAATATAGAACCCCAAGTAAGAGTACAATCGGATGTGGATTTACTTCCGGATGGATTAGGACTAGCGCTCGCGGATGAAAGACTCATCCCACAGCGGAAGCAAGTCACTAAGTCAGAACTCAGTCTAGAGTATAAGAGTATCAAATCTTAAAGACTAAGTTAGGATACAACCGGATGCAGAATTGCTTCCGGAAGTCTTAGAGTTAATTAAGTGACTAGCGCTGTCTATTAAACTAAGACAACCCCGAGCGTCAGTGAATATAACACTAAGTCATAACATAGTTCTAGTAGGAATGCATCCGGTAGCAAAATTGCTTCCGGAAGTAAAAGAGTTTTCCATAGACAATTGAACTCCCACTGCATGTGACTATGTGTTAATATTGTTGGACTAACGTTTGAAGTGCAGAACTGAGTGTTAGTGCTTCCGGATGTGGAATTGCTTCCGGTAGCAATCAGAATGTCAGAACATACAACAGTCCAAAAGTCAGAATGCTTTTTGTCAGAGCAGAGTTGTCAGAGTTGCTTTTCAGAGATAAAGCAAGTCAACCCTGCTGAGCATTAATGGAGCATTTATTGGTTCAACGATAACAAGGGAATAACGGCTAATTTCAAATGACATTGTTACCTACCAAGAGAGAGAATCCTTGAAGATGCTATATAAAGAAGTTCATCTTCATTTATGAAGATCATCGAAGGAACTAGAGAGAGAAACCAAGCATACTCTTCAAGCATTCAAAGCTGCCCAGAAAAGCAAGAGGGCACTTAATACATTGAGAGTTTTATTTATTATCCATCTTGTACTCTTTGTAGTTAAGTCTCTTCATTTATTGAGAGCATTCTCTGTACTTAAGTGAGTAACATCATTTGTTCTTCGAGAGAACTAAGTTAAAAAATCCTTTGTTTAAAAGGTTGAACCCTTCAAGTGAGCCCGTTGTAAAACTTGCGGTTGTAAAAGGTTGCAAGTGAGCCCGTTGTAAAACTTGCGGTTGTAAAAGGTTGCAGGTGAACCCGTTGTAAAACCTGTGGTTAGTGGAACTCAATCTGGGTGATTGAGAACTGGACGTAGGTCAAGAGTTGGACCGAACCAGTATAAAAACCTTGTGTGTTTTAATTGTCTGTTTTATTTGGTACATATGGAAACAACGCAATGAAAAAGTATTTAAACACAAAGATCCTGATCCAATAATGGTAAGTGAAATGGCAGCAGGAATTAATAGGGAATTCTGGAAAGTTAACTCATCTAATTGTGAAGTTGATGTGAAACTATCTGGTGTTAGCAACCATTGGCATAGTCCATCGAGTGGCTTTTTAAAGATAAATGTTGATGGGGCTTTCTTTCCTTTTTCAAAAGAGGCTGCTATAGGAATGATATGTCGTGATGAGTCAGGATGGTTCAAATGGGGATTTGTGGATAACGTCAAGTCGCTGTCCGTTTTTATGACTGAGGCTCTTGCTCTGAAAAGAGCTCTTTTGATAGTCATTGATTTGGGACTAAATAAGGTCATCTTTGAATCAGATTCTTTTTTCTTGATTCAAAGTGTGCAGTCTAAGAGGCCTGATCTTCATGACTGGAGAAGTAGAGGTATGGTTCAAGACATTATTAAGCTGCTTGCATCAAACGTTGGGTTTACTATTTACTATGTTCCAAGGAAGTGTAACACCGCTGCTGACTGTATCGCGGCTGAATCGTATAAGAGGGTGTACCCTTCGGGGTGGGTTTCTAAACCATCACCCTCTTTGATTGCTATTCTGACGAAGGATGCTCGAAGATTAATTACTTCTGGACCTGCTAACGATTCTAATCCACGAAGGGGTGTTGGCTAATCTCTATTGTTGACGATTTTATTTACCTTTTTAGTTGCTTTTGTTTTTTGTGTTTCTTGTTATTTATTTTCTTAGTTGTAATTTTCGGATATTTTCATTCCATATTGTTAATTGAAATTCCTTTGCTGATAAAAAAAAAATAGCATTTGAAATGGTACTATGTAATATCAAATTCTAGACAACAATATACTGAAGATCACTTGAATTATGGAGTTAAAGATGTAGAAATTTATGATCAGTTTCATTAATATGGTAATCAAAACATACAGCAAAATCAAGTTGACTAATACTTGCCTTCTATGTGGAATAACTGCCCCAGGCACATATTCCTGGCTTTCTCAGTTATTCCATTGATTGGTTAGGCTGAAAACATACATCCTACGAAACTCTAATTCATATTTTCATTTATATTCCATTGAGAATGTTTGAGCTTATAGTCTGTTAGAAGAAGTAGCATCTCCATATAAAATTTCAGTGACCTCTATCTTATGCTATTGATACATGAGCATTTGTCTAGCATTTTGTGCATGACCGCTGTCTTTGGAGTATTGTATTTATGTTCTGGTTGGGTTATTGCGTTGTGTTGATCATAGACATCAATTGGAGCATTAGTGCCATCATAGACGTCATCTCATTTCATCTTGCTCAATGAATCATGAGAATGATCCAAGTACATGACCACCATTGTAATATCATCATGACAACGTGGTGAATGGTTTTTTATACACTTTTAATATCAACTAGGGGTGACCCCGCGCGTTGCGCGGGATATCCGACCACAAAACAATTTTTAAGGTTAATGTTGAAAGATTAGTATTTAAAAATGTCATTTTTTTGCTCTTTGCTTTAAGTAGTTACTTTCATATAATGGATAAAGTATTATTGTTGCTTTGGTATTGCAATGTAAAACTTGCTTCAACATACATATGTAGCGATTCAATTCATCTGGTCATTCCTACATTCTAAAAAGCTTCTACAAATACAACATTTGTTCTATTTAATAAGTTTCTTAGTAAGCGAGGTGTAAGCACGAAGAAGCTGATAATACTGTGATAGGCGATCAGGTGCTGCTATCTCCACCATTAGCCGTTGTAGAAGCTCATCAAACGTTGACAATCGCTGCTTAAATCAATACCTAGCAGTAGCAGTTTCTTGCATTTTTTAAAGTTGGAGCATGTGCTGTTTTTTTAGAAAAGCAATTCTTAAAGATGGCTCTCAACTTTTAATTCAGCAATTAAAAGTTGCATTATCTTTAAGAAAAATTCAACGGCAAGTATATTGAGATCCCACAATTCAACGATCAAGATTTGCATTTGACCATGCTGCAATCAAATGGAAAAAAATATTTTTCCAAGCAAACAGTATGAGAAGTATAATCATCAAGCCAACAATATAAGAAGTACAAATTGTAACCATATTTTATAAAGAAATTGAACAACCATCCAGATGAATTATCCACAAAGAACCAATTTCTCAAGAGGTCATGTTATTGGATAGAAAAAGCTGTTTATCCATTCTTGAGTAAATTAACGTCCTGGTTATTAATTAAAAATAAGAACATCCTAATCTTGTAAAGCATAATCTTAAAGCATTTAAAAGTGAACTATTGAGATTCATTGAGGTGGCCATGTTATGTTTTCATTATCCTCATCGCCACATTGTTTTAAATGTTGAAATCATGGGACTGTTTAAAGATTTCAATGCTGGTCATAGGCACAAAAACTAATGACAATTTTTTATGAAACATATAGTAAGAGAAACGAACCATCAAATTAGCTTAATAAAGTTTTGAAATAGAAGATTCTAATATAATACCACTTCATTGTTAATAAAATACCATCAAATCTGTTAAAATCTACCTGGCTGTCTACTTGCATTAACTAATTCCTGACTCAAGTATGCTCATTTACTCCACAAACCATAAGTGTTAAGTGAAAAGTGGTTTTTTGGAATTTTCCCTCACACTCCAAATATTTTTCTTCCCAAGTTTGCTAAATTTTGTTAACTTCATAAAAATGCATGAGAGCACAGATCTGTAAGTCAAGTACACCTTCACTTGGCCGCTTAAAGATACTTACACTTGCATTGCTAATAAATTCTCACCAAAATCTGAACATTGTCCCATAAAATTTACCCCTATGCTTTCCCCTAAATTGTTTTGGGGAAATAAACATGTATCACAGTAGCAGTTCAATCAAATGCTGTTGCATATTACTTGTTATCTCTTAGTTGTAGCGTTGAATGTACTCTATATGATTTTATTCACTGTGTAAATTCAGTTAGGGATCAATCACTGTTAGGCAATCTTGCTGATATTTCATTTTGCCTTATTTTGAAATGAGAATTGAAACTGCAGAATGGAAAACTTAGTTCCCACTGCTACAAGGCATGAGAGAGCAGAAACAACAAAAACATTAGACCAATATGTGTTTCTGCTCTCTTAACATTTTCCACTTAAGGTTCTGTTACTTTTGGAAGGGTTAGAGTAATCAAAACATTTTAACTCCTTCTCATTAAACAACAGAAATAATGCAGGCACAGAAAACAAATTAGCTCAAGGTAACAGAACTTGAAAGGGTTAGAAGCAAATTAACTCCAGGACAAAGAAAAGCAAATAATAGAAAACAATGATCACACAGAACATGGAAATTAATCCAATGTAATCAGGTAACAGAACCTAATTAGGGTAGAAGGAAATTAGCTCTAGGATACGAAACAACAAATAACAGGAAAAAAATGATAACACAGATTCTAGAAATCAAACAAATGCAGGCAGGCAACAGAACCTGAATGGGGCAGAAGCAAATTAGTTTCAGGACCGAGAGAAGAGGAATCTGTAGTCTATTGATGGAAATCCAAAAACAAAAATTGGAAAAATACTTGTTCAGTTGATGATCCATAATCAAGATCATAATGGGAAAAGCTTACACGTTCACCAGTGCTGACAACTATGTAAGAAACAAATGACTCATCATACCTGGAAATGTAAATTCAAATAAACGTGAGATACAATTGCTTGTTGATTCCAGCTGGTACAATTGGAAAAGGGGAAGGGAAAGCAACAGATAATTCATCGAAACAATTCTGGAAAAAAGCAAAGGACAATATTATATGAATATCCCTTTCATTCACTTCCCTTTTCTTCCAAATGTTCATACATCCCCTAAGAGATAAGTGCATGAACAGGATGCAACCATGTACAGATTCTTTTCTAGTGTTCTATTGAGAAATTAAGAAATGGTCTTCTTCAACCTTGTTATAGTTGGAAATTCCACAGACAAAATTCAAATTTCCACAGCTGACACTCATTTAAGACAAAATGAAATTAAAAAGGCATAAATCTAGATATGCAAAAAAGCAAAAAAAATCATCATTATAGCATATGCTTCATAGAAGAATCTGAAGAATCTAATATAGGGGTAGTTAGGGGGAAAATAATTAAGAAGGAAGACAAAAGAGATTGAGATCTTACATTTAGGACCAGAACCAAACCCTCCATTAGCTCCTGCATTTAAGACAAGAGGAAGCAAATTAGAAAAGTAGAGATCAATGCAATATGGTATACATGAAAAATAAAATGCCTCTATTACTATGAAAGCAAAATGTAGATGCATCACGATATAAATTGGAGGCTACAATTAGAAATTTTACACCTGCGTGCCTCAAGAGCAAGGTAGCCTATTAATTCTCAAAAATTAAAAGCCTCAATTTACACACAATCTAAAAGATTAGTAAATTTAGGGTAACCAAATACTTTAATGAAAAAAGTTCCTAAGTGACTAATTTCTTGTGCAATCCACGTCTAGGCTTAAGAAACTTATCTTTTTAGGGACACTATAGGGGTTCCCAAAACTATTTTTCATATTGGTATAACTTGGCCCCCACTAACATATCTGAAAAAATTAACAATTTCCAACCTTTGAATTGGGACAAGTCTCAAGTTCATCAGTAAAAGTAGATACATCAGAAGAACCAACAACTTTCAGTGAGTTTCCCTGCTCAAACCAATCTTGCATCTAAATTTCAAGATTAAAAAGGACAAAATCAAAAAACATGACATGAACAAAAATTCAAAAGTAGGCTCGAAATAATCAACAAACAACCGTTTCCCAGGGTAGGCTCGAAATGATGATGAACTGCAAGCCAAATCTTAATAAAAGTAGGGGGCACTAAATAACATCATTATCTTTGTGAAAATTGGAACATAGGAAATGACTTGTTAGCACACCTGAAACTCTTAGAAAGCCCTTGACAGAACTCTTGAGAATTAGCCGTACGTTCCTCTTCAATTATGCAAGATTAACAAAAATTACAAAATCCTATTAGATTGAAAACAAAAAAAGTGTAAACTTTATGAACAATTAAGTAATATGAGCAAATGGAGTACCTGGAATCAATGAAGAAAAAGGAGGGGAAGGAGGTTATGGAGAACAGGGCCCCACATTCAAATGGGGTTGAAGGGAAAGGGGAAAAAGGAAGGGCCTTGTTGTTTGATGCCGCCTTATTTGATTGAGAAGAATTGGGAAGAAAATAACATGAAAGGGTCGGTGTTGTTCTTGGTTTGTATGAATTTATACAGCTGGATTTCATTTCAACAATGATATAGTTATAGTTTTTGACAGGAGATGGAGAGAATTTAGGATTGTGTTGATTGGCTAATCACCAAAATAAAGAATGTGGGAAGACGAACAGAGTATTGGAATAATAAACGCCTCCTCATCATTAATGGGGAGAGAGCCAGTGCGGGAAATGCACAAAAGCCAAGTCGTTCTGTTTCTGAGCAGTGTGAACGCATGTAAAGTGGTTCGGATTATTACTCATAAACATAGAGAAAACTTAGGGAAACCCACATAAAAACCCAATCCCAGTGTGAAAACACCAAAGATTCTCCACGGGAAATTACATGATATATTTGATGTTGGGCTTTCAATCTGACAATATCAAATTATAATTATCTAGGACATTAAGTTACTCACAGTATCTCTACCCATTTTGTTTTAAATTTTCCAGCAATCTTATGTCAAATTTCCTATTAAAAATTGATAATCAGAAAAGCCACTTCTATATCCAACATTCATTTGTTACTATGTCTATTCTCCATAGCCAATTTCAGTATCCTATTTCAACAAAGCCTAAAATCTTTAAACACACAACATTTGAAAGTGGAGTATCATTCACATCAATTGCTTCTACATCAAACTCTGAAAAATTAAAGGAGCATGGCACTGGACATTCAAAACAATGAACTCATTCTACATAAAACTCAAAATAATAACAAAATGAGCAAGAACGAACAATCTACAGCTATCAAGACCGTATCTATTTGAAAATCAAAGTTTATGAGCATAGAGTTGGATCGATTGTCCATGACGGTCATTTCAGACAACAATTCCGAGATTGTTTTCTCAAAAACATGATCATCCAGGTGAATTAAGAAATCACCGAGCTGATCGATTAGGTCACAGTCGAAATTAGGCGGATCTTCATGGTCGAACTCTGTACAGATCTCCATTTTAATTTCTGATTTGCTTTAGGGGGAACTATGGAGGTGATGGTGGAAGTTACCTTCCGACTGCGAGATTTGCGGCGGAGGAACGAAGACAGTGAAGGAGTTTGAGGGATTGAGTTCAAAGATTTGAGACAGAAGAGAAGAAGATGATGTTGTTGTGTTGAATGGAAAGAAGACGAAGAGATTTGAGTGGAAGAGATTTCAGATGAGTGTTGTGGGGTTGAGTTGGAAGTATGAAGGGGCATATTTGTTTTTTCAATTTAATTGAAGGGTATTTTTGGAACATCATGTAACTTAACCACCTTTCTTAATGTCCCAAAATTAAGGAAAGTGATCTTATATTTGGGAATGGAGAGAGTACTTTAGAAAGTAGTTCATAGGCAAGATCTTTAACCCAAATAATTTTCTTTTAAACTTAAATAATTAGATATCATGTTTCATAAAAAAAAAAAGTATCATGTCGTCCCCACCACCGAGTATTCCGGCGTCCCTATAGGCTGAAACTCGAGTCGCTTCTTCTCATAAAAAACAAAAAACAGAGTCGCTTCGAAACCCCTATTGCTCCTCTATTCTCATTTTGCTTCCACTTCATCTCTACTCTTTCGGTACCCAAAACCAAAATTCATTCATCGCTACTTTCTTCTTTCCGCCTTCTAATCCTCTCTCTGTTTCTCTAATCAACTCTCTTTTCTTCTCCCCTTCGTTGCTACCACTCTAATTCTAATTTCAGTTTCAGGTATCCTCAAACTCTTCTCTTTCTCTTTCTTACCTACACTTTCTTCTTCGCCGTTGCCGTGTAAGCGGCCTTAATTCTAATTATCTATATTTGTTTTCGCTGTTGTTGGTGAACGTTAGACTCTCATATTGCTAACATCATTTCTATGCACTCCCTCACTTCCTAAATAGAAAATCTTTTTCACTAATTTGAGTAGATTAGTTAAGTTAGTTAGTTATTTACACATTATATTACCAATTTCTCCCAACTATATACTTTTGTCCTCACTATCCCTCTTTTACTTGTTATTATAGATAAACATTGAGGGGTTAATTTGGGAAAAAGTTGGGAAAAACTAGAAAGTGATCTTATAATTAAAATTAAGAACAAATTGAATTTCAAAAGTGATCTTATAATTAGGAACAGAGGGAGTATAAGATAACTTTCTCTAATTTGATTACATTAGTGATGCTAATTGAGTTAGTCATTACCACGTTATATTACTAATTTATCATAATTATATACTTTTATTCTCACTCTTTCTCTCTCTTACTTGTTTATTATAGATAAGCATCATTAAGTTTTATTTGGGAAAAAGTTGAGAAAAAATTATAAAGTTTCTTATAGCTAGGAACAATTGAAATTTGAAAGTGATATTATATTTAGGAATTGAGGGAGTATGATAAAACTTTGTTATTAGGTTAAAATGAACAGCTAGAGAGGACTACAATATCATTAATCCAGTTAGGGATTTCATATTATATTGAGTGTCCATTAGGTGTTTGATGGAATATGTAAAGGAGAAGAAACTTATTTGAAAGCGTATTCCTAAAGATAAGTTGTGGTCATGATGATTGTTTATGAATAAATATGAAGATACACATGAGATGTTGTAGCATTGTGAAGAGGAATTGGATTGAATTATGATTGTGTATTTGTTAACTATTGATTTGTGGAATGGACCTGAAGTATTATGAGTTTTGTGTTATTCATTTAGTATCCAAAACTTCCATAAAATATATCATAACAATTTTCATTGTAGACGAGTAGTGAGTTATTGATAGAGCACAATGGCGTCGTATGATCCGTGTAACTGACTCCACATAGTGGGATAAGACTTTGTTGTTGTTTAAAATTGGTGTTCAAATCATGTTTTGGAGTGAGACTTTGTTTATTTTATAGGGATAAAGTTTCATTGTGCTTCACTATTTTTTGCAGGATTTGACATGATGCATGCTGATTTAGTTGATGTAAATTATCCCGATGAAGTATGTTTCAATTATTTACCTTTATCTCTTAAATTCAAGAAACTTAAAGTGTAGCAAGGATGGTTATTTTCCAATTATCTATGGATTCGTTTATATGTTGCCTGCCAAAATCAATTTTTTAAATGCACACTCCTTCCTTTGTTTTACAACAGGGTGCGTGAACTGCCTAGTCATGAATACCTGCCAACAACTTGTATACATATGTGAATCTATCGCACAGTGATGTGTGTAGTCTTCAATTACTTGTCTTTCCGTAAGATGTCTTCAACAATCTGTTAATCATCCAACATAATCGTTTCCTTGCAATTCGTGTGTCCCAACTTCTGATGATGCCCAAAATGGATAGCATCTCAACTGCAAAAAGCAGTAAAAAATCTCTCACTTTAGAAAACTTGAATGATTTGAAGTCTTTGGACATAAATGACAACTTGACTGGAGAATCTTCCAAGTTTACGCCTAATACAAAAATGGAGAAAAGAATAATAACAAAGGTGAGTTATTTCATTTTTTGGACTTTTATTCTGTTAGTCATTTATAATGGCAACTGTTTACCAGGTTACTGAAGTCGTTATTGCATTACAATCCAGTTCATTAGTTTGCATGATTTATTAAGGATACAAACAATTTATCATATTGTATTTTGTATTTGTTGTTCACTCCATTTATTTTCTTAAGTTATAAGTTATAAATAATGTACTTCCATTGCAATATACATATCCCCCTTGCTAGGACTTCTTTATAAGATTAGTGTTTTGATGTCAATATTTAATGTTGTAGGTTCCTCACTTGCAATTTAACTTCTCAGCAATTGGCCTTCCAAGGGTCCACAATCCAATAGGAAAACCTACTTCATTGACGAAGCAAAAACAATCTGTACTACCCTGTACTAACTCTCACCAAAATGGAAGAACACAAAGTATAAATGACATACCTGTGGTAAGAGATAAATCAAATTGGAACCCAAAATATGAAAAGTCACAAAAATTAACACATGGACATTTCTTAGATAGCCAAAATCGACATGTCCATCCTATTGACTGGCTGCCAAGTGGGAGAACACAAAGTAGGCCTATGTCAAGAGAAAAATTAAATTCGAATGCAAGACTACTGACTCATGCTCCTTTATTAGCCAACCAAAATGTATTTCTCCTTCCGAATTGCCAGCCAATTCGGGGAACACAGAGTACAATGGATAAATCTAGGTGGGGAGGCAAATCAAACTGGAACCAAGGACTTGAGAAATCTCAAAAATTACCTCCTAATCTTGCATTAACTGGCGAAAAAGATGTTATTTTCCACGTTGATATTCAATTTAGTAGGAGAGACTTGAGTGTGAATGATAAAATTATGCCGAAAGACAAGTTATGTTGGAGCGAAGAACTTGAAATGTCACCAGAACTAAAACGTGGTCCCAGGTGTTATGATATGAACTTTCAATCAGAGGCATCATCTGTTAAGAAAACGTTTGGCTTTTTAGTCTCTAGTGATAAATATAATCTTCCTGAATTTCAAACTCAATACGAAAATGCTAATTTCTATGTGTTGAAATCTTTTAATGAAGATGACATTCAGAAGTCCATTAAATATAATGTTTGGACAAGTACTTCATATGGAAATAAGAAGCTAAACGCAGCTTTCTTGGATGCTGAAGCTAAATCAAGTGAGACAGGCAAGAAGTGTCCAGTATTCCTCTTCTTCTCTGTAAGTTAAAATCTTTTCTTATAAATTGTCTTTATTTTCACCTATTTGTTGAAATCATTTTAAATTTTATAGCAGTGTTTCTTATTGTCTAGGGCAACATATTGTATCCAATTGTGTTGAAAGTGCCATATTGAACAGAAGCTATTATTAGTGCTCCAAGAATGTGGAAATATCTTTTATATTGTATTGTTTTTTTTTTTGGGAACTATCTTGTATTGTTTTTTAGTATTTTTGACACCTACTAATTTGCTTTTATTCCTTTGTCTGTCACTGTATATATATGATGCAATTTATCATTCAAAATTAAATTGAAGTACAAGACTGCTCAATGTTGCTCCGCCTGATGAGTTGGACATTGCAGTTTGTGATCCTGCTGATCTTGATTTTTTTGGTGCTTTTATGAACAATCTCACTCTTGTACTTATCTTCTTATTTAACATTGTCTCTTACAAAGCCTTAGATTCGGTATTTATTGCTTTTACCAGTAATTTTGACATAATTAAAATTTCTGACAACATACATGATTCCCTCAAATACTATAATGGAGGAAGGCTACTAAATGAGAGCTTTAGAGAAGAGGTTGATACGCCTTAAGGCAAGGACTTGTGGGATGTTAATAGGAAGTATAAAGTTGATGGTTTATTGGACGAACACCATAATGGAGGAAGGCTTGTCTTGTTGAGGGTTCACCATGAGCTAAGACATTACTTAATTGACCACTTTGTCATATAAGAGGTGAAGTACTTTTGGTCAATGAATCTGAATTTTAAATATGTAGATGGAGATCCAAGCAAACACTCAGTGTGGTTATAAAGCAGGAAGTTCTTGTCAATAATATAAACAAACATTTGGTTACTAATAGAGCACATTGGCTTTGTGTTTTCTTTGAAGTTCTCTCTTGGAATATGTTTTTCTAAAAAATTAAGTAACAATCCACTCCCTTGAGTTACTAACTCAATATGATCATTTAGTTAATGTTTTGTTAGATTTGTTTGGTGATTAGAATATATGTTTCTTTCATGTTTTATTTTTCTTTCATAGTAATAAGTACACATTATTTTCCTGAAAGTGTTGTTAAATAATTATCTATCAATAAACTGTCAAGTATAATCAGTTTGAAAAAGACAAGGAACCATTGTGAAGATACATGCAAGTATGCCAATACACCTTTCAAGTCACATGCTCAACTTGTATATTTTTAAAATGAGTGAATTGGCCGGGCTTATGTTTTTATTGATCAGGTCTATCTTTGAAACTTTTAATTGATGAATTATTACTTCGAATCAGGTCAATGGTAGTGGTCAGTTCGTTGGAGTTGCTGAGATGATTGGACCAGTAGATTTCAACAAAGACATGAGATTCTGGAAAGGAAAAAAATACTACGGTTTTCTCCCTATCAGGTGGCACATAATTAAGGACGTACCGAATAATCAACTCCGGTGCATTATGCTTCCAAACAATAATAATCTGCCTGTTACATACAGTAGGGATACACAAGAGGTAGTCATTCCTTCTAAAATTTAAATGCTTTCATGTTGAATTCTTACAGTTTTTGGACCAAAACGCAATATTACTAAATTGCTGACTTTATGTGATGGTTCCAACAAGAGTAATATTGAGATGTTATTTTTAGAGTAGGATAATCTTGGTGCCTAATAATAGAACACATCAATTTGAATTTATTTTTTCATGATGGATATTTTGAGAAACTGTAATACTAAAATTGGTGGCAGTAACAGAATTGCTTTTTAAATATTACTCTCTCTGGTCCCTAATATAAGAGTCAGCCGCAAAAAAAAACGTTTCTTAAGAAAACATGTGAATGTTAGTTGGGTGTCTGGAGTTAATGCTCTTTTCCAATACTGTCCATATTTATTATGATACTTTTAAGAGAAATGCATAAGCATTAATAAATATGAGAGTTAGGGGCAAAGTAGGAAAAAACACATTAAATGTGGAGAAAATGTGAGATGAGTTCTTATATTTTGATCCAAAACCATTCAAATTTTATGCTCTTATATTAGGGATCGGAGTGAGTATTCGAAAATATCCGAAATTTGTTTCTCATTTAAGTAGATAAAGTAGATCATGTCATTTCATTCAAATATTTTCCTTTGGATGCCAATAACTAGTCGAATGTATTAAACTTCAATTTAGATGGAAGTTTGTGATTCATGGAAGTTTAGTTTTTCTGCTAGTATTCCCTCCATTTATTAGATACATAAAATCTAATTTTTTTAGTTAAAATTTGAACGATATAACTAGAACACCCTAACCACCTTTACTTACACACTCCCTCTCTTTGTTGTTTATATATGAGGAGTATCAATAGGGATATCATGGGGAAATGTGGAGAAATATAAGGAGATTTTATACTTAGGAACAAACTCACTTCCATAAATAGGTCCTATATTTAGGCAAGGGAGTATTTTGTTTGCTGGTTGGTAAAACATACATTGTCTCCATAATTAAGTTTTTCATTATATGAATTGTAGGTTGGACTAAAGCAAGGCATAGAAATGCTGAACATATTCAAGAGGTACTCAGCTAAAACGTCTTTGCTGGATGATTTTGACTTCTATGCTAATCGGGGTCCAAAAACGGCGTCTCCTGCTCAAAATAGTACTGATCACATAGCTGTACAAAGAAATTATACCTCTTCTGGGACGGGTAAGTGAGTTTTGTATGTTAGATTGATTTCATTTGGAAAAATAGTTTATTGTTTCGCAGAAAAAGATACCACTAGGATCCAGTGGTATATGTTCAATTGAGTGGCATTTGTGTTAAATGCTCAATTCGGTTGTATCAAAATTTTTACTACAAGATCAGATTGTTGGTAACTTGGATATTAAGGTCTAATGTAATTTGTTATATAAGATTCTGTTGTTTCGTATATAATTTAAAAATTGTCACAGAAATTATAAAAGCTCTATTTTTTTTTTATCAATATTAGTGAAATTGAGGGCCTGCAATGGGGGGGGGGGGGGGGGGGGGGGAACCTTGTAGTTAAGTAGGTATGAGATACAACAATAAGCCTTATCCTAAATGTGTATGAGATATTTGCTTAAAATTGTTTCATTGTGCTTTTCAATATCTTGGATGACACCAAGCCTCTTCATACTTCTTCATATCTGAAATTCCAAGGTCAAAGTGACATGAATTGAATTCTCTTGGTGTTTAGATATTTTTTAAATGTTAAAACATAATGGAAGCCAACAACAGTTATCTAACTTTTTACGTGACTATCATTTCACCGTGTTAAATAATTGTGTTCCAGCATCTTGAGACTTCTTGATCATTCGATTTCTTGGCAAATGATTGCAGAGGAAGATAAGATGAAATCAGGCGGGTTCAATCCAGATGCTATGCATGCTCTTTCTGAATCTCACCGGGAATCTTTATCTTAATTCTTCTGGTAAAGGTCTAAAAATATTTAAGGAAAAAGCAATCATTTGATCACTATAGTTTTCACTATTTAAGGAAAAATATTTTAACTATGATTTGGCAAGTGGCAACCTACAGTTTCCACTAGTGTTTACTTTGAGTTTCTGCAACTTTGTCCCTCTAGTTTGGACCACTTTATGGATTGGTCTCTGGCCTTTATTCTAAATCATAAGGACTATAATTTAAAATGGTTGAAATTAAAGGGACTGAACTGCAATGAGCCAAAGTTCACACACTGAGTTATAACCGAGCCTAAACTATAGGGACTGAGTTGCACTATAACTTGGTTAAAACTTGAGTGATCAAAAGACTGATTTTCCCAATATTTATAATTAAGTTAAAATCACAGGAGGAAGAGGAGATCTTCAAACATTTCCATTGCGGTTTCATTCTTTCAGTTATTATTAGAGGTTCTTAATAATGTAGATTAGTTGGTTTTATGCGATTGTAGAGTTACCTTCTCTTTTGGCATATTTTCCATTTATGCTGTATTTTTTTTACTTCTAGAATAAGGTTGTATTTTTACTTCTAGAATAAGGTTGTATAGAACAAGAGCGAAGGCGTGAAAATGTACATGTAGTTTGGTCAAAGGTGTACCCAACGCTGGCATTTTTTTGGCACAAAAATGCCCATGTATTTAATGAAAGGGGTCAGAAGTGTTTATACCATCAAGATTAACTAACGCTGTTAAGTTATTCAAAGTTAGGGAAAATAAAGTTTGGTAAAGTGAAAAATTACCCATTGGAAAAAACTCTGCAGTGCTAGATGCATTTTGGATCAAATTTCATGGGTATTTTTGTGCTTTTTATTTTCACTAACTTAAAAAAACTTAACACGGTTAGTATATGATAACTCCATGGATATAAATTACAATATATTTGAAATATGTTTTCATTGATTTGAAGAAAGTTAAAATAAAATATTTTTTTCAATGCATTAAAAAATTAAAATTATAAATAATACTATCTTTTATTAATTATGTATAAATGGAAGGTTTGTATAAGGGAAAATGACAAACAGTGACAATTGAATTTGAATTGGACAAAACAGGGTCTCCAATTTCAACTTGTACAAATAAGAGATATGTCTCAGTTTGTCCTAAATGAAGTTTATGACTTTATGGGAAAAAAGTAGTTACTGGTGATTCTCAAGTAGTTATCGGCGATACATAAGTAGTTGTTAGAATCTTAAGTTTTGATGAAGACTAAAATGTAGAGGATTAGACCAAGTGCCTAGGAAGCAATAGGATAACAAAGGATCCCACGTAAGAGTGCTTCCGGATGAAGATTTACTTCCGGTTAGATTAGGACTTGCGCATGCGGATGAATGCTTTCATCCCCCAGCGTCAGCAAGTAAATAACTAGGGATTTAACTTAGTCCATGAACTTTAGGTGCACAAACCCTAAGACTAAGCTATGGTTCAATCGGAAGCGAAGTTGCTTCCTGTTAGACTTAGACTGGCGCAGAGCGATAGAATAGATATTACTCCAAGCGACAGTGAGTCTACTTCCCCAAGTGAAAGCGCTTCCTGTTAGAATTAGACTGGCGCAGAGCGACAGAATAGATATTACCCCAAGCGTCAGTAAGTCTACTTCCCCAAGTGAAAGCGCTTCCTGTTAGACTTAGACTGGCGCAGAGCAATAGAATAGTTATTACCCCAAGCGTCAGTAAGTCTACTTCGCCAAGTGAAAGCACGTCCTATTAGATTTAGACTGGCGCAGGTTGATAGACTAGATATAACCCCGAGCGTCAGCGGAAATGCAACATCAAGTGAAGTTGCTTCCTATTAGATCTTGACTGGCGCAGACTGATAGAATAGATTTCACCCTGAGCGTCATTGAGTTCACTACGTCAAGTAAAAGTGCTTCCGATAGCTTAGTGACTAGCGCTGAGTGTTGAGATGAAATACACTAAGTGTGAGTGAGTTATAGTGAACAAAGATCCTTCATCTAGTAGTTTTACTTCCGGATGTAAAAATGCTTCCGGATACATCATAGACCAAATCAGAACACAGTCTAAGTAAACTACTCCCCATAGCAAACAAGCTTCCCACAGCATGAACAATTCTTATATATATTGCTATGTTGGACTAACCAGTATGTGCAGAACATGGTCACGCTTCCGGATGCAAATGAGCTTCCGGATGGAAAGACTCTTGACATTGGGACTCAGAGCTTAACACTTGCAGAGCAAGATTACCACTTGCGGATGAAAGATGATCATCCGTCAGCAAGAGTGCAAGAGTAAAAATCACATACTCAGAAGTCAGAATGCTTTTGTCAGAGCAGAGGTGTCAGGACTACTTTTCAGAGATAAAGCAAGTCAACCCTGCTAAGCATTAATGAAGATGTACTTCTCAACGGTAACATAGGGTTAACGGCACTATTCAAACGTTCATATTCAACTTGCCACCTAAGCCTATGAAGCCGAATATAAAAGAGACACTCATTCAGAAGAAAAGATGATGGAAGAAAAAGAGAGAACAGAACAAAGTATCTGATATATCATACTCATCATTCTACACATCTTCTACTACTCTCAGATCCAGATTTGTGATATTTTTCAGAGAGTAATTTTATTGTACTTAAGTGAGTAACATCATCCACTCTTAGAGAGAGTTAGTTTTAAGCTTAAGTGTTTAGCACAATCAGTTCATAGAGTGAACATAGTGTAAACTTACAATTTGTAAGGGGGAGCATTTAGAGGTTGTCTAAATCTCCATAGGTTGCAAGTTAGCCCGTAAAACTTGCATTTGTAAGGTTTGCAGGTGAACCCGGTGTAAAACCTGTGGGTTGTTAGGTGAACCCGTGCTCGTAAAACCTAAAGTGTAAAGGCTTCTCTTGTGCCCGGTTTAAACAAGAATAGTGGATTGAAAATCTCAGGTGGAGCCTGGGGACTGGATGTAGGTCTGGGTGACCGAACCAGGATAAATTTATGTGTGCATAAATTTACATTCAAACATTCTATTTTGCATCACATAACATACTGACTTGTGCATATCACTACTTCGTAAATATTATCACCAAGCACAAGCAGTCTTTCGAAAAGAAGAATCAAAAGATTTAATTTATTCTCTCACCCAATTCACCCCCCCTCTTGGGTGACAGCCACGTTTATCATTTGGTATCAGAGCAAGGTCACTTGTTTAAAGGATCCAACGATCTCAAGTGCAAAGACCTAGGCTGATTTGGGTTACAAAATGTGTTTTGAAGGTTTTGATCATACAATCCCACCCGTGTTAGAAAATGCTGATTTTTACTTATGGAAGGGAAGGATGAAAAGTTTTATACTATCAACTGATTTCAAAATGTGGGATGTTTTTGAAAAGGACTCTGATTTCAAACCAAAAGTAAATTGGACAGAAGAGGACAAAAGCTTATTTTACTTAAACCTTAGAGCAATGCAAATTTTGCACAAAAGTTTATCTGACAATGATTACCAGAAAATTAAACATTGCTCTAGGGCTATAGATATTTGGAACACTCTTGATACTATGTATGCTTCTAACCAATTTCTTGATGATAAGGCTGTCCAAAGCTCACTATGTGCTCCTTGTGAATCCACCGTTGATGAGCTACTGGATGGTGATGTAGTAGAAGCTAGTATCAGCAAAGAGAGAGTGGATCTCCGCCTAGTAGATTCAGAAGCTGAAGAAAATGAGGTACCTAAACTTGAAACTTCTGAATTGCAAGATATGTATAATGAGCTACATGTTGAATTCTGTAAACTTGCAAAAGAAATTCTAGGCTTAAGAAAAAGGAATAGGGAACTTGAGGAACTTATTCCTTCTTCTACAACCAAGGAGTCCAAAGTCCCAATCATAAAAGAAGATTTTTCGAAAGACCCTGAGATTTCAAAAGTTAATAAACATAGAGTCTTTGAAAAGAAAACTGACCACCATAATAGTGATAAGAAATCTGATTCTGAACATCATCCCATTATCTGTCATTATTGTGGTAGAACTGGTCATATTTCTCACACATGCAATTTTAAGAGAAATTTAAATGTGAGAAATAAATATATATGGATCCCCAAAGGACAAGTAAGGTCCAGCGCTAACTATGTAGGACCCAAGTACAAATGGGTACCAAAACTCCCTTCTAGTGCCTTACCTGTGCAGGAAAGATCAAGAGTTCCTCTTGTCCCAAAGAAGAGAACTCGTGGTGATGTCACTACTGCAACTACCTGGTTCAATCATAAGAAGCAGTGCGCTACCACAAGGAACAAAGACCTTGTCTCAGGGATAAGCTATCACAGAGTTCCATTCAACTATCCTGAGAAGGACAAAAGAGAGAGGATGTCTCAACTCACATGGAGAAAACCTGCGAATCCTGTCTCTCCTAAGAAAGTGCTTCAGGCCAAGGATAAGTATAAAAGATCTCCTTGGGTAAGCAAGGGATTATTTAAGGTTGAAGCATGCAACAGTAAAATCTCCTATGCAAATGTAAGATGGACTTATTGAGATTTTACATTAAGCATCATAAGCATGAACATGACATGGCTTATAAGATAGTTCACACAATGTTCATACTATATATGCTATCTATGACTATCATTATCAGAAGCCATGTGCATATAGTCATAGTTGATTCGCAATGCTATATTCATAGTGAATAATTCTTAAGTGCATAAGAATCACATACTTCCTACAAACTGACCAGTCAGATCCAAGGTTGGAGACTGAAAAATGGGAAAGAGAAATCATTTGCTATTTTGTAGGAAAGAAGGTACGAAGGAACAACAATTTTCATGATCATACCTGATCAGAGAAATGTATCAAATCTGAATGAGTTGTTGTTCATACTGGGCTCCGAGAGCTACTGCTCCTGAAATTGAGAAGATCAAACAAATTCTACTTGACGCAAATATGGCTTTAGTTATGAAAGCTTGATCGTTGTGGATGCACAAGAGAGAACATCAACGAGTCTTTCAAAGTTAAATCTTAAGTAAGTACCATCGGAAGCAAAACTACTTCCGGATGCTCTCGTGCTGACGCTGAATAACTACTCAAGGCAACCAGGAGCGTCTGTCCAACCGGAAGCAAAATCACTTCCGAATACTCTTTTGCTAGCGCTGGATGATAATTCAATATGATCAAGAGCGCCAGTGTCAAACCAAGGGACACACCACTTCAGAAAACGTTTCAACTTCCTCTATGAAACGTTGTGCATTCTCTGAAGCAACACGTGTCATCAGGTGTGTCGTTCCAACTTAAAAACTTACGTTACCCAATGTGTGAGAATTTGAAAGACTATACCCATTCTATCCTCAGAAGCTTTACCTATAAATAGATGTAACTTTTCACCTTCACTTTTTACTTGCATTATTTTCACACGCATCTTTTCTCTGAAAAATTTACTTCATCTTCTTCATTGCATTCTTCTTTTTTACACACTTCTCGCATTTCATCTTTATTTACACAACATTCATACAAAAATGGCCGGTACGAATGAATCCAACCCAGTCATCCAGAAAACCTCTTCTTCCAAGAAACATAAATCGAAATCTGGGAAATCCACTCACAAGCATTCTGGTAAATCTGGGCACCATGAAGAACAACATGAAGAACTTCATGAACGCCAAGAAGGTTCTGGGCAATCACGAGGACAGGGTGAAGACATTCAGGGTCAGCCTGAAACCTCTGGTAGAATAGAACAGGCAGTGGGTTCTGAACAAGAGCGGGATGCTCAGAGAAAGGGAAAGAAAAAGAAGGTTCAATTTTCTGAGGAGCCTTCCTCCAAGAGGCAGAGGGTTGAGGAAGAAGATGATCCCACAGTCTATAGAGATGGGGCATTGGAGGGTGTATCCGCCAAATTTGAGACATCCATTCCCATCTTCAATCATGGCCTGTTCATCAATCTGGACAAGTTGGATGAACTAGGGTTTGCTCATCTGCGCCCTTACTTGGAAAAGTATATGCCTTGGCTGGGCATCAACCAGGACTACAACGTCAACGTCCTGCGAGTCTTTTGCCAATCCCTCTCAGGCAGAGCAAAGTACAGGAAGGTGGATGGGAAAGAGCAAGTCCACAAACTCTCCTTCACTGCCACTGTAAGAGGAAGAACCTTCAGGTTCACTTGGAGAACCTTGAATGAGATGATGGGAATCACAGAAGAGGATATGAATGAATGGATCTACCCTGAGTCTCACAAATACAGCAAGGAGGAACTCGAGGAGTTGTATGGCACCAACAGCAAGAAGGTGTCCAAGATGTCTGATTCTAACAGGCTCTTGTACTACATCTACTCCCGGATAATGACTCATAAGGGAGGCAACTTCAACGAGTTCACACTGCTAGACAACCCTTGGTTTCCTAGACTCCTCTCGCTCAAGCCTTTCAACCCTGGGCAGTTGATATGCCTAGAGCTTCAGCGCTGGTTAAGCAATGACAAGTCAGGTTATCTTCCCTATCCCACCATCATTGCCTTCCTTCTTGAGAAGCATCTGATCAAGGCTACATCTGCTGTGGAAGAAGAGAATGTCAAATGTAAGCCTGTAGGAGCAACTAATATGGCAAGGATGGGGATTAAGTATCTCAAGCCCCCTAAGCCTACTCGCTCACACTCACAAGCCAGTAGTGCTTCTGGGACTTCAGCCCCCTCTGCATCTGGAGCAGGAGATCAGGAAGTTGACTCACATGCTGGGCCAAGCCGTAGTGCAAGGGTTCCAGCTTCTGTTAGGGCCTTTGCCGAGGACATAAAGGAAGAGCTTCTGTTGAGACTGACTGATTCCTTGGTGGGTCCTCTCCGTGCTGAATGTGAAGCTGGTTTCCAGCACCAAGGGGAGCGGATCCAGCGGCTCGAGGACAGAATAGGACAACTTGAGAATCACCTTACCAGGGTGGATGCAAAATTAGATCTCATCCTCCAGCACCTACAAATTCCCCAACCGTCATCACAAGGTAACTTGCCACCTCCTCCTCCGCCTCCTCAAAACCCTCCTCCTCCTCCTAATCACCCTCAACTACCACCTCCTCCTCCGCCCAACACTCAACAACCTCAGCCTCCACCACAAAATGACCAACAAGCTCCACCATCACCCAACAATGACCAACAATCCCAACCCTCACCTACCCATGACCACCAAACCCAAGACTCAACTCATAACTCTCCACGCCATTCTCCTAGAAACTTCTCATCCTCACCTTCCTCATCCTCATCCTCACTCATTCCCACACGACCAGGTGCCCCTACACGCTCTCCACTCCGCTTCTCCAACCCTACCCATCCAAGCCCTAGACCCATAGGATCTGAAACAGCCATTCACCCCCTCAGCCAACCATACGGCGAATATCCCCGCCTTCAACCACTCTCCGATGACCATTTACCCTTTACCCCTGACTCCGCCAACTACAAAGAATACTCCTCCACTCATCCTTATGGGGATATCTTTGTCACCACCAGCTGCTTCCCCGACCCTCCTCAAACTCCTGAACACCTATCCTCTCCCACATCCTCTACCTCTACCCTATCACCCTCCCCTCCCAAGAAATTTGGCCCTGAACCACCTCCATCCTCCTCCACATCCACTCCATCCCTGGCACTCACCCCTGTTGATGATGACAAAAGGGGGAGAAATGTTATGTCTACTCTTCGCCTAAGTATGGCCACAAGGGAGGTCCTCAGCCAGCCATCACTCTGGATTGATGAAGATGTCACGGCCGCCCTGCGTCGTGCATATGAGTCTCAGAGACTGAGTGGTGCAGAGAACCTTATAAGAGGAGAGGCCCTCCGTCTCATGGAGCAGAAGAGAGCGGCTAAGCAAGGACCCCAATGGGATATGGTTGTGTATGGGCAAAATGAACAATCTTCACAACCTGAGACATCATCAGAGTCTCCTCCAACTAAAACAAGTAGAGAAATTGTTGAGGAGATCAGGATGAAGTGGGGACTCGAAAAACCAAACCATCCTCCCATTGTGATAGCCAAGCCTGTTCCTACACTATCTGAGCAAGAGTCTGAGGTCCCTTCATCTGAGCAATCTTCCGATCCTCCTCCCTCATCTGAACCAGCAGCCGGATTCAGTGTACCCAGAAAGAAGGCCGTTGCTAGGAAACGTGCCAGAAAGTTCGTTGCCACCACTGAATCTGATGAGTCTGAGGAAGAGACTTCATCTGACCTACCTGAGCAAGGAACTTCATCTGCTCAGGTTGTGCAAGAAAATCCAGTGGTCCAAGCGGTTCCAATTCTGAAGGAAGTCAAATTGGAAATTGAAGACATGACTCCTGAAGAATTTGAGAAGTATGGATTCACTGACAAGCTATCCTTTGGTCAGATGGCTTGCCTCGATGCTGAAAGAGCAAGTGCCATGCCCACTCCTCCAATTAGCAAAAGCAAAGGGAAGAGCAAAGGGAAAGGGAAAAGGAAAGCCCAAGAAGTTGAAGAGGATTCCAACTTCTCTGCATGGAATGTAAGAATCCGGGCTGTACACTATCCCAATGGAGAAGTCTGCTACTTCGACGATGCTACAGGTTTCCCTGGGTATGAAGAAGTGGAGAACATGAAAAGGGCATACGAGGAGTCCATTGAATCAGAAAGGCTCAGAAGGGAAAAAGAGGAAAAAGAGCTTCAAGAGATCATTGCCCAGATAAACCAGAGTGAGCGTGAGGAAAATGAAGAGAGACAGAAAGAGAGGGAAAAGAAAAAGAGACACAGACTCTAACCCCCAATCCAAATATTTTTGTTGATTTTGTTTTCATGCATATCTTCATTCATACTTAGTGAAATTTATTTGTATACATTCTTTACTTGTATATGTTATTTGATTGTATAACTCTGACTTGTAACTTCTGCTTGTCAATAATATTTGTCTGAGTTACTTGCTCTTAACTATTGCTTTTATTCTTCAGCTAATCCTTTCATATGAACTTAATTAATAGAACTAGGTTTGTCATCATCAAAAAGGGGGAGAATGTTAGAATCTTAAGTTTTGATGAAGACTAAAATGTAGAGGATTAGACCAAGTGCCTAGGAAGCAATAGGATAACAAAGGATCCCAAGTAAGAGTGCTTCCGGATGAAGATTTACTTCCGGTTAGATTAGGACTTGCGCATGCGGATGAATGCTTTCATCCCCCAGCGTCAGCAAGTAAATAACTAGGGATTTAACTTAGTCCATGAACTTTAGGTGCACAAACCCTAAGACTAAGCTATGGTTCAATCGGAAGCGAAGTTGCTTCCTGTTAGACTTAGACTGGCGCAGAGCGATAGAATAGATATTACTCCAAGCGACAGTGAGTCTACTTCCCCAAGTGAAAGCGCTTCCTGTTAGAATTAGACTGGCGCAGAGCGACAGAATAGATATTACCCCAAGCGTCAGTAAGTCTACTTCCCCAAGTGAAAGCGCTTCCTGTTAGACTTAGACTGGCGCAGAGCAATAGAATAGTTATTACCCCAAGCGTCAGTAAGTCTACTTCGCCAAGTGAAAGCACGTCCTATTAGATTTAGACTGGCGCAGGTTGATAGACTAGATATAACCCCGAGCGTCAGCGGAAATGCAACATCAAGTGAAGTTGCTTCCTATTAGATCTTGACTGGCGCAGACTGATAGAATAGATTTCACCCTGAGCGTCATTGAGTTCACTACGTCAAGTAAAAGTGCTTCCGATAGCTTAGTGACTAGCGCTGAGTGTTGAGATGAAATACACTAAGTGTGAGTGAGTTATAGTGAACAAAGATCCTTCATCTAGTAGTTTTACTTCCGGATGTAAAAATGCTTCCGGATACATCATAGACCAAATCAGAACACAGTCTAAGTAAACTACTCCCCATAGCAAACAAGCTTCCCACAGCATGAACAATTCTTATATATATTGCTATGTTGGACTAACCAGTATGTGCAGAACATGGTCACGCTTCCGGATGCAAATGAGCTTCCGGATGGAAAGACTCTTGACATTGGGACTCAGAGCTTAACACTTGCAGAGCAAGATTACCACTTGCGGATGAAAGATGATCATCCGTCAGCAAGAGTGCAAGAGTAAAAATCACATACTCAGAAGTCAGAATGCTTTTGTCAGAGCAGAGGTGTCAGGACTACTTTTCAGAGATAAAGCAAGTCAACCCTGCTAAGCATTAATGAAGATGTACTTCTCAACGGTAACATAGGGTTAACGGCACTATTCAAACGTTCATATTCAACTTGCCACCTAAGCCTATGAAGCCGAATATAAAAGAGACACTCATTCAGAAGAAAAGATGATGGAAGAAAAAGAGAGAACAGAACAAAGTATCTGATATATCATACTCATCATTCTACACATCTTCTACTACTCTCAGATCCAGATTTGTGATATTTTTCAGAGAGTAATTTTATTGTACTTAAGTGAGTAACATCATCCACTCTTAGAGAGAGTTAGTTTTAAGCTTAAGTGTTTAGCACAATCAGTTCATAGAGTGAACATAGTGTAAACTTACAATTTGTAAGGGGGAGCATTTAGAGGTTGTCTAAATCTCCATAGGTTGCAAGTTAGCCCGTAAAACTTGCATTTGTAAGGTTTGCAGGTGAACCCGGTGTAAAACCTGTGGGTTGTTAGGTGAACCCGTGCTCGTAAAACCTAAAGTGTAAAGGCTTCTCTTGTGCCCGGTTTAAACAAGAATAGTGGATTGAAAATCTCAGGTGGAGCCTGGGGACTGGATGTAGGTCTGGGTGACCGAACCAGGATAAATTTATGTGTGCATAAATTTACATTCAAACATTCTATTTTGCATCACATAACATACTGACTTGTGCATATCACTACTTCGTAAATATTATCACCAAGCACAAGCAGTCTTTCGAAAAGAAGAATCAAAAGATTTAATTTATTCTCTCACCCAATTCACCCCCCCCCTCTTGGGTGACAGCCACGTTTATCAGTAGTTACTGTGTTAACTACTCATGTATCGCAGTTAAATACCTTTATATCGCTGTTAAATACTCTTTTGTAACTACTCATGTATGCCCGATAATTACTTGAGAATAGCCAGTAATTACAATTTATTTTGCCTCAAAGTCACAAACTTCATTTAGGACAAATTGGAGACCACTCTTATTTGTCCAAGTTGAAATTGAAGACCCCATTTTATCCAACTCAAATTCAAATGTCATTTTTCCTTTATATAGCATAATATATATTTTAAATTTAAGGGATGTTTGCATACTGTGGAGTCATTCCTGTGATTTAGGCAAAATAGAGGGTTATGGGTGTATTTTACTCATTATTATATCAATGTTTGATTTTCTTTGTATATATAATCACACACACACACACAAACATATATAGTGAAATGTCATCGACATTAAACATGCATGTCAATATAAAATTGTCACTGCATAATTTCATCTAATATTAATGGAGTTCGGGAAATTCCGACCCATTGAAAGTGACAAGCAAATATATCTTCTAAAAAAATACATTAAAAACAAAAAATGAAAGTCATGACAGAGTGTTCCACTTGCCCACACAAGTGGGTATGATATTTTTTATTTTCTTCACATAACAAAATCAAAATATGACAGAAAAGAAAAGAATCTCTCACATGTCCATGAGCTGTATACCGACACAATTCCACCCAAAAAAAAAACAAAAAATCTGTACCGACACTCAACCACATCAAGATGCCTTCTCTATGATGCTTTTTCATAAAACACACACTAGCTATATGATGCTTTTTCATAAAACACACACTAGCTACTGCCCAATTTGATCCTTCACAATGTGACTTGAAATTATTTTAATTCTCAGAATGATTATTCTTCTCCAAGTTTGTAATTCATGCAAGGAAAGAACCACAAACTCATATTGAAGAAAAATAATAAATCTAAAAATTAAAACATCAAGACCAAATTGCATGTTTTTTGATAACCAATATTATTGAAGAGAGATAGATACACTAACACCAAATCTTATTATTCAACTGAAATTCACTTTTCATATCTATCTTTCACTTCAATTGTATGGGTTACTAATAATTTTATCACTTGCTAGACATTATAGAACCAAAAACCCCATGACCAAAGTAACAAAAAGCGTTATAAACCTGAAGCCATTGTTCAACCCAGCTGATCCATTATCATCATCAGCAGCCTTCTCATCATCCGAAGAAGAATCCGGTGAGTCCGCCGAGTCCGGCGAGTCAGCCGAATCCGCGGCCACCGCCCCGGCCTTCTTCTTCTTCTTGGCCGGCTTAGGCGACTCGGCCGGCGCCAGCACAGGAGCCACCTTGAATAACTCTCTAGGCAACAAAACCTTATCAATCTTGTACACCACAACAGGATCTTGGTCAATCAAAGTTCCCACAATGTTGGAAGTCACAACTTTTGTACCTAACATCACATCTTCACCCTTACTCTTAACATTAAAATCAAACTTGTTGGCTCCTTCAGTGGCCAAAGTGTTCATCAACCCATTATGAGACCTTAACATTTGTAGGGTTTCATACTCAGGAACGCCGTGATATAACAGTAACGATTCTTTCTGGGGGTCAGTGAGGTTCTTATACTTGGGAAGGAAGGAAGTAACGGCGTCATCCGTAGGGCAAAACACCGTTAAGCCTCCAGCCACATGGTGTTCGAAAGCAGGAAGGGCTTGAGAGGGTCGAAGGAGTTCTGCAAAGCCTTGGCAACCTTGTTTGGCCATGATAATGGTGAGATTAACGAGGCCTGGTCCTGAGGTTGGAGCTTCTGCTTCTGGAGAAGAAAGAGGATGGCTTATTTGGAGAACTGATATTACGTATTTGTCTTCAAACACTGATTTTACGTAGTATGAGTTCAGTGATCCATCGTTGTCTTCAGCTCCGAACCCAACCTTCCCACCTTCATCATATATATATAATCCAAAATCATCAAATAAATAAATGTCAGAAAACAAGAACTTGAATCCATTGTTTTTGAGCGTACAATAATGGCACAATTTGTTTTTCATGTTTAGCTGAACTAAATCTTTAAGAGAAAAATCCATGCATATGGATGAGACTATATCATCACTGAAATTAAATGACACAAACTTCTCATAGCTTTTGATTCATAATTACAATTTTATCATAACTATAAAAGAAAAATTATAATAGTACATAGATCTCTAGAGTCTCCAGTTTTACAATACTCCCCTCCATCCCTAAATATATCTTAAATATAAGAGTTAATTAACATTTTTTAAAAAAATCCTAAGCAAGCTTAATAAGTAATTAAAAATTCATTTTCTTAAATTTTCTCTAAACTAATTCATTTAACTTATGAATTGATGTATAATCCAATATTATACAAAATATATTATTATTAAGTGTTTATTTTATTGTTTTCTTATGATTCTCCAAAAAGTAAATCAGTTCTTATATTTAAGAACGGAGAGATGGAGTACATATATTATATGTGTGTATGTGTATCAACATTATTCTTTAAGAATTAGTATCAGATATAGTACATACCTCTGATGTCGGTGATGTTGACATAGCCGGATGTGCCAGCGGCGGAGCCGGTGGCCTGAAAGAGTGAGGAGACTAAAGTGGTACGATTGGAGATTTGGTGCAGTTTGGTGGCGCCAAAGTAATCAGCAAGGACATGCAGGGACAGAATGTTCTTGAGAGTGTAGATGTTGAAGTGTTTGGACAAGAGATCCGACATGCCAGCATTGTCCACGGCCAGCACCGTGATGGTGCGCCGCCGGTTGATCTCGTCGGCGAGGTGCGTGGCGGAGAGGTAGTGGTTGAAGGTGGAGAAGTTGGGGTCCTTGGCCAGAATTTTAGTGATGTTGTGGGTCCCTCCGCCATGGTTGGCAGCGGCATTGGTGAAGGACGAATGGAATGAGAGAAGGATAAGGCACACCACAAGAGTGCAAGTGGTCACTACTAGTGGTGATTTCTCCATATTTTCCAAAATTGAAATCAAATTGATTGGAGATTGATTGCCTATATATGATTATAACAAGTGTGTGGGACAATCTTCCATTATATGTTGTTGAATATTTAATGTCACCTCTTCTAGACTATATTGCTTTCAACAATATAATGTTGAATATTACGTCTTCAGCGTAAAATATTTAAACCATCCATCATAATGGCATAGGAAATTCTCTATCAAGTAAATAAATTCCGGTGCAATTATGATTATAGTTAAAGAAATTGACAAGGATTCATTACAAATCCATGAACAGATCTCAAGCAAAAAATGATTGTTGTGGACGTTAGATAAATCTGTATTTAGATATTTGGTGTCAAAGAAATGGTAATCATATTGGAGATAATTACCATTTTACAAATTTAATTGAAAAATATAAGCTAGTATTAGTTCTGTAATTCATTTGTCATATCCCTACTGCTTATATTTATTATTATTACATCTTTCAATTCCTTCTCTGTTCTACAACCTTGGTTTTGTTTAATTTAGTTTGTGAAAGGGCCATTTTCTCTAAATTTTCCAGTAGAAAATTCCAGCTCGGTATTAGGGGGGTGTGTGTGTGTGTATTATATATGAGCAAAAGGAGAGGGGACCATAAAGATTGGATGGCCGTAATTAAAGTCAAAAGGATCGCATTCATGGACAAGTTTGGCGCTATCTTGAATGTTACTTACTGCATGGTCCTCCCACCGACACTCTCCTTTAACTTCATCAACTTTAATATAAATATATTTTATTGCGACTAGATCACTAGAGGGATATTATTTGTGTCATCATCTTTTACGAGATGAAATATTTAAACCATGACATATTTTGATTAATTAATTTTAAAACTCTATTCTTACAATGAAATTCCTAATCATTTCAATTTTAAAAATCTATGGCCATTATTCTGCGGTATGAAAATCATATTCTACCGGTAGGCTGACATGTGGTAATTTATTAGTCGCACCATGATCTAGTACAGTATAAACTATTTAATTGAATGTAGAATCTATAAAATTATTCAAAATTCAATAATTTTAGAAAACTTAATTAATTCCATAATAATTAACAATAGTGTTTAATTTAATATTTACTGCAGTTTACATGTATTTCCAATTTACGATTTATATTATGTGATTTACATGCTATGACATTCACTTATTCAATTGTAATTAATAATGGAAGCCGAGCTTATAGATACTCCCTCCGGTCCTATTTATAAGTCGCCAACCGCCTAAATTGTACATACCAAGGAATGGAGGTTAATGGAAGTTGGATCATTAAATTGGTCTTATTTTTTTGTCTTTTCCATTTTTGCCCCTCCCACCTTTATCACTATGGCCCACTACCTTTTCTCTCTTTTCATTAATCCTCTATCTATAAAAGTGTTTCTTTCATCTTCTCTCTCTTCTCATTTTCCAATGTTCATTTTCCAATGTAAGGGTATATTAGGAAAATTTTAATAAATGAGTTAGTTAGTGGTAGTTGGTGACTTATATTAAGGACCAAAATTTAGAGGCGGTTAGCGACTTATAAATAGGACCGGAGGGAGTATATACTAATAACTAATACTAATTCTATCCCTACAAAGCTACAATTGGTCCATGCAATAAGTAATAAGTTGTTAATGAAATTTCGTGCCGTTAGAGAGTGCCATTATAAGAAATAAAATAAAATATAGCAAGTCCCATATAGCAATGCTAACATTCTGATTCATTGTTCACAACGAGACAAATTTATTTTAACATTTTACAATTAATTAGATTAGATAAATCAATGCATGACAGCTATGAGACACCTAATTTTGGAACAAAGAAGGCCTAATGACAGAGAGGATGGGACCTACACACGTGTTGTGGCCACCCACCATTTATACTGATTCAGCATTCTATAGTATGCTAATTTTTGAACAGACTACTACTTTGGAGAGACATTATTTTTTTCGAGTGAAACATTGGAGAGACATTAAACAGTAACTTTCGACGATATATTTGGTTAAAGTAAACATGCACTTGTTTATTAAATACTCCCCTGCACGTTTATGATACGACCACGTTGTCGAGGCTGCAATGATCCGATAATCTGTAGGTTACATTGTGGAACACCAACACCAAGTGAATTGAACCTTGCAACATCAGACTAATGAATGTTAGCTATAGATAAAAGATGTGGGTATTTTCAAATTTTGAGGATGTTTATGAGCATCACTTCTTGTATAATAACAAAATTTGCGTTGTCCTCGGACATCAATTATTTCATAAATGGATTTCCACTTTACTACTTAAATATTTCAAAGGAGAAAATATATAGGGACCACTAAAATAGGGAGATCCCAAAGTACGTATAATGGCTTTTTATATGATGGTTTATTAAATTAAAACTGACCAGTTTTGATGATGTCAAATATGTATGTGTGTGTGCGCGCATAATGATAACAAAGTTGGCATAGAATATTTATCAATGTATAATGTATTCATCTTCTAGTTTGACTAACTATTACTAAACGTGAATGCTTTGTAAAGATTAGACAAAGAAAGAGGATATTGTGTTGGATTATGAAAAGAGAGTTTGAAGAAAGATTCTGCAAGATTCAATTGGAAAATCAAAATTCAAACTCTAATAAATTACTTACAAGTTTCCGTGTTTATTTAAAGAATCTAAGATAAAGTGAAAATCATCTTGCTACAGCTTCACGTACAATCGAATTGCAGCTTCAGAGATGATTTATACACTTTAAGCGCTTAACATTGATTTTGTGCAATAGCAATTGAGTCAATTCCTACGATACTCAGTTTATGTTATGGCTAACATAACACAACTCAGTCAAACTTGTTTCACATAAAAACTCTAGACATCAAGCACAATCTACAGAAAGAATGTTCACAACCCAAAGTATTTAAATTGAAGGATATTATTATCCACCCAAGTTGGCCAGGAAGATCACAACGTGCATCATAGTGATGGTCAAGACTGTATTTAGGGGTATTCAACTATGCCCATACCCATTAAGCCCGCCCATACCCGCCCACATTTTCCCGTTTAGCCCCGCCCATTTAGGGCCCGTCACATTTTTACATGGGTATGGATATGCCCATACCCATTTATTTTACACGGGTACGGGTATGGGCGTACCTACGGGCATGCCCATACCCGTTTAGATGCCCATTTATTTTTATTTTTTTAATGTATAAATTTTATTTTACATCACTCTCTCCTGGCACATAAATTTATTTTGTTGGTATTGCTTAGTTAATACAATATAGAATTCAAAGTTTATTAAAAATTGAATGCATGCTCTTCTTTTTGTGAAAATTTTCGTTGGATCTTTTTTAATTTTTTCCCGAGTTTATCTTATATGGGCCGCCCATTTAACTTTGTTGCTCGCCCATTTATTTTGTGCCCATTTATAACCCATTCGTTTAAGGCCCGCCCATTTATCACTATTTAGCCCGCCTGTTTATGTTACATGAGTACGGGTATGGGCATACCTATGGGCAGCCCGAACCCGCCCGTTGAACACCCCTAATTGTATTGATAACTTTTCAGTCTACAGTGAATTTCAGCATAATGCTTTTACGGGAATCACAAAAGAATAAGGAAAATTCCAAGTAGATAGAAAATAAAGATTACTATATATATTAGCATTTAATTGTTATCAATTAATAGTGGTTGTTATTTGCGTTTATTTTGTATTTCTAGAATGTTATATTTTTATTTTGACTTGCCAATTATGCCACTTGAGATATTTTCTTTTGTAGCGGAAGAAGCTAGATTATTAATCTTTAGTAGTGGAATTCACTCATGTCATCAAGGTGACCTTATCAAAACTTGTTCCACAACAAAAATTACTAGACACTTTTCATGCTAAGGTGATCAATTAGATTATAGCCAACAAGGATCAATTTGATCATATTATTGGTAGCACTAATCATGCTAGTTTTAAAAAGTAAGGAGTTTATTTTTTTGTGCATATATCAATTACTCTAGACTAATAAAGGTAACACCTTCTTAAATTGAGACTAAGGACATTCACAATTATCAAACAACAAACTCATCTTATCAACATCCTAAATCTACCACATTCAATAGTCCTTTGCTAAACAAGTCACTCTAAGACTAAGAGTACCTTGTTTGTTAGGAAAGTAGTTTTCAAGATATTTTCATTTAATGTATCAAGCTTAACACTCTATATCAAAGTTTCTATTTTCTGGTACCGCACTTGTTGCAAGGGATTGTCAAATCAATACAACAGGTTACCCTTCCCTTCTAAGACTTACACATCTTTATCAAGGTATCCCCTCACTCGACAAGTGAGAGACTAATCCCTGCTGATTTGTAGGCACCTTAAAGGGTGAGACAACTGGCCTAAGAGATTTAATGCTTCTCTATACCCAACGTCAGGGATCGAACCCTAGACAATTGGTTAAGGGTGAATGAGTCCTTGCCACTCAACCACAAACCCCAGGTTAGCCAAATATTTTCAAACGGGGAGAAATGGTGTGAATCACAAAAGAATAAGGAAGATTCCATGGACATTAAAAGATTACCGTATTAGCATTTGATTGTTATCAATTAATATTAATTGGTATTTCCATTTATTTTTAATTTCAATAAATGTTCTATTATTTTATTTTGATTTGATTATTATCAATTAGCATTAATTTTGGTTTGCATCTCTTGAATGTTTCGTCATCAATTCCTAGGATTTGGTTGACGTCTATAAATATAATCTTATAGAACTGGAGAGAATTTGGTATAATACATTAATACTTTTTCATTCACAATTTATCTTATAAACTTGATTTTTTTTTCTGAAATTGAGTATTGACACAATTAAAAAATTCATTGAATGCAATCGTCACTTCAGTTTTATCCTTAAGTCAATATACCAAGCACATGCGTGTATGATCATCAATGTATGTAAAAAATCATTTTGTCTTAGATAGATTTGAAATGCTAGAAGCTAAGGACCCCAACCATCACTATGAATAATGGGGAGAATGGATGGGTAGGTTTGTAAGATGAATGAGAGAAAACAGTACGATAATATTATGCCAACTCACAAGTGTCACAATGAAATTCAAAATGTTTATTCAATGAAAGACTGGGGAACAAATGTTTCAAATAAGATAAACTAGGATGTCTCATCATCCTTGATGCCACAATAAAGTATCTTTATTTTCAAAACTAGAAGTAAATCCACTTAGAATACGTGAACACAAAGCATTAATGGTTGATTCATCATAAGGTAGTAAAGTCCATCACTCTCCTTAGTTGTGTCAATTGTCATCCCGATGAAAGATCCTGAAAAACATAGTGAGTAGACAAAAAATCAGCAGAACAATTCATATCTTTATTCAATTTACTAATTGAAAGAAGGTTATAAGCCAAATGAGGAACATGTAGTACATATCTAAGACTCAATAAATTAGATATAAGTATTGTTCCTTTCCGTGCAATAGATGATGATGTGTCATTTGCTATTCATATTTTTTATAATTTCCAGCACAAGGAATATATATAGGTCTTAAACATTCACACCTTTGATGTGATGTAATTAGAGGCACTTGTATCCACAATCAACTTAGACAAAAATGATGTGGAATGTAAAGCAGAAGTTTTTTTATTGACACTGTAATAAGTTTTTTTTATGTACTTGTAAACGTTTCGTCGATTCAAGAACAAGTGTTTAATTTCATTAATTGCTCAATCTCTTGTTACAATTAATAAAACTCAATTTTTAAGCTTCAACCCTAATGTGACTATTCAAGGTCAATAAGTTTATCCCTATCTTGTCAACAAAACCATCAATTCATCAAGCAAACTTCAAGTTCTTACGTACAATATTTCACCCGAGTTCTACACTTAACTTAACTCTCTCAAGTCAAAAGTCAAATGAACAAACCAATTAAATGGTGATCAAGCATTTATAAGCATTTAAAATAAACACATATATAACATTAATCACAAAAGGAGAGGAAGAATGAAGAGTTAATCCATACAAGAGTTCAAAATAATCCAAAAACAAAGTGTTTATCTACTAATGTTCAACAAACCCAAAGGAATAGATACAATAATAATCATAAACATTGAACAAAAGTAAGGGAAGGAGAATGGAGAAGAAGAACCAAGATGTGAAGCCCAAATCTCTTCAAAACTTCAAATCTCAGCTCAATCTCCACCAAAATTCATGCCCTAGCACACCCACAAGGCCCCAAGGATGCCCAAGAAGTGAAGAATGCCCTTTTGAGAGTGTTTGGTCTATTTATATCTAAGTTTTTGAGCTAAGGTTTGCTACAACTTTTATCACTGTGTTGGCTGTAACCAGCAAGAAAGTCTGTGGTTTTTCTTGGCTGTAGCTACATTCCATTTTGACATGTGTTGGCTGCAGCCAACCATTTTTGCCTGAGATTCTTGGCTGTAGCCAGACGCATTTTCAGCTTCCTTTAGCTTCTTTTCCATTTATATCTTTCCACTTTAAGTCTTCTCCAAATTCAACTCCAATGTGGCCCTCTTGTTTAGATTCAACAACCTACATACAAATAAAATCTATACCAAACCAAAGTTGACAAGTAGATGCTCAAAAATTCACATGTAAATCTACAATTCCAAGATTTTAATCCAATGTCAACTAGATACATTTTCCTATCATATGTACTTCAAAACAAGTATGAGTTTATCCAAAATATGTAGAAATTATAGAAAAATGTGTTAAAATAACATGAATTTCATGAAGTTAACAATGTGCATTTTTACCAATAAAGTGTTGGCCCAAGATCGTAGCACAATATTATTTTTTAAATGATTTTTATATGTCAATAAAATTTTAAAATGTGGCGTTTCGGGAAAGCTATTAAGAAACACTTAACAACATCTATTTATATTGATGTCTTGTGACATGATGGCATATTTGTAATAATATATCATGACGCGGTGGTATATTTGAGCTAATATAATGTGACACGTCAAGTATTTTTGCTGCTGTGGCATGAACAGTGTCATACCATGTGCATGTGGGCTGATATTCCATGTATCACCTCGCCTCATCAAAGTTCTTTTTAACAGCATTGGAAATATGTTCCATTTTATAAATTTATTGGCATGCTAGAACCTTTTAAAATTTAATTTTATCTAATTAATGCGCATAATCCACCACTTTATTAACCAAAATGTAACCCTAATTATAATAGTATTTTTCTTTTAAAAAATTAAAAATTAGAGTGTTCGTTAACCCAAACCAAATATAGTATATATATTGAACCAAAGCTATGAATTTCCGCGCTACACACGTAAATTGAACCAAACCTATGAATTTACAGCTATTATATTCTTTTCTTTGTACAAAGATTTAGGCATAAATTAGCAAAGTGAAAGAATAGGAAGGGAAAAAGAGTAAAACAAAGGGCTTGTTTGGTTGCCAATGGAAAGTGGCAAAGAATTAGAAAGTTGGGAAAGTAATGGTTTTTGTGTAATTTACATATATCCCGGGACCCACAAGTTTTCTCTCTCCATCTCACATTTTTCTTGGGCCCCACAAACTTTACTCTCTCATCATTACATAATTTACCTCTACTTTCCATATTCACCCTTTCACTTTCCATTTCTCCACTTTCTTTCCTACAACCAAACAGACTCAAAGTGTCTGACAAAACGACGGAGGGAGACAAAAAAATTAAATATCAATTGAATGGTCATAGGAAAAATTAAAGCACCAATGGTGTTACACGTGAAAGTTGTATAAGTCACAACAAGCTTCATTAAATTAGTTGAGTTAGTTTGACGACACGGACTACAGAGTCTTCCAGAAATATGCCACTCATCTATAGTAAGATTACAACGCATCGTTTATTATAATACCTCACAGAAACTATATACGGGAGAGGTACCCGCAATCAACTATTCCAATTAGTGTGAAGTCGTAATGCTTGAGAGATGGTCAACTCTAAGATATAGAAATAAAAAAAAAAAAAAACTAAACCTGGCGGGTTGACAATGAGTTGTAAGTACTTTCGTCCCAAAGCAAGTGGTTGGAGGTTCGATCTCTAACCCTTGTAATGGAGAAAATTCACAAGCCAATTGTTTACCTCATATATAGGACTTCAGAACAACATTAGTCTTAATTAACAGACGGGTGGGAATAGCCTTGGGAAACAAAAATAACTTTATTGTATACAATTACATTACAAATTTACAATAATATAGATTGGGAAATATTAATTGTATAGCAAAGGAATAACATTACAAATTTACAATAACTTTATTCTAAAATTAATTATATATAAGGGGGTATATTAAGGGGGGCAATAGTTAAATTAGTCATGCACCTATAGGCTATGTAGGCCTTGCGAAAATATGTTGAAGTCAGAAACACACACATATAGACACACACTAAATAAACAAAACTAAACTCAAAGTAGGTCAAGAAATATGCCTCTAATATGGGTATAATCATAAACTAGCAAGTTAGTATGAATGACAAGTACTCTCGTCTCTTACACAAGTAGTTAGAGGTTTTATCTCCAACTTTTATGAATGGAGCAAACTCACAGACCAACTGTATGCCCCTATATAGGAATTTAGATTAGTCTTATACTAACACATAGTGGGATACCTAGGGAAATATAATACTTCAATAAAAAAATGTGATTTCTGCGCGTGCACATATATAATGTCTAGTTGCGTTTATTGCATTCGTAATACAAATAAAATGAAAGTTGTAAAATTAATCTTTTTCATCAAAAAAATAAAAAAAAACTGAGGCTTCGTTTTCAAGCACCAACCTAGGGTTTTGTCCAAGACAAAACACCAATATAGGGTAGGTGCCGACAGCATTTATGTGCAAAAAGCATTGGATTCTAATTGCAAAAATATTAAATGTTAAACAATATTCTTTAATTTTGTTTCTTAGCTTTCACATGGTATAGTTTAGTCTAAACTTTAAACTATATATGTGCACGCTGCACAGAGTTAGTACAGGTCCATGAAAAGAAAATTGTTTTCAAAGAAACGTTCAAGTCCTTAATCTATTTTCTGTAACTTCCACTAATTTATGTTGGTAATCTTAATCCTTCACAAGTCATACCTCTATGATGTTAAAAAAACACTTCTTTAATAATGAGATTACAATCAGGTATTTGTTATGAAAATAAGAAAATATAGAAGCTTGAGAAGAAGAAGAAGAAGTAGCAATTGTTAGTGATGAAGAAGAGAGAATATTAGAAGAGGAATTTTGGAGAGAAATGAGAGAAATCTTTATTCATCTATGGAAACATCACATGTAGTACAATGCCTCTTATTTATAGGCCATCAACCTCAACTAAGTTACAAGAAAGTAAATGACAAATTCAATCCTCATAAAGTGTCAATATTGTAACCCTTGAATTATGACAATAACATCTCTTCAAGACACTTCATTAGAGAGGTTATTGAGAAAAGGAAAAGCCAAGAGTTTGTGGAGGTATGGACATCCATATAATCACATTATTATATATATTATAATATATCATGGATTTTTATCCCATAATAATTGAATATATGAATAATAACAAATTATAATAATATATAAGAGTAAATAATATAACAAATCATGAGTAGAATAATATGAATCCCAATAAAAAATAGACATAAATAACAAAATAATAAATGACAAAATAAAGGAAAATAATGAATGAGATAATATAAACAAAATAAAATGCATAATATAAAATGAATAATAATAATAATAAATGTGAATAATAAATGACATTATATTATAATATTACTATATATATTGGGTAGTATTATATATAAAAGTAATATAATATATATGTGTGTATTATCACGTGTGTTAGTAATATATAAGAGTATATAAGTAATATAATATATGAGCATAATATATGTGTGTATTATCAACAACACTAAAAACAAATTTAAAGAACATACCTTAATTTTGGAGCAAACTTGTGCTGATAACGTGTAATGAAATAAGATAACGTGTTATGAAATAAGAAGAAAATTATGAACATAAGAAGAAAGATGAAGAGAATAAATGAAAGACTAGAAGAGGGAGGAATTGAGCATTTCTCATTTACATATATTCTTGGTACAAAATGCATTGTATTTGGCCTCTATTTATAGGCCTTGACACATTTAAACCTAGAGCTATAATTACAAGAATTAAAGAACAACATAATGAATAATAACCATAAGAAACCTCCACAAGTCATTCATGGGGAGGTTATAAGAAAAGGAATTCTAAGAGTTGTGGAATTACATGGACATTCACTCATACAACATTTTTCATAATAGTATTAAAGAAGATAATTAATCGTAATCAATTATAAACATTCAATTTAATATCACGCTTATGTCTTTAGAGACTTAATCTAATTTAATAACTTTATTAAGATCTGGATGTGATTAATTACCATACATAGGATCCAGTTGTATTTCTCCCAACATATTTTATTATTAAAATTGAAATTTTGAATTTTTAATCTAAGATTATCCGCACTATAAATTAGTCATGTATAATGACAACAAATAAATATTTACGTTGAAATCTAATAAATAAATAAATAAATATTTACGTTTATTTCAATATTCTTGTTCAAGTTTAATGATACTGTAGTTCAATGACAAAAGGGGAAAAATACATTTTTTCATCTAATTGTATTCAGAATTTCAGTTTGGTTCAAAGGACGATACTTTTATATTTTTGAATCATTATAATTTCTTAAAATGAAATTCCATATTTCATCATTTTTCGCCAAAACAATATTTCACTATTTGAGAATATATTTTAACTGATGAATTTTTGATTTTAATATCTTTTGTTTACAATGTTTGGATCGGACTAAAAAATTGAAAAATATAATTTATAAAAGTAAGAGACAAAAATAAAATATTGATTAAAATTAAATGGCTAAATATATACTTATACTTAAGAATATAGATTAAAGGTTGATTGACCGTTTTGATCTAATTCTGCTTATGGTTTTATAGTGCGAGATCATAATTCATGCAGCCGGCAATAAGGTTTTTATTTTGAGAATGAATAATATAATACATCGAGTGATTGAGGCTTTCATAAGATCATTGTTGAGAATGACTATTGAATGTGAAAATCCTCTCTTTCGTTGATCATCTGGACTATACTATTCTAAAAGATACAAAACGCCGTATTTAAGCAGAGTTAAGAAGTTGAGATTATGATACGAAATCATGAAGCAAATTAAGTTGCGGAACTCCCTTAGTGGAAGTTCAAAGTTTAAATTTAACCATCTTGAACTTTTCTATTTTTACTAAGGCCTCCCTACCCTTAATTTACCATTATGTTTTGGCTGTGGCAGTGTTCAACTAACATAAGACACCTCTAATTAATCATATATGGCATCATATAATTAAAGATTAGTAATTTTATAGTAACTATATAATTTTTTATACGGATTATTAAACTATAATTTGATATTACAAAACCTCAACGGCATCATTGCTTATATCTCTTAATCGGGCAAACCTCTTCCATTTCTTTAAAAAATTGCGCAATCCAAACATGATAATGAGGTGTTTTATGTTACTCTGACGTGATAATTTCAGTAAAAAGGTAGTAGTAAATAAATGGTAGGGGATCATAGTGAAAAAATAAAATTTCAAGGGGTTAAATTAAACCTTTGAAATCTCAATGTAGTTATATACAATGGCTCCAAAGTTCATGTGGCTTTCTACAATTTAGCTTTTAAAAAATTACCCTTGACATCTGACGTATACCTTTATGTATTATTAAACACAAAAAAATTATAACATAATTTTAAAATGATTCTAAACATTTTCGATGGTCAAAGCACACTTAATAGATAAAAAGTCTTTAAAATATAAAACGCTTGAAATGCATGTTAATTATTTATTTGATCGTATATTTTTTAAATAACCAATCATTCTATACTGAAAATTATATATCAAATGAAATTAGTTGTTTTCAACCCCTATTTGAGAAGATAGATTTGGTCATGAATATAAAACCTCTTTTTAACTGTTCCAAAATTTTATTATGTTATCCCAATTAATGCTCTTTAATAACAAATAAGAGGGAGTAAGTGATAAAAAAGGTAGAGGATGAGTGTAAATTGGTAATTCATGTGATATTAATTAATATACTTAACATCATTAATCTAATTAAATTAGACCAAATCGAAGAGAGTACTATATAATAAAAATTATAAAATTTTGATAGGCCAAAACCGTTGACTTTTACTTGTAGTTTTAATAGCATGTGGTTGATAGTAATAAAATGTTAGGGTCCTTAACCTTTCAAAGGTTATTTGAACTATGCATTATTTTAAAGGTAAAAAAAAACTATGCAATATTTGTCTAAAGTTCAGGGGTTTTTATAAAATTTAGCCAAAAAAATTATAGAGTAACATAAATTCTCAAGTCTCCCATACAATGCTTTGGTAAAAATAAAAAAACAGTCTCCCATGCCATGGGTCATTGCAATGCGAACCCGTTGTGTATTGGCGAATTGGCTTAGCATTGGTCCATTTTCCCACTTTTATATTTTTGATTCAGATTTTGTAATTTCATTGTTGAACCATACCTTTTTATGTTGAAAAAGATTACATAATGGCCAATTCTAATGGTTAGTTATTCCAGCTGATAAGTGGACTTTAACCTTAGTAAGGATGGATGAGACTGTATATTTGAATCACAAATTGGGAACTATCCCTTATTTGTGAAAGTTGAAATTGAGACTAATTTTGTTTCAAATTCAAGTGTCATTTTTTTGTCATTTCCACCTAGATTTGCAAGTAAAGCCAAACAAATAACCGCTGGCCCACATCAGGACCATCATCTTCATTCGTTTCTGCATATGCTACACATTACTCTAAGGAAATTGATTGTATAAGCGGAAGCTGCTCTCGGCAATAATAAAGATTCTCCTTAATCCTCCAATAGGTGCTACGATCATTAAGCTCACTCCAAGCAAAATGCAAATCTGAAATCAATTTTATCCAATTCCATATGTTAATAAACAAGGACAAATTAAATGAAAATTCACAGATCAGCTGTCTACCCCTATATGTGGCTTCAGACAACAAGAAAATAGTTTTACTTGACGTGCGGGTGCGGATACCCTTGGGTAACAAAAAAAACAAGGACAAATGATTTATAACATACATCAAAAGAAAATTTCCGAACATACCCAGTTAGTCCACCAAGACAAGCTGAATCTTTTTGGTTCGCGGATTTTGAGCCATATCATGCAAGGCAGCTGAGAATTAAAATAACATGAACTGTTAAACCAAATGTTAATCCTCAAGAGAGATCTTTCTAGATTCAACTTCTCAAGCATTCTCTTACAAAGTACGTTGTTGGGGCAAAGGCAAATCCTCCAAAAACCGCCATAAGACCATTGAAGAACGGGAAAGTTATGGCAATAAACATTGTGTACGCTGCAATATGAAAGCATATCAATGTACACTTGCAAATGAAAGCATATCCATTGAAGATTTTATATGAACACCCAAGAGCAATACTCACCCACATATACAATGCGTACAACAAAGCGAAGATTTCTACTAGTTCGGAAATTTAGTTTTGTTACCAACACGGTTTCAATCATGTCAAACACAGCCATTGAATAAATCTGGATCAAAGAGAAATATGCTTGTTTAGGATAAAACATAAAGAGCTTTGAAGTAACTAGAAAAAATCACTAATAGAAGAGTGTGCATGTTCATCACCTGATAGCTTCCAATTAAATGGATAACCACAAAGAAGTTACCCATAGCAATAAGCCATGCTGGTTGCGCTAATGCAGTGAGAATGTTATCGCCAATATTCTTATTTTCGAAAGCCCAATAACCAATGAGAGCGACTGGGAAGTAGCAAAAAGCCACGATTATATAGGCAACAATAACTCCTTTCATCATAGGACCCTTGGATGGTTGCCCTGGTTTAGATGGGATTGTTGCTTGGATTTCCAGAACCACGTTGTGTCCAGCATAGGCAAAAGCCACATTGCCAAGGGCGTTAAAGAAGTCTAACACATTCCCTTCAGTACTAAGATGTGGCCCGTTATTGTCATGTCTTGACTTTAAACATGCTGCCCATGCAATTGTAGAATAACTGTGGGACAAACAAATCAAAGATTGTTGAATGTATGATTCTATATGTCAAATTAGTGGAAGCTACCAAGTTGGAAGAAGGGGTATGCATTTATATACCTAAAGGACATGATTGCGGCAGCCAAAGATACCCACCAAATAGCGTTCAAGTTGGGGAGACGGGACAACACCATCTGGAAAGTGGCGAAGATCATGATGCAATAAGGCGCTTTGAGGTTACTCGAGCTGAGATGGATGATGCCGAGGAACTTCTGCAATGACTGTCCTCCAACAATCATGTAGACAATGCCGACACCAACTTCAACAAGAAGTTGCTGAGGCACCAGAATGTAGAGGCCAAGTTTTTTACCAAAAGCATACTGACCCAGTTCATAGTATCTGTCAAAACGCCTGCCTGGAACCATTTCATGCATCTCCACCATTTGCCAAAGCGTATACAGTGTAATTGTCCACGACAGGACAAGTACAGTCACACCAGGACCCCTGAAGAAAAACATTAAAGTAATCAGAAAATTGACAAACATTAATTGTCCACGACAGGACAAGTACAGTCACACCAGGACCCCTGAAGAAAAACATTAAAGTAATCAGAAAATTGACAAACACTCAAGTGTTTGCTTGAACGTTTGCAGAATGATGTGATATGATCATGCCAGCGACAATTGCACCAGAAAATTGAGCTAAAATTAAAGCCCTTTGGGATTGAAGATGCTTACCATCTTAGTGCAGACATGCTAGAAGGGAAACTGAGTATGCCAGCTCCAACCATGGCTGTAACGTTGTGGAAAGTTGAGTAATACCATTTTGCATCCCTTGAAGATGTTACAGGAAGAAATTCATTAATTTCTCTCTGACTCTCTGATCTTCCATCATGCTGTTCAACATATTGGCGTAAGGGACAAATGAACACAAAATCATCTTATTCAGAAAAAGAGGGGTACACAAGAATAAATAAGAAAATGCAATTTGATGGCATTTCAAAACTGAGAAAAGGCTGGATATTATAATGTTTCAAACAAATTGTTATTGAATGTCAATGAGGGTGTTTTCCATTTACATGTGAGTCCATTGATCCATGTTGCCAGAAGCAAATATAGCACTCAGGGACTTTCAAACTTTTTTATAGGTATTCCGTACAACACAAGTAAAGGTTTTAGTTAGCTTGCCAACACTTATCTTTATGTTAAATAGGTCCATTAATTGCATATCATAACCACACCAAAACTTGTTTCATCAAGAAGCAACCGCTTTCTCCATCTTTTCTAAATGGAACCAGCAAATGTACTTGTTAAAGATTACATCAGATATCCTTTATCTCTTATCTGGAACTACCTTTTAAGTTGTTAGTCATTTTTTTTGTACAGAGTATTGTTGCTCCCAATTAGAACCTTCTCATCAATAATAAATTTCAAAGGGAAAATTTCCCAAATTTTTCCTTAAATTTTTTATTTGTTAGGATAAGATTACTTACATTGAGTAAAAACAACTTCCACATACCCCATAAATTCTTTATGAATACTTCCATTGACCATTAATTTATATTAATATCATTTAATCGTTTATAAAGTTGGAAACAAGAAAATCTTTTAAAAGAATAAGAATAAAAGAAGATTATTTTTATTGAAATGTTCATGAAAAAAATAATATTGAAATGTCTTTAAAAACTATTGAAATCCCATCTTCATATCTTAAAACAACTTTTGAAAGTAGGCACAATATTCTTTTCACAATTTTTTCCCGTTTGAAATCCCATCTCTATTTCAGTCACTATTAAAACAAAATATTAATATTAAATAGTTGAAAGATTGTTTGAAAAACATAACTTTTTATATCACGGATGAAATATAAAATACTAAATCACAAATAATTTTAATTTAATTATTCCTTAAAGAAAAGAATACTTGTAACTAAAAATATGTTTAGAACTATAACACATACCTTTTTCAATGCTAAAGTCATAAGGTTTATTTTGATAAAACTACAAGTTTAAATTTGCTACTAATTTTTTCTGCAAATTTTTTTCTTACTTTATCTTAAGAATTACTTTAAATAATAATTCTAAAATTAACTCAATGGTTGGTTACCATTGAATAAATCTTTTTTAAAAAAATCCTACAAATATATAAATTCTTTCCTTTTTGTTAGAATAAAAATTTAGAAAAAAATTGCAGAACAGTGAAATAGAAGCAGATTAAAGAACAGGGGAAAGATGTTAAAGATTGAAGAAAGGGACATACAGTGTTAGAGGTAGTGGCAACATGAGAGTCGTTTTTTGCTGCTGGAGTTCCCATCTCATGAGTTAAAACAAGTAGATCACTAACACATATATCCAAAGACTAGAAACATGCCTCTTAGTCTTTATATATACATAACAGTAGACTTTTTTTTATTTGACGTTTAATAGCTTGTTGACTTTTTCAACATAGTTTAGAACTTTTCTGGTGATATTTTTCTATTTGATAGAATTTGAAGGAAGCAACATGAAAATGCCAATGTGATTATTCAATTCCAGGGAAGAATTCTTTGCAAGGTGATTGGTTTGACAGATTTGGGAGACGGTCAATTATAAAGACAGACTATTTCCAGGCAAGATGAAAACAACAAATAGTAAATTAAGTTTAAATCTGAATTATATGTAGTTTCTTGGCAAGATGAAAAGTGCCGTGCAAGATGAAAGTCTTCAATTTAGATGCTTTAAGGATTAGGGGATAGATGGTTTGTTAGGACTTTGTCAACTGTATGGAGTCAATTTTTTATAGAAAGAATATAAAATAAGGAAGAGAGCACATGATAAAATAATAAAGCAGGAAGCAATCAAACCTGTCAATATTATCACTCGGGCCTATTGGACAATGACAACTGAAGGTTCATCATGAACTTCTTGGATATTTTCATAGTTATCGTAAGAAGTTTCATCAACCAGAATACATTTGATGGCATAGTTCCTGCATAATTTTTTTTTTTAAAAAAATGATAGCTACAATGAGGCGACTTGTATAAAATGAAGGGAAAAGATCAACGAGATGAGATGTAAGTTCATGGTGACGGAATATTTAATATGATTTTTTGTACCTGAAATATTTAATATGATGAAACCTATTTATAACCATGGTTGACCAAGGTGAAGACTTCTTTCATTCATCTTCCTTCTCAACTCTCAAACACCGCATTTGGGAGAATATTTTTCAGGTCCTTCGTTTCCCCTCATTTTCTACTCTCATTCAGAACACTCCAACCAGGTTTTCTTTTATTTCAGCTTCATTTGCCAATGCCTATTCCCCTGTTTACAAGGAACAGGAAAAATAAGAATCTACTTCAATCTGTAGATGAGTGTCTCAATCATTTAGACATAACAAAAGGCTGAGCACTATCCATTACCCAATATATTATCCAGAATGCGTATTGGTCCCATATGGCCTAAGTTGTTAAAGAAGCAGCGAACCAAGACATCCCAAGTAGCAATATTGGGAGTAATTCCTTCGGTTGTCATTTTATTAAGATACACAATGGCCTCTTCAATGCCTAAAGAATCACAAATGCCACACAGAAGACTAGTATATGCAACTATATCTGGACGCCATTCCTTCTCTTCACTAAGCCTATCAAAAAGTTGTACAGCAGTTCTAACCTTACCCCACTTACAGTATGCATAAATAATTGTATTAATGGTAGTGGTATCTGGCTTTGCTCCATTCACCAACATTTTCCCTAGGATCTGGAAAACTTGTTCTTGCATTCCAACACGAGATAATCCATACATTATAGTATTATAAGTAACAGAAGTCAGTTCCAACTCCATTTCTTCCAGCTCCTTAATAAGCTCACAAGCTTCTTTAATTTTGTTATCCCTAAACAAACCATCCAATAACTCATTATATGTTCTGATATTGGGCAAGCACTTATATTTCTTCATAATATCAAGCACGCTCATTGCCCATTCTACATGTCCATTGGTGCACAGACCCTTAATAAACGTATTGAATGTAACAACAGTGGGAGGACAGCCATCATTGTTCATGATTTCAATAAGACGATGAGCTCGGTTGAACATAGAGTTCTGACAAAGGACATCTAGCATGCAGGTATATACCACAACATTAGGATGGCAACCACAACTTATCATTTTGTTCCATGTATCAGAAGCACCTCGCAAATTTCCAGCCTTTGCAAAACCATAAATGAGAGAACCATATGTTGTAACATTAGGATGGCACCATATCTTTTCCATATGATTACAGACAGATATAGCCTCTTCCATATAACCATTAGTGCAGAGACCATGTATTAACGTGTTATATGCAACAACATTAGGCTTCACTCCCTCTTGAATCATACAACTCCACAGGCTAAGAACCTCACCCAATTGGCCACACCAAAAAAATCCTTTCATCATGGAAGCAAAAGTATGAACATTTGGGCTGCATCCTCTCCTAAGCATTTGGCCAAGTACAGCAAAAGACAATTCAACATTTCCCATATCACAAAGACAACTAATAACCGTAGAGTATGTGATAACATTAGGGTCAATACCCCTATCTAGCATTTCAAAGATCAAATCAAAAGCCTCTCTAAATTTACAATTTTTGCACACCCCATGTATCAAAGAATTATACACCGGAACCACAGGCTCGAATCTCGCAGCTAGCTTCTTCGCTTCGTCTACCCGACCGCTCTTACACATAGAAGACACAACAGTCGTGTAGCTCACCGCATCTGGAGAGCAACCTTTACTTGACATTTCATCAAGCAACTTACAAGCAGCATCCACCTTCCCATTTAGACAAAGAGCCTTTATAAGAATATTATAAGTAAACACATTTGGCTCCAAACCTTCTACCTTCATGTTGTTATAAACAGGATTGATCATCTTAAACCTATTTTCATCAAGCAACAAATCCAACAAGTGATTATATATCCTAACCGTTGGTTTGCACCCAAATTCTCTTATTCTATACAACATCTTCAAAGCCTGATCAGCTGAACCAATTAATCTATAAGAATGTATAACACTGATGAATAAATCTTCAGAGTAATCTATGCCTTCCAACTTCATGTGTTGCAAGAGATACTGAACATATTCAATATTGCAGTTTCTTCCTAGTTTCTCAATAATAGTTTGGTATGTCAAATGGGTGTGTTTGAAAGCTCTAGAATTTGCCAATGACTTGAAATACTCAAGTGCTAACACAATATCTCGTTCAAGTTTCAATCTTTTCACAACTTCTGATTCCTTAACATGTGTTGATTCCACTTGGGGTGGTTTATGAAGATCAAAAATTGGGTTTGTGTTGAGTACAAAGGGAATTGAAGGCTTGTGTAGTTTGAAAATTAGAGAACACCCATCTTTTAAATACATAGTATTAAGTGATTGAAGTGAAGCGTTCAGCTCAAATCCAAGTTAAGATGAAGACCCAAGAGAAAAGAAGACCAAGAAATCTGTAAAAATGATAGCTTTGAGAAAAATCAGAACAAAAAGTCTTCTTTTTCTCTGAAGCACAAAGTAGTTATTATAAATGGAGGAGTTTGGTCACTTGACAAGTGATAATATCGTAATATTGTGAATTACTAGTATTATTTATTTGTTGCACCATGAAGCACAAAAATATGGAGAAAAGAACCGAACCTTTATTTGTCTGACGAATTGGAGGGAAATACGAACGGAAGGCGCGGCAGCACAAAATTAGGAGTACATTTTTGTGTTGACTTTTTGAATTTTGATTGACATAGTTACTTTTTTACCTGTACCAATAAAAATGTTAGAATTATTTATTAATAATTTCATTATTTCTCAAATTACAAACAAAAATCACTATTAATAAAAAACAAATTTGCTTATTGCTAATCTAAATGGGCACTACAAATTTTTGTTGCATGTACTCCTTCTGGTGCTATATATAATATCACTTTAACTTATTTTGTTGAGATTTAGAAAGTTAAATTGACCATTTAATTTTAATATATCTTACAATTAATTGTATTTTCTAATAGTTTATAGGTAAGAAAAATTAGTTGAGGTAATAATTAATTTTGCATTCTTAATTTCTCAAAAAAAAAAAGTTAAAGTGATTTTATAATTAGGACCGAAAGGAGTATTTATCTATGTTTGGAAATGTTTGGATTCTATATTTTTCTATACTTAAAATTAATAGTGATGCTGGAAAAAAATAAACATTTAAGAAATTCTAAGAGTGTCTTGAAAATTCATTTGTACCATAGGTTTTGTGATCCAATTGTATGACATCTCCCCTCGATGGAAAGTTAACCTAAAGTCACTAGTGTTTACCCCTTTAATTAAAAAAATCTAGTTGTAAAATGTTAAATATTGTAGTGTTGGATTTCATTATCTTTAAGACTTAAAAAGACTCTCATTGATATTAGAACGAAACACAAATGTCTTGAAAATTCCACGTATAAATCTTGAAAATCTAAATGTAAAGTGTTGAATAATTTAAATTTAAATTTTATGATATTTAAGACTTGAAAATACTTAAATTTAAATTTTATGATATTTATCTATGTTTGTAATTAGTGTTATCACTTTAGGCTTTTCTTTTCTGGCTTTGTAGGGTGTCCCCGTGCTTGGTTACCTGTTTTGGACTATTTCTGATAACTGGGAGTGGGCTGATGGATATGGTCCTAAGTTTGGACTTGTAGCAGTTGACCGAGCCAATTATCTTGCACGCCACCCACGCCCATCTTACCACCTATTTTCTAAAGTCAGAGCTCTGTTTCTATAGTTGTTTTGGTTGACACTATTTTTTCTGAACAGACACCTTTAATGTACCTTAAATTCCAGATTGTGACAACGGGTAAAGTCACACGTGAAGATCGTGACAGAGAAAACAATCTTATCATAGTCCAACCAAGTAGGCCAAAACTAAACTCAATCAATCATATGTTTTAGTTCACAAGGTACTCACCATCAACTCCCCTTTCTAGGGAAATTTAACACCCATTCTCAATCCAAATAGACAACTAACCAAATTTCTTGTTTAAAACTTTTCGTTACATCTTATCTCACATGACCTCTTCAAATTTACTTTGCTTCCCTAGACATTTCCAAAAATCCAAGTTATTAACAAAACAATTTGTTTCATATATTAAACTTAAACACACAATACTCTAAGTATCAATCCCTACTTTCAATAAATCCTCATTACTTTGGTTCTAAGATAATGCCAATCTAACTTCTTATATTTAACATGCAATTTGTCTCTCTTTTTACTTAACATGAAATTTGTCTTCTCTTTTAACACCTAACATTATACTAAACTCATACTTCTACCAATCCATGATTTCCTAAACTAACTACCCCATTCCATAACTTTATCAAAGTCGACATAAAGCAAATCCCTTTCCTTGTCAAAACAACAACACAATCAAACAACCACTCCATCCTTCCTTCATCACCAAAAGTCACTTACTAACTCCATCTTCAATTGACTAAATAAAAGAAACAAGATTTCATTATAAATCAAACCAAGCAAATAACTAAACAAAGAAGCACAAACTACCAAAAATTTGGGGTTCTCATAAACTACTAAAAACTTTAATCAAGGTTCAATCTCTCATCCAAAACAACAAAAATAAAAGCTAAGGTTTCAGCTTCTACCTATTAAACAACCCAAACCCCGTAAATCAGTTCGGACTTCACTCGATCTCGCCCAAAATCTTGAAGAAAAGAGGTATAAATCGAAAGAGAAAGTTACCCAAACTCGAATCTGCACTTGCATGTACAATAGGTTGCCGGAGCCGCCGTGGATCGTCGCCGGAAAACGGAGGGAAGGAAGAACAGTATGAAAGCAGTGAGAATGAGAGAATGAAGGTCGAAAATGCAAAGGAACATCGGAACAAACACTTACCCACCGATCATCACCGTCGGTGAGCTCGAGATGAGAGGGAAGGCGGACAGGGAAGGGGAAGGAAGAAGATAACAATGGTGGTGGTGAATGGTGATGTTGTGTGTGTGTGTTGCCTGCAAAAGGGAGAGGAAGGAGAAGAGTGTTTAAATTAGGGTTTTGACGGAGCAAATTACAAAAATGCCCTTATACCTTCATTTATCTGCATTTCCATTTTTAACTTCCATAAAGTAAATTATAAAAGGAAAAAACTTAGGTCCAGTACTTGATGTATAGTACATCCAGTATCCAATCAAAATTTGACACATGTGCAAACTTTCCTACACCTAGGGGTGAGGATTTGGGTCTCTACCCGCGGGCCCCGCCCGCCCGTTTCTTAAAAAAACCGTATTGGGCCCACCCGTTCTGGTCATGTTCATATAACGGGCAGGCCCCGCCCGTTTATCATTAAACGGATCAGGATACGGGCTGGGGCACGGGTAAGTTGTGCCCTGCCCGTATAGGTGTGTACTGTGAAGAAGAATAAGGTCCCCTTCCCCTCCTTCAATTCAGGATGCTGTCCATCTTTTAACAGTGGATGTCATATGGAATTATGAATTGATAGTTTGTAACAATGGATTAAGTATTTATATTACCCCACTTTAAGGATTATACTAGCTGTTCTTGCGCTAGTGAGTAGTGACATATTCAGCTTTGATACTTCACATGACTCAAGTCATTCCATTCACAATAATTTATTTCAATATGAACTTTGAACAGTTGCTTACTTCATATTTTGTTTCAGATTTTAATGCCTTGAACTGTGCTTATACAGTGATACAATGCTATAGTTTTTTGCTTCAGTTGTTTTCAGAATACTTTTAAGTGTGTATGGTGTAGTTATTTTTCAATGGGTATAACGAGTATCCGCCCGTTATATCCAAACTCGTTCATGTCCGTTTTAAACGGACAAAACGGGTGTAAAAACCGTACCCGTGTAACACTATATGGGCGGATACGGGCATGGCTACGGGCCAACCCGTTGTCCGTTTTCTCCCCCCTACCTACACCCACCACATCATATCTCTCTCTCCTTCCTTCTCTCTCCTCTACCACACCCATCCTACTCCAGCCCCCCTCCCCCAAACAATGTGTTCAGACCCTCCCTTCATGGCCGACCCTCCCTCCCTCCATGGCCGACCACCGTACCTTCACCGGTCCACCACCGTTCCTCCACCGCGCCCCAACCCACAACTTCTTTGATCTCAGCCTCACAAACCGAAGCTTCTCCTTCACCATTCACGACCTCTCTCCTCTCCTTCGATCTCCCTCAACCGTCAACCAATCGCCGACCACCGACCCTGTAACAACCCAATTTTACAACCATTTTTCTTCTATTTTTTTTTTCTAATCCTTAATAAAAATAGTTTGGAGTCTAACTATGTTAGAAAAAGAATATAGTTAACATAATACTACTAACTAACATAGTTAGAAAAACAACTTTTCTTATTTTCCATAAAATATAAATTAATAGGCTAACCATGATAGGAAAAATAATTTAAGTCACAAATAAAATAATCTATCATGGATAGAAAAAGATTTAATGTAATTTGAAATTAACAAATCAAAAATAAATATTATTTTAGAATGAAAGATAAAATTCACAATTAAAAAATCATTTATTTAAAAAAATTACTAAAATTGATTTATCCATGTTAGATAAAAATTGACTAACATGAATATTTAAATTTATCTAATGTAACTTAATTAAATTTCTTCATAGTAAATTTCAAATAAACACACGACCCTGTATTAATTAATATTTACAGTTATCTAACGTAAAATTATTTACAGTCATCCAGGGGAATAAATTCAAAAGATGTACAAATTAATAAAATGAATATGGAACATGAAAGAATGCAAAAGAACATAATCTTAGTTCTCAAGTCTCCAGATCTTTTCCCCATGACTCCTGCCCCGATCTAATACCTGTAAAATGTTAAACCACGAGGGGTAGACCTTGATGTCGTAACTAACAACTACTCGCCTACGCACATTTTTGCACTACGTGCATGTGCATGCCGGCAAGGTGGTGTGTGCTAATGTCGTGTTTGGTGGTGTGTGCTACATGCTGTGTTGCATGAACATGTTATCTATTTTCAATTCCAAGTATCTATCAGTTACCAAATAATACAGCAGTACAAGTATTCATTTAAAGCCACATCACAAACTCAAAACGTCACAAACTCAAACATCAAGAATAATAATCACATCAAACACAATACACAAGTACACCGATAATTAATATGACAGTTCAATAGGGACTCACTACCCTCGCTTGAACCGGGGGCGCTCTCCCCAATAACGTTTTTCTCTTTATTCATTTTAGTCCCTGTTGTACGGGCAAGGGAACCTCATTCCGGAATGGCATAATTATAATAATATTAACCGGTGTACCACAACAAAATCAGAAATTCCAATCAAAGCATTCATAACCACATCAGCAATAATCATATACCTATACACTACCTAAATGCTTACTAACATACACACACACGCAGACAAGTGAAGTAGTTACCTAGCAACTTGAATATTTCCACAGCACAAATCAAGCATGACACTCCGCATACTTAACTGCTACCTATAACGTTTATAGTATAATCACTAGAGGATAAAGTAAAACATAAATATAACAAATTTCCTTACTACCCACTCTCATGTCTATAAGTTTCTAATTCAAGAGTTCCTATTTATTTCTTTGTGCCAATTTCATTCTTAAATCTTTTAATCCATTAAATTATTAGGTCCACCCTTCTTATTATTTTCCTAACTACAATAGTTAACATTATCATTACCAGATAAACAATTAACATTACTATCAATTAATAGAAATAAGACACTGCTTAAACAAAATTTAATTCACTGCGCATGTATAATTCTTTCTTTGAACTCAAAGATTCAAATTCATATCTATATTAACTCTTGTTACAAACTGAATGAAGTTATCTCTTTACATTGAATTGAGGACCTACTGACAAACACTTGCTACAACGTACTATGAATCCAACTTTGTCTTTTCACCAACAAATAAATTTCATCCTTGGTTATATTCACGCATATACACGTATAACACACACATGCACATTTAAATCTTTCATTCCCTTTCTTTCATGTTAAACATCATTTTTAATCAATGTCAGCCAATCAATTTACACACTCATGAACAATCCGAATCCCCCCCTCAAACTAAAACTAAAGACCATGAAAAGAGAGGAAACATTGCTCACCCAAAAGAAATTTGAAATTGGAACTGAACTGCAAGGAAGGAGTTGATTGAACACAATCAGTGGCCTACGGAAATCACAAAGGTGAACAGCCATGAGGAGCGGCGGCGAGGTGCGGTGGTTTATGGCGGCCGTAAGCACGGTTCAGAGTTGCAAATAAAACCAAAAAGGAAAGAGGACCATTCTAGCGCCCACAACACATACGACATTGACGAACAGTGGCGAGACAGTGACTAAGGTGGCTGGATCTTAACACCACCGAGTTTGAAGGTGGTCAACGACAGTGAACGGTGAACGGCGGCGATTCGCACGGCAACAACGAGAAGGCTTGAGTTGGGTAGAAAGAGGAAGTAATGAAGTGGGTAATAATGGTAGTGTTGCTATGGTGGTAGGAAGAAGATAAGTTAATGGTAATAAGGAGTGAAGGAGAGAGTGTCCATGATGAAGAAGCAGAGTATGTGTGTGCGGCTGAATAATATGGAAGGGAGAAAGGTGAAGTGAATATTAGAAGTGAATATTATATGGGAGAATTTCATTGTAGGACCAAAAATGAGAATTAACTTCAGGGAAGGACCAAAACAATCTGAAACTTCTCTGCATGACCTAGGTCCTTAAGTGAAATAAAATCTCTATTTCAAAAGACTAAAACGCCCTTAGTTAAGTGAGGTTGTGGACTTGTGGATCCTTAAAATGAAATAAAGTGCAAGAGCCCTAAGTCATTCTCTTGCTTTCTCTGATTCATCTCCTCCTCCACAACGTCGACGACAACGATTCCCGGCGAGTCACACAAGCTCAGGTGATTATTATCTTCTCTTTTTACCCTCTATTTTAAGCAAGGTCAAATGGGGGCTGGGGTTTCCAAGAGAAACTATAATTGTAGCATGTTGGCTTTGAAATTCTCTGTTCCTTTTCTTCACTGGCCGAATGATTGTTTGGATTAGAGGATGTTTTAGTGGTATTTTTTAAGTTCACATTTTGTGATTCGTCGTTGTTGTTCGGTCCATCTGTACTAAGTGCAGATTTTGAATCTAATTTCATATGCTCTATTCTTTTTTGTTGACTAGTAATTAGAGGCTTTTAATTTCGTGGCTATATAGACCTTATGGTCACTACATATTGATTGCTCTTTTTGCTGGTTCGGTGAACTTGTGGTTTTCTTATTTGTTATGTGGTACTTTGTTTGGGTTAAGTTAAAATGAAACATATATTGTTTTATATGTCCAGTTGATGTCAAGGAATTGTATGGGAAAGAATTTTTAATTTTCTTTGATTCTTTCTTGCTTTGTTCCATTTGATTTAGAAGGATGCTATAGTGAAGGCTAGGCTGATAAATGAAAATTGTTCACAATTCATGTGTATTGTTTGGATTGAAATGATTACTCCCTCTGTTCCTAAATATAACATCACTTTGGGGAAGTGGATAAGTTCCTAAATATAAGATCACTTTCTATTTTATCTCAAGTTTTGCCCAAACTACCCTTATACTCCCTCTTTTCATTGAAAACCCCTCCTCCTTTTAAAGTTAAGTAATTGAGGGGATTTTGGGAAGATCATGTAATTTTATTGTTTTCCTTAATCTCCTTAAATTAACCAAAATGATCTTATATTTAGGAACGGAGGGAGTATTTCTTAAGTACCTTGCTTGGTTTAGTAGTTGGATGAGGTGAGATTAAAGAGGCCTTTTGCTTTGTTCTTCACTGACCGAACTCCTCTAGAGTTGGGAATGTGTGTGGTTTGACAGTGGTATAAGGGAAAGAATCAATACTATCTTGTGACAAATTTTACTGCATGGAGGAAGCTTATTGTGGGTCAAAAATTCAGATCTTCATGACTATGAAATATCCTAGGACTGCAGGCTTCTTTGGCTCATATGGAAAGGGCTTAATGATTATAAATTTAATTATGCTAAACCTCAGGAACATGTTAAAATGAATTCTGATGCTGCTAATTTTTCTGCAGCTGGAGTAATTTGTTGAGATAACTTTGGTTTGTTTCAATGGGGATTAATAGATAAATTAAAATTTATTTGGGCTTTCAGGACAGAGGCGCTTGCCTTTAAAAGAGCTATGCTTTTAGTTGTGGATTTGGGGCATGATAAAGTCTTGTTCGAATATGCATGCATACACTTATGAAGGCAGCAATTGTTGAAAAATTCAAATCTCAACAATATGTTATATGAGGAGTGTGGTATATTTCAGTTTGCTTTTGTCAGTCTGTCACTATTAGTTGAATTCGCATTATATAGGTCCCTTTGAAGTTATTATGCCTAGTTTTGGGCAATTCCGTTCAGGGATTATTGAGGTTATTGTGATAGCTAGCTGGCGACATTTTAGAAGTTAGATAGGCTAATCTTTTGCTTCATCTTGTCTTGCAGGAGAAAGGGGTGTTGACTTTGTGCAGCGAAAATTCTGATTGTTGAAACTGAAATTTAATGCTTGATTAAATTGTTCTATCTGCTTCTAACTCCGTCATGACTGAAATTTAGTCATTGCAGTATCAAATTGAACTGGTTTCAGTTTTTACTCAAGTGTTTGGAATGATGAGTGGGCTACAAAAGGAAGTCTTGTGAAGACAGATTGGTCAAAAGCTCCGATCACCGCTTCATATAGAAAATTCAATGTAGAAACATGTATTTGTTTGTTCATGTAGCAATTTAGGCTCAATTCTTTCATTCTTTATTATTTTTGGTGACTGAATTAATCAGTCATTCTTTATTATGTAATATATACCCACATTTGTTTTCTTAATAAAATATTCTATGATTCATGGTGAAATGATTTGAACAAGTGGTAAAACACAAACATTTATGATACCAAACATTTAAATAAGTTTTCAGAAAATCAAAGCAAGAATTTAGATAGTACATATACAGGGGGAACAGAATGAGAACCACATGCTATAAATAACCCTCAACAAGTGAAAGAGCATTCTCAACAAGGGAAGTCCTTATTTGAACAAGAAAAAGTTATATTTGAATACATTGAATGCGAATGATATCTTGTTTTTTTGGTTTGCATCAGACAACTATAAATGTTATTGTCTTGACAAACAAGCATCAGTCCTTGAACAGGTAAATTGAACTTTTCAACAACAGAACCCCACGTGTGAACAGGTGAAATGTCAAATTGAACAAGAACACACGGTTCATGTCATAGATAAATAAGAATCAGATTTTGAACAAGGAAAAACATGTTCTGCCCTTTACTATGGTGCATCAGACCCTCAACCAAGTTTTGAAATCGTAATATGACATTTTAAACAAGTAAGGATTTCATGTATTAAAAACCTGGTTTCAGTTGTTGAAAACCAAATTTGTGGTGTTGAAACACTGGGATGTGTTGTTGAAACCCTCATTTCAGTTGTTGAAGGGTTGGTTCAAGCATGTTAGGCACGTTAACATGCACTTGTTGAAATCCTGGTTTGGGTTGTTGAAAACCTGGATTGGGTTGTTGAAAACCTGGATTCGGTTGTTGAAAACCGCATTTCAGTTGTTGAAGGTTGGTGCAAGTATTTTAGGCACGTTAACATGCACTTGTTGAAATCCTGGTTTGGGTTGTTGAGAACCTGGATTGGGTTGTTGAAAACCTGGATTGGGTTGTTGAAAACCGCATTTCAGTTGTTGAAGGTTGGTGCAAGTATTTTAGGCACGTTAACATGCACTTGTTGAGAATCTAGTTTGGGTTGTTGAGAACCTGGTTGGGGTTGTTGAAACACCGGGTTGTGTTATTGAAGGTGTGGTGCAAGTATTTTAGGCACGTTAACATGCACTTGTTGAAATGGGCATTTCCCTTGTTGAAAACCTGGTTTCAGTTGTTGAAAACACAATTTTTCTTGTTGAACTTCAGATACAAGTATTTTAGGCATACGAAACACATTGTTGCGATATTACTGTGAAAAATAAGTTCCAATTGATCCTCAGATAAATTACCATATTACCATAACATTACAAATGTATACAATGAACACATTTTCAGTGTCAGCAATGTCAAGTATCAACAAAAAAAGGACATTATACAAATTATCACTTCTTCATACGCTTCTGCAATTCTTCTAACTCCGACAATATTGTGCCTTTTGCAGAATTCTTTTCATGCATGAACAGCCACCACAACAAGTCCTGCCTTGTCTCCATTTTCTGCACAACAAGAGATTACAAGGTCATGTAAAGTAGCTTCTTCATGTAATCATGAATTCTACACCCAGAACATTACTTACACACAAGTCCTTCATCCCTTGGAGTGAGCATCTTGTGTTGAAGGGAGCAGGGTTTCTTTTTGCCATTTTCAATTCCTGAAACCAAACACCTCACTGTATCAGGATCTCAAATTAAGTTTCAGATAATGTACAACATTATTTTACAGCTTCAACACCGCATACAGATAAATATAACATACATATTTCAGAACATTATTTTACAACATTATTTCACATAATGATACTACAAGAAAATATAATGCTTGTGAATACTAAATATTAGCAGGACAAAGTAGGAAGCTTTGTGAATAAACCAACCACTGTAATATAATGCTTAGAAAGGAACCTCATTTATTTAGTAATAGAAACACACAAGAAAATGATGGGTCTAAGTGTGAATCTCAGTTTCATTAGCTGAGTTCATATTTCAAAATGATGGCTATGATTTAATCAGGAGCTTCCCAAATCGGTGTCATCATGCATCATACACCCTTTGATAATTGATCTCATATAGCTCCATCATGTTTCATTGGCATGCTTTTTATGAGAACTTTCAACAAACATGTTATGTGCAAACTTGAGAACTTTCAACAAACATGTTATGTGCAAACTAGTCCAGCAAACTACATTCTTAAGAGAACTTTCAACAAACATGTTATGTGCAACTTGACGGCCCCATGTCTAGAATGCAAATACACAACAAGTCCAACACAACAAGTCCTACACAGTTGAGAAAATACCTTAGAGTTCGAATATGGAACCAAACGAAGGACCTTGCTGTAAAGAACCAAACGAAAGCGTCGACAGTGATGGAAAACAGGGGAGAGGACCTTGCTGTTTCGAATATGGCCGAGGGAAGAGCACAGTCAGATCTTCACGGTGGTGTTACGTTGAGCTCCGGTTCGATTTGAGGGATGGGGATGCTTTTGGATTTGAAGAGGATTTGAGTGACAGAGGTTTTGAGCTGAGATTGAAGTTTCCTTTGGCTGAGAGTGAGGTTGAAGCATATGTGAGTGAGAGAGTAAAGCAAATGAACTTAGGGCACACACATAAGGGCACTTTGGTCTTTACCCTTCCTGATTTAATTTCAGTTTGCCCCCAAGGACCTTAACTGATATTTCAGAATGTTTTGGTCCTACTTTTTAATTAAATCCCAAATTTGGTCCTAAATTGAAATTCTCCCATATTATATAGTAAATGGAAATATAGGGTTTATGACCCAAGAAGAAAATTACAAGAATACCCTATGAAGTTTTCTACTTATATGGTATGGAAAAGTACACATCATATTATTTTTTTTTATTACACTCTTAGTTTTCTTTCTCAATTGAAGAATTAAATGAATACGATTGAAGTCCCTTAAATTAATCCTACCATTATAAAATAATACTACCAGTATTTCAAATTATTGGCATTAATATATAGTGAATGCAAGAGTTACCTAAACTTCTAAATTATTAACTAAACTTCTAAATTATTAACAATGACCTTATAATTTCCAATTTAATGCATTAAATATAAATTATTTCCAAGGGCAAAGGGGCAAAAATAGCCACCGTAATTGCCAAAATGGACAACTTTGGCACCCGTAATTTCGAGGGTGCAAAACCGTACACCATAAACCAAAATGGGGCAAATTTAGTCATCTTAAAAATTGGAGTTAAGTTTGACCGTTAAGTGAATTGGAATGCTGATATGGCAAATGACGTGGCACTGTGAGACATGACGTGGCACCCCAATGCTAATTTGTCTATGACGTGGCCCCCCCACCCCCAGCCTCCTCCCCTGCCCCCCCACCCTCAGCCTCCCTCCTCGGCCCCCACCCTCCCCCCACCCCCCTCGGCCCCCCACCCCCACCCACTCCCCCCTCCCTCCTCGGCCCCCACCCCCACCCCCTCGAGGGGGGTGGGGGCCGAGGAGGGAGGAGGGAGGGGGTGGGGGTGGGGGGCCGAGGGGAGAGGGGGGAGGGTGGGGGCCGAGGAGGGAGGCTGAGGGGGTGGGGGTGGGGGTGGGGGGCCAAGGGTGAAGGGGTGGGGGTGGGGGCCGAGGAGGGAGGCTGAGGGTGGGGGGGCCGAGGAGGGGTGAGGGAGGAGGGGTGGGGGAGGGGGTGGGGGTGAGGGCCGAGGAGGGAGGAGGGAGGGGGTGGGGGTGGGGGGCCGAGGGGGGAGGGGATGGGCCGAGGAGGGAGGAGGGGTGAGGTTGGGGGTGGGGGGGCAGGGGAGGAGGAGGGAGGGGTGGGGGTGGGGGCCGAGGGGGGAGGGGGGAGGGGGTGGGCCGAGGAGGGTGGAGGGCTGGGGCTGGGGGTGGGGGGGCAGGGGAGGAGGCGGCTGGGGTTGGGAATTTGGTGATGATGGATGATGTGGCAGGGGTTCCCACGTGTAATCACTTCAGGTGCTGACTGTCATGCCAAGTCGTTTAATGAATGTGGGCCCCACACCAAAATACACGTCTGTTAACAAGAACTTAACGGCGTGGCTAGATTTGCCCCATTTTGGTTTATGGTGTACGGTTTTGCACCCTCGAAATTACGGGTGCCAAAGTTGTCCATTTTGGCAATTACGGTGGCTATTTTTGCCCCTTTACCCTATTTCCAACTATCCAATTCCTTAAATCATCATTATTTATGTTAATTTAATTTCTACTATTTTACAACATTTAAAATATAATTTCCTAAAACAATACCTTCTTGATATAACCTTCATAAATATTCCTAAAGTTACATTTAATACTCAATTATTTTCTTTCTTAATCCTAACATATTTCTAAAAACAAACATGTTGAATTTCCTAAATTCATTTGCAAGATTAAATTTCAACTATTTATTAATTTGTTTTACAATAAAAATATTAGGATGTTACAACGACCCCGCCGTAAGCCCCACCGTGATCGGCGCCATCTTCCTTGCCTAGCTCCATTCCCACTTCATCCCATCACCTTCGTCCTTTCTCGCTCTCTCTCCTCCCTCTCTTTTCCTTTCACGGCCAACGTTCCTTCGCCGGTGTCGACTGCAACGAACGGCGGCGGCGAACTCACAGGTCTGGCCGGTGAGCACAAGAACAGAGGAGATGGAGCCAATGGGTTTGTTTCATGTCGAATCTGAAGACGCGTTTAGATCTGTGGTCAAAAGGCCGGCGGCGGATATTGGGTTCGGTTGGGGAGGTCGGGGAATGGTGGTAGCCTGGTAGGTTCAGACGTGAAGGAGCTTGGAGGAAAGAGAAAGAGAATAGAGAGAAAGAGAAGTGGGGGAGGGAGATGAGAGAGGAGAGAGAGACGTGAGAGAACGTGAGAGAGGAGAGAGAGACGTGAATGAAGTTAGGGGGAGAAAGATGTGGTGTGGTGGGTGTAGGAAAGTTTGCACATGTGTCAAATTTTGATTGGATACTGGATGTACTATTAATCAAGTACTTGACCTAAGTTTTTTCCATTATAAAAATACTCCCTATAATCCTCAAGTAACTATAACTATTCCGCGTGCACTTCCTTCTCTCTCTCTCTCTGACACGTGTGAATATGCTATTCTTGCTCACACGTGTGAGTGATTCTCTTGGCGGGACGATATGACGTTTGTGGCGCTCTTTTTCACCGCCACGAAGCTCGCCGGAGCTATTGCCACGATCACCGTCGCCGCCAATGTGTTTTCCTTCTCCCGTTTCAAGCGAAGGAATCTCCGACCTTTTGCCTCGCCTATTCAGGAGTCTTCTGAAGTCCTCGCTCTCTTCAATGTTCATGGTCAATAATTACTTATAACTAATCACTAATTAGAATAGAACACTTCTGTTTTAGAGGATAATCTAGGTTTTGTTAGTTCAGTCTAATAAGTGATGATTGCTTATTATTGCTTGTTCGTGTAGCTCACTGTTATGGGAGGAGTACTTAGCTTTGAATGTGTACTCTCCTCCATTCCTAAATATTCGCTAGTTAATAATTAGTAGATTATTTAGACTTTTCTTAGAAATTAATGAAGCAAATTTAATCACTTTAAATTGTCTATAGTTATTTTTTTTATAAAACTAATTTATTCAACCTATAAACTAATTTATAATCTGATTAGACGTGACATATATTATAATTTAGTGATATAATCTACTTCATTGACTTCCACAAAAAAATATTTTTTTTGTGGACCATTCGTTCATTATGTTTATTTTGTATTAATTAATAGATGAGAACTGGTTTCGAGAAAAACAAATTAGACAAATCAATTTATTATTATCTTATTTATCTTTATTAGGATTTTCCAAAAAAGTCAATAATTATGTCATGTATTTAGAAATGGAGGGAATAGAATAGTACATGGCAGACTCTTATGTAGATCAGTTGCAAAGGGCATATTGTGGCGATGTTAGAAGCTCAAACCTGATTTTGAATGGGAGGAAATGAGTTTAAGTTCTTACTTTATCGACTGAAATTAAGCAAGACCTTTGATACAAGAAATTAAGCAAGACCTGCACGACTATATTTGCCAAGCTCAATGACTTTTTTGATTTTTTGGCCTGTTATTGATAATATGACAGTTTTAGTTTCATCCTGCAGAAGAGGAAAATGGTTTTTTCTTTGGCCTGGCTACAACACCAACACATGTTGAGGATAGGCTTAATGATGCATGGATTCAGTTTGCAGAAGAAGAAAAGCTTCATGTTGATGACTCACAAGAGGTCAAACAACACGCTGATGCTTTGATGGGCGCTGCTACTGGTGACGGTGGCTCTCACCAAGCCACTGCATCTCGACAACATGATAATTCCACAGTCAAAAAGAGGAAAAAGCCATTAAAGGTTGCTATGGAGGCCATGATTAGAGGGTTTGAGAAGTTCTCAGAAGAAGACGAAGAAGAAGCACCAGCAGCTGTACCAAAAGAAGAACCTCAACATAATGTAACTGCTTGGCATAATGTTCAAGCATAATGTTCCACACCCGTAAGCCCATATTTTAGTCATGGCATCATGCATTTTTCAAGCATAATTACCAAAAGAAATGGAAACTGTTTACTTTTGGTGGATTCTAAATATATTACAGTGGATATACGTTCATGCTAAATAGAAAATGATGGATGATTCTCAGGGAGGAGAGATTAAGGTTTTGGTCTGATCCTAATACAAAACTGAAGTTGGCCAAAGATACTGGTGTTACTGTCTTTCGCATGGGTATAGATTGGTCAAGAATAATGCCAAATGAACCTGTAAATGGGCTAAAAGAATCTGTGAGTGTCATCTTTCACTACTCTGTATGTGCGATAACTAATAAATATGTAATGTCAAATAGCTTCTTAAGGAGTCAGCTAAAGTGTTTCCTAATATTGTTTTTAATGAAAAACCAGTTCAATGAATCCAACTGGTGCAGATATTTTACTTTTATGAGTAAGCCACATGATCTTCTTAGGTTAATTATGCTGCTTTGGAGCGTTTTAAGTGGATTATCAATAGGGTTCGGTCATATGGAATGAAGGTCATGCTCACCCTTTTTCATCACTCACTACCACCCTGGGCCTGTGAGTATGGAGGTTGGAAGCTGGAAAAGACTGTTGATTATTTCATGGACTTTACCAGGTTAGACTTTCATTTGTATTAGTTTTCCATATATCTTATTTCCCCTGACCACTCCTGATGACATTTGCCTTAAAATAACCACTGCCTTGTGTCAGCCTATCCTTGGTAAGCGAACAAGTTCAAACATACCCATACTGCAATATGATGGTATACTAGAAGGAAAACTTAGGTCTTTAGAACTTAAGGTACTTTATTCTAATAAAGTCAGCATGTGTATTATTCATTCTATAACTTTATCATATTAATATATCAATCATGATTGCTCCCAATATATATAGCAACTGTGATGTTAAACATGATTGAATATTTGATTTTCATTATATACTTTTTCTGTTCAGCTCTCCGTTATGAAAAGGGAGCAATTTATGGCAGAATCCCTTACCTTCTTGTTTCTGGGCCTTTGTTTTTCTTCGAATGGAGGTGTGTTATGATAAGTAAAAATAAAGTTTCAGGGAAAAAAAGTATTACAAAAGGTGGATGACAGAATTTTCCATATAATATATGCCTAAAAATATAAACAATATAGAGATGAAGATGTAGTTTCAACCATTTTAGGGCATTCTACGAAAGCTTAAGCTTTGAGTTATTTATGGTCATTGATAGCTCCTTATTGACTGAGTGATCAGGGTTTTAATCATTACCACTGACATTATATTTTTATGATGAGCTATATGTTGAACCTTTACTATAAGGTTGGCATGCATTTTTTGTGTGTATTTAAATAGATAGGTTGGCATGCATTATTTTTGTGTATTTAAATAGATACAATCTCTTGAACATTCTAGTGCAATAATTAATATTATAATATTGATGTTTTTATGGTATTAGCTGGCCTAATGAATCATTTTCTTAGCTTTTACTTGAGAGGTTCAGATTTCTGGAATTGATTTACATATGTTGGTAACGACATTTAGTGGTTACTTTCGAGATTGTATTGAGCAGTTTGGAATTTTCCCTTATATTGTGTTTTTACCCCTGCATGATCACGTCTTTATTCAATGTCATTAAGTGATTCATTTTATGGTAGTATAGGGAATGACACTTTTCCTCATCGCTCACATTCCATGGTGCAGACTTGTTGTAAACAGTGTATCTGATCTGGTGGAATACTGGGTTACTTTTAATGAACCTCATGTCTTCTGTATGCTTACTTATTGTGCTGGAGCTTGGCCTGGTGGTAATCCTGATATGCTGGAGGTCGCTACTTCTGCTCTTCCAACTGGTGTTTTCCAACAGACCATGCATTGGATGGCTATTGCACATTCAAAAGCATATGATTGTATCCATGAACAAAGGTTTGTCTTTCTCAAAGAAGCTGTAGAATGTGCAGCTTTCCCATAGAACATTGAATCTCAATCAATAAATTATGTTTTCATGGTTGACCTCTTTTGCTGTTGCTGTAACTATAATTTTCTGATTCATATAAACCTTTTGGCAGCGGCTTGTTAAAACCTATAGTTGGTGTGGCACACCATGTGTCATTCATGCGACCCTATGGTCTGTTTGATGTTGCTGCTATTTCACTGGCTAATTCTTTGACTCTCTTCCCGTACATTGATAGTATTTCAGACAAGCTGGATTTTATAGGCATAAACTACTATGGACAGGTTTGTTTCATGAACCTTGATGAATGCACTATGCGCATTAGGCTTACACTTATATAACTATCCTTATATTTAGGAAGTTGTCTCTGGCGCGGGACTGAAACTTGTGGAAACAGACGAATACAGTGAATCTGGCCGTGGGGTATATCCTGATGGCTTGTATCGAATGTTGCTTAAGTTCCATGAGAGATACAAACAGCTAAAGGTCCCCTTCATCATTACCGAAAACGGAGTATCTAATCAGACAGATCTTATTCGACGGCCATATCTATTGGAACATTTGCTTGTTGTATATGCAGCCATGGCAAAGGTTTAGACTCTAAATCTAGCGTTGATCAGCTTTAAATCATGCGATTCTTTGTAATTAGTGTTATCATATTAGGCTTTTCTTTTCTGGTTTTATAGGGTGTGCCCGTGCTTGGTTACCTGTTTTGGACTATTTCTGATAACTGGGAGTGGGCTGATGGATATGGTCCTAAGTTTGGACTTGTAGCAGTTGACCGAGCCAATAATCTTGCACGCCACCCACGCCCATCTTACCACCTATTTTCTAAAGTCAGAGCTCCATTTCTATAGTTGTTTTGGTTGACACTATTTTTTCTGAACAGACACCTTTAATGTACCCTAAATTCCAGATTGTGACAACGGGTAAAGTCACACGTGAAGATCGTGACAGAGAATGGAATGATCTACAAAGAGCTGCCATTGAGAAGAAAACAAGACCATTTTATCGTGCTGTAGACAAGCATGAATTGATGTATGCAGGTATCCACAAGACCATTCTACCCTCTTGCCAGCTCATTGTCCTAATGTCTTTGGGCCTCCACTTTCTCCCTTCTAGTATAAAAATAGGTCCCCTTCAGCTTCCTTTTGTGCATTCTTCCCTCTCTATCATCGTAAACCTTCGCTTACAGCCCGTCATAATCATTTACATTCTGAACTTGTATCTTTTATTATGTTTCAAATTTTCAGGGTGCATGTGACTGCATGCTAACGTCTTTTGGATTTAACTTGTTTCTTTCTATTCTCTTTCTCAGATTAACAATTCACTCTCCAATTCATTCTGTCACATTGTTTTGCTTGCGGCACTGACCAATAACTTAGTTCAAGGCTATAGGAGTAATAATATTAATGTTGTGCAGATAGGACGGGTATTTCTGGATCCTTCGGAAGTTGCAAATAATTGTGTTAAATTTGCATGACATGTTGCATAGTAAATTTTAAAACTGTATCAATTTTTGGTTCAATTTATTAGTTATGTCACGTGTTAACTGATCAGTCAGGTCCTCAAATTACATTGATTTTTAACTTGTCTAGAATATTATGTAACTCACTAGCAAAGGCTTGATTATTCTAAATTAGTGATTGGACCGAAATTTATATGTTTAAGCATGTGCAATTGAGCTTAATTAGTGAGATTTAATTGTTATATTTGATCATTATTGGTGATTTTATGTGCACATGCTTATTATAGGTGGATTTTATCAACCTAGGGAAGAACTGATTGGATACACTGGTACTGTGCATTTGCTTCAGAAGTAGAAGTAACCCAGCTTTAGTTTTCTAACGAAAATGACCCCTTGATCCTTCTTCTATTTCGTTTTCAAAGCCTTCTCCTGTTTCCATTGGAGTTTGAGAATTGTGTTTGTCTTGTGGAATGTATTGACGAGCAATATCTGTGACCTTTCAGACTTGTATCTGATAATGTTGTGTTGATCATATGGAAAATCCTAGCTTAATTACTTGCATTTTAAGTAACCAAGGGTATTTTGGTCATTTTTGACTAGTTGTGTGTTTTCATGTGTAGGGGGGTCCCACGTGGGCCCCACAACCCTTTGGGATAGCTTGGAGTGCAAGGAATTGGCTTGGAGGGAAAGGCAAATGCATAAGACAAAAGTTACCCCTTTTGTCAAAAACAAGGGATTTGCACATTTCCAAAAGGGGTAATATGGAGCCAAAAATTCAAATTCAAAGTTGGAGGCTTCATTAAGGGCAAAAAGGGTAGCACAATGGAGAGGAGAAAAATGAGGAATTTTTAGAAATGCATGGAGACAATTTTTGGACCACATTCATCCTCACTTTTCACCTAATCCCTAAAATACCCTTCCTTCCCTCACCATAACCAAACCTCACGCATAACCTCCTTCCACAACATAAAAATATCTTCTTTGACAACTAATTCCATCCTTGACAACTCATCAACTCCAAATCACTCTCATTAGCCCAAAATAACTTCATTTAAAACCCTAACCCCTCTCATTTGTGAAACATTCCCACTTTCACTTTTCTCTCTCTTCTCCATTTTCTCTCAACTCCATCTTCATCTTCTTCACCATTCTTCCACCATTTTCGTGATTCTCCCTCCATCCTCCATGAATCCCACGCAACTTCACCTCCATTTCCACATCTCCATGTCTAGCTAAGCTTCTTCTCCTCTCCTCTCCAAGGAAAAGTGCTTCAAGTACACAAATTTGGCTTATGACTTTGTAATTTTCTCTTTTAGGTTTCAAGCTAGTTTTACATTTTTGCCTATGTATGTCTTAGATCTAGGCTTATATAGGTTAGATCATCTTCATTTTAGGTGTTCTACATAATTGTAGCTTGAAAACCTCTCTTTATTGTTAAGAACATGAAAACCTAAGCTAGATCTTGTAGTTCCATGTATGTACATGTGTGCGATTTGTATCCTTGTGTATGTGTGGAATGAATGTGTTTCCTAAGTGCTAGATTTAGTACTTAGAGTTGCTTTTGATATGTTCTTGGCTTAAAAGAGCTTTTGGCTTGATTAGGTTAGTTAAATGCTTGTAGATTTCTTTGATTAAAGAAGTCTTAAGGATTTAACTAGTTTAGTTAAGTGTGACAAGGTTATGAAGCCTAATTCATCTAAGGCACTAAGTACTTGGAGAGAAAGGTAGTTTCTTATCTCATTTCTTCACTCTTACATTCGGTTATTGTGTGTTTGTAGTTGTTAATTTTAGTTTTAGTTAAATCAAAATCAACCTTCTTGTTTGCTTAATTTACGTGACATTGATCCTAGAATTAGCAAGATATAAAACCTAGATTGTGGAAAAGACCTAATACTCACCACTATTCACTTAGAGGATTTGAGTTTAGAATTTTTGATTGACCTAGAAGGCGACATTTAGGTCAAATCAATTAGCTGTAAAAATTGGATTGTTCCTCATTGTAGGTGGACTTGATGAACCTATTCAGCAACCTATTATTGAGAGAGATTGGTGGTTTGGTCACTATGAGATGGATGGTTTACAGGATCCTTTGAGCCGTTTCTAAAGATTCATGATCCGGCCGTTCTCCCTGAAAAGGAAAAAGAAACCTCAGAAGAAGGGTCACTCGTTAGTTTTTCAGCCTCTTGAAGGTAGATTTTGATATTCTGCCACATGTCTAGAACTATTTTGTAGTTCTCACAATGAGCACTTTATCTAAGGCAATATACATCAACTCTATAGTCCATTATTCAATATGTGTTGTTGTGTTCAATCTGAAGCTTCGGCTATTATGATGTTTCAACACCAAATAGTGCACAAGAAGTCGTTTACTGCATAATATAAGGGTAGAATTGTCTACTTTACCTTACAAACCAATGATATTAGGTCCTTAGCCTTTAAATCTCCCCGTTCATTATAATCTGTAAAATATCTGTTTTCTCAATATATCAATGCTTAATAGATTGAGAATCTCATTTTCGTGCTGCTCAAGTAACAGTCAAACTCATTTTCATGTATTCTAATTTCAATTGTTCAGCCATATGAAGCAACTTTGTTGAGAGGCAACAATAGCCGAGAAATAATCTGTTGTAAGTAGATCAAGGCCAAGGGATTACTCGCTTCTGGTTTGGTTTCATCATTCAACTATATTATACATATAAATGTACATCCCAAGGCACCTCTTGCTGCTTTTTGAGGCAGTATATTTGTATCTGCTCCCTGCCATGGCTTATTAATTGCCATAACTGGCTATGCTGTTTGATTAGATGCTTTGCATTACTTGTGCTATATGTATATATATATTGGCTGTGCCCTATGTGAATAACGTCATATGGCAGCATCAAATAATATATAATATTGAAAAATGCTTGCTTTCTAATCAGCTATTCTACTTGTACTGGAATTTGAACCGAGAAATCGGTGACCTAAGTTGGTTAGTACCTACTGCCTGCAAAAAATATCAGTTACATAGGAGAAGAGAAGCTCGCCTAAGTAACAAAAACACTGTCAAATTTCCGTCATAACAACTATGAACTTCACTTTGCAAAGTAATATTAATTTTCTTAATTAAGTCCAAATGTTCTTATTGAATTATGTAACTGGAATATAAAGATATATAGAGAATGTATTTCTTTCCAACATTAATTAATGTAAGTATTTTCAAGTCTTAAATATCATAAAATTTAAATTTAAATTATTCAACGCTTTAATTTAGATTTCCAAGATTTATATATGGAATTTTCAAGCCTTTCTAATGTTAATGAGATTCTTTTTTTTAACTCTCGGAAATAATGAAATCCAATGAAAACGAGGATGCACAAGAGGGGGGGTGAATTGTGCTACAACTTAAAAACTTAAACAATTGAAAAATTGAAACACTAGACAGTTTATACTGGTTCGGCCAAACTCTTGCCTACGTCCAGTTCACCAACTCCTCGTTGGGTTCCACTAAAAACAGGTTTTGAAGATGGGTTACCTGTGACCCTTACAGTGCAAGACTCTCTCTCTCACACTCCCCCTTACTACCCGTAAGGTATCAACCCTGTTCTAAAACTCCAAGCTTTAGAACAACCTCAAAACAGAAGAGAATTTAATAAACAAAGAACAAGTTCACAAAATGAACAGATAATGTTAAACACTTAAGCTTTTTGTGATCTCAAATACTTGAAAGCTCTTGACCAAGAGTAGGTGCAGGAATTAATTCTATTCTGTTAGGTACCGAGCAATAAATTCAAGTTGCCTATTTATAGTTCTCAGTGAAGCATATGTCCGTTTGACACAGAGGGATGAAGGCTTGTATCCGTTGAGCTCCATTAATGCCTTGTACTTCTTGTTTTTCTCATGTAGCTTGAAGAAAATGATAAACATTAAATGCAGCTTCAGGCTTTATCTCCATGTATGCTTATTGTAGGAGAGTAGTTGCCTTGAGTACTTGTATGGCAGAGGAATGTGTCTAACGTCTTCTGAAAAGGCATTCTGAATATGACAGAGTACTTTTGTACTTGATTTGCTTTATACTCGACATTCCGATTAGGCATTAAATGCACTTGCTTCGATCAGATACTGCACACTCAGATTACACGTTAAGAGCATAACAATTTCAATCACTCGACACTTCGATCATAATATGGGTTGTGGTTCCGATCATCAACCTCTGATTGATATTCTAATCACTTATTTTAACTTAGAAAATTATCCTTTATTTATTTCATGATCGCTTGATTCTAAATTATTTATGATCGCAATTATATGGTGATTGCTATGTCTTGTGATTACTATGTCTTATCCTGATTGCAACGTCTTATGATTGATATGTCTATATGATGATTGCAATGTCTTATGATCGCTATGTCTATATGATGATTGCAATGTCTTATGATCGCTATGTCTATATGATGATTGCAATGTCTTATGTGTTAGAATCTTAAGTTTTGATGAAGACTAAAATATGAAAGAACGAGCCAAACACTTAGAGAATATTAGGTTAATATAGAACCCCAAGTGAGAGTACAACCGGATGTGGATTTACTTCCGGATGGACTAGGACTAGCGCTCGCGGATGAACGTCTCATCCCCCAGCGACAGCAAGTACTTCACTAAGTCATAACTCAGTCTAAGAACATTAAATGTATAAAACCCTTGAGACTAAGTTAGGATGCAATCGGTTGTGTATTTGCTTCCGATTGTTTAGTGACTAGCGCTGGGTGTTGGTATGGATAACACTGAGCGCCAGTGAACATAACCCAACGTCCAGTGGATTTGCTTCCGATTGCTTAGTGACTAGCGCTGGCTGTTGGTATGGATAACACTGAGCGTCAGTGAGTAAAATGTGAACATAACTCAACGTCCAGTGGAAGTGCTTCCGGATGTGGAATTGCTTCCGGATGTAAAAGAGCACCCTTAGACTAGATGAACTCCCACTGCATTTGACTATGTGTTTATATTGCTAGACTAACGTTCAAGTGCAGCACACTGAGTAATGTTGCTTCCGGATGTGAATTCGCTTCCGCAAGCAATCAGAATGTCAGAACGTTCAGAGCAGTGCAGTGTCAGAATGCTTTTGACAGAGCAGAGTTGTCAGAACTACTTTTCAGAGATAAAGCAAAGTCAACCCTGCTAAGCATTAATGAAGCATTAAATGGGCAAACGGTAACTTGGGAAAAACGGCCATATTCAAACGGCTAACCCACCTACAAAGAGTGAGAATACTTGAAGACTATATAAACAAGCTCATCTTCATTGATGAAGAAAACTAATATCTTTGACTTCTTGAAGAAAGCTAGAGTGAGAAATTGAGAAATCTTTCAAGCATTCAAAGCTGCCCAGAAAAGAGAAAGAGCATTTAACTCATTGAGAGTTCTTTTCATCTACCTATCTTGTACTCTTTGTAGTTAAGTTTCTTCTTGTATTAAGAGCATTCATTGTACTTAAGTGTGTAACATTATCCGTTCTTAAAGAGAACTAAGTTTAGAAAATCCTTTATTTGTAAAGGTTGAACCCTTGCTGGTTGTAAGGGGGAGCTAGTTAGCAAGGTTGCAAGTGAGCCTTGAGTAAAACTTGTGGTTGTAAGGTTTCAAGTGATCCCGTCCAAAACTTGCGGTTGTAAAGGTTCCAGGTGAACCCGTTTGTAAAACCTGGGGATAGTGGAACTCAACCTGGGTGGTTGAGAACTGGACGTAGGTCAGGAAGACCGAACCAGTATAAACCCTCGTGTTGTTATTGTTCGATTTTTATTTGGTAGCACAATTCACCCCCCCTCTTGTGCATCCATTACTTTCATTATGATCGCTTTGTCTATATGCTGATGCAATGTCTTATCCTGATTCCACGTGGTTACTTAGTGATCGCACTGTCTATGATCTTAATTAGTTATCATCAAAACTTAAGATTCTAACATTCTCCCCCTTTTTGATGATGACAACATACAAGCAATTAATAAATTAAGATAAAGATCACAAGTTAGACAAAGTACTTAATCAGATATTAAACAAAGTTAAGAGCTCAGAAAATATACACAGTGCATATGATGTTCATGAAAGAGAAAAAGAAATACAAAGATGTTTAATTAGATTCTGATTCTGAAGAAGAAACCACAAGTCTTCTTTTTGTTTGCCCAGAATACTTAGAGGGAGGCTTTTCCTTTTCCTCTCTTTTTCTTTTAGCAGCAAGAGATGGTTCTGAGCTAATGTCTGGAGGATCCTCATATTTACCACCTAGCCATTCATAGGCTGTGAAGAAGGGTATCTTAGAACTGCCAATTCTTGGTCCTCTTGAAAAGGATCTCTTCTTTGTATGTGGCTGAGGGTTGTTGCTCTTCTTGCTGATTTCTTGAAGAGTATTCATACAAATGTTGGGTACTACTTCTTCTTCTTCTTGATGAACCTCAATAGAGCGACCTCTGCCTTTTCCTCTGCCTTTTCCTCTTCCTCTTCCTCTTCCTCTTCCTCTACCTCGGCCTCTTCCCAGATTAGAAGCTTCAGCTCTTTTCTTAGCTTCTTCTAATTTCTTTCGCTACTTACGAGCTTCTTCCTTTTCTTCCTCTTCTATTTACTTAGCAAGTTCTCTATCCTTTTTCTCTTGTTCTTCTCGTCTGATTCTTTCCTCATAATCAGCCCGTGCTATAGCTCTCTTAACAATAACAGCTTCCACTAAATCTACTGATTGGAAGAAGAATTCTCTGGGCTTAGGATTATTCTCAGAAGATTCCTCAGGAACAGACGATGTAGAAGCTGGTTCTTCAATAATAGGCTCTTTAGGAAGAGAGTGAGTTGGAGAAGAGTTTGAAGGTTCCTCAACAATAGGAGAGAGATGGGGGGAAGGGGCTTTGGTTGCAGACTTGGCTCTTAACTTCTTTCTGGAGTAAGCCACAGTCTTCACTCTTGATTTTGTTTTAGAAGAGGAGGCTTGAGAGAGATGGCTACTTTTGGCTTTGTCCATCTCAGACTGATGGCTACTCTTGGATTGCACATTTCCAAAGAGGAACTGTGCAAGGACTTGAGTATCCAGGGACGCTTGGTAGGATGCTAAGTCAACATGATCAAAATCTCTGATATCTCTCATAAATCCAAAGTGAGGGGCAGATATCACAGAGTTTCTAGCATCCGTCAGAGACATAGAAGCCACAGATGCTTGCCAAGGTATTAACCTATATGGACGGAGTAGAGATTTCTTCACAGGAAATTCTTCGTCAGATTCTTCTTCAGATTGTGCCTCATTGGCCTGCTGTGATTTATCAGTCTGCTGCTTCTCCCCCTTGTTGGCATCATCAAAGGAAGGCTAGGGAGGAGAGGATGGAGGGGGTGAAGGAGGTGGCGGAGGGAGTGGAGTATGGTCAAATTGAGGTGGTGGCGATGGACGGTTAGTGATGGGTGATGGGGAAGGAGATCTGTGAGGGGACGGTGAGGGGGATTGATGAGGTGAATGTGAGGGAGTAGTGGAAGGTGGGGTTGAGTATGTGGCAGGAGGGGAGTGTACGGTAGATGTTTTGGGTGATGTGGGATGGGGTTGGGAAATGGGGTGAGGTTGGGAAATATGAGGGGAATGTGATTTTTGTGGTGAGTGATGAGGTGAAGGCTGAGAAGGTGATTTGTGGGAGAGGGTGATTTCTGGGTTAATGGTTGAAGAGAGGGGAATTTTGGTGGAGGTGGTTTCTGGGGTGAGAATTGATGAGGGGAGGAATGATGTGAAGGTGATTGAGTTGGTAGCTCTGGATGTGTGGAGGATGTGGGTATGAGGTTGTGAATGTGGGAGTCAAGTATTTGGTATTGGGTGGAGAGATCGGAGATGACAGATTCTAGATGAGACATCTTCCCATGGATGTCTTTGTCTATTGCAGAGAGCTTCTCCAAGAAGGTTTCAGCAGTGGCTTTAAGTCCCTCAAAATAGAACTTTGCCATTTTGTTGTAGCTCTTATTAAACTTCTTGTGGAGTTTCTTGACAACCTGACTGATGTCATCATTAGAGAGGAGATTCTAGATAAGACATCCTCCCATGGATGTCTTTGTCTATGGCAGAGAGCTCCTCCAAGAAGGTTTCAGCAGTGGCTTTAAGTCCCTCAAAATAGAACTTTGCCATCTTGTTGTAGCTCTTCTTAAACTTCTTGTGGAGTTTCTTGACAACTTGACTGATGTCATCATCAGAGAGGAGATGGTTCTGATTGGATGAACTTGGGCCTGAAGCTTTGGGAAGTGATCGCAGCTCAGCATATGACAGTTCCCTTGATGATCGAAGCTCCTCAACATTGGTTGGTGATCGGATGGGTTCCTCACATGTGATAATGTCAATTTCAGAAGAGGATGATTCTGAATCAGAGGCATGATCGATTGGAACTGGTGATCGGATGGGTGATTCTGGAAGGGAAGGTTCTTCGATCACTGGAGACTGAACATGAGGCTCATCTTGCAACAGTTTCTCAGATCCGATCAGGGGTTCTGGAACTGCTTCGATCACAGGCTCTTCAATTTCAGGAGAGCTTATCTTTCTCTTCTTTGAGGCTGGTTCCTCAGATATCTTCTTTGGAGTCTTAACCTTTTTAGAGCCATCATCCTTGAAGTTCTTGAGCTGCATTTTCCGCAGGTTGGTCACATTGAATTTTGTAACTGGTTTTGGGTTAGATTGAGTAGACCAGATACCTTCCATCTTCAATAGGCAAGAAATGACTTGAAGATAGGGAAAGGTGGTTTTTACTGAGGCTGCTTTTGTGGACTTGACCTTGACCTTAGTCAAAAATCTCCCCATCTCCTGAATAATGATCATTCCCGGATTAATGGGCATCTTGCCAATGAGCCTTCCCAGAGTGGGGTTGTCCACCTCAGTCAGATTGGTGAAATTTCCAGCTTTATTGACCACCAATCTACTGTACACCATGTGAATGAGTCTATGCTCATCACACATCTCAGCAGGACTCCTTTGATCTTTACCCTCTAGCCCCAAGATTTCACAGTATCTTTTCTCAGAGAAACTCTCATGTGTTTCCCAGATTCTGAATTTGTCCTCCTTGATTCCCAGAGCAGTATTCAGACTATCATCATCATAGTGTATTCTCTGACCCCTAACTTGACTCGTGAAGGATATTACTATCACATTCCCTTTATCGTCTGTAATGTCAGCCACAGAGAGGTTGGAGTAGAAGACCCTGATCACATCCAAATCATACTCGTCATTGATGCTTAGCCATGAAGCATACCCCTCGAGCCACTCTTTCAGATCATACCCAAATTTCTTCAGATAACCAAGATCGATAAAAATCGCAGTACGCTTATTTTCAACCCTTTCTGTGAACACATCAGACGGTGTCTCCAGAGCGTTGGTGTTGAAACCTACTTTAGGAGAAAGAGGAACAACTTCCTTCCTAGATTCTGAGGCACTGGAGGCTTGTGATTTCTTCTCAGATTTTCCCATGTTTTCCCTCCCTTTTTTGAAATGTATTTTGAGAGTAGAAGAAAATAGAATGAGAGTAGAAGAGAAGTTTATGCAGAAATGCTTTTGATGTGATGAAGTTGATTAATGCAGAGGAGAGATTATTCATGCATTTATGACTGGCAATGAATGCAAGCACAAATATCAAAACTGAAAAAGAAGATATAACGTTTGATTAGTGGGTGTATCAGAAGGTTGTACCCGGAACTGCGATCAGGCATATGATGATCGCAACGTTTCAAATTCAAAATTTCTAACCGTGATCGGAATAATAGAAATGATCGGAGTGTCGTGGCATTTTCAAGAGTTATGTGGCTATATAGCTTCAATCAGGTTGTTTCAATGATCGCTAGCCTCGAGGTTAGTCCCTAATCGTAGTATCGTGATCGCAAGTCCGTGATTGGTATATTCATAATTTGAGGGACCTGCACACACTTAAGATTTACACTCCGATGTCTAAGTTAGTATAGTGTTGAAGATAAAAGATAGATAATATTCTTTTATAATTCATCTGGGTTTACCATTCCCAATTCTCTCCTTATAAACCCAAATTGCTCTACAGCAATAGGTTTAGTGAAAATATCAGCAAATTGAAGATAAGTAGGGACAAAGTCAACCTTTATGTCTTTCTTCTGAACATGATCTCTGAGGAAGTGATGTCTTACATCAATATGCTTAGTACTCTGATGATGAACAGAATTTTTAGCTAAGCTTATGGTACTTGTGTTATCACAAAGGATTGGAATTTCTGAGAATTCCAGACCTAGATCCCTTAATTGTTGCTTTAGCCAAAGAACTTGTGCACAATAACTAGCAGCAGCAATATATTCAGCTTCTGTTGAGGATAAAGATACACAATTTTGTTTCTTGCTGGCCCATGAGACTAAGCAACCTCCTAGAAATTGACACTGACCACTAGTACTTTTTCTGTCAGTTTTATAACCTGCATGATCGGAGTTAGTATATGCAATTAAATAAGCTTCTGTACTCTTAGGGTACCAGATACCAAGCTCTTGGGTTCCAATCAGGTATCTCAATATTCTTTTGACGTTAGTCATGTGAGATTCCTTGGGATTGACCTGATATCTAGCACACATGCCTACACTAAACTGAATATCAGGTCTGCTAGCAGTTAAATAAAGCAATGAACCTATTATTCCTCTATACAATGTCTGATTTACGGGTTTACCAGTCCCATCAGCATCTAAACTAGCAGAGGAGCTCATTGGTGTGTCATCTGACTTAGTCATGTCAGATGCGAACTTTTTCAACAACTCTTTGTAGTACTTTGCTTGAGAGATGAATATTCCTTTTTCTTTTTGTTTGACTTGAAGTCCCAAAAAGAAATTCAGTTCTCCCATCATGGACATTTCAAATTCACCCTGCATTAGCTTTGAGAATTCTTGACAGAATTGTTCATTAGTAGCACCAAAAATAATATCATCTACATAAATTTGTACTATAAGCATATGATTATTTTTATGCAGAATAAATAAAGTAGTATATAATCTTCCTATAATGAAGCCTTTTTCAAGTAGAAAGTTACTAAGTCTTTCATACCAAGCTCTTGGAGCTTGTTTGAGACCATATAAAGCTTTATTTAATTTAGATACATGGTCTGGTTTATTCAATTCTTGAAAGCCAGGTGGTTGTTCAACATAAACTTCTTCTTTGATATAACCATTAAGAAAGACACTTTTTACATCCATTTTATATAACTTGATGTTATTGATGGATGCAAATGCAAGAAGGATCCTTATGCCCTCAAGTCTTGCAACTGGAGCATAAGTTTCTTCATAATCTATCCCTTCTTCTTGATTATACCCTTTAGCAACCAATCTTGCTTTATTTCTGACTATCTGACCTGTTTCATCAAGTTTATTTTTGAAAACCCACTTAGTACCAATGATTGATTGGATTTTAGGTTTTGGTACTAAGTCCCAAACTTGATTCCTTCTAAATTGATTAAGCTCTTCTTGCATAGCAATTATCCAATCGCAATCACTAAGAGCTTCCTCGATACATGTAGGCTTAATTTCAGAAATGAAGGCAGAGAATTCTACCTCGTTTTGCAGTTGTTGTCTGGTCTTGATTCCAGACTGAACATTACCAATTATCTGCTCTGGAGGATGGTCTTTAATGTGTCTCAATGATGGAGGCAATTCTTCATCTCTCCTTCGATCATGCTGAGTCTCTTCCTTAATTTCTTCAACTGATCGAAGTTCAGGGTGATGGGAGTGACCCCTGTGATCTGAGAGCTCTTCGATCATTCCTGGCATCAGATTATCCTCTGATCGCTTCTCCGAGGTTACCTCATAAAAAACAACATGCATAGATTCTTCAACAGTTTGATTTCTTTTGTTATAAACTCTATATGCTTTACTACGATTGGAGTAGCCAATGAAAATACCAATGTCAGATTTTGCATCAAATTTTCCCAAGTTTGCTTTGTCATTATTATGTAAAAAACATTTTGAACCAAAAATTCTAAGATGACTGAGGTTATGTTTTCTTCCCTTATATAGTTCATATGGAGTCTTCTCCATTCCTTTTCTGATGTAGGCTCTGTTGGAGATGTAGCAAGCTGTACTCATTGCATCTGCCCAAAAGATTTGAGGAACTTCCTTCTCATTTAGCATGCTACGAGCCATTTCTGTCAAGACTCTGTTTATCCTTTCAACAACACTATTTTGTTGAGGGGTTCTAGGAGCAGAGAAATTGTGATCAATTCCTTTTTCCTCACAGAACTCCTTGAACTCCCTATTTTCAAATTCTCCTTCATGATCTGATCTTATTGCTACTATGCTTTGATCCTTTTCATTCTGCAGTTTCTTAGAAAGCACACAAAAGGCATCAAAAGCTTCATGTTTAGAGGAAAGAAATGCTACCCAAGAAAATCTTGAAAAATCATCCACTATAACTAGAGTATAGAGATTGCCTCCAAGGCTCTTAACTCTAGCTGGCTCAATCAGGTCCATATGAAGTAATTCCAATGGCATAGATGTGGATACTACTTTCTTAGACTTAAAAGATGATTTTGTTTGCTTTCCTTTCTGGCAAGCTTCACAAATGGTATCATGCTTGAATTTAAAACTGGGAATGCCTATAACTAATTCTCCCTTAATCAACTTTTCAAGTTGAATGAAATTTACATGAGCTAAGCGTTTGTGCCAAAGCCAACAATTTTCATCGTTTGAAATAAGGCATTTTTCTTCTAGATTTTGAGTTAATTCTAGAGTATATAGATTTCCATTTCTGTTTGCCTTTAGCTTACAACTCAGATTAGTTTTATCTAAATTTAATTTTTGTTTATCTATGACCAGACATTCATTAGAATCAAATATGACCCAGTTATCTCTGTCAGTACATTGACTAACACTTAATAAATTGTGGCACAGACCATCTACCAGATATACTTCTTTGACTGGTCCTACTTGTCCTACACGAGTGATTCTGCCACTTTGATTTCCTCTAAAACTGACTTTGGCTCCTTCCTTCATTTCAAGGGAGTTGAATTTCTCTTTGTCTCCTGTCATGTGTCTAGAGCATCCACTATCAATGTACTATTTTTCTTTGTTTGATGCTCTAAAACATACCTGCACAATTTAAGCGTACTTAGGTACCCAACATTGCTTGGGTCGTTTGGAGTTAGTCCAAGGCCACTGATCTGCATAGATCTTGGTGGCAGGTGTCCCTTTGGGGACCCATCAATAAGAATTGCTAATTCCATATTTTTTATGGTAGCAAGATGATTGGGTGTGTCCCTGTTTATTGCAATAATTACAAAAACTATAAGATGATGAAGGGTAGTATAAATTTCTTTGAAAAGAGCCAAATCTTGTTTTCTTCTGAGGTTTTGGCTTAGGGTTGTAGCCTATACCAATCTTATCCATATATCCTTTTTGCTCTTGAAGGATCACTTTTAGCATAGTTGATCCTTTAGTGAATTTTTCTAGAGCTGTTGTTAGCCTTTCCTTTTCTTTGGTTAAGATCTCACAATTTGAGCACTGATTGATGTTGCCTTCGTGTTCATCTTTCGATGTGATCGCAATATCAGACTCAGTGCTGATCGCAATCTTAGATTCAGTATCGATCGCAGTGTCTGTTTCAGTACTGATCTCAACACCAGATTTAGGACTGATTGCAATTTTGACTTGTTCTTTTAACTTTTTATTTTCTTTTCTAAGAGCAAATACTTCTTTGGCTATTTTATAAAATTCAGTAACTAAATTATTATATTCATCTTGTAAATCACACTTTTCAAAATCATTTACCTCAGTATTCTCATGGTCGGAGTCTTCTGATCTCTCTTGAGCTACCAGACACAGGTTGGCAGCTTCTTCTGCTTCCTCTTCATCTTCTGAACTATCTCCCTAGATAGCTCCTACATAAGCTTTCTTTTTGTCACCATACTTCTCCTTCATTTTGTCCTTTTCTTTGAATCTCTGAAGACTTGGACATTCAGCTTTGAAGTGACCAGGCTTTTTACACTCAAAACAGACAGGAGCCCTTTCCTTTTTGTAGCTGGAATTTCCTTTCTGAAATTTTCCTCTTCTTTTGAAGAATTTCTTAAACCTTCTTACCATCATTGCCATTTCTTCATCATCAGCATCATCTTCTTTTTCTTTGCTGGGGGCAACAAGGGCTAGATCTTTTGCCTTTGTGGTTACTTGAGGATTTCTTTGAGCCAACAGAGTAGGTTCATACTCAGCCAGGGAACCAAACAAGGTTGTGACAGACTTTGTTGATTCTCCTTGAACTTCCTGCAAGATAGTAACTTTTGTGAGCCAATCACCTTTTAATACCTTTAGAATTTTATCTACCTGTTCCTTCTCAGTGAAGGTTGATTTACTCCTATGTCGCCTTTAAAATTAATCAATAATTTCTAAACTCAACTACTAGGTAGTAGTGGTGAGCTAGGTCTTTTCACAATCTAGGTAAAATCTTGCAAGTTCAAGGATGAAAAGTCACGCAAATTAACAATGAAGTTTGAGATTGATTTTTATACTAAAATCTACAATTAACAACTAAATGAGCAAGATAACCGAATGAATAAAGTGATGAAATGAGATGAGAAACAACCTCCCTCTCCAAAGTACTTTGTGCTTTTGGTTAATTGTGCCTCATATACTTGTTTAACTTGATATAACCTAACTAAATCCTTGAGACCTCTTAAAGCTAAGAAATCTTCAAGAGTTTAATTAGATTAACCAAGCTTAATGCTCTTTCAAGTTGAGCTCATACCTTAAGCAACATTAAATTCTAATCAAGAATTTAAGCAAATCTATCATTTCACAAACACAAGAGGAGTTAATCACACACACATGTATTTATGAAACTACACACATATAAGCTTTAGGTTTTCATGAGCTTAACACAAAAGAGAGATTCCAAGCCAAAATCAAGTAGAACACCTAAAAGAAAGATGTTCTAACCTAATGAAACCTAAATCTAGGACATCAATAGGCAAAAAGTTAAATCTAGCTTGAAACCTAAAAGAGTACATTACAAATACATGAGGCCAAATGTGAAGATCTTCAAGCACATTCCTTTGGAGAGAGAGATTTGGAAGCCTAGCCAAGCATGGATGGAGAGGAAGGATGGAGATTCGGTGAAGAAATGGTGGCTTCCATGGAGAATGATCGAGAGGCCGGGATGGTGAAGAGGAAAGTGAGAGGAGTTGAGAGAAAATGTGTGAAGAGAGAGAAAGGTGAAGTTGTGAGATTTATGTCAAAATGAAGTGGTGGTTGGATTAAATGAAGTGAAAGTTAGGTTAATGATAAGGATTAGGGCTTAAGTGAGTTGTCAAGTGGGTTAATGAGTTGTCAAAGAAGATATTTTTAGGTGTTTATGGGGGTGGAATTTCGTGAGGTTGGGGATGAGTGGAAAGGAGAGGGGTATTTTAGGTATTAGGGTAAATATGAGGATGGATGTAGTCTCCATATGGCCTAGGTGCATTTCCAAAGCTTGCTCCTTTTTCTCCTCTTTCTTGTGCTTCCAAAAATGCCCTTAATGAGGCCTTCAACATCTCCAAATTTGAATTTGAAAGTGGAGCCAAAATTACCCCTTTTAGTAACATCAAAATCCCTTCTTTTTGACAAATGAGGTAATTTTTGTCTTATGCCTTTGCTTTTCCCTCCAAGCCAATTCCTTGCACTCCAAGCCATCCCAAAGGGTTGTGGGCCCACGTGGGACCCCCCTACATGTAGAAAATCCCAAAATACCCTTGGTTACTTAAAATGCAAGTAATAAGGCTAATATTTCCCAATTAATATATATAAGCATGCGCAATAAAATTCTCCCAAAAATGATCAAATATATCAATTAAATCTCACTAATTAAGCTCAATTGCACATGATTAAATATAAAAAAATAGGCTCAATCAAAGGTTCTTCCTAGAGCAGCAAGATTATTTATAAGATGAGTGAATCTAATCTCTAGGTCTCTGATGGGTTCGTCTGGCAGCATAGTGAATTTGTGAAAATCTTCAACAAGCATTTCCACTCTCCTATCCTTCACACCAGATGTTCCTTCATGAGCTGTTTGAAGAGCATCCCACATTTCCTTAGCCGATTTGAGATGCCTAATTCTGAAGTATTCCTTCTGACTCAAGGCACATTGAATCATAATGATTGCTTTGTAATTTAACTCCATCTTGGCATAGTCTTCATCAGTGAATTGATCTTCAGTCTTTGGATTACCATCAGCATCCTTAGGAACAAGGTTTCCATTTTGTATAATATTCCTCAGTCTGAATCCATGAGCTTTAATGAAGTTCTCCATTTTGAATCTCCAGAAGGTATAGTTGAGACCATCAAACCCAGGAGGCTTGTTGGGAGGAGTTGAGATATCTGGAAGCACATTCTCTACAGCATCCATCACTGAATCTTTACTTGCCAGATTCGTTGAAATCTATTAAGGGAACACCTGCTCTGATACCAAATGAAAACGAGGATGCACAAGAGGGGGGTAAATTGTGCTACAACTTAAAAACTTAAACAATTGAAAAATTGAAACACTAGACAGTTTATACTGGTTCGGCCAAACTCTTGCCTACGTTCAGTTCACCAACTCCTCGTTGGGTTCCACTAAAAACAGGTTTTGAATTAAGATGGGTTACATGTGACCCTTACAGTGCAAGACTCTCTCTCACACTCCCCCTTACTACCCGTAAGGTATCAACCCTGTTCTAAAACTCCAAGCTTTAGAACAACCTCAAAATAGAAGAGGATTTAATAAACAAAGAACAAGTTCACAAAATGAACAGATAATGTTAAACACTTAAGCTTTTTGTGATCTCAAATACTTGAAAGCTCTTGACCGAGAGTAGGTGCAGGAATTAATTCTATTCTGTTAGGTACTGAGCAATAAATTCAAGTTGCCTATTTATAGTTCTCAGTGAAGCATATGTCCGTTTGACAGAGAGGGATGAAGGCTTGTATCCGTTGAGCTCCATTAATGCCTTGTACTTCTTGTTTTTCTCATGTAGCTTGAAGAGGATGATAAACATCAAATGCAGCTTCAGACTTTATCTCCATGTATGCTTATTGTAGGAGAGTAGTTGCCTTGAGTACTTGTATGGCAGAGGAATGTGTCTAACGTCTTCTGAAAAGGCATTCTGAATATGACAGAGTACTTTTGTACTTGATTTTCTTTATACTCGACATTCCGATCAGACATTAAATGTTAGAATCTTAAGTTTTGATGAAGACTAAAATATGAAAGAACTGATTGATCACTTAGGAAGAATTAGATTAAAATTAAATCCTAAGTTAAAACACAACCGGATGCAAAATCACTACCGGAAGTCTTAGAGCTAAAACAACATAACTGATGTTTGCGGATGAAGTACACATCCCACAGCGAAAGTCGATACCATGCTAAGTCAGAACCTAGTCTAAGTAGGACTGCTTCCCATAGCAAAAATGCTTCCCATAGCATATATGTTACTTACTGCACTTGATTATATATATTATTCTGTTAGACTAACATTTGTGTGCAGAAATTAGTTTCGCTTCCGGAAGCAAATGAGCTTCCGATAGTGAATGCTCTTAGCACTGGGACTCTTGGACTAACACTTGCAGAACAATGCTCCCGCTTCCGGTTGCACAAGCACATCCGACAGCAAGAGTACAAGTGATAGAACATACATATGCTCAGAAGTCAGAATTGCTTTTGTCAGAGCAGAGTTGTCAGAATAACTTTTCAGAGATAAAGCAAGTCAACCCTGCTGAACATTAATGGGCATTTATGAGCACAACGGTAACAAGGGAATAACGGATATATATTCAAACGGATTTGTGATGTTCAAACATTTGGAGTATTTGAAGATGCTATAAAAGGAACCTCTTCAACATTTATGAAGGCACCGGAACATCAACTGAAAAATTCATTCAAGCATTCAAAGCATCATACTCAGAATACCCAGAAAGCAAAAAGTTCAAGAGAGCACTTATTACCTTGAGAGTTATTCTTTAGTTATCTTGTACTCTTTGCATTTAAGTCTCTTCATTTATTGAGAGCATTTATTGTACTTAATTGAGTAATACAATCTGTTCATTTAGTGAACTAAGTAGCAAATCCTTTGTTTAAAGGTTGAACCCTTGCAAGTTGTAAGGGGGAGCTAGGTAGGTTGTAAAGGTTGCAAGTTAGCCCGGAAAACTTGTGGTTGTAAAGGTTGCAGGTGAACCCATTGTAAAACATGTGGTTTAGTGGAACTCAATCAAGGGATTGAGAACTGGATGTAGGTCAAGAGTTAAGACCAAACCAGTATAAATTTGTGTGTGAGTCTTTAATTTATCAGTTTTATTTTTGAAGCACAATTCACCCCCCCTCTTGTGCATCCTCACTTTCATTTGGTATCAGAGCAAGGTCTTTCTGACTTGATTCCAACGAATCTAGAAAGAAAAGATCCAGTGATGGATGCTGAACAGAATGTTCTTCCAGACGTATCAACTCCCCCCAGCAAACCTCCTGGTTTTGATGGGTACAACTATTCATTCTGGAGATTCAAAAATGGAAAACTATATAAGGCACATGGCCTTCGTATCTAGGATGTTATAGAACATGGGAACAATGTTCCTTTGGATGATGAAGGTCTGGCGAAGCCGAGGTCCAGTTTCACCAATGATGACTAATTCAAAGTAGAACTGAATCATAGAGCCATTCTAATGATTCAATGTGCATTAAGTCAGAAGGAGTTCTTCAGAATAAGTCATCTCAAATCTGCAAAAGAGATGTGGGAGGCTCTTGAAACATCACATGAAGGAACCTCTGGGGTCAAGAATAGAAGAGTGGAGATGCTGGTGGAAGAATTCCACAAATTCACAATGCTTCCTGATGAGCCGATCAGAGATCTGGAGCTCAGATTCACTCACCTTATAAACAACCTTGCCTCTTTAGGAAAAACCATCCCTGAGAGGGAGCAGGTAAGTAAAATCCTAAAAGTACTAAAAGGTGATTGGCTTACAAAAGTTACTATCTTGCAGGAAGTGCAAGGGGAATCAACCAGATCTGTCACAGCACTGTTTGGTTCCCTGACTGAATATGAGCCTACTCTGCTGGCCCAAAGAGCTCCCCAAGCTGCCACAAAAGCAAAGAATCTCGCCTTAGTTGCGCCCAGCAAAGAAAAGGATGATGATGAGGAGGATATTGATGAGGAAGAGATGGCCATGATGGTAAAAAGATTCAAGAAGTTCTTCAAGAAGAAAGGAGGATTCCACAGAGGAGAATCAAGCCACAAGAAAGAAAAGACTCCTGTCTGCTTTGAATGTAAAAAGCCTGGTCATTTCAAAGCTGAGTGCCCAAGTCTCCAAAGGTTTAAAGGGAAGGACAAAAGGAAAGCTTTCATGTCCTCTATCTGGGTCAACAGCTCAGATGAAGAAGCCAGCGATGAGGAAGAGGTTGCAAATCTCTGTCTTGTTGCTAGGGAAGATGGTGGAGAAGAGACTCTCTCAGACTTTGAATCCGTCCATGGTGACGAGGTAAGCATTACTGACCTTCAAGAAGCTTACAATGATATTCATAGAGAGTTCTATCAAATGACTAGGGCATTTAAGACTTTAAAAAGAAAAAATCAATCACTTGAATTTACCGTGAACTCACTGAGTGAAGAACTTGCGGAAGCCAAGAAACTTCCGGAAGCGACCATCAAGGGAAATCCACAAGAGGAGCCCAACACCTTAGACTCAGAGAGCTGCACCAACTGTAGCAAAATTTCTATTGAAAGAGATAGGTTGTATAATGCTCTGCAAAAGTTCACCAATGGTTCTGAAATGCTAAATGTTATTTTAATGAACCAAAGGGCATATAGAGATAAAACAGGATTAGACTATAAGCACAAAGAGAAAAGGTGGGTGGAACCCAAATTGAAACCCTACTTGAAATTCTTTCACAAAGCCACTAGCTATATGTCTTCACCCTTCAGCTTCTGTAGTTACTGCAACAGGAAGGGACACTCCACGTCCACCTGTAACGCCAAGAAGCATGGCACCAATAGCACTCACAAGTGGGTTCCAAAAAGAACTAATCTGCCTAAGACCTATCCAAGGCAAGAGGCTGAGGAAGTACATAAACCTAGGGTCGACCATAGACCCAGGTCACAGAAACCTGTTCCAAAGGAAGCTCAAAGGCCTAGAGCCCGACCAAGGCCAGGCACAAGCCACCCACAAGCCTAAGGTCAACACTGGACCGAGGGTTCCGGACACTAATGAAAAAGGACCCTATAAAGGTTGGGTACCTAAGTCTGTCTGATCTGTGCAGGTTTGTCTCAAGGCATCCAACAACCGGAAGTGGTACATTGATAGCGGATGCTCGAGACATATGACGGAAGACAAGGATAAGTTCAAATCATCAGTGGTCAAGGATGGAGCCAAAGTCAACTTTGGAGGAAATCAAAGTGGAAAGATCACTGGTGTTGGTGAAGTTGGTCCTATCCAGGACGTTTACCTTGTAGATGGTCTCTGCCACTGCTGAGTGTGAGTCAAAGTACAGACAAAGGAAATTGGGTAATCTTTGACTCTCATGAATGCCTTATAGTTGATAAGCATGATCTGGAGATAGATAAAACCAATCTTAAATGCAAACTTAAGGCTAATAGAAATGGAAATCTATATACCCTAGATTTATGCCAACAATTAACCGAAAAATGTTTGATCACTAGTGATGAAAATAGTTGGTTATGGCATAAACGGCTAGCACATGTGAACTTTGCACAGCTAGATATGCTCATTAAAAGGGAGCTAGCCATAGGGATCCCATCCTTTAAGGTCAAGCATGATTTTATCTGTGAATCTTGCCAACGAGGAAAGCAAACAAAATCCTCGTTCAAAGCCAAGAAGAAAGTATCCACGAGCAGGCCCCTGGAACTAATCCACATGGATTTAGTTGGGCCAGCCAGACTCAAGAGCTTAGGTGGAAACCTTTATGCTCTAGTTGTGGTGGATGACTATTCAAGGTTTACTTGGACTATGTTTCTTCCCTCTAAGCATGATGCGTTTGATGCTTTTGTTGTCCTTGCTAAGAAAGTACAGAATGAGAGAAATCTCAAGATAGCTGCAATAAGGACTCTCATGGTGGAGAATTCGAGAACCATGACTTCTCAGAGCTGTGTGAAGATAATGGGATTGATCACAACTTCTCAGCTCCCAGAACTCCACAACAGAATGGTGTGGTCGAGAGGAAAAACAGAGTTCTGACCGAGATGGCCAGAAGCATGCTCAATGAGAAGGAAGTTTCTCAAGTGTTCTGGGCTGACGCTATGAGCACCGCATGCTACATCTCCAATAGAGCCTATGTTCGAAAGGGCCTGGACAAAACCCCGTACGAACTATACAAGGGAAGAAAGCCTAATATCAGTCACTTGAGAATTTTTGGATCAAAATGCTACATCCACAACAACGGAAAGGTAAACTTGGGTAAGTTTGATCCGAAAGCGGATGTAGGTATTTTCATAAGATATTCTCTTAGAAACAAAGCTTACAGAATATACAACATGAGAACTAAAACTGTTGAAGAATCCATGCATGTTGTCTTTGATGAAAACCCCTCATGGAAAGGATCCACAGGAGATGATGAAAGTCTAAAGATTTCAAAACCTTCATCATCTTCACCACCTGAAGAAACACCAAAAAGTGATCCAAAAGAGGTGGATGACTCCATTGATGAGCCTAAAGTGCAGACGGTACCTGTTGAGGTACAGTTGCCAACCGCTAGGAGACATCACAGGGATCATCCACTAGACCAGATACTTGGTGATGTTTCTTCTGGTGTTAGAACTAGAAGGCAAGTTCAAAATGAAGTTGAGCATGGAGAATTTCTGTCTCTAATTGAACCAACTTCAGTTGAACAGGCCCTAGAAGACTGTGACTGGATCATTGCCATGCAGGAAGAACTCAACCAATTGGAAAGAAGTCAAGTCTGGGAACTAGTGCCTAGACCGTCTCACCAATCCATAGTCGGGACCAAATGGGTCTTTAAGAACAAACTGGATGAGACCGGACTAATCACTAGAAACAAAGCCAGATTAGTTGCAAAGGGATATAACCAAGAAGAGGGCATAGACTATGAAGAAACCTTTGCTCCAGTCGCAAGACTTGAAGCCATAAGGATTCTTTTAGCATTTGCATCCATGAAAGGTTTTAAATTATATCAAATGGATGTAAAGAGTGCTTTTCTTAATGGCTATATTAAGGAAGAGGTGTATGTTGAACAACCTCCTGGCTTTGAAGACCCTAAATATCCCAAACGTTTTTAAACTAAAGAAAGCCCTATATGGCCTGAAACAAGCTCCACGAGCTTGGTATGAGAGACTTAGCAACTTTTTGCTAGGAAAAGGTTTCTCTAGAGGCAAACTGGATAATACATTGTTTATATTGCATAAGAATAGAGACATGTTAGTTATTCAGATTTATGTTGATGATATCATATTTGGAGCAACTAACGAGAAACTTTGTGAGGAGTTCTCAAAGACAATGCAGGGAGAGTTTGAAATGTCTATGATGGGAGAATTGACATTCTTACTAGGATTGCAGATCAAGCAAAGAAAAGATGGCATCTTCATCTCCCAAACCAAGTACTGCAGAGAACTTCTCAAAAAGTTTGGGATGGATGAATGCAAGGAGTATGATACTCCCATGAGCACCACTGTCGCTCTCGATGCTGATGTCAAGGGAAGTTCTGTTAGCCAATCAATGTATAGGGGTTACAAGATAGATAGAAAGAGCACCAGTGGCCAGTGTGCCTTCCTAGGAGGCGGTCTGGTGTCATGGGCAAGCAAGAAGCAGACCTGTGTGTCACTGTCATCCACAGAGGCAGAATATATTGCTGCTGCAAGCTGTTGTGCCCAAGTGCGTTGGTTGAAAAACCAACTTCGAGATCTTGGCCTAGAGTTTCCAGAAGCTCCTATCCTCTGTGACAACACAAGCACCATCAGCCTAGCCAAGAATCCAGTACAGCACACAAGAACAAAGCACATTGACGTCAGACATCACTTTATCAGAGACCATGTTCAAAAGAAAGATGTCAAGGTGCAATTTGTTCCAACCCAGCATCAACTTGCAGATATCTTCACCAAGCCTCTGGGGGTAGACCAATTTACTTACATAAGAGGAAATTTGGGAATGGTAAACCCAAATGAAGTTTAAAACTTCAGTATAAACCTGTGCTTAATTGTTAAAACCTGTAAACTATGCTAACTTTGGCATCGGAGTGCCAATCTTTAGTTTTGCAGGTCCCCTAGTGAGAAGACCATAAAAGCTGTCAATGTTAAATCTTAAGTCCTTCACATCCGGAAGAGGATTCACTTCCGGAAGCATGTGCAAGAGTGGTCCCTCAGCCTGCGCACCAGATCTTACACTTAGCATGGGATCTTGCCGCTTAGATTGCCGATCAGCAACCGGAAGCGCTAGTACTGGAAAGGGACACGTCACCTCAGAAACGTTACACCTTCTCCGACAACAGTTGTACCTCCTCTGACAACCAGAAGCGACACGTGGCAACAGGTGCGACGTTTCAATTTTAAAATGTTTACGTTTCCCATAAATGGTTGTGTTTCCCATGCCTTGCCATCATGACCCCTCGCATCAAACATCACATTGCATAAATAGGCATTAAATCATTCATAACCTCTCACTCAAATTATTCACCAAATTCTCTCAACTGTTCATCAGTGTTCATCATCATCTTCATCTTCATCATCATCTTCATCTTCATTCTCATCTTCATCTTCATTCTCATATCTCCTGCACATTCCCATTCCCACATCATTCCTACAACATGGTCAGCTCGAGTGAGACAAACCCCAACCTCCAGAAAGCCTCTTCATCTGGAAAATCTGGAAAAACTGGGAAGCGAAAGGACAAGCAAGTTCGTTTCGCTGAAGAACCTGCCTCCAAACACCAGAAAGCCCCTGTTGACTACTCAGAGTACATGACTGGGCCGCTAGAACCCATCTCTCCCGCTTTCGAAAACAGAAATCCCTATCTGAATAACGGGATCTATGTTGATTTGAAGACCTTGGCAGATCTGGGCTATGACCTAACAGAATACCTGGAAAAATACATGAACTGGCTGGGTTTGCAGAACGAATACAACGTCAGTGTTCTTCGAGTGTTCTACGAATCCTTAACTGCAAAGGTCAAGTTGAAGGACCCCTCTCAGCCAAAGAGTGAAGTCGCTTGTGTTGATTTCCGGGCAACAGTCAGAGGCAGAAGGATCAAGTTCAACTGGAAGACCATCAACCAATTTCTGGGAATCACGGACCCAGAGATGAACAAGTGGAAGTACCATGGGAGATTTGTTCAAGAGGACCTTGAGGAGATCTATGGGACAGGCGGGAAAAGGGTCTCTGGAATGCCTCACACTAAGCGAGTACTTCAGTACATCTACTCGCGGATCATGACCCATAAAGGGGGGAACTTCAGCGAGTTTACACAACTTGACAACCCTTGGCTGCCCAGATTCCTCAATCAAGAGCCAATCAACCCGGGGCAACTAATTTCTATGGAGCTCCTTAGATGGCTGGATGGAAAAACAAAAAAGGAGAACGCATCACTTCCCTATCCCCAGCTCATCGCCTTCCTGTTGGAGAACTTCAACATCCAATCCACTGAGGAAGTGGACAACAGGAAGTGCCTGCCCATGGACTCCAATAACTTGGGCAAGATGGGAGTTGTGTATGACAAGCCAGTGAGGGCAACCCAATCAGGCTCTCAAGGAGGGAGTGTCTCACACAACTCTTAACCCTCTACTTCTGGAGCAGGGGATCAGGAAGCAGATTCTCGCCCAAGCACCTCCCGTGGACCTAGAGTATCTGCTGCTCAAAAAGCTCTCCTTCAAGAAGTAATGCATGAGCTTTTGTTCAAGCTGCCGGATCCACTTATGACTCCTCTCCGTGAGGAATTTCACAGCGCCTACATGAGACAGCGCTGGAGGATCAAGCGATTAGAATCCCGCCTTGACGGGGTCGAGGCCAAGCTGGACTTACTCCTTGGTCACCTACTAGCTCCTCCTTCTCCTCCTCCTTCTCCTCCTCCACCTCCACCGAGTCCACCCTCCCCTCCGCCACAAAATGACTCCCCAGCTCATCACCACTCCCACACCAGTCCCCCTCCCAAGACTCCCATTACCACCATCACTCATCCGATCACTCACCTAGCCACTCTCACCACTCCTCCTCTTCCTCAGACCAACCCTCAGACCATGATGACCATACCTCCTCACCCCCACCTTCTCCTCCCAGATATGGCCCTGAACCCCCTACTATCCCCTCCTCTACTTCCACCCTAGCCCTCTCCCTGTTTGATGATGCCAAAAGGGGGAGAGATGCACTGAGGCAGTCGTCCTTGTGGATTGATGCGGATGTTGCCGCTGCCCTCAGAAGGGCAATGGACATGGAGCGCGCTGGCCAAGCTGAAACCTTTATCAGGGGTGAAGCCATTCGTTTCATGCGCCAACAGTCTGCCAGTGGTGAAGCTAATCAACAAATTGTGCTGGCTGAACAACCCAAGGATGTCCCTCCTTCTGCACCTACAACCAACCTGTTCGATGAATTGTGTCAGAAATATGGGTTTAAGAGGCCAGCGCATCCAAGGGTGGTCATTGCCAAACCCGTTCCTAACTCTGCACCAGCTCCGACCTCTAGTACACAACATGCTCCTCCCACTGTCAACTTCAGTAAGACAAGGTTCAAGAGGACAGCTAGAAAAAGGGTCGCTCCTCCTTCCAGAGCACTGTCACCTGAAAATGAGGAAGAGTCCATAGCGGCTCCAGATGAGATTGAAATTGAGACAGTGTCTCAACCAGAGGAAACCTCTGAGACGCGGATTCCCAGCCTATATGAGCAAGCCCATGGAAAAGATGAAGCCATCCCACCTGAGGTTGAAGTTAAGCTAGAAGTAGAAGATATGACTGAAGAAGAGTCTGCTCTCTTTGGCGGCACCAGCAACCTCTCCTTTCACCAAGTCCAAGAGTTGGATGCTATGAGATCCTGCGCTCTGGCAGATCAAGCAAGAATGAAAGGAAAAGGAAAAGGGAAGGCAGACTTTCTTCATGATTCTAACCTCCCAGCATGGACAATCAAGATCAAGAATATTCATCTTCCTTCCGGTACTATTCCTATGGTTGACTCAGCTTCAGGGCAGTCAATTGACATGAATGAGGCCGCTTATCTAAAAAGGGCTATCGAAGAGTCTCTTGAGCATGAGAGGATAAGAAAGGCAAAGGAAGAGGAGCATTAAGAGATCCTTGCACAGATCGAAGAGGCAGAGCTGAAGCAGATGTGGGATAGGATGGATGAGGAACATGAGCAAAACAGAAGAGAGAGGAACAAAAGACATAGGCTTTAGGACCTCATCAAACCCCTCATGCATCATATCATCATGCATATTTGTAGTGTTATTTGATCATTCTTTCATACTTGTAAATCTGGTTGATATACTTGTAAATTTTCTTTTCTGATTATGCATGTAATTATTGCCTTACACATGTTTAATGAAGTTCGCTTTTGAATCCATACTTGTGTTAATTTATATCTGCTTAAGTATGCTCTCATAAGTTAGCTTTAGTTTGTCATCATCAAAAAGGGGGAGAATGTTAGAATCTTAAGTTTTGATGAACACTAAAATATGAAAGAACTGATTGATCACTTAGGAAGAATTAGATTAAAATTAAATCCTAAGTTAGAACACAACCGGATGCAAAATCACTACCGGAAGTTTTAGAGCTAAAACAACATAACTGACGCTTGCGGATGAAGTACACATCCCACAGCGAAAGTCGATACCATGCTAAGTCAGAACCTAGTCTAAGTAGGACTGCTTCCCATAGCAAAAATGCTTCCCATAGCATATATGTTACTTACTGCACTTGATTATATATATTACTCTGTTAGACTAACATTTGTGTGCAGAAATTAGTTTCGCTTCCGGAAGCAAATGAGCTTCCGATAGTGAATGCTCTTAGCACTGGGACGCTTGGACTAACACTTGCAGAACAAGGCTCCCGCTTCCGGTTGCACAAGCACATCCGACAGCAAGAGTACAAGAGATAGAACGTACATATGCTCAGAAGTCAGAATTGCTTTTGTCAGAGCAGAGTTGTCAGAATAACTTTTCAGAGATAAAGCAAGTCAACCCTGCTGAACATTAATGGGCATTTATGAGCACAACGGTAACAAGGGAATAACGGATATATTCAAACGGATTTGTGCTGTTCAAACATTTGGAGTATTTGAAGATGCTATAAAAGGAACCTCTTCAACATTTATGAAGGCACCGGAACATCAACTGAAAAATTCATTCAAGCATTCAAAGCATCATACTCAGAATACCCAGAAAGCAAAAAGTTCAAGAGAGCACTTATTACCTTGAGAGTTATTCTTTAGTTATCTTGTACTCTTTGCATTTAAGTCTCTTCATTTATTGAGAGCATTTATTGTACTTAAGTGAGTAACACAATCTGTTCATTTAGTGAACTAAGTAGTAAATCCTTTGTTTAAAGGTTGAACCCTTGCAAGTTGTAAGGGGGAGCTAGGTAGGTTGTAAAGGTTGCAAGTTAGCCCGGAAAACTTGTGGTTGTAAAGGTTGCAGATGAACCAGTTGTAAAACCTGTGGTTTAGTGGAACTCAATCAAGGGATTGAGAACTGGACGTAGGTCAAGAGTTAAGACCGAACCAATATAAATTTGTGTGTGAGTCTTTAATTTATCAGTTTTATTTTTGAAGCACAATTCACCCCCCCTTTTGTGCATCCTCACTTTCATTAAATGCACTTGCTTCGATAAGATACTGCACACTCAGATCACACTTTAAGAGCATAACAATTTCAATCACTCGACACTTCGGTCATAATATGGATTGATATTCCAATCACTTATTTTAACTTAGAAAATTATCCTTTATTTATTTCATGATCGCTCGATTCTAAGTTATATATGATCGCAATTATATGGTGATTGCTATGTCTTGTGATTACTATGTCTTATCCTGATTGCAACGTCTTATGATTGATATGTCTATATGATGATTGCAATGTCTTATGATCGCTATATCTATATGATGATTGCAATGTCTTATGATCGCTATGTCTATATGCTGATGCAATGTCTTATCCTGATTCCACGTGGTTACTTAGTGATTGCACTGTCTATGATCTTCATTAGTTATCATCAAAATTTAAGTTTCTAACATCCAACACTAAAATATTTAACATTTTACAACTGGATTTTTTAATTAAAATGACAGACACTAACGACTTGGTGTTAATTTCTCACTTAAATGGGAGATGTCATACTATTGGATTACAAGATCTTGGTACAACTAAATATTTAAGACACATGCAAAATTTCTTAATGTTTTTTTCCCAACATCAATATGAGTAATGTTAAGTTTAAAAAACATAGAATCCATGAATCTCCAAACATAGATAAATACTCCTTTGATCCTAATTATAAGATCACTTTGAATTTTTTTGAAAAATTAGAATGCAAAATTAATTATTACCTCAATTAATTTTTCTTACTTATAAACTATGATAAAATACAATTAACTGTAAGATATATTAAAATTAAATGGTCAATTTAACTTTCTCAATCTCAACGAAATAAGTTAAAGTGATACTACCTCCGGTCCTAAATATAAAACCTAGATGACTTTTTTTTGGAGAGATTAAGGTTGCGAAATAGGTTATTAAATTATGACATATTTGATATATATACTAGTCTAAGGGAAAAATTAGGTAGATTATCAATTTATAATTAATTCTTATATTTAGGACTGGAGGGAGTATTATATATAGCACAAGTAGTACATGCAACAAAGATTTGTAGTGCCCATTTAGATTAGCAATAAGCAAACATGTTTTCAATCAATACTGATTTTGTTTGGAATTTGAGAAATAATGAAATTATCAATAAATAATCCTATCATTTTTTTTTTTGATAAAAAGGAAGGAAAATACAAATAAAGTATTTAGCCTAATAATTCTATCATTTTTTATTGGCACAGGTAAAATGGTTTTATCTTTTATGTCAATCAAAATCAAAAAGTCAACACAAAAACAATGTACTCCTAATTTCTTGCCGCCGCGCTTTCCCTTCGTACTTCCCTCCAATTCGTCAGACAAATAAAGGTTCTTTTCTCCATAATTTTGTGCTTCATGGTGCAACAAATATATAATAATTCACAATATTGAGTTATTTTTTTTGATAACTAAAAGTTTAGGTGAGTTGGGTCCCGGGGCTCACCAGGCCCAGGGCAGGCCTCTGGGCTCTTTGAGCGCTTTCAGAGGTACTTACAGATCGCCCACCAACAAGGTCCTCACATCGGCTGGATTCGAACTCACAACCACATAGTTATGAGTCAGACCCCTTTGAGTTATTTTCACTTGTCAAGTAACCAAACTCCGCATTTATAATACTCCCCCCGGTCCTAAATATAAGACCTAATTGACTTTTTTGGAAAATCCTAAAAAGCAAAATAAGTTAATTATAAATTGATGGTTTACCTAATTTTCCCTTAGACTAGTATATTTTACCTATAAATTAATAGATAATCTAAAAATAAATCAAATATGTCATAATTTAATAACATATTTCGCAACCTTAATCTCTCCACAAAAAGTCATCTAGATCTTATATCTAGGACCGGAGGTAGTAATTACTTTCTGCTTCAGAGAAAATTAAGAATGGATGGAAAAAGGTTGGCATGCGTTATTTTTTTTGTATTTAAATGGATACAATCTCTTGAACATACTAGTGCAATAATAAATATTATAATATTGATGTTTTTATGGTATCATCTGCCTAATGAATCATTTTCTTGAGAGGTTCAGATTTCTGGAATTGATTTACATGTGTTGGTAACAACATGTAGTGGTTACTTTTGAGATTGTATTGAGCAGTTTGGAATTTGCCTTTATATTGTTTTTTTACCCCTGCATGATCACGTCTTTATTCAATGTCATTGAGTGATTCATTTTACGGTAATATTAGGAAATGATGCTTTTCCTCATCGCTTACATTCCATGGTGCAGACTTGTTGTAGACAGTGTATCTGATCTGGTGGAATACTGGGTTACTTTTAATGAACCTCATGTCTTCTGTATGCTTACTTATTGTGCTGGAGCTTGGCCTGGTGGTAATCCTGATATGCTGGAGGTTGCTACTTCTGCTCTTCCAACTGGTGTTTTCCAACAGGCCATGCATTGGATGGCTATTGCACATTCAAAAGCATATGATTGTATCCATGAACAAAGGTTTGTCTTTCTCCAAGAAGCTGTAGAATGTGCAGTTTTCCTCTAGAACATTGAACAATATTTTACTACTTTTTTCTTTTCATTCCATCTCAATCAATAAATTGTGTTTTCATGGTTGACCACTTTGCTGTTTCTGTAACTTTAGTTTTCTGATTCATATAAACCTTTTGGCAGTGGCTTGTTAAAACCTATAGTTGGTGTGGCACACCATGTGTCATTCATGCGACCCTATGGTCTGTTTGATGTTGCTGCTGTTTCACTGGCTAATTCTTTGACTCTCTTCCCGTACATTGATAGTATTTCTGACAAGCTGGATTTTATAGGCATAAACTACTATGGACAGGTTTGTTTCATGAACCTTGATGAATGCACTATGCGCATTAAGCTTACACTTATATAACTATCCTTATATTTAGGAAGTTGTCTCTGACGCGAGACTGAAACTTGTGGAAACAGACGAATACAGTGAATCTGGCTGTGGGGTATATCCTGATGGCTTGTATCGAATGTTGCTTAAGTTCCATGAGAGATACAAACAGCTAAAGGTCCCCTTCATCATTACCGAAAACTGAGTATCTAATCAGACAGATCTTATTCGACGACCATATCTGTTGGAACATTTGCTTGTTGTATATGCAGCCATGATAATGGTTCAGACTCTGAATCTAGTGTTGATCAGCTTTAAATAATGCAATTCTTTGTAATTAGTGTTATCACTTTAGGCTTTTCTTTTCTAGCTTTGTAGGGTGTCCCCGTGCTTGGTTACCTGTTTTGGACTATTTACGATAACTGGGAGTGGGCTGATGGATATGGTCCTAAGTTTGGACTTGTAGCAGTTGACCGAGCCAATAATCTTGCACGCCACCCACGCCCATCTTACCACCTATTTTCTAAAGTCAGAGCTCGGTTTCTATAGTTGTTTTGGTTGACACTATTTTTTCTGAACTGACACCTTTAATGTACCTTAAATTCCAGATTGTGACAACGGGTAAAGTCACACGTGAAGATTGTGACAACGGGAATGATGAGTTTAGATTAAGCTGATATAAAGAGGTTAAGTTTAGCTTTATTCGGTTAAATGTGTAGTTAAATGAAATTGTAAACTCTGGAGGAGTAAGCTGGAAATTTTTAGGATTTATTATTGAACTGCATAAACTAGTTTATTATGTTGGAAAGTTGAGATTAAAAAGGGAAAGGAACTATTTTGAATGGATAAAATGTAGGTGTGAGCACGTGACTCGTATTGTTTATTGTATTATGAAAACAAGGAATGAGTAAAGAGAATTAAGTTGATGTAAATGTGTTATGATTAGTAGTCGAAAGATATGAAGCGGTTATGAGAATTTGCTAATGTTGCTATTGTATAATGATGAAAGTATGAATTGATTTGGTTTAGATTATTAGCGTAGTATGAGTCTAATAAGGTAAGGGAGTAAGGTCTTGTAGTGATAAACAAGGAGTTAAATTGAGGTTAAAGTTATTGTTGAAGTATATTGAAACGGCATGACGCTATCTCATTTTGAGGTGTATGTGTTTTGATTGGTCAATGACGTGATTGTGTAATTGTTGTTATGGTACTTGATTTGGGAGTTTCAATCGTGGATTTCCATTTGAATTATGACTGTTTGATTTGAGGATTATAATTGCTAAAAGAGGATACTTTAGGTAGGAAGGGTTGGGTAGTGTCAACCCTATAGGAACGAGAGTGACGCTAACGAATATGTATCAAGGTAGTCACTTATACTCCACATTGTATGTTATGATATTAGGATAATCTAGTAAGGATGATACTTGGAGAAAATCTACAAGAGAAGGGGGAAAACGACAGAGTGCTAAGGGCCGCAGGTAACCACGCTTACCTGACTATAACATTGAGATTGATGTTAGTCGAAATTTTCAAATCTTTTTTCTATCTATGTATGAAGTTTTCAAAGTTAGTTTGATATCAAAACAGGCTATTGGGTGCCTTTCAAGCAAAGCTATTTTTTATACAGTGATTTAGACATATATATAGCATCTTGTTGATGGAATTTGATTGTGGATGGTTGTTGCATGACACTGCTTGTACCATCGACCGATGTAACCATTCGATAGTGCAATCGACGGTTAGTTGTACTAGTCCTATTGAGTAGAGACAGGGACTTACGGTTTCCAAGTAGAGACGAGCTCCGTTTATTATTTCTTTTTGATTAGAGACAGAGGAAATATGCCTTTCAGAGTAGAGACTGGGGCACAGTGTCAATCATATTTATTTTGGATATTTGGAGATGGATTACTTGTTGAAGTTATATACATTTGGAGATGTGTGGATATATATATCTGTTATGTGTGTGCGTGTATACTGTATACAGGTGAATTATTTTAAAACTGTGGTGCCCTTTAGACGCTCTGCTAACCACACTTTTCACTGTTATAGTGAGTTAAGTGTTGGTTACTGAGACATTGTTTGTCTCACCCCATTCCCTATATTTTTTGCAGGTGATCATGCACAAGCGCGAGGATCAAGAAAGGGGTATAGGTTATAGATGTTAGTAGTGATGTATATTGCCAACAGATTTTAGGCTTGCATTCGCTTCCGCATTATTGTTACATTTAATTAAGGAATTAGTTATAAATGAATGAGTTTGATTTTATTAACCATGTTAGATTAATCCCTTCTAACATGGTTAGCTTTAGTTATTGATTAAATGTGTTTGATTTTATTAACCATGTTAGATTAATCCTTTCTAACTTGGTTAGCTTTTAATTATCCATGATAGTTTTCATATGATATTAGGTGAATCTTTTCTATCATGGATAATACTTAAATAGTTAGAAAGTTCTTTTTCTAACTATGATAGAGTTACAATATTAGGAAAATCATTTTCCTATCATAGTTAGCAAAGTAAATACGTTTAGGGTTAATGATATTGGTTAATCAGGAAATTAATAACAGAATATTACACACTACAACCGGTATTTAGTGGCCGAAGAATTGCATACAGAAAGAAAAAGGAATAGAGTTGCCTTAGAAAAAAAAGAGAGAAATAGGGATAGAGTAGTGATGACCTTATATTTATTACATGTGGTATCACAAGGTCAATTTGGATCACTCTAAATCTCTGAGTTGTTCAAATATTCATTGTTGGTTTGAAGGAGATATTTAAGTTAATTACCTACCGATCAATATAACACATAAATCTCGTCCTCCAAGTTTCTCCCTTCGTGGCGTGGCTAGCTTATGATTTTGGTTTTTGCTAACAAAGGATTGTGTCAGAAGCCGCCAAGTGTATATGATTTGGCTCAACAAGCCATGTACTATTCATAAGCCGAAAAAATCTTTGTCAAGGAGACATAGTGGGGTCTTATGCATGGAGTTGTGCGATGGTGGGGATAGTTTACAATGATAATTGGTTGTTGGTATTAATTTTTTACGGCCATTGGTTGTGTAATAAATGATGTCATTGCTTATAGTCAACCTTCGCCATACCGTTTTGTCTAATAAAGTTAAGTTAGGCGTAAATAGTAGACCATATACTTTTGGCTATATAATGTAGTGTGTTCGTGCTTTTTTTCTTTTGTTTGTAGTTTAAACTGTAACAGGTTAAATGGCATCTCACGATATTCTTTTTCTCTCTATAATCCACCCTGGTTCTCCTCCATTTTCGGTTGCCATAAAAATAGATAGGGTTTACTCTGTGGAACATGTAGAAGTGTTACGTGAAGGCTTCCCGTCAGTCAAGACTCTCTCGTCAGTGGACGTTGTGGTTTACGACGAAAAGGTAAGAGACTCTATTCCAATTTTTTCATTATTTAGATCATTTACAAGCTGATTCTTTTACGGTTTTCTAATGAGGATATGCTTTTCTGTCAGGGATCAAATATGATTTTAAGGTTCGATACCCAGGATATTATGGATAGATTTGTGTGGCTGTTGTATCTAGGCTTTACATTTGAGTTGATTAGGCCTAGGGTTGATTATGGTGGTCTTGGAATAACTAATGATTATCACTTGAAGGCTAATAAAGATACTCATCTTAAGGATTGTCTTGAGGTGTTCCCTCCATTTCCTTACGATATCTGGACTCCGGCTCAGCTTACTGCTACTGAAGTGCCTCGTGATTGTTTGATTGATTTGATATTCTCCTTATCTTTGGCAAAAATTTAATCCATTGGTGCGAATAGTTATTTCTTTGTTTACTTTTTATTGATCTTGTCACCTTTTTTTCCCAGACGTAGTTGGCTTTTTGCAGTATGTATCACCTATTGCAAAGGTAAAAAATAGTGGATTTTGGGATAAAGAAATTCGCATTCTTCTCTCGTGTAGGCGGAACAAGGCTGGCGGGTAAGCGATTGTGGATGTCATTTTATTTTAATTGATAATTGATAATTTGTTGATATTGTATAATATTTCTTTTGTATTTTTCAGGTCAGGTAAAATAGCTATGTGTGTTTTGCGTGGGTCGTGGTTAGACGTGGTAGAAAAGGTAGTCAAGGACGCAAATATGAACGATGTGGATCCATTTATTCACATTCGTTATGTTGTTTATTCAGGAACTCTTGAGTCCGGTGGGTATTTTGAAATTTCTAACGTGAATTCCTTTTGGGAAATAAGTTTAAATTTGTAATTTTTTATATTTATACATTTTTCGTTAAGTGGGTGTATAAGTTGAGCTTTAAAATCTGACGATGGCTTAATATTTTGTTTTAGGGATTCCATTGGTGGAGTCTTTTTATGATGCTTCCTGTCTAGATCTCGATCCACCCAGCATTAGGATTCAGCAGTTAAAGATCAGAATGCTCAGTGTTTAGATTACTTTTTTGTATTACTATTTTAAGATGTATTTGTAATATGAAATCTCATATGTCTTACTATTTAACTTCGAGTTTTGTCGTCCATATCCAAAACATGTATGGTATTAAAAATTTTTGTTTTTGTCTTATGTTATATGACGGTTTATTTTATTTCTTGGTTCTTAGTTATATATTATTGCTTAATTTTGTGATTGATAATAAATGTTTAATTTTATTATTTGAATGGTCATTATTTAAAGAAATTGGGGGGTTGTGTTGCGTGAAAAAAGAAATGCACCTCTTCGTTTAATTCACCGGTAGGTGAGTATAAAGGTTTTTTAAATTTGTCTCATGTTTTGTAGAAAAAAATTACCAAGTATGAATATTTTAACAGAGCAACTTTTTTAAATCGGCACCCGACACCTATCTTGAGACAGTAATTGACCGGCAATATTTAAGACATGATAACTAATTCAACAGATCAATATGTTTTTCTCAAGTAAATAATTTGAGGGATTTAGTTCAATAACCCATTAGTAAATATGGGTAATATTGGGAAGAAATATTAACTTTGGGCACTTAACTAATATATTTATTTTTAAAAATAGGTTTTGAAGAACTCCTATAACAATAAATGTAGGTGGGCCGTAGTGGAAAATAAATGGTATGAGTTGAAATTGTAAACTTGGCTATTCCTTTCACTACAAAGTATGTATCTCATGACATTGAAAGATGCATGAATCAGCCGACAATATACTTGGTTAAAGTGAATAAATGTGTTAAAATAGTAGAAGGAATTTATTGAAGATAGACTGATTATTTTTTTCCTATAGATATTACTCACACTTTTCGGTATGGTAAAACCATATGTTATGGATAGCAATTTAAATACTTACTGTTCTTTTCCTTTGTGGGTGAATGATTGCTACATCGACAAGAATAATAAATTGGATTGAATGAGAGCCTCCAGTGAGCACTCTTCCGGATGAGACAACCTACTTCCTTGATAAGTTTACTATTGTAAGAGTTTTATTTTATAGAATTATAAAGCACACTTATTGTTGCTTATCGCCCTTCCCAAGTAAAGCTGCTATGTTATTGTCCTTGTGTCCTATTTTTCAAGGTCTTCCACGACCTCCCCTTACCATCAAGCCTATTCCCTTTTATCTTTTTCAAACACGTAATCAGCTCATTGCCTTACCATTTCTTGCATGTCTCTCAAGTCTAATCTTTAATCTTTCTATGTGCCCATCATATCAAAGCTCTTTGTAAGATAGTGTTTGACCATATAGATCATGGAAAAGCTTTGAAGCAGGAGAAAATATGACTGAGAGCGTGTTTGGCTCGATTATATTAAAGAAATAAGTCAATTTATTTTGAATAATCCAGCTTATTTTCACCCAATGAACTTATTTAAAATAAGTCAGCTTATTTATACTTCACTCAAGCTAGCTTATTTGAAAAAATAAATCAGGTTATTTTTCTATATGACTTAAAAATAAGTTTGCTTAAAAAAGCCTCTTTTAAACAAAAAAAAACATCTAAACATCTTTATAAGACATAGTGGAAAAATAAGTCATTTTTCTCAAATTTCATCCAAACATAAAATAAGTCAACCTATAACTTATTTTCTAACTGACTTTAAGATAAATTAGTTTAAAAATAAGCTACTTTTACAAAAGTAGAGCCAAACACACCCTAAAAGTATTGTCTGCCTATCTATGTATTCCACTACTTTTATTTTCAGATTTAGAGACAGTATTTACAGTAAAGCTGATTATGCTGTGTAGTCTGAAATTTAGATAAGTAAAATAGTGTGTTATTAATATTTTATTCCCCTAATAGTAATTGAAGGTTAAATGGAGTGTGGCTGATATAATGCTTTCCCTGCACATTTAAATTGTGAAGGCTTCTTCTTTTAAGTAGATAGAGATATGTTGTGTCGATGAGGGGGTTTTATTCGTGCTTGTCAAAATTTCTAATGCTAATTCGCAACAAGTGAATTCATTGAAAAACAATATGGTGAACAATTGAAAGAAATGGAGCACCTCACTTGCTTCCTTCTCATATGTGTCATGTTTTTAACTTTCCTTTAAGAGACATTATTAGAACTATGTAATACTCTTGGTTATTACTATCATTTTGTCTTTATATCAAAAAAAAAGAAAGAAATGGAGCACTTGTCATACAATCACATATTTAAATTAAAAAAAAGTGCTTCTTTGTCAATGACCCATGAACACAGTATTCAGCCTCCCCATTCTTTTGACATTTCACCTTGGCAATTTAATAGTAATAACTCATCCAACATTCTCACATCTTAAATGCGTTAATCTAGACATGAAAGCTTGAAAAATGAACATGTTCTTTGTTGAAAAACATACACTTATGTGCTGCAATTAATATCACAGATGAAGGACACATGAACTTTGGAGGACATTACTAACAGGTGGTTGGGATCATTACATTTTGTCGCGCGTGGTAGCTTAAAGGAAGTTGAAATTCAAGAATCTTAATTAAAATAAAAGGATCACTATATATACTGGTCATTTAGGATAAGATACGTTTTATTGGAGCAGGTGAACTCTTACTAAATATTAATTGCTCAACCCTCCCTAGCAAGTAGACTACATGCAACAATTAATGGGGATATAATAATTCATTTTAATTCTTTTTAACTTTTCCTCTAATTATTCATATTAAAGCTCTTCCCACCTCTTTTTATTAATCTCACACTTTGATCCTCGAGTTTCCTAATACCTTCTTCTCCAAGTTGATCCTAAGTTTCTTTGCCAAATTGGATTTGAGAATTTGAATGAGCCTTCAAATTTGAATGAGCCTTTGTTAAATACAAGGGTGAGAAGTTTAGGAATTGAAGAAGAATGCTCTTTTTTCAAGAGTTTAGGGGCTTCGTTTGAGAAAGCGGTGAATGTTCGTGTGGTTTGGGGAAAGAGGTTGTGTTTAATTATGTGGGTATACATAAGGGAAATTCAGAAAAGAAGTGACAAAAGTTAGAAAATGGCACTACTACAAATTAAACTTATACCAGCGCAGCTTTACATGCGCTCATATATGCAGAGCAAAAAACGCATGTACAAAGGGTCTCTACATGCGCTTTAAGCGCATGTAGAAGTCTCCTCCTCTACATGCGCTTAAAGCGCATGTAGAAGGCAACGTATACATGCGCTTTAAGCGCATGTATATGTACATGCGCTTTAAGCGCATGTAGAGACTCTATTGAAGTGCAACACATTAAAACATGCATAAGTGATCCTCCTCAGAGCTCATAAGGTGTTCCTGCACGTCAACTTAATGTTTCAAATCTCCATTACAACTTTTTGTTGTTATGATAAGGCTTAAACACCCTCTACATGCGCTTGAAGCGCATGTAGAGGCTGTTTATTTGAGAAAGAGCCTTTACATGCGCTTTAAGCGCATGTAGAGGCTCAACTGAAGGGCAAAACATTAAAACTTGCATAAGAGATCCTCCTCAGTGCTCATAAGGTGTTCCTGCACGTTAACTTAGTGTTAAAGCTCAATTACAACTTTTTAGAGTAATGATGTTGCTTAAACACCCTCTAAAGCGCATGTAGAGGCTGTTTATTTGAGAAAGAGCCTTTACATGCGCTTTAAGCGCATGTAGAGGCTCTACTGAAGGGCAAAACATTAAAACTTGCATAAGGGATCCTCCTCAGAGCTCATAAGGTGTTCCTGCACGTTAACTTAGTGTTTCAAAGCTCCAACCACTTTTGGTTGCTATCAAAATTTTGATAGCACCCTTTACATGCGCTTAAAGCGCATGTAGAGCCTCTACATGCGCTTTGAGCGCATGTAGAGCCTCTACATGCGCTTTAAGCGCATGTAGAGAGGCTCTACATGCGCTTTAAGCGCATGAAGAGCCTTATAGGTCTAATAATAAAATAAAAGTTTATTCATTTAATTTATTTAATGATGAAAAACTTAATATCACTCATTATTTGATTAATTTAAAATAAAAGATTATTTGATGAAAAACTTAATGATTAATAAAATAAAAGATTATTCAATTTAAACACTATGATTAATTTAAAATAATTTTCAACAGAAACAATATCACAAATGTGAGATGTTATTATGATTTTGATGGAACTATATATATATATATACATATATAGAACAAAAATTTAGTCTAAGTTCTTTGATGTGTAATTGTTTTATTAAAAATTAATATAAGCCCCTGTACATGCGCTTAAAGCGCATGTATTGAATAGAAATTATAAATTTCCCGCGCCTTTGTCTTATGAGTTCCCTCCCTATATCTGATCACTCTATAGCGCGCTCACAGAGCATGTCTTATGAGCATTCTTCATTCTCATTCTCATTCTCTTTTCTAAAATGAAAACCTAATGTCATTTCTCATTTCTCATTTCTCATTTCTCATTTCTCATTCTCATTCACATTCCCTTTCGAAAGCGCGCTCACTGTCGCCGTCATCTTCCCTCACTCGAAATCCCCACCATCATCTTCTGCCTCACTCGAAATCCTCACTCGAAATCGCCTCTTTCCTCTCTTCTTCATCATCACTCGAAATCCCTCCACCTTCCTTCCAAAAATAGTTTCTCACTGTCGCCGTTTGGTTGCGAGACGAACGGCGGTTTGTTGGTTGCGAGAATGGGTAAAAGCTTCAACCTTTTTAGTGTTTCTCGGGCTATGCTTTCATTCTAAAGCATTTCTCATTGTTCCCTTTCTTTTTCTGGTTTCTTTTTCGCCCTACGTGTTTTCCGGCGGTGGTGTGCGATTTCCGGCGGGCGACGTGGCGGCCGGCGGCAGGTGGTCCTTTTTCTCTAACTGTTTAGGTCCTTTTCCATAAAACAACCAAAAAACATCGATCATCATCTTCAACTTCTCCTCGTTACTGAAATGCGTGGCTGTCACCCAAGAGGGGGGGGTGAATTGGGTGAGGGAATAAAAACTTTATTTCTTTTTCGAAAGACTGCTTGTGCTTGGTGATGATGTTACTGAGTAATGGTATGCACAAGTCAGTATGTTATGTGATGCAAAAATAGAATGTTTAAATGTAAGTTTATGCACACATAAATTTATCCTGGTTCGGTCACCCAGACCTACATCCAGTCCCCAGGCTCCACCTGAGATTTTCAATCCACTATTCTTGTTTAAACCAGGCACAAGAGAAGCCTTTACACTTTAGGTTTTACGAGCACGGGTTCACCTAACAACCCACAGGTTTTACAACGGGTTCACCTGCAAACCTTACAAACGCAAGTTTTACGGGCTAACTTGCAACCTAAGGAGATTTAGAAAACTTCTAAATGCTCCCCCTTACAAAATGTAAGATTACAATTAAGTTCACTCTATGAACTGATTTTGTTAAACACTTAAGCTCAAAACTAACTCTCTCAAAGAGTGGATGATGTTACTCACTTAAGTACAAATGAATCACTCTCTAAGAATATTACATATCAAAGTCCTAGAGTAGAAGATGAGAGGAATGTAGAATAGTGTTTCAGACAATAAGCTCCGTTCTCTCTCTCTTTTTCAAGCCCACTACTTCAGAAATGAAGAACATCCCTTTTATACCAGTCTCTGGATATCTAGCTGTTGGAGAGGCAATAAGACCGTTTGATTATAGACGTTGGGGCCTTGTTTACGTTGTCCTCATTAATGCACAGCAGGGTTGACTTTGCTTTATCTGAAAAGGTGCTCTGACCATGCTGTTCTGTCAACACTGTTCTGACAATACTATTCTGACAAAAGTCGTTCTGACATCTAAACACTTTGTACGGTCCGACTCTTGCTTGCTGTCAGAGAGGACTTCGTTCCTCAAGCATAAGTCCAGGATGTTAAGAGACTCACTATCGGAAGCTCTCTTGCTATCTGAAGCTCGTGGACTCTAACATTTTGCTTGCTATCACATAGAGGAACTTTGTCTTCCAAGCACTTGTCCATGAATGATAAGAGTGCTTTGCTATTGGATCCTCTCTTGCTATCAGAAGCTCTCTTATGGACTCTGACTTTTGTGGGCAGTATGAGCTTTGACACCTTGAGTGAATCTTCAGATTATGTTCTCATACTCCTCATGCTTGGTAGGTAACAATGTTGTTTGAATGTGTCTGTTATCCTCTTGTTACCGTTGGAAGGAACATCTTCTTAAATGCTTCAGCAGGGTTGACTTGCTTTATCTCTGAAAAGTAGTCCTGACACCTCTGCTCTGACAAAGCATTCTGACTTCCGAGTATGTGACATTTACTCTTGTACTCTTGCTGACGGATGATCATCGTTCATCCGGAAGTGGCAATCTTGCTCTGCAAGTGTTAATCTCTGAAATCCAATGCCAAGAGTCTTTGCATCCGGAAGCTCAGTTGCATCCGGAAGTGTGATTAAGTTCTGCACATACTGGTTAGTCCAACATAGCAATATATATAATCAGATATAGTAAAACTATACATGTTGTGGGAAGTTTGCTATGGGAAGTAGTCTTACTTAGACTATGTTCTGATCTGGTCTATGATGTATCCGGAAGCATTTTTACATCCGGAAGTAAAACTACTAGATGAAGGATCTTGGTTCACTATAACTCACTCTCACTTAGTGTATTTCATCCCAACACTCAGCGCTAGTCACTAAGCTATCGGAAGCACTTTTACTTGACGTAGTGAACTCACTGACGCTTAGGGTGAAATCTATTCTATCAGTCTGCGCCAGTCAAGATCTAACAGGAAGCAACTTCACTTGATGTTGCATTTCCGCTGACGCTCGGGGTTATATCTAGTCTATCAACCTGCGCCAGTCTAAATCTAATAGGAAGTGCTTTCACTCGGCGAAGTAGACTTACTGACGCTTGGGGTAATAACTATTCTATTGCTCTGCGCCAGTCTAAGTCTAACAGGAAGCAAACTCACTTCCGATTGAAACATAGCTTAGTCTTAAGGTTTTGTGTACCTAATTCTCATGGACTAAGTTAAATCCCTAGTGAGTTACTCGCTGCCGCTGGGGGATGACACATTTATCCGCGTGCGCGAGTCCTAATCTATCCGGAAGTGGTCTTACATTCTCAAGTGATCTAACTCAGGATTCTAACCATGTCATCTAATCCTTCCTAAGTGTTAATTATGTTCTCTTTAGTACTAGACCATATCATACCTTAGTCACCATCAAAACTTAAGATTCTAACATTCTCCCCCTTTTTGATGATGACAAACCCTATAGATGACTAGAGAACATAATTAAACTTAGATCACTCATCCTAGAGCTATATTCCTTTCCCCAGTTCTCTCCCCAAAAATCTTCTCCCCAAAAATCTAGGCATCTTATCTATCTCTCAGCTCTAGACATCTCATGTCTCATCTCTCGCTAGACATCTCATGTCTCATCTCTCGCTAGACATCTTATATCTCATCTCTAGACATCTCATCTCATCTCTAGACATCTCATCTCTCTCCCCCTTTTGGCTTCATCAAAATCCAACAGGTGCAAGCTAGCCTTAGGGATGGGGATACTTTTATCGTTCTCCTAGGAATGGGCTTTCTATCTAACATTACTTTTCTCCCTATGTATCGCTAATAAAGATTTGTTCTAGACTATTCAATACAATGTACGAGAATTAACAAGGAATAGCAATGATGGCTCATGATCCTAAATGATTGTATTCTCCCTAAACACTATGTAGGATAGTTAAACATGTTTTTCAAAGGAGATATTGATACATCAAATCTAATCATAATTAAATTAAGATCAAAACATACAAAACAGTTTTCTTTTTGAAGGTGAAAATTCTTTCCAAATGTAATTTTGATCCTCTCGAATTGATTAACATGATATCAAAAATAATTTTGATGTGTTTAAAAATGATGATTATGATATCAAATGAAATATGTGATTTTAAATTCAAATGAGATGAAATCTGATACCTAATGAAATCAAATGAGATCTGTGAGTTTGAACTTGTGGTATCAAAGGAAATGATTGAATGCCAAATGAAATTTGTGATACCATATGAAATGAAATCAAATCAAATGAAATTTGTGTTTTTAAAAGTGCCAAAAATAATTTCCAAACAAATTGCATCACAGCATCTTAAGAGTTTATTATCGATGACAGCATGTGACTCTCTATCTTCAAGGGATCATTAACAGGTAATGTCCACTTACTTCTCTTCTATATTAAGATTAATCATCATTAAATCAAGAAAGGAAGCATATAAGAGAGGTATGTTATCAATTACTTTCCAGCATGTCATTTAGAGGATACAGATGTGTGAGCTAGGATGATTTTCTAAGACAGTGAATGATTTTGAAGTCAATGCAGATTGAGAGAAACATCCTAAGTTGACACCCTTACCAATGCCATGTATGCATCATATGTAAGAGATGGTAAGGTGTAGATGTTACCACAGATGAGGGGTACTCATACTCTATTAGACTCAGGAATCTGAATCATACGCAGATAAGCATGCTTCCTGACATCTTCAAGAGGTGTGCTATCTCAAGTGGAAACCCCTAGCGCAAGTGCTTTGATGATTCGCTTCGGCAAGCTGAGCTACAACCACAAGCAGACATGACTGGGCAGTCACTCTACTCTTCCCATGGTTCAATAGTTGGCCTGCTATCGAAGGCGCTGATTGTTGTGAAAGCAACCTTGCTCAAACTTGATGATTGGTCCTGCATATGCTTGAGGAAACAAATGCTTTCTGATGGTCAGTGAAAGAACTTAAGATTTAACATTGAAGACCATCCTCAGGACATTCAAGTCAATCTGTGTTAATCAGCACAAGCTAATAATTTTAAGAAATCATGCTTGCTAATTGGTTTAAGAAAATATGAGCAATGATTATGTGAGAACTAATTTTGAAATTGTCTACACGTTCACATAGTTTCACTATCAAGACATGAACTCCATTTATACTCTCATAGATAAATATCAATGTGATAGTATAGCGAGTATCAAACAGGTGGCATATTTTCAGAGTTTCGTAAGCAAGTATAGTTCAATAAATATGCCTCAAGGATGTTCATGTTAGATCATGAAGACATGTGAATTATTAACACAATGAAATTTTGAGAAATCTTCGTCCTCACAAAATAGTTTGATTTCAAGACTAAATCCGGTTTACAAAAACAGCCAAATTTCAGCATGTGATTACGAGAATAATTTCCAAATTTTAGCTCAAGTTCTTCTAGATATGGTCAGTGTGATCTCATTGTTCTTAGGATATCAACAAGCTCGAAATTAATACAGATTATAGCATGCTTGTGATATTATGCCATGTTTTACAGATCTAGCAGAGTTTAATTCAAGGCATTTCCTAAGATTGCTAATGCATGTCAGACAAGAGAGAGACTATCCATTTAATTTCACAACAGAATATGTAAGGGATAGAAATGCTCATGTGTATTGGCGAGAGTTTCTCAGGTTTGGTATAGCCATTCCACACATCTTGATAAGAGACATTTTCGTTGCCATTCTCTCTTGGTTATATTCATTGTTCAAGCTTCAATAATCTGTGTCAACATTCTTAAACCACAAACTTGAACTGAGATCATTAGTAGATTGAGAACTTAAAGATGTAATTAAGAGGGATGTATTGTTCTCGAAACCATAGCTGCTTATGCATTGAAAAAGTTGATGCAAGAGATACCACATGAAATGGAAAATCAGAAATAGCTTTTGAGTGCTATCATGAGGTACGGTTGTCATGTAGGTTTAAAGAGGATCAGAATCTGTTTTGAAAGTTTGTATTTCAAAAGGATCTTTCAAAAATCAAGGTGAATGTATAAACTATTTTCTTTTATGAGAGGCGCCAAAAAAAAATTGCTAAGCATATATGAGTAAAACGATTTAGACACCATATGAAAAACTCTGAAGAAGGTTTTTTTTTTTTTTTTTGTTTGTGTCAAAATTCTGAAACTAGTTCTGAATCTTCTTAACAATGTCAGAAATCTTGGAACACAATGATTCAGCATGCACAAATTTAGTAGGTTTTGAAGAAGGTTCAGTTTCAAAGTGTCAGACTTCTTGAATCTGTAAAATCAGTATGCATTATATCAGAAAATGAATTTGATATGATAGGATCATTTTTACAGAAAATAAGGTTATCACAGATAAGGGAAATCATATCAATTTCAGAGAAATAAAATCTGTTAAGCTCATCATGCATTTACTACCCAAAAGATTATTCAAGTAAAGAGGAGGGTAAGAATGATATCACCATAGCTCCATTCGCATCAAGCAGTAGCTCGCTTGATTTTGGTTGACAATGCAAGGATTCTATTTTCAGAGCAGCACCAAAATCTATGCGTGACGAATGCTTATCAAGACTTGACTAATTGTTCAGATGAGGTACAGTCCTGAGTCCTGTTGAGGCTAATAGGATGAATTGGAGCTGGTGCAGAGGGATGAATTCACTTGGTGATCACTACTACTCGCATCTCTCGCCTCTTGAACCCATACTTCTTACACAGCTCTTCACTCAGATTAGGTGCTGGCGCAGAGGGAGACACAGGTTCAGCAGAAGGTATCTCCGCAGGTTGATCACTCAGCGCTATCTCAAGTTTGCCTCTGAGCTAGCAGATTGTTGGGGGCACATGAATCAGATGGCTCACTGTGGGGGGAGGAGATCTTCCTTTTAGCAAGGGTCTTCTTCACCCTTGTCTTTCTGAACCTTCGGATTGCCCTTCCTACAAAATACCAGATAGTTCCTTCCTTTTGTATCCAAGTCTGGATCTGAAGGTCAGTTTGTAGGCTATATATATAGTTCACATGCATTTAGATTACGTCCTATGTGTATGGCATGGTGAATCTTTCATGACTATATGCACAAGGATATACAAGGTTTTTGATCAAGATAGTCATGGACAGTATGTAGATTATGAACATTACTTATTTCTTCAAGCTTTCTTCTATGATGAATATAATGTTCACACCTTAGGATGCTTAATGTAAAATCTCAATAAGTCCATCTAACATTAGCATAGGAGATTTTACTATCAAATGCTTCGTTGCTAAGTGATCCCTTGCTTACCCAAGGAGATCTTCTATACTTATCCTTGGTTCGAAGCACTTTCTTCTGAGAGGTAGGATTTAAGAGCCTTTTCAATGATGATCGAGGAATCCACTCTCTCTTGTTCTTCTCAGGATAATTGAATGGAACTTTGTGATAGCTCATCCTTGAGACAGAACCATTGTCCCTTGTGGTGGCCGACAGCTTCTTATGATTGTAACAGTGGGTTTCAGCAGTTGCATCACCACGAGTTCTCTTCTTTGGAATAAGAGGAACTCTTGATTTTTCCTGCACAAGTAAGGCACTAGGAGAATGTTTTGGTACCCATTTGTACTTGGGTCCTACATGGTTAGCACTGGACCTTACTTGTCCTTTAGGAATCCATACAAACTTATTTCTCACATTTGAATTTCTTCTAAGACTGCATGTGTGAGAAATATGTCCTAATCTATCACAATAATGACAGATAATGGAATGATAATCAAAATGAGGCTTCCTATCATTATCATGATCAGTTTTCTTTAGAAAAGCTTTTTGTTTCTTTGAAATTTCAGTTTCTTTTGAAAGCTTTTCTTTTTCCTTCAACACGTGTTTACAATCAAAACATTTTTCAAGACATGTTGAAGTTTTCCCTACCGATAGTGGGCTAGCTATCGGAATCACTAGTTCTTTAAAAGAACCCTCGAAAACTTTAGATGTAGAAGAAGAAATTAGTTTTTCAAGTTTCCTATCTTTTTCTTTTAAGCCTAGAAGTTCTTTTGCAAGTTTACAATATTCAGTATATAACTCATTGTATGCATCTTGCAAATCAGAGAGTTCAATTTCAGATTCAGATACCTCACTTTCTGAATCTTCTAGGCAGAGATGGATACTCTCTTCACTGAAGTCTGCTTCCTCAATATCAGCTTCCAGAAGCTCATCAGTAGATGATCTACACAGAGCACGAGTTGAGCTTTGGACAGCTGTGCTTTCAAGAGATGGGTTAGAAGCATATATCACATCAAGAGTATTCCAAATATCTCTAGCACTAGAGCAATGTTTGATTTTCTGGAAATCATTTTCAGTTAAGCCTTTGTATAAAATTTGCATTGCTCTAATGTTTAAGGAAAACAAATTTTTCTCCCTTTCAGTCCAGTTTCCTCTTGGTTTGAAATCAAAATCATTTTCAAAAATATCCCACATTTTCAAACTAGTGGATTTTATAAAACTTTCCATTCTTGCTTTCCACCAACAAAAATCAATATTTTCTAACACAGGTGGAATGGTATGATCAAAGCCTTTGGAAAACATTTTAACCCAAATCAGCCAAGGTCTTTGCACTTGAGATCGTTGGATCCTTTAAACAAGTGACCTGCTCTGATACCAAATGAAATGCGTGGCTGTCACCCAAGAGGGGGGGGGGGTGAATTGGGTGAGGGAATAAAAACTTTATTTCTTTTTCGAAAGACTGCTTGTGCTTGGTGATGATGTTACTGAGTAATGGTATGCACAAGTCAGTATGTTATGTGATGCAAAAATAGAATGTTTAAATGTAAGTTTATGCACACATAAATTTATCCTGGTTCGGTCACCCAGACCTACATCCAGTCCCCAGGCTCCACCTGAGATTTTCAATCCACTATTCTTGTTTAAACCAGGCACAAGAGAAGCCTTTACACTTTAGGTTTTACGAGCACGGGTTCACCTAACAACCCACAGGTTTTACAACGGGTTCACCTGCAAACCTTACAAACGCAAGTTTTACGGGCTAACTTGCAACCTAAGGAGATTTAGAAAACTTCTAAATGCTCCCCCTTACAAAATGTAAGATTACAATTAAGTTCACTCTATGAACTGATTTTGTTAAACACTTAAGCTCAAAACTAACTCTCTCAAAGAGTGGATGATGTTACTCACTTAAGTACAAATGAATCACTCTCTAAGAATATTACATATCAAAGTCCTAGAGTAGAAGATGAGAGGAATGTAGAATAGTGTTTCAGACAATAAGCTCCGTTCTCTCTCTCTTTTTCAAGCCCACTACTTCAGAAATGAAGAACATCCCTTTTATACCAGTCTCTGGATATCTAGCTGTTGGAGAGGCAATAAGACCGTTTGATTATAGACGTTGGGGCCTTGTTTACGTTGTCCTCATTAATGCACAGCAGGGTTGACTTTGCTTTATCTGAAAAGGTGCTCTGACCATGCTGTTCTGTCAACACTGTTCTGACAATACTATTCTGACAAAAGTCGTTCTGACATCTAAACACTTTGTACGGTCCGACTCTTGCTTGCTGTCAGAGAGGACTTCGTTCCTCAAGCATAAGTCCAGGATGTTAAGAGACTCACTATCGGAAGCTCTCTTGCTATCTGAAGCTCGTGGACTCTAACATTTTGCTTGCTATCACATAGAGGAACTTTGTCTTCCAAGCACTTGTCCATGAATGATAAGAGTGCTTTGCTATTGGATCCTCTCTTGCTATCAGAAGCTCTCTTATGGACTCTGACTTTTGTGGGCAGTATGAGCTTTGACACCTTGAGTGAATCTTCAGATTATGTTCTCATACTCCTCATGCTTGGTAGGTAACAATGTTGTTTGAATGTGTCTGTTATCCTCTTGTTACCGTTGGAAGGAACATCTTCTTAAATGCTTCAGCAGGGTTGACTTGCTTTATCTCTGAAAAGTAGTCCTGACACCTCTGCTCTGACAAAGCATTCTGACTTCCGAGTATGTGACATTTACTCTTGTACTCTTGCTGACGGATGATCATCGTTCATCCGGAAGTGGCAATCTTGCTCTGCAAGTGTTAATCTCTGAAATCCAATGCCAAGAGTCTTTGCATCCGGAAGCTCAGTTGCATCCGGAAGTGTGATTAAGTTCTGCACATACTGGTTAGTCCAACATAGCAATATATATAATCAGATATAGTAAAACTATACATGTTGTGGGAAGTTTGCTATGGGAAGTAGTCTTACTTAGACTATGTTCTGATCTGGTCTATGATGTATCCGGAAGCATTTTTACATCCGGAAGTAAAACTACTAGATGAAGGATCTTGGTTCACTATAACTCACTCTCACTTAGTGTATTTCATCCCAACACTCAGCGCTAGTCACTAAGCTATCGGAAGCACTTTTACTTGACGTAGTGAACTCACTGACGCTTAGGGTGAAATCTATTCTATCAGTCTGCGCCAGTCAAGATCTAACAGGAAGCAACTTCACTTGATGTTGCATTTCCGCTGACGCTCGGGGTTATATCTAGTCTATCAACCTGCGCCAGTCTAAATCTAATAGGAAGTGCTTTCACTCGGCGAAGTAGACTTACTGACGCTTGGGGTAATAACTATTCTATTGCTCTGCGCCAGTCTAAGTCTAACAGGAAGCAAACTCACTTCCGATTGAAACATAGCTTAGTCTTAAGGTTTTGTGTACCTAATTCTCATGGACTAAGTTAAATCCCTAGTGAGTTACTCGCTGCCGCTGGGGGATGACACATTTATCCGCGTGCGCGAGTCCTAATCTATCCGGAAGTGGTCTTACATTCTCAAGTGATCTAACTCAGGATTCTAACCATGTCATCTAATCCTTCCTAAGTGTTAATTATGTTCTCTTTAGTACTAGACCATATCATACCTTAGTCACCATCAAAACTTAAGATTCTAACAGTTACTCTCATTTTGACCTTCAAAGCCACGTGAATACACAACTTTATCCTCTTCAATCATACGAGGTAACATGATCTTAATGTGGTAGTAGTTTTTGTTAACTGATTATGTTAGAATCTAATGATTTATGCTTAAAATCTTGATTGCATTGTTAAAGTTTGAAACTTTGAAGTGAATTTTTGGTGGGGTGTATGTGTTTTGTGTTTTTAGTGAATGGTTGGTTGTATGGAGAAGAAAAGGAAGATACTTGGAAATGAATTATGTTAGAATCTGATGATTTATGCTTGAAATGATGATTGCATTGTTAAAGTTTGAAACTTTGAAGTGAATTTTTGGTGGGGTGTATGTGTTTTGTGTTTTTAGTGAATGGTTGGTTGTATGGAGAAGAAAAGGAAGATACTTGGAAATGAATTATGTTAGAATCTGATGATTTATGCTTGAAATGATGATTGCATTGTTAAAGTTTGAAACTTTGAAGTGAATTTTTGGTGGGGTGTATGTGTTTTGTGTTTTTAGTGAATGGTTGGTTGTATGGAGAAGAAAAGGAAGATACTTGGAAATGAATTATGTTAGAATCTGATGATTTATGCTTGAAATGATGATTGCATTGTTAAAGTTTGAAACTTTGAAGTAAATTTTTGGTGGGGTTTATGTGTTTTGTGTTTTTAGAGAAATATTGGTCCTATTTTATTCACAATTATTTAATTCGGTGCTTCACATCTCATAATAAGAAAAGAAAGGTTCTTTTCTTATTATCTCTTCTGATTTTGCTTTGTCTTTGCTTTGTTACTCTGCTATTAATTTTTCCTTTTTAACTCTGTTTTTCAGACTTTAAAGAGTCTTTCATACGTTTTTGATATCAGTGCTAGTTGGGGTCTTATTTAGGATACTCACGAGGGGCTTAACATTCTGATTGCTATGAGATATGTCAATGTTAATGTGTCAATGTAGTATGGTATTGTGATGTTCTTTTGAAGCCTAGCATACTCAATCTTAGATTAAGTTTCTAACTTTAAAGATTAGTGTTTGGCTTGATTACTTGGTGTCTTGTTAAATAAAGATGTATGCATCCTAGTCATATACAGTGCTGATAGGGCTAGAAAAAGAATGAACAGAGATTCAAAACCAAGGTGCTAAATGGCTAGAAACTAACACATCTAATTTGGACAGAAATGAATGTACAGTACGTGCAATTATCTGTACAGACCAATTTACAATCTTTGGAGTAAAACCAAAAGAGAAGGGAAGGTAACGAAATGGAATAAAATCTGTTGCCACTAGAGCAAATAAAATAGATGGCTTCAAAAGTGACTTTTGACTTAATCTTGATGTTTAAGTATTATGTACTATATATGTAGGCATAAATAATTAATCTCATTGATGATCCTTTGTTCATAATGTTGACGAGTTTAATAATCTTGCACAGGTGATTGGAAGAATCCTGTCTAGTTGGAAAGCTCTAGTTGATGAGAAAACTGTAGTTCTTTAGAATTCCAAGAATTAAGGTATGTAACATGAGTAAATCTTACCCTTTTCTCATTATGTTTTGATGATTATTTATTATTTCAATGAAGTTGTTTGATTGTCTAGAGTGATGTTTTTGCTTTTAAAAGGTTCCTTTTAAGTTTGCCTTTTCTTTTCTTATTACCCAAAACGGTAGTAGACTGTTTAAACTGGAAAAGCCAGAATTGAGCCTAGGTATGTTTATTTCGCCATTATTCTTGCAAAAGGTTTAGACAATGTGTTTTCCATGCATAGCAGCTGCATAGAGTGTAATTTACCATCTCACTGCTTCTCTCCTTTAGTAGGTCATGGACCGAAAATGGATGCGTTGTGACCGAACTTCAAGTGAATATATAGATGGAGTAAAGGAGTTTGTTGAATTTGCAGCTGCTCATGCATGCGATGTTAACAACATTCTGTGCCCTTGTATCCGCTGTTTGAACGGAAAGCGTGTCGATCCCATGGACCTGTTGAATCATTTAATATGTAATGGGATTGATCAATCTTATACAAGATGGACAAAGCACGGTGAGACCGATGAGGTTGAATGTCGTGATCGTGAACATGATGTTAGTAGTGCTTCGAATGATGTCATTGATCAGAGTGACGAGGATTGTCTTGAAGAAATGGTGAGGGTTGTGGGTGAGGAGAACCCAGAAATATTTGAAGAGTTGAAGAGTGATGCAGAGACACCGTTGTATGTCGGATGTAAATACTCAAGATTGCGCGCAGTGGTTAAATTGTACAACTTAAAGGCTCGTTATGGTTGGAGTGATGCAAGTTTCACCGCACTGCTTACCTTTCTGCGGGATGTTTTGCCAAAGGATAATGTACTCCCTTCAAAAACATACGATGCAAAGCAAATTCTCCTCGCTACCGGTTTGAAATATGAGAAGATACATGCATGTCCCAACGATTGCATCTTATACCGGAATGAGTATGCGTCGTTGGATAAGTGTCCGAAGTGCAAAGTCTCTCGATATGGGGAGAATGGCAAAAGTCCTGCCAAGGTCTTGTGGTACTTTCCGATAATTCCAAGACTGAAGCGCATGTATAGTAATAAGGACACAGCGAAACGTTTGACATGGCACGAGGATGAGAGGATCAAAGACAACAAGCTTAGACACCCTGCGGATAGCCCCCAATGGAAGAAAATTGATTACATGTACCCAGAGTTTAGTGAAGATCCAAGAAACCTGCGATTTGCACTGGCAAGTGATGGAATCAATCCGCATGGGGTTCAACGTACTACTTACAGCACATGGCCTGTCATTCTGATGAATTACAACCTCCCCCCAAATTTGATTATGAAACGCAAGTTTATGATGCTTTCGATGCTTATTGGTGGGCCCAGTCAGCCCGGCAATGATATAGATGTGTACTTGGCTCCATTAATAGAAGACTTGAATCATTTGTGGCACACAGGTGAAAATGTGTTTGATGCTTACAGTGAAGAAAACTTTACGTTGAGAGCCCTGTTGTTTGGAACAATAAATGATTTCCCAGCTTATGGTAATTTGTCTGGATATAAGGTCAAAGGGTATGGTGCATGCCCTATATGTGAAGCTGGTACCCATTCAATTCGGCTGGCTCGGTGTAAGAAAAATGTTTACATGGGGCATCGAAGGTTCTTACCGAGAAACCATCCTTGGAGAAGGTGGAAAAAGGCTTTCAATGGTAACTCAGAAGAAAGTACTTCACCTCTGATTTTAACAGGGGATGAATTGTTTGAGAAGGTAGAAGTGTTGGAGAACAATTTTGGCAAGCTTAACGCTACAAATGTGGCAGAGAGTGGTTGGAAGAAGCTAGAGGTCCATATTCTTCGAACTCCCGTATTGGAAGTCATTATATGTTCGGCATTTTCTTGATGTGATGCATGTGGAGAAAAATATATTTGATAACTTAATTGGCACGATCTTGAATGTTAGGGGAATGACTAAGGATAGTGTTAAATCGAGATTAGACATGCAAGAGATGGGGATCAGGAAAGAGTTAGCACCTGTTCAAAAGTTAAACTTCACATATTTACCTCCAGCGGCCTACACCCTTTCTAGAAAGGAGAAAAAAGTGTTCTTTGAGTTTCTCAATGGAATCAAAGTGCCAGAAGGTTATTCCTCAAATGTTAAGAATCTTGTGTCCATGAAAGAGCTGAAGTTGAAAAACCTCAAAACACATGATTGTCACTTCATACTGCAAAATTTCTTACCAGTTGGCATACGAAACATTTTGCCGAAGAAATTGCGGGGCACGATCACTAAGTTGTGTTTGTTTTTTAAGGCCATTTGTAGTAAAGTCGTTGATGTCGAAATGTTGCGTGATTTGCAAAAGCAGATTGTGCTCATCTTGTGTGAACTCGAAATGTACTTCCCCCCTTCGTTTTTCGATGTTATGGTTCATCTTGCAATACATTTGGTCAGGGAGGTTCAACTGTGTGGCCCAGTATATTTGAGATGGATGTACCCGGTTGAGCGTTTCATGAAAGTGTTGAAGGGGTATGTCAAAAATAGATATCGACCGGAGGGTTGTGTCGCTGAGAGGTACATCGTGGACGAATCAATTGATTTGTGTGCTGATTACTTATCTAGTGTTGAACCTGTTGGTATGTCAAAGTCTCGTCATGATGGTCGATCAAAGGGAAAGGGGATTGGTGCAAGCATATTAGTTAACATTTCAAATGTTGACAGAGAGTTAGCTCATTTACATGTTCTCCACAATAGTAGCGAGGTAGAACCTTTTGTTGAAGAGCACAAAAATCTTCTTCGACTCGCACACGGTGATAGAAATGAAAGTTTGATCACAAGAGAGCACAACAAACATTTCATTGATTGGTTTGATGGACGGATTCGCCGTCAGTTAGAGCTAGACGATGGGTCAGTGTGTGAGAAATTGTACTGGTTGTCACGGAGACCGTCTTTAAAAGCATTTTCTTATACGAGCTATGCAATCAATGGTTACACATTCTACACTAAAGCCCATGATGATAAGAGCCGAATGCAGAATAGTGGAGTCACAGTGGTTGGTGAGGGATGGCATGTATCCAGTGCAAAAGATACAAATCCAATATATGCGGAGATGGCATATTTTGGGGTGATTGAAAGCATCTTGGAGTTGGATTACTCTGGTTTAAGATTCCCTGTCTTCAAATGTCAATGGGTTAACAACTCTGGTGGACGGCGGATCGATGAGTTTGGATTTGTGTCGGTTGACCTTTCCAAAACTGGATATAAGGACGACCCCTACATTTTACCATCTCTTGTTACACAGGTGTTTTACATTGCAGATCCTTCGAAAAAGAATTGGTCGATAGTCATGCAATCGAACAGAAATCATGTTGATCCTGTTGATGATGAAAGTACTGAGATAGATATGAATTATTTGATTGAGAGCGAACCTTCATTCTTCACATCAATCTTACAAGAATTTGATGAGCCAGAAAATGGTCTTAACGATGAACCTTTTTATTTAAGACGTGATCATAGAGAAGGCATTTTCATTAACACACCCAAAAAGCGAAAGCGAGTAGCTGTTATTCGTTATCAGCAGAGAAAAAGAATACGGGCCACAAAAAAATGATTTCTCATGTATGCAATTTTTTGTTTTATTATCATTTTATCATTGTATTCATATTATTGAATTTTTTCTGGTTTTTCTTTCTTACAGGATAATGGAGGGACAAGATCATGACCGGGAAGAGGTGGCACAACCCAATGAGGGACAAGATGAGCATATTGCAGACTACAATAATGAGAGGGAGAAAGCAAAGAAATTGGTGAAACGTGGTAGGACGGTGATGAAAGAAGTTATTTCACAAAGACATAAGGGGATTAAGTTCAAAGTAAGATGGAATGAGGAGAATCAACCAATTGGAAGAGAAAGTAAGTTATTGATCGCCTATATTGGAGTGGTTGTTCGGAACACCGTCCCAATCACATTAAAAGATTGGAGATATTTGTCCCCTGACATACCAAAAGCTATTTGGAGAGAAATTTTGGTAAGCAACTTTTCTTGCAATTATGTTTAATACAATCTTTTTTGGATGAGTTATTATGATTACAAGTTTATACTTCATTTGTTACAGACTGCCTTTGACTTATCGGACTGTGAGGATGCCAAAAGTTATGTGCTGAAGAAAGCAGCGTCAATGGCCCGATGGTGGCGATCCCATCTAGGCATATACTTTTTGCGCAATGTTGAAGGTGATATTGTTCCCAAGCGTCCAGTAGATTTCTATGATGTGATTACGCAGCAGCAATGGGATGAGTTTGTTGAGATACGATGCTCAGAGGAGTTTCGCGCCGTTAGCGAAAAGAATAGCCAGTCAGCAGGAAGCAATTCATACCCGTATATGCGTGGTAGAAATAAGTATGCTGATTTAGAGCATGAAATGGTACGTTAACATCTTCATTAATGATATAAATGAATGTTCCTATAATTAATTCATGTTAACCTATTTTTCGGTTACAGTTGACTGCTGACCCTAATCGCAAAGTAGATCGCTGCGACTTGTGGTTGGAAGGTCATACAAAGAAGGACGGGACTATACACCATGATTCCGTCAAAGCGGCTCGTGATCGAGCAGTAAGTCATTTTCTTTGTTATATTCTCAGTTTCTTATATTGCTTGTTACATAACCAACAATTATCATTTCCTTCCTACAGATTGAACTAAAGCAAGGTGCATCAGGAGAAATCCCGTCCCATGGCCAAGATGACTTGCTTGGCCGAACACTTGGCCGCCCAGAAAGTACAGGTCGTGTCAGGGGCAAGGGGTTTGGTGTTTTGCCCTCACAGTTTTTTAAGGAGAAGCTGAAAAGCCACCAAACGTCAGCAATTGAGAAGCAGTACAAGGTCTTGTGGGAATTGTATGCAGACTTGCAAGAACAAGTTAATGAGATTCGATCAGGGCGAGGTCAGGGATCAGGCCATCAATCTCATGCTCCATCGGCTCATGAAAGCCCGGTCATGGAGAACCATAGTTGTACAATGGAAAGTGTCCCCATTGCAGAGGTAATCGTTATACTTTTCACTTTTAAATATTAATGTTCTTATGAATTGTTACTTCATAATTGAAGGTGTTTCATTCATTTGTAGGGTGAGTCTTATTGTCAACTATATTCTGATCTGTCCTTAAATACCCTGGTTGCTCTGGCTTATGTCTTCAATGATGGGAGCACAACATTGCACAATTCGCCTCTCCCTGCAGGCACGGTGAGGGTGTCCATCCACATCTCTCTTAGAAATAATTCACCGTTGCCGTATCCCATTGATGGAATGAACGTGGTCGTTGACGCAATAGGCTCTTTTGTGGCATGGCCCAAAAAGTGGATGGTTCCTCAATCAGAGGTGATTACTTAGTTAGTTATACTTAATATATAATAGATAACGAGATTTAATTAGTATGTCTAATTGCTTATTTACTATGTTTTACAGCCCAAAAAAGGACAAAGAAAGGAATTGGGGAAAACAAACCGCCATGATGTCCAGCCACGTTCTGCTATTCCGACTAAACCTCGGAAAAAGAGTTTGAAGGTAACTATTTACTAATGGATTCACATTAGCTAGCACTCATTTTGTAGAAAGAATTATTGACATATTTCTTGAACAGGCAACTCCTACTCCTCGTGACACCCAACCGCATTAGCCGACTCTTACTCGTGTCACCCAACCACATCCTTCTGAATCATTTCGTGTTAAACTAAAGAACTTGACAAAACAACTACCTGATTTTCTACAAATTGAAGTTAAATTGACAAGGACAATTTATTACAAGAGTGTCAGTGAGCACCTAGGTAGTGAAGTAATTATGGATGTGGTTAATCAGGAATGGATTAGTGCGTCAGCGGTCAACATATGGATCAAGTATGTAATGTTGAATTTATTTTTATGTTATTGTGGTTTCTTACATTGTCATTTAGTATTTAAATTACAATAATTGTATGTGTTGATGTCTTTTTGTATAGGTATTTGCATGATGAAATAATTGTGCCAGGGGAAAATGTCAATTTCGCATTCATAGATCCAAATACAACCTCAATGGTGACCGAAACAACTACCTATTGGGATGAAGGTGACGTGAAAGCACGTTTGGGGAGCTCTTCTTCAGATAAAATATTGTTTCTAGCCCCAGTGAATGTAGGGTAAGTTCTTACTCGTCATTAATAATTTTTTTTATTTTCCCAAATTTTACATGTATATAACTGTACTGTTAATCACATTTTAGGAATCATTGGGTTCTCCTTGCATTCAATCCCGTTGCACCAAAGCCTGTGGTGTACTATCTGGATCCTATTAGGTCGGGTAAACCTGAAAATAGACCTTCGTATATGATGTTTATCAATGGGTAATGATTTAACCTTACTAAATTATGTTAACTCATTTATAAATGTCACTCTTACTAATTTTTTTTGTCTCGACTTTAGTGTGATCACTTCTTGTAGGTCTAGTAAAAAAATGAAATACTCCAAAGCATATGACTGGCTCAAAATTCAGGTTAATTATACATGCTAAAACAATGATTTGAATTATGGACTGTAATCATATAAAAGTCTTTTGACAGATTTGTGGTATTTTGTTGTAGTGCCCATTCCAACCGAATGATAATGATTGCGGGTATTATGTCATGAAATTTATGAAAGATATTGTCACTCATGATCAACTGGTGGTCCCAGAAAAGGTAAGTTCTGAAATTTTCCATTAATTTAAAAGTCTTTTAATTTGTTCACATATTTGCTTGTATGTGTGGATTACTTTTAACTAACTTAAATTTAATTGCTACTTACATGTTTCTGTCCATCCAGTATTATGAAGACTGTCGTTTCGACAGCCTCTCCAAGGCGCAAGTTGGAGAAGTTATTGAAGAATGGAGCAAATTTGTATACCCCATTGTTGAACCTGTTGTTCTTAATCAGCCACCTGTTACTTATTAGGTTTTACTAAGGTATCTATCTTCATATATTACTTGAATAAAAATTTGTGGATTTGTCTTATGAAATTTTGTTATGTAACATGCTTGTTTATTCTATGTAATGCTATTTTGTCATGTAGGTTGATGATATCCCTTTTGGTGTTTTACTTGAGATCATCTTCATTTGTGGCGTTGAGGTACATATGATCTTTGTTGCATGTAGTCTTACTTAGGAGGAATTGGTAGTTTTATATTATGACTACTTGAAGGAATTTTCGTTGACTCATGATCAATTGTGGCTTGTTTATTAGTTCATCTTTGATATTATACTATTCTTTCATGTAGGTTAATCTTTTTGATTCTTTGGTGCAAGTGGCAAATATTTTGATGGAGGGAGGGGGGTGGGGTGGGGGGGCCGATGGAGGGAGGGGGGTGGGGGTGGGGGGCGATGGAGGGAGGGGGTGGGGGTGGGGGGGCGATGGAGGGAGGGGGGTGGGGGAGGGGGGCGATGGAGGGAGGGGGTGGGGAGGGAGGGGGCGATGGAGGGAGGGGGTGGGAGGGGGGGCGGGTGAGGAGGCTGGGGTGGGAAGGTTGAGGGTGGGGGGAGGGGGCTGGGGTGGGAAGGTTGAGGGTGGGGGGAGGGGGCGGGGGAGGGGGCTGGGGGTGGGAGGGGGGTGGCTGCTGGAGGGGGAGGGGGTGGGAGAGGGAGGAGGAGGGGGGAGGGTGGGGGGTGGGTGAGGGAGAAGGAGGGAGGGGTAAATTTTTTTTAAGGCTAGGGGCAAAACTGTCTTTTCACTTTTCAAATATATTAATGTGAGGTCCCTTGGGACCCTACATTAATATTTTCAACTTTTGGGATTTTTCCAGTATTAACTCCCTTGTGAGGGACCTCTAATTAATTATTCCTAGAATTTAAGCATAAAAATGGCACTAAATTCTTTTTCATGAATTTTTGTGATTGAATTTATCTTTAGCAACCCTGGACTGTGGTAAATTATATTCCTATAAATCGTTATTTCTCAATTAAAATTTTCTTAGGATGGACTCGAATAAAATGCAGTGCATACTGCATGATTGGAGTGATGAGGATTGCATAAAGATATTGAGAAACTGCAAGAGAGCAATATCAGAAGATAAAGGGAAAGTGATAATTGTGGAGTTTGTGCTAATCTCACACTTTGATCCTATATAATATACGGCATAAAGTGATAATTGTGGAGTTTATGTTATAGATATATACGGCAGTTCCATAAAAGACAATAATGTTAAGGTAGAAAGATCGTGCGCTTTTGAAGAGGAGAAAATGATTTCAAAAGTTGAGCCTGAAGATGATACATGCTAACGCCAATGATGGTGATGATCATGAGGATGTCTTGGAAGACTGTAATTTTGGAAACAATACTCTAAAGTACCATGACAAAATTAAATAGATATATTAAGCATTTTTTTAATCGAGAGTGTGTTAATGTTATTGTAGAAATTAAATAATTCTAAAGTACCATGACAAATTCATCGTCTGTATTTTGAAGGGGTGCAACTATTTTGGATGTTTTTTTGTTTACAAGCCTGACCCCTAGCATACACTAAGTTTTATTCGGGACAAAATAAAGCATTAATGGGGTCAATGAATTGATATGTTGGGCTCATATGGACTTTGTTTCCTACCAAGACCATGTGAAAATTGTGTCCTCGTGTTCTTTATTTTTCTAATGAAAACCATTAAATTAAAAATTGTTTGTTGTCTCTTTTCCATACCCAGTGGTCTCTTCTTTCGCCATACATCTAAGTTGGCGATGAGTGTATGACTTCGACATAGATATTTCTCCCTAATTCTCTTGGTATGTCACACATAAGGAAAATAAGTGACATGAAGTGAGAGCTTGCCGTGCGTAGCACGGGAGCATCTACTCGTTTATTTTAATATTAAAAAAAGTCATATTTAAAAAACTTATCACAATTTCCAATATAGATATGTTTATTAGAAGTGAACAGTCTTAAATTAGAATTCGATGCATCTAATGAAATAATAGTGAAATTAAAATACTTTTATGACTATATATCAATCAGATATCAAAGTGTTTATGTTCATTTTTATACATAAAATGCTTATTTTCTTAAAATATGACCTGCTTACTCGTTAATTTGGCTAGAGAAGAAACATGTGAGCTGGAAAAATTCTAGCCTCTGCATGCTCACTATTATGTTAACATCTGAGACGCATTGTGAGATCACTGCTTCATATAAACTATATTATTCAGAGAATAAAGTTTTTAAAATTAACTGACCAATTAAAATCTATAAATAAAATTTAATTCCTTAGTATCAGCGATTCAATTTCTAACATGTTGATGAAATATATGAACCCTACCACAACATAATAGCAACAAAAGCATAAGATGCCTAAAATTAATTCACAAGGATCTTTCCACATATATAAAATCAGAATATTCTGAGATGAAAAAGAAAATGCGTCATATATAGTAAAAGTATTAAAAAATTATGGATACAGCTTTTCCTTTACTTTTATCACTTTAATGCGCAGGAAGAAGTCAAAAAGGAAAAGAGTAATGATTTCATAATACACTAAAGAAAAACTCTTTAATTGGTATCCAAAGCCTGAGAAAGAAGCTTCCCACTACTCTGCACATTAATTAGCACTTTACAACATAACATATTGAAGAAAATACATAGTAATAATAATTAAATTTAGTATGTGTATATATGACCCGTTTTCACCATATACCTCAAATACCACCAAATATTTATAAAAGGTGTGGATAAAAAAAGTGCAACTGACGGGTAATAATTAAAGATAAGAGTTGATGTGTTCAATTTCATGCATGTATTTCAAACCTTGCTGGGTAGGACTTAATGGACCCCATTGATATGTCAATTTCTATCAAGTTATCTTCCTCGTTCATGTCGAAATTGAATTCTGCTAACAAATCTGACATCACCTTTAGATTGTGTTTTTCTTGTTGGTGCTTGAAACTGCAGTTTCCAGTTGGAAGTGCAATTTCTATGAGGCTTTCTTCATCAGAAATTGACCCTTCATCTGAGCCATCAACACTTTGATCCAACGGCCAATAATTATCAATTTCATCAGTTTCCTCAAATGTTGACATAATCTCTTGTTCTTCCTTTTCATCATCATATTCTCCTTCTTCATGTTCTTCCATTGCTTCTGTAATATCTTCTCTTTGATCTGAGTTTTCCTCTATAGAACCTTTAGTTTCATGAACACAGATTGCATTGTGATGGTTTAATGCAGTACAACCGCAGAAAATGGTAGTGAAAACAAGTATTAGAGATGTGTACAGGAAAATAGACAAGAACCCAAAGCCAAGAACAAGATAAGTGGCACAAAAAGAGATTAATGCTGCAGTTAGGACAAAGATCCAAGATGGTGATGGAATACTCTTGAAGAATAAAAACAGACAACTAGAAAGCATCTGATTAGCAGGGAGTACTTTGCTTTTCCAACTCATGGATTATTAATCAGAAAAAGCCTATGATTAGTTTGTGAGACCTTCCTAAAAAGCTAGTCTGCTTATATATAAATACATATACATATGTGTATGTGTGTGTATGGGTACAATCCAAACAAAAAGACACTAAAAATTAAAGCAGGTCTCTCAACTTGGTATGTACTTTAGGAGAATGGTGTTTGATATGTATTATATGGATTAGAGGAAGAATGTGGTGGTGAAGATTGGATCAAGATATATAGATAGACATTTAGGGTTTGCGTTTTTTTTTCTTTTCATATAGATAACTAGATAGCTAGGTTATAAGAAAGGGAGATTGTTTTGCTTCTTGTTAAGTTGTTTAATATAGATGTACTTTAGTCATGCGCCCTAATAAGTCTGAAAAAATCACACTTCCCTAGCTCCCCTACTGGTCCTAAAATACAATACACAAGAATCTGATTTGGTTTTCTTTCCTATCCTTTTTATTTTTTCACTTTTACCAATACACAACTTTTTTGAACAAAACAATAGTTTTGTTTTTAATCTGATTTAGATTAGATGTAGATGGTGTAATTTATTTTTTTTTCTTATTCATTATGTGTGTTTATGTATCATCCTGCTCCAATATTTAGAAATTGTTGGAGATCTGAATGGAAATAATTCTTCTAAAAATATTTTTTGCATTTTCACCACCTTGCATTTATAGGATTTAAAGGTCATAGTCACTTTCAACCCGGATTAATATTGGTTAGCGAAATTTTTAATAAAAGAAAATTTATTTCAATTAATGTCTAAATTATAAGCAAAATTATTCTTTTAAAAAAATTATTTTACATTAAAAAAAATTATTTAAGAGTATGGTGAATCACAATTCCCGAGTAAGTGGTCCTAAAATTGGTGGATTTATCTGCAACAGCTGATTCTTTATAAAATACCAAACCATTAACAGTGGTTGACTCTATCAAGTGGTACACTATTTGTTTGTTTTACCCTCCAAGAAGAGCTAGGAAAAAGAGAAGCCATGTGCTCACATCTGAGATCACCACATGGCACCTTCCTCTCTCCGATCTCAAAGCCCTTTTGTGATTAAAACCAATACTATGCCTACGTTCTTTTATATATTATCATTTTCTACGGCCACACACACATACACACACACTCACACACATACATATGAAGGATTGACTTCAAATTCATATTATACGGTTATTGAAGAAATTTAGGATGTTAGTTACACCAAGTTCAAAGATCTAATCTTCAAATTCTACAAGTAATGGGTTGAAGTACTGCAGTTGGATTGATCCTGGTATGATCTTGTTTGATCTTCGCAAGGTTGAGTATAGTGATGAGATGAATCAAGTGTTCTATATATGTAACTGAATCTGCAAGTAAACAATTGTCCTTAGTCCTGTAAAGTAAAACATAAAAGGACCATGCATTACCAACTTTATGCACAAATCCAACAAAGCTAAACAGAATTGTATTGATAGATGATGATGATGAGAACGATTTGGGTCTAAAACTGATCATTGTGAGGTTATATGGATAACACAAATTGTGAACCTTTTTTAATTATCATATATTAATTCTTTTATTATTATTTTTGTCTTGAATTTGTGGAAGTTGTGGGATTGTCTTGACTTATCTCAACTTTATTTTTTATAGATGCATGGCTGACAGTTCTAATCATAATAAGCAATAGAAAGATCGCTTCAAAAAAGTGGTAGAGGGGTGACGAAGCCTAGAGATGTTGTTGTCAGGGACAAATGTCCATTCTATATACACTACTGGAAATAAGGTTTTTCACGACCATAATATTGGGCTTTTCACGACCAGAAATAGGTGGTCGTGGAATCTCGCGTTGTAAAAAAGTGTGTTTTTCACGACCACATATTTGTGGTCCTGATAGGTGCTACCTATCACGACCACAGTTATGTAACTGTGGTCGTGAAAGCCTCTTAGGAGGCACCTAATTAGGTGCCTCCTAAGAGGCTTTCACGACCACAATTGCCTCCTAGGAGGCTTTTCACGACCACAATTGTGCAATTGTGGTCGTGATAGGTATCCCCTATCACGACCACAACTGTTAAATTGTGGTCGTGAAAAGCCTCCTAGGAGGCTTTCACGACCACAATTGTGCAATTGTGGTCGTGAAAGCCTCTTAGGAGGCACCTAATTAGGTGCCTCCTAAGAGGCTTTCACGACCACAGTTACATAACTGTGGTCGTGATAGACCATTCACGAAAGGTTGCTCTTTTTTTTATATTTTGGGACTGCATTGCTTAGCCATCTGCATTCTTGCAGATCAATTTACAAACCACTTTCAATACAGCACCATAAATCATATACAACTGCACAATACAGAATACTAGCTCAATTGCAAAAACGTATCCCATAAATATTACCTTACTTAGACAACAAAATACAAAAGACATAATCTAAGTTTTATATCTTTGCCTTACTAGTAATAAGTTCAAAATTCAGCTACAACAATCTATGCCAAGACAAGCACATGTCTATACTAAGATGACTGCTTAAACAAGTATAACAATCCTATACAAGTTCTGCCTCACATAGTGATTAAAAATTCTGCAAGTGCGTTTCGTACCAAGTCAATCTCCTCATCTTGTTTAAACGGGTCGGTACTAAATCCATACAGTCCCTCCAAAAGCTGCAACATAATTAAACAATATTAAAAAAGACAAGACAAGTACCACTTACAATTAGAAATCACTATTTTCTTGGAGATATATGTTAGAAGCGTGCATACCTTTTGGAATTTCCTCCCTTGTTTAATTTGATCTTGATATACAATATCCAGCATGTATTTGCAGACATAATATCCGCACTTTGTAGTGCCCCGCTGGATTGGACACTGATAAATCACAGATAATATCAGCAATATCATAGTAGTTCGAGTATGGCTAAAAGCAATATACATGAAAATAAATATAAAAATTGCTTTTACCTTTACGTTTATAACATGAATCGAAGTCTGACTAGCTCTGTAATAATCAGTGTCTTGCGCAGAATGCCATTTTGATATTCCACTAAAAAGGGATAAAATCATAACAATAATGTTATATATGGTATAAAGATATATTATTATCAACTATAAAAGTAAAAAACTTACTATTGGAATACTTTTCTGTGATCGTCGCTAATATATCGCTCTAAAGAGTCAAACCAAAAAATCTTGAACTCCTTCGGGCAAAGTATAGCCAGAGCCCAATGTCCACTGAAAGAAATAAGTGAAAATAAATGTTCATTAAACTAAGACATAACATTTAATATTGTGTAAAAGATAGCTCATTACCAATTCAAAACAGGCGCGAAATAAAGAGTGCCGCAATCAAGGCCCATCTGCAGCTCAACGTAAGATTGCATTTCCCAAAAATGAGTTTTCTTACTCTTCTGAATCATTTTCAAAGCTCTTTCATCATAAGTCAGTCTAGAAGGGCATAGAAACCGGCAAAACTTTTGCTTTGGGCTGTTTTGGCATAAGCTGTGGCAGTACCTATTAGAAATGGCGAAATGGATTAAAACTTAAAGACTAATGACAATAACAAACTATATTGATAAAAATGAGAAACTTACCAGACGGCCAAATCAAGCCAGCTTTTCTCAAGCTCCTCCATCATCAAGAACTCCTTCACGTCTTGAGAACCTTGCAACCAAATCTTCTGCTCTACTAGTGGATTGACAACTCCAATAGGTATTAAAAGATTACGCTCCATTCCAGGTTGCATCGTCCACAGCAGATTGAGATATGGGAACTTCTCACCGTTAAAATTCTGAAAATAAGAAACACATCAACTCTACACACATATATCAATAACATTGTTAATAAAGGTCAATTCATAGACAACTTTAGTACCTTTGGGAGAAGAATTGGTGGTTGAGCTTCTTGAGCAGTATCGAACACAAGACTTTTAGGCCAAACAATAAAGCCCTTCATTGCTTGGCCTAAAGTTGTGATCTCTTTAGTACAGAATGGAACACATGTCATTTCTTGGCCCTTTATCACGGAAATAACTGTCATCATCCCGGATAGACCTGTTGTGAATGGTGGTTTGATTTGGGTACTTGTGAGCCTTAGCAACAGGGTGTAGGCAAGGCTCGTCGAGATGTAAGTAGCACTCCTCGTGGTAGTCATCAAGAGGATCAGGTGCACTTGGCTCACTCATTGTTGAAGTTGTTCTTTGGGAAGCTTGAAGAGCCTCTAACTGTGATGTAAGATATTCAAACTTCATTTGCCATTGGCTCTCCCGTTCGTCCATCCGTTCGTCCACCCGTGCATCCACCATTGCATCAAACTCCTCAGTGGACATTTTACTACGAGACACCACTCGTTTTTTGGGCCCAAAAAATTCCTTTACCCCAACTGTCCCAGAAACTCCTACAACTCGGCTAGGGTTGTCTAATCTCCCTAGCGAAGTTGCTAGGATGTCCATTCTGGGGTCCTGCGGTGTCCAAGACCCCTGAGAAGATTGCTCCTCCAGTTCATTCTGTTACAAAAGTGAACAAACATTGATTAAGATACAATAATATCCTACGTAAGTGTTTAAATACAATTTATATAGCACTCACAATTCGGTGTACCACCGCTTCAGCCTTGTCACTGGTATATTTTCCAGTTGTTCTCTTCTTCCGGGCCGCTGCCCATGTTACATGGCGTTGGAGGTCAGGTAAAGGGTCTAAGACAGTGGAAGATGACTCAGCTTCCATAGCTTTCTGCTGCTCCTCCCACTTTTGTTGCCGCTCCGCTTCCACATATTCAGTCATCCAATCATACCCCCCACGGGACATGGTATGATTATACTCATTTTTAGCTCGGATCTCTTGTTGTTTCTTTCTTATCTCCTATGTACCACAATAATAAAATATTAATAATGCAGATACACAGATTAAAACCAAGTTATGAACTATACATGTATAGTAGATATACCTGAAACTCATCAGACTTCCGATATTTAACAAACTTATTCCATTTCTCTGGTTCAATATTGGGATATGCTATACATGGATCCTCACCCATTTTACACCCCCCCGAATATGTAGTCCTCACCCAACCTATATTTGAATTCACTAAACCTTTTTGCAAGTCTCTTCCAAATGTACTCTTTGAAATCTTTGGTATCCGGCACATCCCAATATTGCTGCAATGAAATCACAAATATGATTCGTCACCAATATATCTCACGAATATGGAGTAAAAATACGAATCTTAATTAATATGTGCATACCAATACATCCAACCAACACTGTTGCTTAACGTCGCCATCAATGTCTTTCCACTCATTTATCGTGATGTCGAGTCTGTTTCTCGCCACTGTACCAATGTAACTTGAAAATGACTTTGCAGTTCGTTCTATAGGCCTATTTTTTTCATTCAGATCCAGATGACTTTTTTTCTTGTGCTCAACTGTCAGAGCAACTACTTTTGAAAGTTTGGTAGGCCCTCTTTTATTCTTCTTCACAGGGGGTGGTGGGGCCTCCTCGTAATGCTCTTGCTCGCGATCTGAGTCGCTTTCTGCCATTAACCTGTGAAAGAGAAACAATTACATACATTAGCACAGAACTATTAATAATATTAGATAGATTATTAAATGAAAAACAATAACAATAATCAATACATTTTCTAACATTATGTGTTGTCGTCCCATATGTCCCATATACCCTCAGTATGATCATTCCTGACCGCACAAAAGTCATCATCATCATCATCTAGCAAGCTTCTTGTTGTTTTGCCTAATAATTGTATCTCATCATCATCACCATCATCACCATCATCATCACCATCATAATCAGTATGCTTTTACATGTTCCACGGTAGTTCCCAATTCCCCATGCCAAATCCACTTTCTATATCGGCGATTGATACCCTCACAAATAAGGTCATTCCTTATAGAGTCAAAGCTTTTGCGATCAACATTCACACACTTCACACAAGGGCACGGGTACTTTCCATTCTTACTCGCCACATTTCTTTTGGCAAATTCAATAAACTCTTCCACCCCCTTTTGATACTCTTCACTAGTTCGCAAAACATCCATCCAAGCACGATCCATTGCAGAAATGTGTATAATATATAATACACTTGCCTTCATTACAAAGAATAGGAAACAATTGAACCAATGGCTACAAGCTTTGGTCTTTTAACATTTGGATAAATACATGACCAATCCTTCCCAATTCCATATTAACTTCAACAATATGGAATCCACAAACAATTGATCTATTTCTATACTTGTAATCCACAAACCATGATTAAAACATACAGTAAAAAGAATACAAGTTCATAACATTCTCAGAATCAGTTTAGTCACACAACCAAGCCAATAACAATTATTTCCCTCATGTAATAAACAATGAGGGAAATAATTACTAGTCACACAATCAGTTTATCTATTTCCCTCAGTTTAGTCACACAACCAAGCCAATAACAATTAGTCACACAATTCCAACCAGTCCTGAATTCACATTGCTACATTATTAAACAACTATTTCAACAGAGCATATGAACAAAAACTATCTATAACACCAAAAATTGTTCAAACTGACTCCTAAATTTACTCTTTTTGTTTTTTCTAGTCTCTCCATTTACACTTAGACAATTTCAGAAACTCACAATCAGGCACATCATGAGACTTAAGAAGAAATTTACAACCAAAATCACAGTAGAGACATAGGTATGGGGTTCTTACCACTTTCAAAGAAGTGAGAAAAAATGAAATGGAAGCCCTGTTGTGATGGCCTGAACTATATCAGAATCAACCAACAAACTGTCTTGACTTCGAATTCCTAAAATCATATAAACAATGCCTCAAATCACAAATTCATAAGGTGAAATCTGAAAGAATAAACAGCAGGCATATGTTCTCAGAGGCGAAATGCTGAGAAGAAATCGAGAGAGAAAATGAACTATATCAGATTCCTACCTGAAATAGCTTCACTTTGCTGAAATCTGAAAGAATGGCAAAAGGTGGAGGTTGGCGGTTGTGACGGCGAAGACAAAAGAGAGAACAAGTTGGTTTGTGGCGCGACGCAATGGTGAGGAGGGAGGTTGTGGCTGACGCGACGGTGAGGAGGGAAGTTGTGGCGCGACGGTGACGAGTTGAAGGAGGAAGAGACGGTAGAAGGAAGCGAAGTTGTGAAAGAGAGAGGGGTTGAAGGCGGTGGCGGTGAGAGACAGGTTGAAGGCGGCGGCGGTGAGATATAGGTTGAAGGCGGCGGCGGTGAGAGAGGTTAAAGTGAGCGAGTGAAATTGTGTTATCTGAAAGAAAGGAGAAGTGAGTGTCAATGGGGAATAAAAAGTTGGAGGGAAATAAAAAGGGTTCTGGCGTCATCTGAGGAAAAAATTTCCCACTTTCCACGACTACAGTTTTGAATATGTGGTCGTGGAAGGGTCAGAACCTTCCACGACCACACTCTCAAAGAGTGTGGTCGTGGAAGGTGCACTTTCCACGACCACATATGAAAGTGTGGTCGTGAAAAAGCTCCGCCTGGACAGTTATTTACATGTTATGCCACCGCGTTTTTTATCAACGACCAGCATTGACTTTTTACGTGTTACTTATGGTTGTGAAAAGCTTATTTTCTAGTAGTGATATATGTGGACTTTGACTATGACAAGAATCTTTTCGGTGAAAATGGCCCAAAATTTACCAGCTATGTATGTTTTGTGGTTGGCAAGGAATCGAATAACTGTCCTGGATAAAGATGGGAGGGATGTTAACTTATGGGTTAAGGGTCAAATCTAGCACTCTACTATTGCCAAAAGTTCACCCAACATAAACAAGAATTTGATGGCTCAAAATGCTAGATTTGAGCCATTTTTCAATAGATGTGGCTACATTTGAGCCATCAAATTCTTGTTTATGTTGGGTGAACTTTTGACAATAGTAGAGTGCTAGATTTGACCTTTAACCCTAAACTTATTGTTGAGAATTTCTATTGGTCCAATATTTTGGTGTGTGCGTACTTAATTATAGGGTGAAGATGCAAAAATGATACTAACCTTTACCTAAAAGTGTGTTTCTAATACCAAAGTTTCGCAATGTGCAAAAATAGTACTAACTTGAGGTTCAAGTGCAAATATAGTATTTTCTCTTAAGAGAAATAAAATTTAGATATGAAAAGACTCTTATGGCCCCATTCCTCCAGTCTTTTCATATCTAAATTTTGTTTCTCTTAAGAGAAAATACTATATTTGCACCAGTACCTCAAGTTGGGTAGTCTTTTTGCACCTCGCCAAACTTAAGTATTAGAAACGCTCCTAGAGGCAATGTTTAGTATCATTTTTGCACCTTCGCCCTTAATTATATTTCTTTGGAAAAACGTACCTCAACTTCCCATCCTCAAGTTCCCTCAAGTTCTCTCATCTCCACCGTCCATTTGATCCAATGGCTCATACCCAACATACTCTCCTACACCTCACACCACCATATCCAAACCCAACTATTCATCGGTGACCACCCAAGGCGGCGGCATGCTTTCCGCCCTTCTTTCCCCAACCATCTCCTCGTCCTTCCCTCTCTCACCCACCACACTGAAAGTCGTTGTACGGTAATGATGAAACCCTATATTTTTTCTTTATATTTGGTAGAGACCTATCACTCCCACTACACCACTTAACCATGTCATTCCTCTTTCGGTTTTTGGTCAACGTAATCACCACCGGTCAACTCGTTGTTAGCTCCCTCCTCTAGTTTTGAGGAACACTAAAAACCACTTCCCCTGCTTCTACAGCCTCGACGATGGCGTCTACCTTGCTTTCTTCGACCTTGACGGCAGCAACCACCTCACACTCTTCGGCCTCGATGGAAGCCGCCACCTCGCTTTCTTCGGCCCAGGCGTTAATGGAGAAAGATATAAGAGTGAGGAAGGGAGAGGGATGAAGGGAAAGGAGACAATGAGTAAAGATGCCACAAATTCAAACCAGACGCTCACCGTTGGTGAGGGGCGGTAAGGCTGGGGAAGGAGGAGAGTAGATCTTGTGAAGAGAGAGAAGAGATATGAGGGAGAGGGGGAGAGAGGGATATGATGGAGTGGAGTGTACGAGAGTTTGTTAGGTGTGAGCCATTAGATGAAATGGATGGTGGAGATAGGGAGAACTTGAGGGAACTTGAGGATGGAAACTTGAGGTAAGTTTGCAAGAAGTGGAACTATGGAAGGACTCCAAGAATAAGTTGGGTAAATGTTACATCTAGAAGATGAAGCAAGGTGAATATCCATGTAAGGTCTATCCCTTTCCTGATGTAGAGATCTAGAGGAAATTTGTTGCTTCTCGACTAGAAGGAAAGTTTTATTTTTGTATATTTCGTAAATATCTCTTTAACTTTGGTTCGAAATTGCATTTAAACATGATTATTAAACTCGAACTGGATCGAACTAGCCTTTCTAGCTTGACGACTTAACTAGACTTTGGTTAACTTTTTTATACAAATCGGACTTCAGCAAACAATCTTAAATCAAAAAAGATGAAGAAAAGAGGGAAGATTAGATGAAGATATGAGAGATGGATAAAAGAGGGAAATGAGGGTTAAAGATCTGACTTCACGATAACCATTATTATTCCTCACCATGATCTTCGTGGGAAGTCTCGATCTCCAACAATTTGTACTGGAGTTGCATTTGTTCTTAAAGCTACACGGATTTTGTAAACTCTAAACACGATGAAGTAGATGAAGTCTTGCACCCTCAAATGAATGGAGAGGATGCGAAGAGTGAAGTGATGAAGTAGATGAAGTCTTGCACCCTCAGATGAAGTCTGAGAAAGTGTTATTGGGCTTGGAAAATTTCTTCCAAATATTATATTGCTCCTAGTATTTCTTTAAGCCAAAAGTAGCATTATATTCACCCTCACCCGACGAATCCATCAATAGGAATCGTTCATGTGTCAGCATTTTGGAGGGTGAATTAGCTACACATGTGTTACTTTCAGAATAAATAAGTTCCCCTTGTTAGTTTAGGGTGATGGATGATCTTAAGGGGTTATTACTTCCGCGGAAAATTAGACATTTGCCCTATTTTTGGAGTTTTTGTGATTTTTATTGTATAGCACATTAATGTGGGATGCTTTAATCTATTATATTGTTGAAGTTGATGCTTATGTGTTGTGCTGAGTTTGCATATATTGAATTGTCAATTCTAATCCATGAGAGTAATTGGGACAAGATATCTAATTAGTTATTATTTGGGAGAAATCCTAAGTAATTCCATTGATAGACCTAGTCTTTAATTACCATAGGATTAATATGGTGTCAATTAAGTTCTTAACTTAGGTTGATGGCGTCACAAGACATTGTTGACTCATTCCTTTTGTTTAAACTTAATAGAGACTATTTAGATCATCTTGGCTCAATTGCTCGTTCCACTCCCATTGTTTGAGCCCAAACTTACCAACAAATCCCTAGGTAAGGAAGCCCTTGTATAATTGATTTTCACCTTTCACTCCATTTTAGGGCGAAGGTACAAAAATGATACATAACTATTAGTTTAGGAACAAAAATAGTACATAACTATTTGAAGGTACAAAAATAATACCCAACTTTTATCATGTGATTAAAAATTATATTTTCACTAATATGACAATAATATTAGACATGAAAAGTTCAAAATGCCCTTATAAGCAGGATTAGGATGAAAGTCACTAATCCATATGCCTTATTAAACTGTTGGTAGTAGGCAAATGGTATACGTTCATTAAACGCTTATATACACTTATTAGAGTGTATATTTTGCCAATGTGTGACTTTGAAGGTACTTTTTCCCCAAAAAAATATATTAACGTTCGTTTCCAATGATAAATATTAAACAACGATCTTTTCTGGACTTCGGTGCTCCAGGACTCATGGAACTCTCTAGACATACCCACCCACTATAAAACTTCATTCACCTCACCTTCTTTCGTCTACGCATCACGTGTATCACCTCACTTTTTCAACCCAAAAGTCTAAAAATAAGTACTTGCATTTTTCTTAGTTTAATTAGATTATAGTTTTTGTTTATTGGGCAATGACCTAATTTGCCCTTCAAGTAACCATCATGGATCACTGGACACTCTAAATTAACAACAAGCCCTAATTTTCCCATCAAGTAACCAAAGTGGTCAAATTTTACCCTCACCTGACTATCAATGACATTTGACAGTTTAAAAACTTCGAGAAATTGCATATTGACCCCATACGTTATTCTTATTTATATTTTAATCCCTATATTTTGCTTCAATTTTTGTTTTAGTCCCTGAATTTAAAACAGGAGGTTTTGGTCCTTCAAGTTTGATTCCTTTAGCACAATTAGTCCCTATAGTTTAATAAAGACTTGAATATGGGTTAACGGTGTTAAATATGCTGACATGTCGCTAACGATGTTAATTATGATGACATGGCTCGATGACTAGAAGATTGATGTGGCCAAATAAAATATAATTTTTTAACTTTTTTAAAATCCAAAATTTATATTTTTAAACTATAGGGACTAACTATGCTAACGGAATCAAATTTGAGGACTTGAACCTTTTGTTTTAAACTACAGGGATTAAAACGAAAATTCAAGCAAACTAGAGGGACCAAAATATCATCGTCATCATCATCAACGTAAACCTTATCCCATTCAAATGGGGTCGGCTACATGGATCACACGACGCCATTTAGCTCTGTCCCTAGTCATTCCTACAGATAAATTTTTCACAATCATATCTCTTTGAATAACTTCATCAAGAGTTCTTTTTGGTCTTCCTCTATTTCTTATATACTGCTCCCTTTCCATCTGTTCCACTATTCTCACTGGCTCATCCAATTCTCTTCTTTGAACATGCACATACCACCTTAAGCGATATTCTCTCATTTTATCTGAAATTGGTGCCACCCCAACTCTTTCACGAATGTGATCATTACGAATCCTATCTTTTAGTGTATACCCACTAGACCATCTCAACATTTTCATCTCTGACACATCCATCTTATGTTCTTGCTGTTTTTTAATTGCCCAGCATTCACTACCATATGACAATACTGGTCTAATAGTTGTTCAATATAATTCTCCTTTTACTTTAGTTTGAACCCTTCGATCACAAATAATCCCAGAAGCTTTTCTCCATTTGCACCAACCAGCTTGAATTCTATTATTGATATCTCCATCTACCTCACAATCCTCTTGTATAACTGATCCCAAATATTTAAACTTATCCACTTGACGTATAACATTTTCTCCTAATACAGTTTCTATGTCCTCATGAGTTTGCCTATTGCCAAAACTACAGCACATATATTCCGTTTTACTCCTACTTATTCTAAAGCCTTTCGACTCTAAAGTCGTCCTCCATAACTCTAATTTCCAATTAATTTCATCTTTCGAATCCCCTAAAATTACTATATCATCCGCAAAAAGCATGCACTTAGGAATTTCTTATTGTATACTTTCAGTCACAACATCCATAACAAGATTAAACAAATACGGACTCAACGCGGAACCTTGATGTAAACCAATTTTTATTGGGAAATCAATTGTATCACCTACCGGTGTTCTAACTCTAGACATTACACCTTCATACATATCTTGAATAGCTCTAATATACTCAACTTGTACCTCTTTCTTTTCTAAAATTTTCCAAAGTAAATCTCTTGGCACCCTATCATATGCTTTTTCCAAATCAATAAAAATTATATGTAAGTCTTTTCTAATACTTCTATATCTTTGCATTAAGCCTCTAATTAGATATATTGCTTCTGTGGTTGACCTTCCTGGCATAAAACCAAATTGATTTTTCGATATTCTAGTCTCATTACGTAACCTACGCTCAATTACTTTTTCCCACAACTTCATTGTATGACTCATAAGTTTTATTCCTCTATAATTTACACAATTTTGAATATCTCCTTTATCTTTATAAATAGGTACTAATGTACTCTTTCTCCAATCATCTGGCATTTTCTTAGACCTTAAAATTTCATTAAATAATTTAGTAAGCCACCACACACCATCTTCTCCTAAACATTTCTATACTTCAATAGGAATACCATCTGGACCAACAGTTTTTCCCTTAGCCATTCTCTTAAGAGCATCCTCAACTTCACTAATACTAATCTTAATATTATCTGTAAAACTGCTATTCCTATCAATATTCCCTAAATCATCTATAGTATAATTCAAAGTTTCCACTCTATCATTAAACAAATTATAAAAATAGTTCTTCCATCTATCCCTAATACTCTCATCTTTAACTAATACATTACCTTCTTCATCCTTAACACACATTACTTGATCTAAATCTCTTGATTTCTGCTCTTTTATCTTTGCTATTCTATACATTTTTTGTATCCCCTCTTTTGTCCCTAATTCTTTATAAAACTCCTCAAAGAAATTAGCTCGAGTTATACTAACTACTCTTTTCGCCTCTTTCTTTGCTAATCTATATTTTACCCAATTTTCCTCACTATCACATATTTGCAAATCCTTAAAACATTGTTTTTTAAATTTAATTTTCTCTTGAACATTATTATTCCACCACCAGGTCTCCTTTTGACGCCTAATATAGCCCTTTGATTCACCTAAAACTTCTTTTGCTATTTTTCTCATCATCATACTTAAATCTATCCATAAATCATTAGCACATCCTTGTTTGTCCCAAATACATTCATTCATCAACCTATTCTTAAAAATTTTGATTTTTCCCCTCTCAATTGCCACCATCTAATTATTGGTTGTAGCATTTCTCTCTTCTTCTTTCTATTAAACTTCACACGAACATCTAAAACTAAAGGCCTATGTTGTGTAGTCACACCATCACCTGGAATCACCTTACAGTTTATACACATTCTTCTATCCGAATTTCTTACTAAAAAGAAATCAATCTGTGATCTATTGCCTCCACTCTTATATGTGATTAAATGTTCTTCCTGTTTCTCAAAACAAGTGTTAACAATTTTAAGATTATTAGCCATACAAAATTCAATAATAGAATGTCCTTCATTATTCATTGTGCCAAAACCAAAACCACCATGAACTTGTGTGTACTGTCATGCATCTTTACCAACATGTCCATTAAGATCGCCACCAATAAAAATCTTTTCAGTGTTAGGAATTCTTTTAATCATCTTCTCCAATTCATCCCAAAATTGTTCCTTTATGACCAATTCTTCCCCTATCTGAGGGGCATATGCAATGATTATATTAATTGTATCATCCTCAACTACCATTTTTATCAATAATATTCTATCTCCACTTCTATAAACTTCAACCACCTTCTTCTTCCACACTTCATCCGCAATTATACCTACACCATTCCTATGATTCACTTTACCAGTATACCAAAGTTTATAACCATCAATATCCTTAGACTTTTCACCTATCCATTTAGTCTCTTGTAGACATAGAATATTTATCTTTCTATCCCTCATCACTCCTATTACCTCCCAAGCTTTGCCCCTCAAGGTTCCAATATTCCACGTACTAAATCTCATCCTACACTCATTCACTTTCTTCTTTATATATTCCTTCTTCTGTCCACTGTCCATCAATGACATATTGCTAAAATGGTTGTGTGTGTCCATGCTTTAAGATTAGACAAATTTTTACGTTGGCTGCCGAAGCCTAACACAACCTACTCTTTTTATCCGGGCTTAGGACCGACTAAATAAATAGGCAGAGAATTGCTCACAACAATTATAATAACACATAAAATAGCATAAATATTAAAACTAATACAAATAAATCTAACACTAATAAGAATAAATCTAGAACAAATAATAACAATAAATAAAGAGATAAAACAAATCACAATATACTAAAATAGTAAAACAATATAATATAAATAACAATATAATAAAACCACAATACTGAAATAAATAAATAAATGAAATAACAATATATAATAAAACCACAATACTGAACAATAGAATAAAACAATAAATTAATAAATATTCTCTAAAAAACCAAATAACAACTAATGCTCAACAACAATATTCAAAGATTAAAATATCTATAATAAAACAAAAGATTATAATCAAATTTCAAGAAGACTATGTATGTAGAACAAAATATTTTAAAAGAATATGAAATTTCAATGAAATGATTTAAAGAAAATCAAACTTCAAACCAGGAATTTCTGATATGTAAACTGTTACAATAGTAAAACCGCTATGTTACTTAACGCAGTGGATTTCACCAAAAGATGATGAGGAAAGTTGTAAAAATGAGAGATTGAAGATGAATATATATTTCAACAATGAAATAAAACAATAAATTAATAATAAATACTATAACAAACACAACAACAATAATGTTCAATATCAATAATAATTAATCAAACCAGAGATTGTTGTTGATGGTGTAGACCGTGCTTACATAAATATGATTGTGATGAACGTAATGAACATTCCACGAAAAATTTTGAGAATGAGAAAGATTATAAAAATTAGAAGATTGAGGAGGGAACAATTATAAGAATGAGAATATTGAGAAGAAGATGAGATGAAGAATGGAAAAGATTAAATTGTATAAAAGAAAATAGAATATGTATAAGCATAAAACAGTAACAGTAACTGCTATTTTTGATGTCATACTCATGATTTTCGCAATATTTTTTTTTTAAAAAAAAAAATTGTACGTTAACATCAAACAGTTACATGAAAAAAAAAACTTGGGCCTAACCGCAAACTTTTTGGGGCGTGCTCGTTATTTTCGCCATTTTCTGGCTAAAAAAAAAATGTACATTAACATCAAACAGTACATGCGTATAAAGAGTCTAACCCATGAACTCGGTCAAAAAAAAAAAAGTGCATGCAACTCCAACATGATCACCATTGACATTAAAAATTTAACTGAAACACCTAAAATCTTGCCACTATCTCACAAACTCCATAAAACCTTGGAGGCTAAACCTATCCAAACTTGACCGTCTCCATCCTCCTCAGCCACATCACAACGCCGGCGCCGCCAGTCAACTCCGACCTCCGATCCCTCACCCACAAACACCTCAACACAAAACTCTAACTGAAAACACCTCACAAATCCCTCACTCCACCACCTACACCCTCCTAAAACTCCAACATTTCCCTCTCTCCTTCTTCTTCTCAAACCCCACCATCACTGGTTCCTCCTCCAGCCACCCCAACTTCTCACAGCTCGTAAGAAACATCGACAATAATAACAAAATCCTATCTCCCAACAAATGATGTATCCTAAAAATCACACATCTATGTAGCACTAAAAGGTGCACTTCCCATAAGGGCTTGTCCCTACTGAGATTCTCTATTTATATGACAGCTAATTAGTCGATGATATCTAATTCATCTTCAGAGGTTTCTAAATAAATTAATCTAACCATATGGGAAAAACTTATTAAAGCTCAGAAAAATAGAAAAACATATGGGAAAAAATAGGATCTAATCATTTATATACAACCCATAACTTGAAAATCACTCACACCAAATAAATAGAAATTAAACAACAGATGGGGAACGGAGGAATTCGTACCTTAATAGTCTGTGGCCTTGCAATTGAATAAATGACGAAAGTAAGCTGACCTGAGGGAAGCATGTCTAAGAAACCTTTTGAGTTAGGAGCTATGTTTTTAATTCCAGGTAGCCAGTAGTATAATTGCGGGGTAGTGAAATTAGATACCTTTTGAGTTAGGAAGCTATGTTTTTGAGTTAGGAACCTATAAATATATGGGATCACTATGCAATTTCGCAAAGTTTTTAAACGGTCAAACATCATTGACCGTCAGGTGAGGGTAAAATTGGACCACTTTGATTACTTGAAGGACAGATCAGGGTTCGTTGTTAATTTAGGGTGCTCAGTGGTCCATGGTGGTTACTTGGAAGGCAAATTAGAGTCATTACCCTTATGTGTATAAAAAAAAGAGTCATTACCCGTATTTATTTCAATTGTATTGAGTTAGCTTTGGCAGATCATTAGACTTTTACAAACGATCCTAGGTTGCACCAGTTTTTACAAACCTTGGTTTATAAATACTTCTGCATTCAACCCCTCCAGGTGATTGAGGATTAAGGTTAAATAATGGTGGCGTTGCTGGTGAGCCATTTTTACTCTTTAGGTTAGTTAAGTCGCAGTTGCTTACTACCATTGTGTTAAAAGCATTTTAGACTAGTTTCACTCTTTATAGTTGCATTCTAGGTCACATTTGCATTGATAAAAATTAAAAGAAAAATAAAAAAATATTGTCCTTGATGGGTGCACAAATTTTGATTGTTTAACTATTCTCATTCTTTAACGAGAAATATCACAATGGAGGAAGATGATCTTTATAACTATATTAACGAGTCAAACAATATTATCCAGCAAGGTTTCTAGGGTTTATAAAGGCAAATGCAATAGAGTTAAATTGGCATGTAGCAGCTAGAGACAAAAACTTCTAATCTTGATGATTTGGTTACAAAAAATGGCCAAGTTTTTTAGTGATCTTTTGCATAGTTGGTGGTTCTACTAAACACACACAATTTGATGTGAAAAATCAATTAGAAATACAAAGTTTTGATTATAATTAAGGGTTAAAGGTCAAATCTAGCTCTCTACTATTGCCAAAAGTTCACCGAACATAAACAAAAATTTGATGGCTCTAATGTAGCACACATCTATTACAAAATGAGTCAAATATAACATTTCCATCAATTTTAACGGGTTTGACCGTTAAGTTTGACCCGATCATGCCACGTCACCCAGTTAGGCCACGTCATCTGCCACATCACCCAATCATGGATAGTAAGTGGACCCATTGGGTGACGTGGCAGGCGACATGGCCTAACTGGGTGACGTGGCAGATGACGTGATATGATCAGGTCAAACTCAACGGTCAAACCTGTTAGAATTGACGGAAATGCTATATTTGAGCCATTTTGGAATAAATGTGTGCTACATTTGAGCCATCAAATTCTTGTTTATGTTTAGTGAACTTTTGACAATAGTAGAGTGTTAGATTTGACCCTTAACCCTATAGTTAAACATAACTTAGGCATGAAGTAAGGTTGGCATTAGAAACAGACAATTCAAGATGGGTCTTTCTTACACAAGTTTTGAAAGATTGTGATAAGCGAGGTTTTCATAAAAAAAACTTGAATTCTTTCTTAACAAACCCCTTGATAACCCTTTGCATCATAAGTAAGCTAAATGTAATTCCAAGCCAATATTTTGAAAAAAAAATTAAAAATAATCAAAGCTCTCCTAAAATTATTAATCATAAGAAATGTGCAAGTCAAACCATCCAAAATTCAGCACACACACCCCCACACTTAAACAAATCATTGTCCTTGATGACTCCCCATATTTAGTGGTATTTAGGAAATATTTTATTGTATTTGGGGAGTCATTAATTAAATAAATAAGAGATTTTGATGTGAATTGGAAATATATTAATTTGAAATATTATTTGGGAATTGAAATAGGAAACTTGAAATAATAAATGAAAATATTTTAAAGGGAAGTTTCTTATTAATGAGATTATATGATTGAGCTATGGTGATTATTTCCTATTTCCTTTCTTTGTCTTATCATAGGACAATGCAGATTTGGAAACAAAAGAAAAAGGAAAGAATGAGTCTTGGGCTTGGGCTAAATCTTTGGTGACCTAATTGACTAAGGAGATCACTAATTATAAAAAGGAAATGAGAAGCTTGTGAAGAGGGGCTGGAAATAATTCTTCCAATTCCTAAGGCCTAAAGACATTCACGTTGGAAAAAGAAAAGAAAGGAAAGGGAACGAACTAAAGACACACACGCACGCAGGACGGAGTGGAATTGATTCAAGAGGAAAGGAAGGAAGGAGGCAGCTGTTAGAATCTTAAGTTTTGATGAAGACTAAAATATGAAAGAACTTAGAAAGCAATAGGTGAACATAGAATCCTAAGTAAAAGTGCAACCGGATGTGGACTTACTTCCGGATAGATTAGGACTAGCGCTCGCGGATGAATGTCTCTTCCCCCAGCGGCAGCAAGAAATTTACTTAGGAATTAACTTAGTCCATGAGCACTAGATATACAAAATCCTAAGACTAAGTTAAGATTCAACCAGAAGTGAATTTGCTTCCTGTTAGACTTAGACTGGCGCTGACTGTTGGAATAGATATCCCTAAGCGTCAGTGAAAGTGAGCAACATCCAGTAGAAGTGCTTCCGATAGCTCAGTGACTAGCGCTGGCTGTTGGATTGAATGAACACTGAGCGAGAGTGAGTAATAGTGAACAAAACCCTTCATCCAGCGGATTTACTTCCGGATGGAGAAGTGCTTCCGGATGCAAGGAAGACCTCTGAGACTAAGAACACTCCCACTGCATGTAACTATATGTTTATACTGTTAGACTAACACTCAGTGCAGCACACTCAGTAGAATTGCTTCCGGATGAGAATCTGCTTCCGCAAGCAATCAGAATGTCAGAAGTTGCAGTGTCAGAATGCTTTTGTCAGAGCAGAGGTGTCAGGACTACTTTTCAGAGATAAAGCAAGTCAACCCTGCTATGCATTGATGAAGCATTTATTGGGCAAACGGTAACATGGGTTAAACGGCCATATTCAAACGGCTCTCCCACCTTCCAAGAGACAGATTGCTTGAAGACTATATAAAGAGACTCAAACCTCATTTATGAGGTTAACAATTATCTTTGAATATTCTTGAGAGAAGTTAGAGCGAGAAACTAAGAACATCTTCAAGCATTCAAAGCTGCCCAGAAAAGTAAAGAGCATTTAACACATCGAGTGATCATTCTCATCTACATATTCTGTACTCTTTGTTGTTAAGTCTCTTTCTGTTATAAGAGCATTGACTGTACTTAAGTGTGTAACACTATCCGTTCTTTGAGAGAACTCAGTTTGTAAAATCCTTTAAGTGTAAAGGTTAACCCCTTGCTCGGTGTGAGGGGGAGCTAGTTAGAAAGGTTACAAGTGAGCCTTGTGTAAAACTTGTGGTTGTAAGGTTGCAAGTGATCTCGTCCAAAACTTGCTGTTGTAAGGTTTCAGGTGAACCCGATTTAAAACCTGAGAGATAGTGGAACTCGGCCTGGGTGGTTGAGAACTGGACGTAGGTCAGGTAGACCGAACCAGTATAAATATTGTGTTGGTTTTATTTAAGCATTTATTTTTGAAGCACAATTCACCCCCCCCCCTTGTGCATCCATTACTTTCATTTGGTATCAGAGCAGGTCTTTCTCACTAGATTCCAACGAATCCAGAAAGCAAAGATCTTGTAATGGATACTGACTATTCTCTACCAGACGTCTCTATTCAGCCCAACAAGCCTCCTGGCTTTGATGGGTACAACTATCCATTCTGGAAGTTTAGAATGGAGACTTATATCAAGTCCAGTGACATTAGACTCTGGGATGTTATCGAACGTGGGGATCACACTCCCTTAGATGATGATGGTTTTGCCAAGCCTAGAAGCAGTTACACCCCTCAGGACTATGCCCTAATCCAGCTTAACTATAGGGCCATGCACTACATCCAGTGTGCTCTCAGTCCCAAGGAGTTCCACAGGATCAGTCACCACAAGAATGCCAAAGATATGTGGGAGGCCCTTGAGGCTGCTCACTCTGGAACCAGAGGGGTGAAGGCAAGACGGGTTGAGATACTGGTGGAAGAGTTCCACAAGTTTGCCATGCTCAGCCTATCAGAGAATTGGAGCTCAGATTCACTCACCTCATCAACAACTTGGCCTCGCTGGGTAAGGACATTCCTGAAAGGGAGCAAGTGAGCAAGATTCTGAAGATCTTGAAAGGTGACTAGATCACCAAGGTGACTATCTTACAGGAAGTCCAGGGTGAATCAACTAGCTCCATCACCGCCCTGTTTGGCTCCCTGGCTGAATATGAGCCTACACTGCTAGCTCAGAGAGCCCCTCAAGCCTCATCCAAGGCCAAAAATCTTGCCCTTGTTGCACCCAACAAGGAGACTGAAGAGGATGATGAGGATGATGAGGAGGAAATGGATGATGAAGAGATGGCCATGATGGTAAAAAGGTTCAGAAAGTTCTTCAGGAAGAAAGGAGGCTTTCAAAAGGGTGACTCCAGCCAAAGGAGGGGTTACAAGAAGGAAAAGGCTCCTGTGTGCTATGAATGTAAGAATCCTGGTCACTTCAAGGCTGAGTGTCCCAGCCTGCAGAAGTCGAAAGGCAAAGACAAAAGGAAGGCCTTTGTATCTTCTATCTGGGTGAATAGCTCGGATGATGAAGCAAGTGATGAGGAAGAGGTAGCCAACCTCTGCCTTGTTGCTCGAGAAGAAAATGAGGAAGTATCCCCAGAATTTGATCCTATTCATGAGGATAGTGAGGTAACCTTCCCTGAACTTCAAGAAGCATATAATGAGGTACATGTAGAATTTTTCCGCTTATGTAGAGCATATAAAGTGTTGAAAGCTAAAAAGGAATCACTTGAGTCCAAGGTGGACTCACTGAGTGATGAGCTAGCGAAAGCTAGAACACTTCCGTTAGTGGAAGGACAGGGTTCTCCCCAAATAGAACCCAACGACCCAACACTTGAGAGCTGCCCTAATTGCAGCAAAGTCTCAGCTGAGAAAGACAAGCTGCAAAATGCCCTGCAGAAGTTCACAAATGGCTCAGAAATGCTAAATGTAATTTTAATGAATCAAAGGGCATATAGGGATAGAACCGGCTTAGGATATACTCCTAGAGGGAAGAAGTGGGTGGAACCAAAAGTAAAACCCTACTTAAAGTTCTTCCATAAAGCCACTAGTCATAGCTCCTCACCCTTCAGCTTCTGTAACTATTGCAACAGGAAGGGACACTCCACGTCCACCTGTAATGCTAAGAAGCATGGAGCAAGTAGCTCCTACAAATGGGTCCCTAAAGGAACCAAGGCAACAAAGGATCCTCCACCTGCAAAGGAAACTAAGAGAGGACAAGGATCCCGAGCTTGGAATCATTCCAAAGGGAAAACCCAAGAGTCCAGAGCCAGCACTAGGCCAGAGGCTCTGAATAATCACAAGCCCAAGGTCAAGGATGACTCTAGACCAAGGGCATTGAAAACTAATGATCGAGGACCCAAGAAAGATTGGGTACCTAAGTTTACTTGATTTTTCCAGGTGTGTCTCAAAGCATCCAAGAACAAGAAATGGTATATTGACAGCGGATGCTCGAGACATATGACTGGAGACAGAGACAAGTTCAGATCTCTGGTGATCAAAGATGGAGCCACAGTAACCTTTGGAGGAAATCAAAGTGGAAAGATCACTGGAGTTGGAGAGGTCGGACCAATAAAAGACGTCTACCTAGTGGACGGTCTCTGTCACAACCTGCTAAGCGTCAGCCAGAGCACAGACAAAGGAAACTGGGTAATTTTTGATTCACATGAGTGCATAATAGTTGATAAGCAGGATCTAAATTTAGATAAGGCCAACTTAAAATGCAAACTTAAGGCAAATAGAAATGGAAACCTATATACTTTAGACTTATGCCAACAACTAGAAGAAAAATGTTTAATATCTAGTGATGAGAATAGTTGGCTTTGGCATAAGAGACTAGCTCATGTTAATTTTACTCAACTCGACATGCTAATTAAAAAGGAGCTAGCTATAGGTATTCCCTCATTTAAAGTAAAGCATGATTTTATCTGTGAATCCTGCCAAAGAGGAAAGCAAACAAAGTCCTCATTTAAAACCAAGAAGAAAGTCTCCACCAGCAGGCCCTTGGAACTAATCCACATGGATTTGGTTGGGCCAGCAAGAGTGAAGAGCCTGGGTGGAAACCTATATGCTCTAGTGGTGGTGGATGACTATTCAAGGTTCACATGGACTATGTTTCTTGCCTCTAAGCAAGATACTTTTGATGCTTTTGTTGTCCTGGCTAAGAAAGTGCAGAATGAGAGAGAGCTCAAAATCACAGCCATAAGGACAGACCATGGAGGAGAATTTGAGAACCATAGCTTCTCAGAGCTATGTGAACAAAATGGCATAGAACACAACTTCTCAGCTCCTAGGACCCCTCAACAGAACGGAGTTGTCGAGAGAAAGAACAGGGTTCTGACAGAGATGGCTAGAAGCATGCTCAATGAGAAAGAGGTTTCTCAAGTGTTCTGGGCGGACGCTATGAGCACTGCTTGATATATCTCTAACAGAGCCTATGTTCGCAAAGGACTGGATAAGACTCCCTACGAGCTGTACAAAGGGAGGAAGTCCAACATCAGCCACCTCAGAATCTTTGGATCAAAATGCTATGTGCATAACAATGGAAAGGTAAATCTGGGTAAGTTTGATCCAAAAGCTGATGTAGGTATATTCATAGGATATTCCCTTAGGAGCAAAGCATATAGAGTATACAACATGAGAACTAGAATTGTAGAAGAATCAATGCATGTTGTATTCGATGAAGCTCCTACATGGGGACAATCCACAGAAGATGATGAAATACCGAATCTTCCAAAGTTACCATCATCTTCTTCACCACCAAAAGAAACACCAGCAAGCAATCCTAAGGAAGAAGATGGACTCAGTGATGAACCTAGTGTGCAGACCGTGCCTGATGAGGCACAGTTGCCAACAGCTAGGAGGCATCACAGAGATCATCCTCTTGATCAAGTGCTTGGTGATGTTTCTTCTGGTGTCAGAACCAGAAGGCAAGTTCAAAATGAAGTTGAGTTTGGAGCATTCATATCACAAATCGAACCAACTTCAGTTGAACAAGCTCTTGAGGACTGTGACTGGATTATTGCCATGCAGGAAGAGCTAAATCAATTTGAGAGAAGCCAAGTCTGGGAACTTGTCCCCAGGCCGTCTCATCAATCCATAGTGGGGACAAAGTGGGTCTTCAAAAACAAACTGGATGAGACAGGTCAAATTACAAGAAACAAAGCCAGACTAGTAGCTAAAGGATATAACCAAGAAGAAGGCATTGACTATGAAGAAACCTTTGCTCCAGTTGCTAGACTTGAAGCAATAAGGATTCTTCTAGCCTTTGCATCCATGAAGGGCTTTAGGCTATATCAAATGGATGTAAAGAGTGCATTTCTTAATGGCTATATTAAAGAAGAGGTGTATGTAGAACAACCTCCTGGTTTTGAGGATCACAAATATCCAAAACATGTGTATAGATTAAAGAAAGCTTTATATTGCCTGAAACAAGCTCCTAGAGCTTGGTATGAGAGACTCAGCAGCTTTCTGCTGGGCAAAGGTTTCTCAAGGGGCAAACTTGATAATACACTGTTTATCCTTCACAAAGATAGAGATATGTTAATTGTCCAAATTTACGTTGATGATATTATCTTTGGGGCAACTAATGAAAAACTTTGTGAAGATTTTTCTAAGACTATGCAGGGTAAGTTTGAGATGTCTATGATGGGAGAACTCACATTCTTCCTAGGCCTGCAGATTAAACAGAAGAAGAATGGAATCTTCATATCCCAAACTAAGTACTGCAGAGAACTACTCAAAAAGTTTGGGATGGATGAGTGCAAGGAGTATGACACTCCCATGAGCACCTCTGCCGCACTCGATGCTGACGCAAAGGGTAAATCTGTCAGCCTGCCCATGTACAGGGGAATGATAGGTTCCCTCCTATACTTAACGGCAAGCAGGCCTGACATTCAATTTAGTGTAGGCATGTGTGCTAGGTTTCAAGCCAACCCCAAGGAGTCACACTTAACATGCGTTAAACGTATTTTGAGATACCTTGAGGGAACACAAGAACTTGGTCTTTGGTACCCCAGAGGTAACCAAGAGTTCTTGTGGGCTTACTCTGATTCTGACCATGCAGGTTATAAGACTGATAGAAAGAGCACCAGTGGACAATGCGCCTTCCTTGGTGGTTGTCTGGTGACTTGGGCTAGCAAAAAGCAAACCTGCGTGTCCTTGTCATCCACTGAGGCAGAATATATTGCTGCAGCAAGTTGTTGTGCTCAAGTGCTGTGGCTGAAGAACCAGTTGAGAGATCTTGGCTTGGAGTTCCCTGAGGCACCCATCCTCTGTGACAACACAAGCACAATCAGCCTCGCCAAGAATCCAGTTCAGAACACAAGGACAAACCACATTGATGTCAGACATCACTTCATCAGAGACCATGTTCAAAAGAAGGATGTCAAAGTGCAATTTGTCCCCACTCAACAACAGCTTGCTGACATCTTCACCAAGCCTCTGGGGGTTGACCAATTTACTTTTATAAGAGGTGATTTGGGAATGGTAAACCCAAATGAAGTGTAAATACCATTGGTTATACTTGATTGTCTTAAAATTTACAAAAAAACTAACTTAGGCATCGGAGTGCCAATATGTGTTTTTTGTAGGCTCACAATGTTAAATCTTAAGTAAGCACAACCGGAAGCAAAACCACTTCCGGATGATCCCTCACTGACATTGGATGATGAAACCAAGTGAGCGCCAGCACCAGTCCAAGGGACACGTCACTTCAGAAAACGCTTCACCTTCCTCAATGAAACGTTATGCCTTCTCTGATAAGATGAAGCGACACGTGTCATCAGGTGTGTCGTTCCAACTTAAATTGTTTACGTTACCCAATGTGTGAAAATCTGAAGAGACATGACCATTTTTGCCCTCAGTAACTTTTCCTATAAATAGGGTGTCATTTTTCACTTTCACTTTTTACTTGCATCATTTTCACTTTCACCATTTTCTCTAAAACCTTCTTCATCTGTTCTTCATTTTTCTTCACACGTCCCTTCGCATTTCATCTCCTTTTACCCCCAATCCATACACAAATGGCCGGATCTCATGAATCCAACCCAGTTACCAAGAAACACAAGTCAAAACATTCTTCATCTAAGAAACACAAGTCAAAATCTGGGCAATCTCATCATGAACGTTCTAAGAAATCTGGGCAAAATGAAGAACATCATGAACACCGTGAAATTTCTGGGCAGACACCGGGGCAGGAGGAAAGTGTTCAGGGTCAGCCTGGAACTTCTGGCAGAGTGACTGAACAGATAGTGGTTTCCGAACAAGAGAGGGAAGCCCTGAGAAAAGGAAAGAAGAAGAGGGTGCAATTTGCTGAAGAGCCGTCTTCAAAGAGGCAGAGGGTTGAAGAAGATGACCCTACAGTGTATAGAGATGGGGCCTTGGAGCCTGTTGCCTCCAAGTTTGAAACCATTAAGCCTTACTTCAACAATGGCTTGTTCATCGATCTGGCCAAGATTGATGAACTAGGGTTTCCTCACCTGCGGCCTTACTTAGAAAAATACATGCCCTGGCTGGGGATCAAACAGGACTACAACATCAACGTCCTGCGAGCCTTCTGCCAATCCCTCTCTGGCAAAGTGAAGTACAAGAAGGTAGATGGAAAGGAGCAAATCCACAGACTCTACTTCACGGCCACAGTCAGAGGAAGAACCTTCAGTTTTACCTGGAGAACGCTGAATGAGTTAATGGGGATCACTGATGAGGGGATGACTGAGTGGCTATATCCTGAGGCGCTCAAATACAGCAAGGAGGAACTAGAACAGCTGTATGGCACCAAAGACAAAAAGGTGTCCAAAATGTCTGACTCCTACAGGGTTCTGTATTATATCTACTCCCGGATGATGACACACAAAGGGGGTAACTTCAATGAATTCACCCTGTTGGACAATCCATGGTTCCCCAGACTCCTCTCCCAGCAGCCAATCAATCCAGGGTAGTTGATCAGCCTTGAACTTCAGCGATGGTTGGCTAACGACAAGACTGGGTATCTTCCATATCCCACCATCCTTGCTGCCCTCCTGGAGAAGAAACTGATCAAGGCCACATCTGACGTGGAGGAAGAGAATGTCAAATGTGCTCCTGTGGGGGCAACGAACTTCAGCAAGATGGGCATCAAGTACCTGAAGCCTGCCAAGTCCACTCGCTCAAGCTCACAGGCGGGTAGTGCTTCTGGGACTTCAGCCCCTTCTGCATCTGAAGCAGGGGATCAGGAAGTGGACTCCCATGCTGGGCCAAGTCGTGCTGCGAGAGTGCCAGCTTCAGTCAAAGCCTTTGCCGAGGAAGTTAAGGAGGAACTTCTCTTTAGACTGCCTGAATCCTTGGTAGGCCCTCTCCGTGCTGAGTGTGACAATGGCTTCCAGCGGCAAGGGGAGCGCATTCAGAGGCTCGAAGATAGGGTAGGCCAGCTTGAAAACCACATTGCCAGGGTGGACGCAAAACTTTACCTCATTCTCCAGCACCTACATATTCCCCAACCATCACAAGGTAACCTACCACCACCTCCTCCTCCTCCCCAAAATCCTCCTCCTCCTCCCTCAGGCAATCCTCAACTTCCCCCTCCTCCTCCACCTAACACTCAACCACCACGACCACCTCCACAAAATGACCATCAATCCCCTCCATCACCAAACAATGTTCACCAATCCCAACCTTCACCCAACCATGAACACCAAACCCAAGACACACACCAACAATCTCCTAGCCAATCACCCCTTCACTCCAACAACTCCCCATCTCCACAAAACTCCCCATCTACACCTCCCTCATCTACTCGCACACCAACCAACCCCTTAGCTGAACACCTTGGATTTCAAACTGCCATTCACCCCCTCAGCCATATCTATCTACGAGATTACCCACGTCTTCAGCAAATCCCTGAGGATCCTCACGTACCCTTTACCCCATTTACCCCACACTCTTCCACTACCTTCCCTGAATATTCCTCCACCTACCCATTCGAAGGTCTATTCGTAGATCCTTCCTGGTTCCCCAACCAACCCACATCCCCAGAACATACCTTACCTGCCTCTTCCCCAGAATCCTCACCCCAAACTCCACTTAGCTTTGACCCTCCACCCTCCTCTTCATCTACTCCATCCCTGGCACTCGCCCTTGTTGATGATGACAAAAGGGGGAGAAATGTGATGACCTCTCTTCGCCTATCCATGAACACAAGGGATGTGCTCAGCCAGCCATCCCTCTGGCTTGATGAAGACATCATGGCTGCCCTTCGCCGCGCCATGGAATCCCAAAGGCTGAGTAGTGCTGAAAGCCTAATAAGAGGAGAAGCCATAAGATTCATGGAGCAGCAGAGGACGGCTGAGCAAGGATCACAATTGGAGATGGTTGTCTTTGAGCCAAATGAACAACCTTCACAGCCTGAGTCATCTTCATCAGAGCCTCCTCCAACTAAGATAAGTAGAAAGGATATTGAGGAGATAATGATGAAGTGGGGACTGAAGAAGATCAATCACCCTCCTATTGTGATAGCCAAGCCTATTCCTGCATCCTCTGGGCAAGAGTCTGAGATCCCCTCGTCTGAGCAATCATCTGCCCCTCCTCCCTCATCTGAGCCAGCAGTCACCTTCAGTGAGTCTAGAAAGAAGGCCGTTGCCAAGAAGCGGACCAGGAAATTTATTGCCTCCACTGAATCTGCTGAGAGTGAGGAAGAGACTCCATCTGACCAACCTGAGCAAGAGACCTCATCTGCCCAAGTTGAGCCTGAAACCCCAGTAGTTCAAGCAGTTCCTATTCTAAAGGAGGTCAAGTTGGAAATTGAAGACATGACTCCTGAGGAATTCGAAAGATATGGGTATACAGACAAACTCTCTTTTGGTCAGATGGCCTGCCTCGATGCTGACAGAGCAAGAGCCATGCCCACTCCTTCGATTAGCAAGAGCAAAGGGAAGAGTAAGGGGAAAGGGAAAAGGAAAGCCCAGGAAGTTGAGGAGGATCCCAACTTCCCTGTATGGAACATAAAAATTCGGGCTGTTCACTACCCCAATGGAGAGGTCGCCTACTTCGATGATGCTACAGGGTTCCCTGGGTATGAAGAAGTAGAGAACATGAAGAGGGCATTCGAGGAGTCTATTGAATCAGAAAGACTCAGACGAGAGAGGGATGAAGAAGAGCTTCAGCGAATAATTGCCCAGATAGACCAGAATGTACATGAGGCTGAGATCACCAGGCTTCAGAAAGAGAGTGAGGAGAGACAGAAGGAGAGGGAAAAGAAAAAGAGACACAAACAATGAACTCCCATTCCACATTTTTTTTTACTTAGAAAATTTTCTTTGTTTTTCATGCATACTTTATTCTTGCTTAGTATAGATTACCTGTATATGTTTTGCTTGTATACTCTAACATGTAATCTCTTTCATATCAATAATATTTGTCCAAGTTACTTGTTCTTATCTATTGCCTTTATCTTTATGCTAATTCTTTCATATGAACTTAATCGATAAAACTGAGTTTGTCATCATCAAAAAGGGGGAGAATGTTAGAATCTTAAGTTTTGATGAAGACTAAAATATGAAAGAACTTAGAAAGCAATAGGTGAACATAGAATCCTAAGTAAAAGTGCAACCGGATGTGGACTTACTTCCGGATAGATTAGGACTAGCGCTCGCGGATGAATGTCTCTTCCCCCAGCGGCAGCAAGAAATTTACTTAGGAATTAACTTAGTCCATGAGCACTAGATATACAAAATCCTAAGACTAAGTTAAGATTCAACCGGAAGTGAATTTGCTTCCTGTTAGACTTAGACTGGCGCTGACTGTTGGAATAGATATCCCTAAGCGTCAGTGAAAGTGAGCAACATCCAGTAGAAGTGCTTCCGATAGCTCAGTGACTAGCGCTGGCTGTTGGATTGAATGAACACTGAGCGAGAGTGAGTAATAGTGAACAAAACCCTTCATCCAGCGGATTTACTTCCGGATGGAGAAGTGCTTCCGGATGCAAGGAAGACCTCTGAGACTAAGAACACTCCCACTGCATGTAACTATATGTTTATACTGTTAGACTAACACTCAGTGCAGCACACTCAGTAGAATTGCTTCCGGATGAGAATCTGCTTCCGCAAGCAATCAGAATGTCAGAAGTTGCAGTGTCAGAATGCTTTTGTCAGAGCAGAGGTGTCAGGACTACTTTTCAGAGATAAAGCAAGTCAACCCTGCTATGCATTGATGAAGCATTTATTGGGCAAACGGTAACATGGGTTAAACGGCCATATTCAAACGGCTCTCCCACCTTCCAAGAGACAGATTGCTTGAAGACTATATAAAGAGACTCAAACCTCATTTATGAGGTTAACAATTATCTTTGAATATTCTTGAGAGAAGTTAGAGCGAGAAACTAAGAACATCTTCAAGCATTCAAAGCTGCCCAGAAAAGTAAAGAGCATTTAACACATCGAGTGATCATTCTCATCTACATATTCTGTACTCTTTGTTGTTAAGTCTCTTTCTGTTATAAGAGCATTGACTGTACTTAAGTGTGTAACACTATCCGTTCTTTGAGAGAACTCAGTTTGTAAAATCCTTTAAGTGTAAAGGTTAACCCCTTGCTCGGTGTGAGGGGGAGCTAGTTAGAAAGGTTACAAGTGAGCCTTGTGTAAAACTTGTGGTTGTAAGGTTGCAAGTGATCCCGTCCAAAACTTGCTGTTGTAAGGTTTCAGGTGAACCCGATTTAAAACCTGAGAGATAGTGGAACTCGGCCTGGGTGGTTGAGAACTGGACGTAGGTCAGGTAGACCGAACCAGTATAAATATTGTGTTGGTTTTATTTAAGCATTTATTTTTGAAGCACAATTCACCCCCCCCCCTTGTGCATCCATTACTTTCAGCAGCTTTGTCTTTTCTGAGGATCATCATTTATATTACAAGCACACACAACACGTGAAGAGAAGAGAAAGCAGTTGCAATTTCGTCTTTTACCTTGGAGCATCATTTATCTCATTGGAATTGTTAGTTACTATGATTTTCTATTCAATTTTAATATTTGTTGGATCTATTTGAGTCATATGTGTGGCTAATTTCCCTTTATAACCTAGAGTACTATGAACTTGTTTGTAACTTAGTATTTTATTTCCCACTATTTAGTCATGGTTAATTTGATTTAGTTTATTTAATCTTGCTATTATTGATTAACTTGTTTATTGTTTGATCACCATTAGACATGTTTAGGGAATTTAGAATTGGACTCAAAAGAGGGAATTTTAAATTGGCTATGAGATTAATTACTGTAGGATTGGATTTCTAATCTGATTTGCGACTAGGATAGACATATACCTAGAAGCCCTACTTAGTTACATTAGAGTGGTACCGGTATAAATTGGCTTAGTAAATTAGCGCAAGACATTGTGTAATTAAGCTAGGCAAGGATATAGGTGAAAACCGAAAGGCATTTATAGACACTGGTACTCTAGATTAGCTAGTTGGATTAATTCATAATTAATTTAGTGGGAATAAAATCTAGGAAGCAAATAAGGAATTAGTGGCTCTAGGTTGTTCTTTTGACTCGTGAATTTCATCTGTGTGAATATTTGTTTTATTTTATTTTCTTAGATGTTAGGTAATTAAAATCAATTTTCTTGTATTTACTCAACTTGAACGAAAATAGGAGATTTAATGTCTAATTATTAATTTTCTGAGTCTCTGTGAGATCGACCTTGATTTACTACTTTACTAAAATACGATCCGTACACTTGCGGAATTTTTATCAATATTTTGGTAGCATCAGTCCTCAATGTAACATACAATAAGCACAGGAAACAACAAAAAGTATAGCAACCATCGTAAACAATGATAAGGGGACAACAATGACTCAAAAAAAGATTATACTAACACTAAACTACCCTCTCTACTAGAATGGTTTCTCCCCCATAATTATGAAAGCATGCATCATCAAATATCACTAGCTAGTCACACATGTCCAAAAAGTGAGATAATTGAGGAAAGAAACAACCTGATGCTTAAAACGTTTCAAACTCTTGTAGGAGAAGTTCTCTTCCTTAATTAGAAACATGCATGTTTTCATATAAGCTCCATCTCCTATGTGCTCCTTCCTTGATGTTATATGTTTCGGTCCTTGCAAGAAAAATTCTAAAAACAGAGCAGTACCAAATTCTAGGAAAGGATACTTTTCATCCAAATAAGTGTCACAACCAAGGAAGTCAATCATGCTGACATCACAACAAACACTTTCTTTTTTAGATATATTCGGTGGAAGATCACAAGAAATTATTTGTTTGAAAGAACACATATCATCAAATACATCAACTTTCTATACTTGGGGAATCATTCATATGTGTACTCTCAATATCTTGTGACTTATTGGAATACAAATCATTCTTATTCTTATCCACAATGCAACTCTCACTTTGAATTATTTCATGCTCATGAATCTCAACACTAATCAATACTAATAGATTTATCATGTTCAATAATAGAATCACTCAATGTATTCAATGCATGCTTTTTAGATTCATAAATGAAATGTTTCTTTTCCTCATAGCAATGCGAACAAATTTCAAATTCCATACATGAACAAGATTTTATCACATTTAACACAACAACATCATCATCATGACTAGTAATAGGAAGAGAATCATGTTCATCGATTACAAGTAGAATAAATGACATCACAATTAGCATTCACAATTGAACTACTACTACTTGAAGCACAACATTGAGCATATTCACCAAAAAATCAATGAGGAAATTCACAAATGAATTCCTCATCCACCTCATCATCACTTGTATAATTAGTAGTATTTTTAATTAATGAATCAAACAATGAAGGATATATCTTCTCAATGATAGGAGTATCACCTAGTGAAATGTATAATTCTTCATGTGGTTGTGTAATAGCATTCTTTATCTTTAAAATGGAACATTCGTGACATCTTATCAAGATGGTAATTCGTTGTAGGGGTGTTCACAGAATTGGATGGGATCAAGAATCCCCTTCCCTTGGCCTGTCCCGAAAAGGCTCAGGACAAGGTTTCGTGTGTCCCGTCATGTCCTGATCTTTGTTCCATCCCGATTGAGATAGGGACTGAATGGGATTGATTGCACCATATATACTTTTACATATATTTTCATGGCAAAAGTCATTGAATTAATGCATGTTTTGATGATGATTGCACCTAATTAGCATAGATTCTAACCATTGCACAAATTGTTGGAATTTGTTTTAATCAAGGACAATTTAGGAATTTTTAGCTTGCTATAATGTTTTACATGTTTTCAAAGAACTTTTTTATGCTACTTCAAGTCTTAAACCATTGTAGATCATTGAGGAAACTCAACAAATGAGGAGCCAAAGAAGATGGAATCAAAGAGCAAGAAGGAGGAAGCAAGAGGAAGAAGAGAAAAAAAAAGAAAAAAAAGAGAGAGATAGGAAGGTGGCTGGCCAGTTGGCGAGCAACTGGCGAGCCATGACGAATAAGTTCGCACCTCTCGTCAATTCGCTCGTTAGTTGGCGAGCCATTGGCGAACTTGTCGCTGTAAAAAATTCAGACGCGATTTTAGGGTTCGTAAGCCCTTTATAACCTTTCTAACAGCCCCCAAACCAAATCTAAGCTCCTCCAAGGTCGAAAATACCAAGCTCTCTTAGGGTTTTCATCATTCCTCTCAATCACACTCAAATCTAAATCTTTCATCATTTCTCTTCTCTACTACCATTTCCACCCCATTTCTACCACCCACCTTCTCCAACCTTCATCATCTTCCATGGCAGCACCCTTGGCGCGAGTTTGGGCTTTCATCTACCATGAGTGGCTAAACATTCTTGGGATTTTGGTGGTGTGAAGATAGTTCAAGACTTCAATGGGCAACTTAGGGGAGTTTATCTTGTCTTATGCTCTATACTTTATACTTGAGAGTTATGGTTTGACTTTTATTTGGATTAGAGACATGTGAGTTTATCTTTCTAATGGTGTTGGATTGATATTCTTGTGTTGAACATTGAGTTTGATTATCAATGTTATGAATGTTTTATTTCCTATGTTAATACATGAGACTATACTTGCTTTAGTGGTTACTTGGTTTGTGTAGTTAATGTTTCAATTGAGGTGTTGTTTTTGCACATTCTCAAGATGAAAGTAGTTTTCAAACTTATATTCAATACACATCAAGTGAAGCTTAACTTTAACCCTAAAAAGATTACTAATATAAACTAATTGTTTGATTTGACATCAATTAGGGCTAGAGGATCCTTATTGGTTCCTTTGGGATTTTTCTAATAGACTTGATGAAAGTTTTGACTCCAAATATTTTTAAAGAAGTAATTGAACTATTGAATCACCATCAAAAGACCTTTTCATTACATTGAATTAAACCAACCAACTTTTTCCTTTTGCTTAATCAAAAATCATAAAAACAAGTGTCATCTATTTTTTCATTAATTTTTCTCAATGATTTCCAAAACACCAAAAATCACACCCCTTCCATGTCAATCCCTATTTTCATTAAATGAGGATGATATGTTTTAATTGTTTCTCTGAGTTCTTCATCGCCGTCATGCTCCGAAGGAAGAAGCATCAATAAATCGCTCACTTTCACTTCAGAATATCCCGATTTTTCAGGTTTCTCTTCTTTACCAACCACAGCAACATACGGGTCAGTTTATCATATTTAATCATTTGAATGGCTTATAATCATTAAGGTACGATTTTTTCCCTTTTATCCTTTTCTCTCTCTGTTATGTATTTTGTGTGTGTGATTTGAATTTCTTTTTCCCATGTATTTTCTGAGCTTCAATAATTCTAATAGTAGGATTTTAGTAACACGAGTAGTATAGTAGAGAGTGTAGTGTTTCTTAAGAGTTTTCGGAAGTGGAGTGTCCGGAGAAATTACCGGCGATGGTGAAGTTGTAAGGAAGAAATAGAGAGAGATCGGAGGATGGTGGTTTAGTGTTTTGAGGGTGAGGAATCAGAGGATGGTGATTTTATTTTAGAGAAGCCGGAGTGGTGACATGGCTGAGGAGAATGACGGTGACGGAGTGGTATTTACGGTCGAGGAGAATGACGGTGACGGCCGAGGAGAATGACAGTGAAGTTGAGTTTTGGGTCTACATGCATCCCTAGTTTTAAGGAGTTTTTTATGGGCATTAGTGCAAGAGTGTAGGAAGTTTAGTTAAATTTTTAATGTTAGTGGTGATCATGTTGGGAATAGTCAGAGAAATTTTAGGGGTAGTCTAAAGAAGAAGATGATGAACAGTGAACAGTCAGAGGAATTTTACGTTTTTTTTTTGCGAAAATTACGTGAATTGCCCCAGAAAGTGACAGTTGGCGAAAATTTAAGATTTTGACTTTTTTTTTGCGAAAATTTACGTGAATTGCCCCAGAAAGTGATAGTTGGCGAAAATAAGATTTTGACTTTTTTTTTGCGAAAATTACGTGAATTGCCCCAGAAAGTGATAGTTGGCGAAAATTAAGATTTTGACCTTTTTTTCCCGAAAATTACGTAAATTGCCCCAGAAAGTGATAGTTGGCGAAAATTAAGATTTTGACCATTTTTTTTTAAATGCGAAAATTACTTTTTGACCGTTATTGGTCTGTGCTTACATATACCATTAAAATATCTCTATTCTTTTATACAATTCTGCTCTTCTCTATTATTCTTCCCATTCTTATAATATTTCTCCTTCTCCTCAATCTTCTCATTATTATACTCTTCCTCATTATCAAATTGTTCGGAGAATCTCATTAAGTTCATCAACATATCCATTTTCTTGTAATCACGGTTTATATCATCTAAGAGTTTCTGGTTTGAATTTTGATTTTATTTTAGTCAATTTAACTAAATTACTTAGTTCTATTAAATATTTTGTTTTCATATACATCGTAACCTTTAAATATTATAATTTTTTACTAACCTTTGAATATTTTCACTAATTTACTTAGGAATATTTTGTTTTCTCTTATTCTTCTAAGTTATTATAATCTTTCTAAGTTATTATTACTCCTCCTCAAGCTTTCATTTTTACAATCATCCTCATTCTCAATCTTTAGGAGAATTTCTTTACGTCAATCATCATAACCACCTTATTACAATCACGATTAACATCATCAAAAATCCCTGGTTTGAATTAATAAATCTTTTGTTTCTTATACATATCTTAATCTTGAATATCGTTGTTGAGCATTTGTTGTTATTTGGTTTTTCAGAGGATATTTATTAATTTATTGTTTTATTTTATTGTTGAGCATTGTGGTTGTTTTTGTTTTATTATATATTGTTATTTCATTTATTTATTTATTTATATATTATTCTTATATTGTTTTAATATTTTATTGTATTGTGATTATTGTTTTATCTCTTTATCTATTGTTATTATTTGTGCTAGTTTCATTCTTATTAGTGTTAGGATTTATTTGTATTAGTTTTATTATTTGTGCTATTTTTATCATTATTATTATTATTATGAGTAATACTCTGCCTATTTATTAGCCGGTCCTAAGCCCGGATAAAAAGAGTAGGTTGTGTTAGGCTTTGGCAGCCAACGTAAAAATTTGTCTAATCTTAAAGCATGCACACACAATCATTTTAGCAATATGTCATCGCCTGATAGTGTACATAAGAAGGAATATATAAAGAAGAAAGTGAATGAGTGTATGATTAGATTTAATACGTGGAATATTGGAACCTTGAGAGGCAAAGCTTGGGAGGTAATAGGTGTGATGAGGGATAGAAAGATAAATATTCTATGTCTAGAAGAGACTAAATGGGTAGGTGAAAAGGCTAAGGATATTGATGGTTATAAACTTTGGTACACTGGTAAAGTGAATCATAGGAATGGTGTAGGTATAATTGTGGATAAAGTATGGAAGAAGAATGTGGTTGAAGTTTATAGAAGTGGAGATAGAGTATTATCAATAAAAATGGTAGTTGAGGATGATACAATTAATATAATCAGTGCATATGCCCCTCAGATAGGGGCAGAATTGTTCATAAACGAACAATTTTGGGACGAATTGGAGAAGATGATTAAAAGAATTCCTAACACTGAAAAGATTTTTATTGGTGGTGATCTTAATGGACATGTTGGTAAAGATGCAGGACAATACACACAAGTTCATGGTGGTTTTGGTTTTGGCACAATGAATAATGAAGGACAATCTATTATTGAATTCTGTATGGCTAACAATCTCAAAATTGTTAACACTTGTTTTGAGAAACAGGAAGAACATTTGATTACATATAAGAGTGGAGTCAATAGATCACAGATTGATTTCTTTTTAGTAAGAAATTCGGATAGAAGAATTTGTATAAACTGTAAGGTGATTCCAGGTGATGGTGTGACTACACAACATAGGCCTTTAGTTTTAGACGTTCATATGAAGTTTAATCGAACGAAGAAGAGAGAAATGCTTCAACCAACAATTAGATGGTGGCAATTGAGAGGGGAAAAAATGAAAATTTTTAAGAATAGGTTGATCAATGAATGTATATGGGATAAACAAGGATGTGCTAATGATTTATGGAAAGATTTAAGTATGATGATGAGAAAAATAGCAAAAGAAGTTTTAGGTGAATCAAAGGGCTATATTAGGCATAAAAAGGAGACCTAGTGGTGGAATAATAATGTCCAAGAGAAAATTAAATTTAAGAAACAATGTTTTCAGGATTTACATATATGTGATAGTGAGGAAAATTTGGTCAAATATAGATTAGCAAAGAAATAGGTGAAAAAAGTTGTTAGTATAACTCGAGTTAATTTCTTTGAGGAGTTTTATAAAGAATTAGGGACAAAAGATGGGAAACAAAAAATTTATAGAATAGCAAAGATAAATGAGCAGAAATCAAGAGATTTAGATCAAGTAATGTGTGTTAAGGATGAAGAAGGTAATGTATTAGTTAAAGATGATAATATTATGATACAGTATGGGTGTGAGAATATAGAGAGGGTGTATAAGAATTAGAGAAATAAGAGATAGAATAAGAAGAATAAGAAGAGAGAAGAGTGAGAGAAGAGTTAATTTAGAAGGAAGAGAACAAGAGAAGAGAGTAGGAGAAGACAACACAATATTATACTTATTATTCAAATCATCAATGTCTACATAGCAAATAGTTGAGAGGCTATATATAGGCCTCAACATAACCCTAAATATTAATGATAGAAAACTCTAGAATATAATCATACTTAATGCTAATTGATAACAATAAATGTAAAATTAAAATAGAACAATCTAGAAATACTAATTGATGATAATCAAATCATAACATGATAATCTTCAAATCTCTTTGGAAACTTTCCGATTCTTTTGTGATTCTCATCATTCCCCCCTTGCTGAAAAGAACTCGCCTCTGGTGAGGAAGGGGTATTGAAAGAGTCAAGTAAAGTGGAATTGATCCGGCGGAACTCATCTTCAGTAATTCATGTAGCATCTGTGTCAGTTGAATCCTTCCATCAAACAAGATAACGATGAACTGGACCATTCGGAGTAAAAATGTTTTCTTCATCCATAACAGCATCGATTACTTCTTGCGTTGGAGGAACACATGGCAAAGGTGGAATTGGAGCACTGATCCTGGAACCTGCAGAAGAATCACCAGAAAATAGGGGAGGCTCAAAAGTGCCTTGGTAAGTCATAAGATCCTCAACATTAAAAACTGGACTAATAGACATTTCAGGAGGTAATTCTAACAAGTAAGCATTGGAACCAAGTTTCTTTAGAATACGAAAGGGTCCTGAGGCACGAGTATGCAACTTCTTGAATGAATGTTTTGGATAACGTTCAAAGCGAATACGGGCCATTACATAATCTCCTTCATCAAAATTTTGAGCTCGCCGATCAGCTGTTAATTTATATTGATTATCATTAAGTTCAATTTTACGCTTAATCTCAACATGCAATTCATGAAGGCGATGTGCTAGGGATTCTGCGGATTCAGAAGTTCGGGCTGTTAAAGGAAGGGGTACCAAGTCAATGGGCTAGTTAGGATTGAAACCTTGAACAATCTCAAAAGGGCTTTTACCAGTGGTTCGATTGACAGAGCTATTATAAGCGAACTCAGCTATAGGTAATATGAGGTTCCAATTTCCTAGTTTGTCACTAACTAGACATCTAAGGAAATTCCCAAGACTACGATTGGTCACTTCAGATTGCTTGTCCGTTTGCGGATGAAAAGCAGAAGAGAACTTTAGTTGAGTCCCAAACAATTCCCAAATAGTCTTCCAGAAATAGTTGACAAACTTAACATCACGGTCAGTTATAATAGAAGTAGGTAAACCATGCAAGCGCACGACTTCCTTGAAAAAGAGTTTAGCTAAGTGAGAAGCATCAGTGGTCTTGCTACAAGCGATGAAGTGTGTCATCTTAGAGAATCGGTCGACAACAACCAGGATAGAGTCATGCTGTCGAACAGTCCTAGGCAAGCCTAAAACAAAATCCATACTTAGATCCTTCCATGGTGCATTAGAGATTGGTAAAGGATTCATCCTATAATGTGGCAAGGTAGGGAGTTGAGATCCTGGAACTAAATCAATGGCATGTTGGATATTCCTCATTGGTGGCAAGTCATGGGGTAACTCATCAGGTACAACACCCTTAAAGTCATCCAATAATTGTGAAACCTCCTTGGGTAAATTTGAAGCATTAGATGTAGAGGAGGCGTTGTCCTTTACAACAAGGGAAAAAATATTATCAGTTTCCTTACTTTCTTGTACAAATTGAGTCTCTGTTAGAAAGTGAAGTTTCGAGTACTTAGAGGGAAATCCTTTTGAGTTGGAAACTTCTTTTCTTTTGGGCTCAGGCATGGCTGGACGTAAAAGGATTGTTTTTCCATCATGCTTGAACACGTGATTATTTGACCGTCCATGTATGATGACATCATGATCGTAAAGCCATGGACGTCCTAAGAGAATATGAGACACGTCCATCGGAATGACAACACAGAGAACATCTTCCTTAAATTCACCAAGATGAAGAGGTACGCGACACTGTTGAGTGATAGCAAGGGAGTTATTGTCTATCCAAGCAACACGAAAAGGTTTGGGTATAGGCTCAGTTTTTAACCCAAGTCGAACGACACCTCGACTAGAGATGACATTTCTTTCACTTCCGTTGTCAATTATGAGTTTGTATGACTTATCACCGTATTTCACATTTGTGTGAAATATGCTGTGACGTTTCCACGAATCATCTAGCGAAGGAACGGTTAAGAGACATCGCATTACTCCAAGATGCCCAGGTGGAATATCATCTACGATTATTTCTTCATCTACATCAGAGGGGCTATCGACAGGGTCGATGACAACATCAGGAGTGCCCTCGTTATAGTCTTGGTACTCAAGAAGTAGATTGCGTTCTGGACACTTGGAAGCAATGTGACCCTTAGTGTGACACTTGAAGCATTCAATGCTTGATCCATTAGGTCTTAAGCTAGATCCTATGGATTCATTAATCGGCTTGGTGCCCGATGTTTGTTCAGATTGAGAAGACTTGGATGATGGTCATACAATTCTCGCAGTAGGAAGGAAACTACGAGTTTGTCGAAACTCTATGCCTTGTGAAGTAGCTCGTCGAAAGTTAGAATACTCCGACAAAGTTTCTATTTCTTGTGCCTTATGATAGGCATCCTCAAGGGTTTCAGGAAAATTTAACCTAAGATCCCTCTGTACGTCTGGCCAAAGGTCATTAACAAACCTACTTAATAATGACAAAGGGTCTTCTTCTAGTCCACACCTTATCCTAAGTTCATCAAAACGGGCTATGTAATCAGCAACAGTAGAGGTTTGACTTATATTATTGAGCTTACTAAATAACTGACACTTATACCGAGGTGACACATATTTTTCCTTCAACTTCATCTTCATCCTAGCCCATGTAGTCACAGGTGGTTGACCTTGTTCCTCAAGGGTGACTTCTACCGTGTGCCAGTAAGTTCGCGCAGCTCCCAAAAGTCTCATCTTGGTAAAGCATATTCGTTGGGTGTCATTCATATCATAATAATCGAAATAGTCCTCCATGTTAGCAAGCCAATCTAAAAAGTATGTGGGGTCTAACCTCCCATCAAATTCAGGGGCCTCTACTTTAACTTTCTTAGTAATATCGTCCTCATAGTCATGTCTAGGGTTTCCTCTATTATGTCTAGGAGGATACAAATTGTCCTCATAGCCACGCCTAGGGTTGCCTCTATTATATCTAGGGGGAGATATTTCGTCCTCATAATCACGTCTAGGGTTACCTCTGTTATATCTAGGGGAAGATCTCTCATACCTAAAGTGGTGTCCATTATGGAAACTCCAAGGATCATCTTCTTCACCTAAGAATGGCCCATTAGGTCTACGTGCAAATGACTTATCATTGTTGTTACCATTACCTAAGGAAAGATAATGACTATCTATATAGGACTTCTGACCTTGGGAATCTTAGAATTTAATAAGCTTGACCTTTGATCATTGTTAGGGTTCGGGAGTAAACCCTCAGGAACAATTAATGGTGTGGTCTCTGGCTTGTTCTTTACTTGTGATGTTGTAGCCTCAATGTTTTTTCCCGTGCTAAGTTTTCCTAAGTGACGAATGGCTGACATAACTTCTTCCAACTTAGTGTCAAGTCTAGAATCAATGGCATCAATTTTATTATTGGTTTCATCAAACCTAGCATGAGTTGAATCGTTTATTGCTCTGTCAATATATTCATAAATAGCTCTTTCACGATTTTCAAGGTCAGACATGGTAGCTTTGATTTCGGTAATATCTTGTGCGAATTAGTCTTGAGTATCAAGGACACGTCGAAGAGTCATATAAAGGAAATTTCTAATGTGAATGGTTTGAGGTGGTCTTACTAAAACCTAAAAAGGCTCCCAAGTTGCCTCCACCAAAAACGGTGAAAACCCTATTTAACAAGTTCAACCTTCAGGGACAAGCCTCAGAGGTTACCCTTGCCAAATAAGTTACAAACTGAGCGAGATCTTCACAGTAGCCTCAGAAGCAAAGCTTTCAGGGAAACCGTTAGAAATCTCTTCTAACCTATGGTAGAATAGGACCCGGGTGTAGGGCCAAGCGTGTGAGGATTTGTGTCGTCCTAGGGTTGTGAATTAAATGTTGAGCTAAACGGAAAAGTGAAACTAAAATTATCAAAAGAAGATAATTTTTTTTTGTCTTTTCTTTTCCCTTTTTTTGGCTTTTGTTTTCTTTTTTTTTTTTTGCCTTTTTTTCTTTTCTTTTCTTTTCTTTTTTTTTTGCTTTTTTTGTTTTTTTTTTTGCTAACTCACAAGAGAATGAAAACTAGAAAAGGAAAAGGGAGAGGGAAAAAAAATTGCAAGAAATCAAGAAACGTAAAATGGAAAAAAAGGAAGAAATTATGAAGATATAAAGTTATTAGCAACTACCTCCTTCTATGACAATTAGTACAGATTTAAAGTTGAAAAATCGAATGTTACCTAATAACTTTTGGAGCCAAAAGTTATAACTTCCCCAAATTTTCTGATTGACGGCTTTGACAAACGGTAGTTAGTTGATGGCGATGAGAGAGTTTGAGCAACGGAAAGGATGTTAAGGCTCTGATACCAATTGATGCAGTGTGGGTGTGAGAATATAGAGAGGGTGTATGAGAATTAGAGAAATAAGAGATAAAATAAGAAGAATAAGAAGAGAGAAGAGTGAGAGAAGAGAGAATTTAGAAGGAAGAAAACAAGAGAAGAGAGTAGGAGAAGACAACACAATATTATGCTTATTATTCAAATCATCAAAGTCTACATAGCAAATAGTTGAGAGGCTATATATAGGCCTCAACATAACCCTAAATATTAATGATAGAAAAATCTAGACTATAATCATACTTAATGCTAATTGATAACAATAAATGTAAAATTAAAATAGAACAATCTAGAAATACTAATTGATGATAATCAAATCATAACATGATAATCTTCAAATCTCTTTGGAAACTTTCCGATTCTTTTGTGATTCCCATCATATTAGGGATAGATGGAAGAATTATTTTTATAATTTGTTTAATGATAGAGTGAAAACTTTGAATTATGTTATAGATGATTTAGGGATTAGTGATAGGAATACCAATTTTACAGGTAATATTAAGATTAGAGTGAGGGAGGTTGAGGATGCTCTTAAGAAAATGACTAAGGGAAAAGCTGTTGGTCCAGATGGTATTCCTATTGAAGTATGGAAATGTTTGGGAGAAAATGGAGTGTTGTGGCTAACTAAACTGTTTAATGAAATTCTAAGGTCTAAGAAAATGTCAGATGATTGGATGAATAGTACATTAGTACCTATTTATAAAAATAAAGGAGATATTCGAAATTGTGCAAATTATAGAGGAATAAAACTTATGAGTCATACAATGAAGTTGTGGGAAAAAGTAATTGAGCGTAGGTTAAGAACTGAGACTAGCATATCGAAAAATCAATTTGGTTTCATGCCGGGAAGGTCAACTACAAAAGCAATATATCTAATTAGAGGCTTAATGGAAAGATATAGAAGTATAAGAAAGGATTTGCACATGGTTTTTATTGATTTGGAAAAAGCATATGATAGAGTGTCAAGAGATTTACTTTGGAAAATTTTAGAAAAGAAAGAAGTACAAGTTGAGTATATTAGTGCTATTCAAGATATGTATGAAGGAGTAATGACTAGAGTTAGAACACCGGTAGGTGAAACAATTGATTTTCCAATAAGAATTGGGTTGCATCAAGGTTCGGCATTGAGTCCGTATTTATTTAACCTTGTTATGGATGCCTTAACTGAGAGTATAGAAGAAGAAATTCCTAAGTGCATGTTTTTCGCGGATGATATAGTAATATTAGGGGATTCAAAAGATGCAATTAATTGGAAATTAGAGTTATGGAGGACGACTTTAGAGTCTAAAGGTTTTAGAATAAGTAGGAGTAAGACGGAATATATGTACTGTAGTTTTGGCAGTAGACAAAACCATGAGGACATAGAAATTAAATTAGGAGAGCATGTTATACATCAGGTGGATAAGTTTAAGTATTTAGGATCAATTATACAAGAAGATTGCGAGGTAGATGGAGATGTCAATAATAGAATTCAGGCTGGTTGGTGCAAATGGAGAAAAGCTTCTGGGGTTATTTGTGATCGCATGGTTCAAAATAGAGTAAAAGGAGAATTCTATCGAACAGCTATTAGATCAGCATTGTCATATGGTAGTGAATGCTGGGCAATTAAAAAACAACAAGAACATAAGATGGATGTGACAGAGATGAAAATGTTGAGATGGATGAGTGGGTATACACTAAAAGATAGGATTCGTAATGATCACATTCGCGAAAGAGTTGGGGTAGCACCAATTTCAGAGAAAATGAGAGAATATCGTTTAAGGTGGTATGGACATGTTCAAAGAAGAGAATTAGATGAGTCAGTAAGAATAGTGGAACAGATGGAAAGGGAGCCGTATATAAGAAATAGAGGGAGACCAAAAAGAACTCTTGATGAAGTTATTCAAAGAGATATGTTAGTGAAAAATTTATCTTCAGGAATGACTAGGGACCGAGCTAAATGGCGTCGTGTGATACATGTAGCCGACCCCATTTGCATGGGATAAGGTTTACGTTGATGTTATTATAGGGTAGTTAAAGGACACCACAAAGTTTGACGATCCGGATTGCACCCTATTTGCAATCCTTGGATTAAAATTGTGATTTTAACCCCCAAGACAATTGGTTCACAATTAAATCAGGGATCATCAGGAAAAAAATTTAAATTTTGTTATTAAGAATATCAGTATGTAAAAAAACATAACACTTTTTTTGTCTTAAACAAATAAATTAGTTTAATATGACTTCTATTCTACAATGCATCTTACATAACATAATAAGGTACAATTTTATTATGATTGTATTTTTCATAAAAAAATGTCATGTATACTTATAAATGATATAAATGACACTTGCATTATATATATATATATATATATATATATATATATATAAACACAGATATTCATGATGTGTCGGGATCGGGATAACCCGTCACATGTCGAAATGATTTTTTTTCTCATCCTAAAATTTTTTGGACGGGAATTTCTTGTCTCAAAAAAGTTACGGGACTCGAGGATCGAGACCGAAAAATTTTTACAGCTTTAATTTGTTGTATTATTTTGTCCTTTTTATAAATTTTGAGAGGTGTTTTTTACAACTTAAAGGACCTACAAAATTACATGCCAATTGTTCGTGCCATGATTTCATTGTTGAAGCATATTTGTTTTTTGTGCGTTCGTGTGATTCATTTTACAATGGATTTGGGAGTTGAGGAAAAGAAAAGGAAAGGTATAAGAAGAAAGGTGAAAGTGGCTGCACAAGAAGCCATGGATGTGCAGATAACAGTGAAAATGCGTCAGATGGGTATAAAAAAGAAGAATGGAGAAAAGCAAAACGCATGAAAGCTAGAGGCTAACGGCGTGAATGATGACGTGTTTAATATATCCATGTGGCCTTTTATGATTGGATAACTGTATGAACTTAATATATATAACTGGATATAAGTTTTTTCCTTTCCAAAGGACTCGACTTACCTCCAGTTGCTTGTGTCAAGTTAGTACGGTTCTCCAATTGAAAAACGCCACGTGTATCCATTAAACACGTTATACTCACGCCGTTTGCGTCTCAATGTGGCCATTCTTTGAGTCAAAGCATATTACAATTTTCCTTGCAGAAGTGGAAGCATTACCTCTAATCTCATATCTTTTAACCTCGTAGAAAATTTACAGTGGATTTATAAACCCTAAATTATTGGAAACCATGTTGCGGTTAGATGATTGCCTCTGGAAGTGAATATAAGGATTGGGAAAATTGTAGAATATGGGTGTGCGCGCCTGAGGTTATTCAATTTCATTGTACTGTTATTGAATTGCAATTTACATGCCAATTGTTCGTGCCATGATTTCATTGTTGAAGCATATTTGTTTTTTGTGCGTTCGTGTGTTTCATTTTACAATGGATTTGGGAGTTGAGGAAAAGAAAAGGAAAGGTATAAGAAGAAAGGTGAAAGTGGCTGCACAAGAAGCCATGGATGTGCAGATAACAGTGAAAATGCGTCAGATGGGTATAAAAAAAGAAGAATGGAGAAAAGCAAAACGCATGAAAGCTAGAGGCTAACAGCGTGAATGATGACGTGTTTAATATATCTATGTGGCCTTTTATGATTGGATAACTGTATGAACTTAATATATATAACTGGATATAAGTTTTTTCCTTTCCAAAGGACTCGACTTACCTCCAGTTGCTTGTGTCAAGTTCGTACGGTTCTCCAATTGAAAAACGCCACGTGTATCCATTAAACACGTTATACTCACGCCGTTTGCGTCTCAATGTGGCCATTCTTTGAGTCAAAGCATATTACAATTTTCCTTGCAGAAGTGGAAGCATTACCTCTAATCTCATATCTTTTAACCTCGTAGAAAATTTACAGTGGATTTATAAACCCTAAATTATTGGAAACCATGTTGCGGTTAGATGATTGCCTCTGGAAGTGAATATAAGGATTGGGAAAATTGTAGAATATGGGTGTGCGCGCCTGAGGTTATTCAATTTCATTGTACTGTTATTGAATTGCAATTTACATGCCAATTGTTCGTGCCATGATTTCATTGTTGAAGCATATTTGTTTTTTGTGCGTTCGTGTGTTTCATTTTACAATGGATTTGGGAGTTGAGGAAAAGAAAAGGAAAGGTATAAGAAGAAAGGTGAAAGTGGCTGCACAAGAAGCCATGGATGTGCAGATAACAGTGAAAATGCGTCAGATGGGTATAAAAAAAGAAGAATGGAGAAAAGCAAAACGCATGAAAGCTAGAGGCTAACAGCGTGAATGATGACGTGTTTAATATATCTATGTGGCCTTTTATGATTGGATAATTGTATGAACTTAATATATATAACTGGATATAAGTTTTTTCCTTTTGGAAATTAAAGAGGGATTGAAGATTTTCCGCCGAGCGCATATTGACTTCTGACCCCACCACATGCATTGTTGCGTACTTGTATAGATTATACATGTCCACGTGGAACTCTAGTTTCTAATGCTATTTCCTTCCTATTTTTTAAAGCCTTTAAATTATACTCACTATTTTGTCAGCTTAGCAGCTAGCCACGATGTTCAAGTTCACTCCACAATTTATGTAATTATGTCCATTATACATCGAAGCCGCTCATCTAAAAATGAGGTGACTACCGCTTGAATACCAAAAAAAAAAAAAAACCCAATCGTAATTGCTTGAATTAATTCTTAAGTCATGGTAAAACAAATTATTTCTAAAGTAATTTCTAAATTGGAAAAAAGTTCCTCCCTCGTAGCTATAACGGTATGGCCTCCTTGTGACTTTTCTTTTACTTTCGATAAAATAAGGTTCGGTCTAAGAATAAAACACATACTTTAATTTGTTAGGACACGAAAAAGAAAACACATACTTTATTTTCCACATGTGAAACATTACTAGAATAATAAAAATATGTTTCTTCAAAAAAGAAATTATATGTGAGAACTATATAAGATTGATATAAAAAAACTTTACAGATTTTCCAATTTGTATCATGAGTATATTAATATTTTAAAAAATTCACATACTAATTTAATAAAATGGTAAAAATATTTAACTAGTTGAACATGATTTAGAAATTCAAAAAGCATTTGCAATATGAATCACGCACAAATTGCACATATGTCTTAAGCAAAAAATATTTATTAACAAAATTTTCACCTGTTGACTATTTCAGCAATTAAAAGTAGTCATCAACAACTCATTGAAACAGTTATGCAATTAAATCTCTTACTTGAGACCATTATACCCAAATAAAGAAATTAATCATAATCATGTCTTAAAAAACTATCCCATTATAACATTAAAATCCCAAAAATATATTTGTAGGACTGATGATATTAAACGAGTTCATGTTGACAACTAAATTTGTTGTAAATCCAACTCAATTAATTAGTTGTCAAAGGTCAATTAGTTGTCTTGAAACATTATTGATTTTATAAATTTGATGGTTTTTTTTGTTTGAGGTAGGAGTGCGACCGAACAGATTTTCATAGAAGAGTCTTGCACGTACCAAACCAAAGGGATTGGCGGTCGATGAAGATCCCATTTCTGTTTTTTTGTCCTTATTATTATAACACACACATACACACATATTCAATTTCTCACTTTGAAGCAACAAATTCCTCAACAAATTTCACACATACTTTTCACTTTCTTCACTTTCTTCACCCAACTCTCAACTCTGGTTCGTATTACTATCAGTTATTCCTATTCGATTACACATTCTGAAAACTCTATTGTTGCTTTGTTTCTGTTTTTGGTTGTCAGAAGAATGAAATAGTAAAGGTTTATTCTGCAGAACCTGAAGGATTATTCTCATATTTAGAGTTAGAGTTTAGAATTCTATCTTTATTGTTTGAATATAATTCTTTGGAGGGAAATATGGTTTGTTCACAGTGAATCACATGTTTTGACTTTTTTTTTTTGGAGAGAATGAGGTTGCAAAATAGGTTATTGAATTATGACATATTTGATGTATTTTTAGATTATCCATTAGTTTATAGGTTAAATAAACTAGTTTAAGCGAAAGATCAATTTATAATTAACTTATTTTGTATTTTTAGGATTTTCCAAAAAAGTCAACTAGGTCTTATATTTATGACTGGAGGAATTAGTTATGTTTCCCTAGTTTGCCTTGGTGGTCATTGTTTTCATTTTGATCCTGTGAGCTGCTATAATTAGTCTTTGACCCTGCAGTGAAACTGCTAAATTTTGCTTCCTGATTTGCTTTGTGGAGTTTTGAATTAATTTGATGTTTCTAATTAGTTGTTTCATGTTCTACAGGGACCTTAATCTTAGATGACAGTGACAATGGCTTCACATGGTTGCTATTGTCATCATGTAGAGTTGACCAACCAGGGAAGAACACCACCAACTCTTGGATTCTCTGGCGCGATTTCTAGTGATAGATTCTTCAAGTTTAAAAATTTAAGCAATCATTCAGCTTGGAAACACAGATTTCCAAGGTTTGTAGTGGAGATGCAACAGACTGAGGCGCCACCATCAAAGTATGGTACTAATGGTAGACCTAGACCAATTAAAATGGTACCAGCAACTGAGATTGTTAAAAGTAGGAACGGTTCAGTGAATGGTTCAAAGCAAGTAACCAATGGGCCAACTGTGATAAGAAAAGATCCTCCTATCACATCCTTGGCCAAGACAAAGAAGTCTGGAAACTCACAAGAACTTCCACCACTGGATGAGGTTAAAGTTTTGCAGTCAGATGAAGGCTTCAGTTGGGCCAATGAAAATTACAATTCTGTGCAGAGGTCCATAGATGTTTGGTCGTCGGTTATTTCTTTACGCATACGTGTTCTGTTGGACAATGCAAAATGGGCATATTTAGGAGGCTTTACAGAAGAAAAGCAGGTAGGTTCTTGAAAAAAATTTGATGTTCCACGTTTATTTTAATCATTATATAATACTTTTTTTAATAAAAACATGGTTTTTGATATAATACAATGACATCATGTAATTTATGTAGTTGGCTTACCAACTGGGATATGACACTATTGTTGTAGTTGTCAAGCTTTGTTTTTATTATTGAAGTGTTTTATCATGGTTTCATTCAGAAATCCAGACGACAAAAAACCGCGTCATGGCTACGGGAGCGCGTGTTGCAGCTAGGTCCAACTTTCATCAAGCTTGGACAGTTATCATCAACAAGGTCGGATCTGTTTCCCCGTGAATTTGTGGATGAGCTTGCTAAATTGCAGGTATTCTTGTTTAATACTACCTCCGGTCCTAAATATAAGACCTAATTGACTTTTTTTTGGAGAGATTAAGGTTGCAAAATATGTTATTAAATCATGACATATTTTATATCTTTTTAGATTATCCATTAGCTTATAGGTAAAATAAAAAATTAGGTAAATCAATTTATATTAACTTATTTTGCTTTGTTTTAGGATTTTTCAAAAAAGTCAATTAGGTCCTATATTTAGGACCGGAGGGATTATCTAATTTTTCCTAATTTTCTATCCTTATTAACTGTTATGACCCTCTTCTTAATTATAAGATAACAAACGCTGAGAACATAGGATAACAAATTGGCATACAAATTGTGAATCGAAAGCCTGTAATTGAAATCATGTAAGGAAATGTATTTTATACCATATTACTCGTGATCGATTATTAGGGATGTCATAAATGCAATTTTCCAATGAGAAAACATTGAAAGTTTATAAATATTAGCATTTTAATAGAAAATAACAATTCATATTTCACAAAACTAACATTAAAAGAGTAAATATCAAAGCAATAGGACCAGCATAATCGAAAAGAGTAAATATTTTTTAACATAGACACAAAGATACATCATCATATTCATATTTCATTAATTGAAAAATATCATTGATTGTCAATGATCAATTCTGAATTGTATCACGTTATTCAGGATACATATATGCATATAAAAGCTATTTCAATATATTCATGTATTTTCCTCCTATTTTTGAATCGAATCATTAGATGTGTTTCAAGATTCATGAGATTCTTACTACTTAATTGCGAGAATCCAATTACCTTGAGATTGATGGAACAAAAGAGTATATTATAACTTCAAATCACATTTTATCTCATCAGGACTACTTAGTTTTACTTCTATACTTTATATCTTGGGTTTGTTGACCACTGTCTTTCCTCTAGAACAGTAGGTCTACCTTTTATGCTTTTTTGTCACTCTTTTATATCTTGTTTTATGAGTTTTGACAGCAAGAGATGACATGGTCTTATCATTAACACAATATCTTATTCGAAATGAAAATCCCTTAACTTAAATAAAAGAAAAGGGCCAACCCAGTTTAATCCCCACTTGGTGAGGGTGCTGGAGAAGAGAATATACTAGGAAGTCTTACCTCTGCTTTTATGAAGAGAGGCTGATTAACCGATATATTTATCAATAAAATATTTTTGCAGGATAGAGTCCCTGCCTTTTCATCCAAGAAATCAGTAGGCTTCATTGAGAGTGAACTAGGGGCATCCATTAATGTGTTGTTTAAGGAGTTTGAAGAGCGGCCAATTGCTGCTGCTAGTCTTGGCCAGGTATGAGCAATATACCATGCCCCGTTCATTTTGATATTATATATTTTCAGTTTGTTGTCTATAGTAAAATATGATATTTTCTGCTAATTTTATAGTGAGTGACATAATAACATCAAAGTATGTATGAATAGATTTTTTATGGTCTAATTTGGACATTCTAAGTTCTACTCAATCAACCAAGCTGTGTTACTCTTCTTAGCTTTATTGCTAAATACTTTCAATGTATCTTTTATATAATGCAGACAATCCTTAAGCTTATTTATTTTCATTTGATATGGATTTTTGGTTGGCCATTCTGTAGGTTCATCGTGCTATCCTGCATAATGGAGAAAAAGTGGTTGTTAAAGTCCAAAGGCCTGGACTGAAGAGGCTTTTTGACATTGACTTGCGTAAGTTGTTCTTGCTTTATTTGCTCCAAGGATCTTTGCTAACTTTTGGCAAAGAATGAGTGCATGTAGCTGCTGCTTAATGCAACCATTTGGTTGGTTATTGTAGAGCTTCAAGTTCCTTTAATGTAAAGGAAATCTGAAGTTGGAAACATGTAGGCTTATTATATCAAGCGGTCTTTTTTTCAAAAAAAAATAAATAAATAAATATTGTATAGCTCTGGATATTCGTTGTCCTTGTAAAATGTACACTTGAATAAGAAATAGAGAGTATGGCCACCTAATATGTTTTCCTGGGGAATAGAAACAATGAAAATTGACTGTGACAAACAATTATTGAACAATTTTTGGCAGCATTGAATATGATGGTTAGCACCAAGCACAGTCACAATTGCACCTAAGTCCCAAATAAGAGATTCAATTTCAAAGAAGTCTCAAGGAGTTGTTAATGACTACTATTAACAAGTGCAATAGCCTTCATTAACAAGTGGTAACAATTTCTTGGGACTTCTTTGAAATTAAGTCTCTTATTTGGGACGTAGGTGCAGCTGTCCCAAATTTATTCAGGTAAAAATTTTGTGCAACAGAGTGATCTCTTACTGGAAACTCTATCAAAATATTGAGTCTGGATTGAATTTTTTAGAAGCACAAGATTGAATATATATTGAGAATTTGAAGAGATAGAAAGGATGATATATGGGTGTAGAAGCCACATAGTTGCATTATTTTGTGTTACTCTTTTCAAATGCAGAGATGCATAACTATTGGAGATCTATGGTGTTTCGATTGTGACTTATTATATTTGTCTCTTGCATGAGGATTTGAGGTTATTAAATTTGTTAATCAGTTTTCTGTGTCACTTTAATAAGCATGATGTTTTTTCTCTTTCCAGGAAACCTAAAGCTTATTGCTGAATATTTTCAGAGAAGTGAAACTTTTGGTGGTCCGTCTAGGGATTGGATTGGAATATATGAAGAATGTTCAACGTAAGTGATACTCAAATTCATTATTATTGAAATCTTATGGTAGTGTAAGCAGATGTTATTCCTAATGTGCTTGGGAAAAGAAGAAATAATTTTGGAGCAATTGGCTTTACCCTTTATGGCATTAAGAATATGCTGAACCAAAGAGAATGGAGAGACAAGAGGGGATAAAAAAAATGTGTATAGAAACATTTTATTTGATATGATGGAGATTTGGTAGGTAGTATGGGATGAAAGTCCCATGTTGAAAATGGTGTATAATATTCAATGAAGTGTCTAAGTTGGTATTTTCCCCCTTCTGATACTAAAGAATGTTACTTATGTTGCAGGATTTTGTATCAAGAAATTGATTACATAAATGAAGGAAAGAATGCTGATAGATTTCGTCGAGATTTTCGAAACGTAAAGTGGGTTCGCGTACCTGTATGTTTCTCTCTGGAACACTAAAAATTGATGTGTGTGTGTGTGTGTGTGTGGTTCAGTTTCATTCCCCCGGGCTCTCTTACAGAATATATCAAACTTGGAGAATTGAAAATTGATTAATCAATTCTAACGTTGTGTTGCTGTGTTGTTTGTTTTTTGGCTTTGTAGTTGGTTTATTGGGATTATACTGCAACAAAAGTGTTGACCTTGGAGTATGTACCAGGTTTTTATCTGGACTGATTTATATATCTTATTTCCCTTTTATTTATTGGGAAATTATATTTAAGTCCTAGTGAAGGAAATTAAATTTAAGAAATGCACAAATAACACTGAAGTCACGTATGTGACAATTCGTTTTCACAAGCAACTATCAAAATACCCACAATTTAGAAAGAGTAGTTTAAGCCTCCACGTTGGAGCTCCCAATTCCACCGCAAGCACTAGAGCATCCGATGGTTGGTTAATTTTGGATGAGCTGGTCTTAGTGGGAGTAATGATTTTAATGATTGGGGCCACTCAAACACTTTGATACGATTATGTAAAATATAAGTAATAACTCGTGTTCAGAATAAAAAATAACAATATCAGTAAATAACAACTCAGTTATGTGTTAATAAAAACTTGGGTTCTAGTAAATAACAACTGATAACTTGGGTTTATTAAACAACAACGTACATGTGAAGAATGACTTAATCTTTTGTCAATAAGAACTAATGTTTGTGGAAATACCAACTTAGTGTGTGTTTGGTGTTGAGAAAGGAAAGTGGAGAAATGGAAAATGAAAGGGTGAAGATGGAAAGTACAGGTAATGATGGGAAGTAAAGTTTGTGGGCCCCAGGAAAAGTGTGAGATGGAGAGAGAAAACTTGTGGGCCCCAGGATATATGTAAATTACTAGAAAGCCTTTCACTTTCATTTTCTCTACTTTCTTTCCTACATCCAAACAAGCCCTTAGGTTTATGGAAATCAAATATGTTATTTGATTACATCAATTCAAGTTGCCATCACCATAAATCTAAATTGTTATTTATAGAAAATTAAGTTATTATTTTTCTAATACCTTGATTGCTTTACCTACTTCAAGACAATTTGTCATTTACTTTCAATTAAGTTGTTTTTTTTACCATAGACCCAAATTGTTATTTACATGGAATTAAATTATAATTTTTAACCAAGTGGTCATTTAGAGACAATCGTTATTTATTGATACATAACTTAAAGTTACATTTTTTTTACGGCGAAGGTCCAAAAATGATACATAACTATTAGTAAAGGAACAAAAATAGTACATAACTATTTCGAGGTACAAAAATGATACACAATTTTTACCATGTGATCAAAAATGATATTTTCACTAATATGACAATAATATTAGACATGAAAAGTCCAAAACGCCCTTATAAATTAATCGCCGTCCGGTAAAAGTTTATTTAATTATAAGGACATTTTGGACATTTCATGTCTAATATTATTGTCATATTAGTGAAAATATCATTTTTGATCACATGGTAAAAGTTGAGTATCATTGTTGTACCTCGGAATAGTTATGTACTATTTTTGTTCCTCGGTCAATAGTTATGTATCATTTTTGGGTCTTCGCCCATTTTTTTTATGTACAGAAAAGGTCAACTTGTCATTTGCATTAAACTAAGTTCTTACTTACATATAAGAAAATCGACCCTTAACCAAAGATTCTTTTCTTGTGACTTCTAAAGTAATTTGCCCTTTTTATTTTCCAATGGGACCTAATTATACATGTCAAGGTGAAAAGTTACATGTGATTATTTATTGAATCCAATTTCTTAATCCATCTTATATTGATTTTTTTTTGTTTTTGATAGTATCTTACATTGATTTTACTTCTGGGTTAGGTGTCAAAATTAACCAGGTAGATGTGCTGATGTCAAGAGGTTATGATCGAAATAAAATATCAGCACGTGCTATTGAAGCATATTTAATTCAGGTATATGACTGATCACTTTCCTGTTGCTAAGAGTTAAAGAGCACTTTTATTATTTATATTGTCCATTTAGCGCGCGCCCTCCTTTGTTTTAGACTACACGGTACCTCTTTCATAGGCATCAAGATTTATTGAGTGACAATGTCACATTTTGCCACTCATGCAGATACTGAAAACAGGATTCTTTCATGCTGATCCTCATCCTGGAAATCTTGCTGTCGATGTGGATGAAGCACTTATTTATTATGACTTTGGCATGATGGGGGATATCAAATCATTCACCCGAGAGAGGCTGCTTGAACTCTTCTATTCTGTTTATGAGAAGGATGCTAAGAAGGTCTTACTTTCAGCTTTTGTCATAGATCACTTAAAATTATAAATAGGGCATAGGTGCAAATATATACATGGTAAATTGTGAAAAGGTCACTTAACACCATAATAATTTTGAGAGTACGAAAATATACATGGTAAACCAAAATGGGGCAAAAATATACATGGTAGATTGTAAAAGGTGCAAAAATATAAATGGTAAATTGTAAAAAGGGTACCTAGCACCAATGGAGTGAAGAAAAAAGATGATGGAGTGCCCCATTTTGGTTTACCATGTATAATTTTGCAACTTTAAAATTACCATGGTGCTGAGTGTCCTTTTTACAATTTACCATGTATATTTTGCACCTTTACCCATTATAATGTTATCTCATTCTTATTATAAAAAAAAAAATATTATCTCATTCTAACATGCTACTCTTATAGATACCATGATACCCTGTTAGGGATAAATTTTCTTCTTCTGACTGCTTCTAGTGTCTTATGAAATCATTCTTATGATGGTCCAAACCCTAAAAAGTTAAACTTTTTTAACAACTGCTAATGAGTCAATTTATTTGTATGAAAACATACCATATCTTTTAAATCTATGTGATATCTTTTGATTGAAGGGTGGGGGGAATATTGTCTAGGTAATAGGCCACTTATCACCTATACTAGAAGGAGGAAACACATGCATTGATAATTTAGCTGTTTTTTTTTCCTTTTTAGAATTTTTATTTTAAAACCAGAGTTTTTTAATTTAAGTGCCACATAAACTCTGGTTTTTATTTATGAGTCAAGTATCTTGTTCTACATAATTTTTTTATTTGTTTTAACTTAAAATTTTGAGGTCTGTTATGCCTTTCCAGAGTTAGTTAGCTAGTGGTCCAGATATTTTAGGGAGTCTGGTGAATTTTTAATTTGTGATAGGTATCATGAGGCATGGTAAGAAATTCATTGTCTTCTTGGAGATTCTCCTTGGCATTAGCTGGCTTTCCTTGATTGAGATTCTTGCTCATGCCAAGTCCAGTGGATTTATTTATCTGTTGTTATGTTAAATCTTCCTTAGCTATCTATTAATAGGTGCCTCAATTTTGTTTTTCTATATGGTATATGGATTGATAAAATGTATTGTATTTCATTGTGTCAAAACCTTTAATTAACCCTGTCATCATTTAACATCCAGAAACTTCAAAAGACATCGCCTCTTGTTCCTTGTGACCAAATTTTGTATGACACCAAATATCTTGTGATATAGAATTAAATTTCCAGTGTCATTTATCACATGTTTATCGTCAATATTACAATGGTGTTTCAAAGAAGATATAGCTTATGCATCCATTGAAGTTGAAAGTAAGATTTCTGTGCTTGCCAAAAATGATAGAACTAACATGCAGTAACGGTGCAGGTTATGCAATGCCTCATAGATCTTGGTGCTCTTAAACCAACTGGAGACTTATCATCAGTAAGTAAATGAGCTTCCTGGACTCAATTATATATCTGTTTAACTGCTTTTATTCATAATCCATATCTAAGAGCTATATATGCCTTTATGTGGCCTCTATGTTAGGAGATCTGTAGAATTTTTTTTTTTCGTTCAATGCTTATACTTATATTCCATATCTTGGATTTACAAATGCCTACTGTGATTGATTTCCAGGTGAGGAGATCTGTGCAGTTTTTCTTAGACAACTTGTTAAGCCAGACACCAGATCAGCAGCAAACTTTGTCTGCTATTGGAGAAGTATGTGTATAATTATTGATAATTGATTAATAAATTTTTGGTCGGTTTCAACTTTACATTGTCATTTGTGTTTTTTTGTTGAAAAAGATCGTTTTAAGATTTGCTATGGTGTGACCACAGTTTTGAAAGTCATGCAAATTCCTCTTTCAGCTTTGAGCCTTTTTCATACACCTTCACCAACTTCAAAATAACATCATCGACTGCCCTTTTAGATTCTGTTCCTTTTGTTCAATTCACGGTTTATTTAGTTGATGACAATGTTACAGTAGACTGTCATTTGTGACATACTGTAATGGATAAATATGTGAATGTATTTGTGATGAAAAATGCAATGTTATTAGATATTAATCACAGAAAATTATTCAACTACAACATTTTCAATGAAGGAAAGAAGAGGGAATGAATTTGATTGTAAGCAAGTAAAAAATCTAAACAACCTCAACACTCTGGAAAGAAATATAAGAAAGCAATAAAAGTCCTTACAATTCTAGAGGTCAGGATCTCTCCATGAGCCAGCTAATATTCTACCTGCCTTCATCATTGCTACAATCTCCTAAATAACCGCCTCTCCACTTCCCTGCTCTTTGGTGGGGGCCTTGTCAGATGAATTTCCATGTTGTATTCCTTTGTTTGGTCCCTTGCAGCCTCCCCTCTCTTGGGCCGGCTTCTCTGGTTTGTCTGGCCCAATTTCTCAATAAGTTCATCAATTTGATACTTTGATATTACACATGTGTCTATATGCGTGCATGCACAACAAAAATATTATTAAATACACCAAGAGTATAATCTAAATTCATAAGATCCAATAAGAGCATGGGTATATTCTATACTGAAGAAATTATAATTATACTTTTACTACTGAAGTTCTTGCTAATCAGAATAGTTTGTTGTTATGGGGTAAGTAATTATGGGGTTTATTTTCCTACTTTTAAGTTGAGGAGGGTCTTTGCCCAAAAAAATTAAAGGAATCATTTGCATTTTCCGGTTTGTTATGGACCTGGCAGTTTGTAAACTTTGACATATTTTTGGCAGGATTTATTTGCTATAGCTCAAGATCAACCTTTCCGATTTCCATCCACCTTCACCTTTGTTATCAGGGCCTTCTCAACTCTTGAAGGTATGCCTCTGCCCTTTGCTTGAAAAAATTTTATCAAGTCATTAGTCTATTGGCAAAAATAGGAATATGTTGCCTTTTCTTTCCCCCTTTCTTCCCTTTTTACAACTGCTTGTTCCTTTTCCTAACAGGCATAGGTTACATACTCAATCCAGATTTCTCTTTTGTGAAGATTGCTGCACCTTATGCTCAGGTTTGTATTGTCTATGACAAAGTATTTTTCTTTATGATGTGTTGATTTTTTTTTCTCACGGTATATTGTGTTATAACTCTGGCTAAATGGGTTTTCTAAACAATTACATGTAGTCCAAGGAAAAAGCTATGGTGACGAAGATTACAATTAGTGCCATTTACTTGTTTATATTTTATATTAATTATACATTTCAAATTGCACAGGAACTTTTAGATATAAGGCAAAGGCAGCAGACAGGGCCACAATTAGTGCAGCAAATAAGGAAACAAGCAGATGATGTATGAAACAGTTTTTGGAACTCTTTTTTTTCTTATTGTCCAAATGATATTCCTTGTGGGAATAAAATTTTAGAAAAGCGATTATTTCATGATACTATAAGAAATCAACTTATACCAATATGTTCCATGGAACTATGTTAGGCAAGATCCTCGACCATGTCAATGCCTTACAGAGTACAGAGAATAGAGGAGTTTGTGAAGCAACTTGAGGATGGGGATCTGAAACTCCGGGTCCGGGTGCTTGAGGTAAATTTTGTTTTGATTTTATTCTAACTGGAATGATTATAGGAAAAAGAAGGAATACAGTCAAATATAATAACAACAAAAAAATTTTATCTCACTACGTGGGGTCGGCTACATGGATCATATAGCGCCATTGTGCTTTATCATTAACCAACTTTTTGGACCAACTTTTTGGGTATATAGAAAAGGGTCAACCCAGTTCTAGTCCTCACTTGATGAGGGTGCTGGGAAGGGAATATACTAGGTAGCCTAACCTCTGCTTTTTGCACAGTGGCTGATTCGAATCCACGACCTCATACCCACACGGCAAGCGAGCTTATCGTTGAGCTAAGCCGGCCCTTCTCTTTGGGTATATCATACGGTCAAATATAATCATGAAAACAAATTTAGATGGACATACATAATTCTGATGTGTCAATACATAAATATTAAGTAATGAAGAAGTTGTTAACTAAATGAAATAAATTTTTTATTAAAGAAATGAACCAATGTCAGTCATCTATGTTAGCTTATATAAAACCTATTGGCTTTTTTGGTAATGTTTAAGGAAGTTAGATAAGTTACTTAACCATAACATGTTATGTATTACTACCTCCGGTCCTAAATATAGGACCTAATTGACTTTTTTTTGGAGAGATTAAGGTTGCGAAATAGGTTATTAAATGATGACATATTTGATATATTTTTAGATTATCCATTAGTTTATAGGTAAAATAAACTAGCTTAAGGGAAAAATTAGATAAATCAATTTATAATTAACTTATTTTGCTTTTTTAAGGATTTTCTAGAAAAAGTCAATTAGGTCTTATATTTAGGACCAGAGGGAGTATTATATTATATTTTAGTTTAGAAGTCAAATAAATTCGTTCAGAGAAAAAATTCAGGCAAATCAATGTATAAGTAATTTATTTAACCTTCATAATTTTTTCCAAAAAAGTCTATTGTATCTTGTATTAAGGAACAGAGGAAGTAAATATTCTCTCATTAATGTAGGTATTGTCATCTGTATCATTATTTTTGGATCGGATATTATTCTGTTAGGATATTATTTTGTCGTTGTGAGTCTAAATATTGAGACTCCCCTCTCATGTATATATGCACCCCTTTTGTATTTTAGAAATCATACCATATTTTATATATACATAAAAGCTTAGATGAGTTGGGTGTCCGAGAGTCAACAAAGCTCGGGCAAGCCTAAATGTTAAAAATAGTTTAGAGGTATTTTCAAATAGCTCACTAACAACGTCATTTCATTACATTGACGGAATTTGAACATATATCCTTATTGTTAAGTCAACCCTTTAAGCAATTGGACTATTCTTTGTTGGCCATCTCATATTTCTCGATGACCTTAATTTGTTTGGCTGTTGGGTCAAACAAGTTGAAGACCTGAGTATAAATAAACAAAATTGTTAACTGCTATATAGTCATAGTACCAGACCAGCTGGGTGGACAGTTCATCAGTTAAACCAGTTATGCCAGTTGGACTTTAGTAACCATTCCTCAGACCCTTAAGAGGCGTGGAACGTAAATGTTTTCCCTTGATAGAAATATTATATACTTCCACGCCATCAAAACTTTCAAATTATCATCTCAAAGTTGTGACTCGATTTTTCAGTCTGAGAGAGCTGCTCGAAAAGCAACAGTATTGCAAATGGCAACTGTGTATACAGTATTGGGAGGAACCTTGCTAAATCTTGGCGTCACCTTGACCAGCCAAGGCAACATCCCAATTGCAAATGGATCATTCATTGGTGCAGGTAATTGTACATCGATGTTCATCTTCTATGTTTATTTAAAATTTGACTATTGACAGAAGATGGGAACGAATGGGTGTGTCCATTGAAATTGTGGGGTCCATCTTATTAAGAGGGACCCACAATTTATGGAGCTTAGTCAGTATTGGTGTGAGAACTGCCTATTTACATTTTCAGCTTCGGTGGCCACGGAATGAGACAATCTCTTGTTGGATTTCTATTGTGTAGAGTCTGCATAACGCCCTTGTATTAAGTAGAATAAGATTGTCAATGGGGTATTTTAGTGGGAAGTTATTGAGTGGGATGTTTTGATTATTAATTTATGTAAGACATGTTTATTATCAAAGTACAATGACATGGTGCGATCCATATAGCAAATTCACCTAATGAAATAAGGCTATGTTGTGGCCATCATTGTGCACAACGGTAAGCTCGCTTGCCGTGTGGGTATGAGGTCGCTGGTTCGAACCAGCCACTGTGCAAAAGCATAGATTAGGCTGCCTAGTATATTCCCTTCCCCATTACCCTCACTAAGTGGGGACTAGAACTAGGTTGGCCCTTTTTTTGTGGCCATCATTGTCCTTGTTGTCCCCACTTCAACAGCTAGTTTTTTAGGCAGGTTTCTCACTCATTAACCCATCAGTTCCACAAGATAAAGATTCATATCTGAATAAATTGATATCATTCATATATTTATTTAATGATTTTCGTGTCTTCAATATTTTTTCCCTTTCATATGGCTGATCCGTATCACCTGGTCTGGTCACGCAGGTGTGTTTTTGACACTATTCATCAGATCTATGCAAAGGGTGAAGAAGCTTGACAAATTCGAGAAAATGATATAATGTATGATATAAATTCGATTCTTTCAAGAATATTATATAAAATAAATGTAAATTTCTCGCTGCAATCCTTTTTGTGCAGAACATTGTAATTTTTTCCTTGAGAATATAGAAAGTATACGAGTTTCACAGCAACAAAATAGGAGACAATGCTGATACTGTATAGACATATACTGTGTATATATACATGTATATGCCATTCAAGGTGAATAATATGTCACAGCTTCTTTGTTTCCACAATTCAATCCTTAATCAAGTGAAATCTGTATTTTCCATTCATTATATGTTATATGTTATATTTGTAGTGGCTAAATATATAAGCCAAAAAGCTGTGTTTCACCGTTGAATATACATATCATTGCAATTAGCTATGAAGTCCTCATTGAAGATTGGTAAGTTGCGGTTGGCTTTTCCCCTTTAGCTCTTAAACTTGAACTAGCACTTGAAAACATTGAATGAACAGGGTGAAATAGATGTCTCAGTAATTCACAATTCTACTTGCCCTACATGTGCATGTGTGCTAACAATGTGTCAAGTGGGTCTTATACATATAATTTCACATTATTTACTATCAATCATGTACCAACCTATTTTGATAAAAAAAAATCATGTACCAACAATATTATCTCCAAAAATTAATTGAAATCGTAAATGCATCCTTTCCGAAACATTTCACAAACTATAATCAATAACACCTCTTGAGGAGGTCAACGCACAAGCCAAAATAATCGTCATACACATCATTAAGGCATATCCCTTGCACTTAGGAACGTGGTGGTACCAATTGCCGTTGCCAGCCTATCCATATGAACAACACGAATTTACAAACTCCATCTATGATTATTGAAAAGTTACTTTCTAAAATCATCGGTAGCAAAAATTCTTCTTATAATTTGGCAAGGCTAACATGTTAAAAGGATTGAGGTCACACGTTAGTAAGTTTTTTTATAAACTTTTTGTTATCAAACTTTCATTAATTTCAGTTTTGTTCTATGAACTTTAAAGTTGATGGTTTGACTCATTGACCTCTAAATTAATTTTGGTCTTCATCTTTGAACTATAGAATGATGATTTTGATTTATCAACTTTGTATTATTTATAACTATTGGTGTCTGATTGTTGTAAAATTTTTTTAAGAAATTTAATGACTAAAACCAAAATTTAAGAACAAAAACCGCCAATTTTAAAATTTATAGACTAAAATAAAAAATTGATTACAAGTTCAATGTACAAAAGGTAATTCACCCCATATAATAAATTAAAATATCTGTCTTAAAAAAAAAGTTACCTTCGAGAATCCTAAACACACTTACCTACGCCTATCCAAAGCAAGACAGTGTGAAGAATGGCATCTAATGTGGTGGGACCCACACCTAATGACCGTTAAAACTTGAACGTTAAGCTGCATCCCCCACCTTCACCTTCTCCTTATAAAAAAAGACAGAATCTGAAACTTTCCAGACCACTCAAGAAGAATCGTCTTCAATAAATATTATATATATATATATATACACTCACCTTCCTCTATTTTCAGAGCAAAGTAAAGTATTAGAGATCACTCATTCTTCCTCACATAAAAGATGGGTATGGTGGTGGTGATATCTCTGCCTCTCATTCTCTTCTGTTTGATTCTGGGTTTTGGATGCTATTTCCTGGGAAGACACAGAGGAAGGCGAGACATAATGACAAATCCTCAAGTCTTTGGTGTTCCAACTCCTCCTCCAAATTCTTTCCCTCCTTTTTCGCCTCCTCCATCTCACCTTTCAAAGCCAGACAACGCGGATATTGTCTGATTCAATCAATTTTTGGTGTGTTTTTTTCATGGATGATTCTTTTTTCTTTTCTTTTTAAGAGTTGTTTATATTTTGTTTGGTGTGTGATGTGAATTGGTTGTAATATCTGAGTGCAGTAAAATATAATACGAGATTTGAGTTGAGGTTTAAGACAGAAATCACTCAAGAGGAGTAAATATAATGAGACAAATGGATAAAACCAGTCTTGACAATGACTGGACCTTTTGAATATTATATATTACTGTGTGTTTACAAATGATGTGGGCATATTAACTGTTGATACACAAATATATCAAATCAAAGGATAATGACTTTATTCAGAATGAGTGGGCAAACCACAATGATAATACAAGAGATTAGTCGCCTAGACTTTAGTCGACTAGCGAGAGAGTGAAATAGAAAGTAAAAGATTCAGAGGATGTTCCATGATCCATTTACATGGATTGAGTTTCTATATATAGGCTACGAATTTCCTTCCCGTTGGAATAATCAATTTCCTTATTTATGGGTATTTCCGTTTTGATTCCCATAAATATGGAGGTTACAGTAAATTAATTGACGGTTACAGAATATCTTTGACTAGCATTAAAGCCTTGGTCGACCTTCTGGCACTTTGGCCTCCTTCAGACTTATTTCTTCTCTGGGCTTAATGGGCCTCCTTCACTAAGCTGAATTATGTCGCAACACTAAGTCCCCCACTTCTCGATGACGTTGCAAATGGTCATTGGGAAGTAGCGGTTTGAACATCTAACGGCTGAGATCAATCTGTCGCTTCATTTGCTCACGTCCGACGGCCTAGATTCATTTCTTTCGGAATTGGCGCTATTCCCGCAAAACTGGCGCTCTTTTCTTTTTATATCTGAAGCTCCTCTTTTTATTCTTGTGTTTCATCTTCCATCGCCTTAAGTCGTTCTTCTTTCAAGCGCTCTCGTTGTCTCTTTTCCAGGTATCTTCCTCTTCCATTTGTACTGCAAAAATGTCTGGTTCTGATTCTAACCCTTCTCATGTGAGTTATCCAAGTAATGATTCTCCTAATCTGTCTGACTCACATTTTATGCAGAGAAAATGCCTCCCAAGTTGTCTGCTGCTGAAAGAGCTCAATTCAAAGCTGAAGCAAAGAGTGCTGCTGCTGCTGAGATTAGGAGCAAGAAAAGACATTCCATGAATGCTGCTACTACCATTCCTGCTACTACTGGTCCTACTACCACCATTCCTCCTCCCCCTCAAAAGGAAAATCCTATTCCAGCCAAGGTGAAAGGCAAAGAAACGGCTGTTGTTGTAGCTGATCCCCCTGCTACCAGAAGCAAAAGGGCTAGGGGATCAGGCCTTCCTGGTATCACCATTCAAGAACCATCGACTAATTCTGCTCCTCCATCGCCCAAGAAATTCAAAGCATCTTCTGACAAAGACTGGAGTTTGAAGAGTGCTTCTCAGGATTTAATTTCTGCTGAAGAGATGAAGGGTACAGATCTTTCCCTTCCTGCTGAAGCTTCTGCTTTTCATAGGAAGCCTTGGGCGATTACCCTGGACATTCTGCAAAGACTTCCAACCCCTACTGATAGGGCAACATTTCAATCTCTAGAGTTAACAGAAAATATTGATAATCCACGCAATTCACATTCTTTCATTTAGCAAGTAGTTTGTGAATATTATTACTTACGCACTCTGTTTGCCTGTTCAGGCTCTAAAGTTCATGTCTTTGCATATGGAACAAGTTAAGACTTTGATCACTCAGGATCATCTGACCCAATTTAAAGCAGAAAAGGAAGAAAAAATTGCCAAAATGGAGAAAGAACTAGAAACCCTTCAGATTCAAATTGAAAAAGAGAAGCAATTGCTTGCTAAAGAGAAATCCGCCTCTATTCAAAAGACTGAGTTGATTAACAACCTGCGCAGAGGTGTTGAAGAGGGGCGACAAAAAGTTGCAGAGCTAAAGAAGATCAATACTGACTTGGGCAAGGAGCTTTCCAGCAAGTCACAAGAGAACATGCAGCTGTTAGTGGAAAACAAGGCCCTCAAGGATAGAAAGAAATACCTTGAGGAGGCCATTGCTGAGGTTGAAATGAGGACCCAAATGGAGTTAATGCTGGAGTACAAGGAGGGTAAGCATGTCAACTTGGGACCCTGAGGCCGTGATTAATGAGTACTATGCAACATTCCCAGATCCTCTTGTCTCTTCTCCAGAAAATGAACCTCGCAGTCCCCCTGCCCAAGATGGAGGAGGCAATACCGATGCTCCAGCTGCTTAGTCTGCATTTTAGCTAGAACTTGCTTTAAATTTCCGCTACCTCTGCTCTTTGCTTTCTTTCCTTGGATTTTCTTTCCCTAGATATTATCACAAAACATGTTTATGAATGTTAAGTTTTATTTGCATTTGCAATTTCATAACTGTCATGAATCTTCGCATAACAAGTTATCTTACCCGCTTTTGAGTTAAACGACTAGCATACTTAGATGCTTGGTTGCCAACTCTCGTTTGGGAAAAAGCATTACCCTCTTTTGGATTAATCGACTAGTTCGGATGCTTGGTCGACTATCCTACTTTGAGTAAGCATGGTCGACTATATTACTTGAATTGTGTCGACTTAAGCTATTTCTGACGACTTAGTCATTTAGCTTGATTTTTGAGTCTTTTGTCACCTATCAACTGGGATAACCTTTTCGCAACCTGCAATAATCACGAACAAACTTTTTCGTTTTGACTATGGATCAGAATTTCGAGTGCTGCAGATTAACGCCATGATACCATGATCCTGCTAGCACATTATTCATCATTTTCCAAAGTTCTTGACGATTTTGTTAATATCAAACAATCTGCATTCAACCTCAATATCAAATTCATAATTAAAAATAATATTTCTTCAAATGTATGGCATTCCAACTTCTTAAAAGTTCTTTACCATTTTTATCGACTAGTCTATATGCTCCAGGTCCTGTAACTTCAACTACCTTATAAGGACCTTCAAATGTTTGACTCAACTTACCATCTCTACTTTCTTCAGTATTCTGAAACACCTTCCTAAGAACCCAATCACCTACTTTAAACTACCTTTCTCGAATATGTTTATTCCAAAACTTAGTCGTTCTATTTTGATAAGCTGTTATCCTAATCAATGTTTGTTCTCTTCTTTCTTCTAATAAATCTAAATTTAATTGTAATCCTTCATTATTAGTTTCTTCTCGCGACCACTTATACCTTAATGAAGGCACCCCTGCCTCTACAGGGATCATCGCCTCCGTCCCATACACCAATGAAAATGGTGTTTCGCCAGTCGACGTCCTTGACGTCGTTCTATAAGCCCATAAAACAGCTGGCAATTCTTCGGCCCATCGGCCTTTAGCCTTATCTAACCTTTTCTTCAACGAATTAACTATGGTTTTATTACTTGATTCAGCTTGTCCATTAGACTGAGGATTTCTTGTGTTGAAAACTTCAAGTGACTATGCCATTTTTGACAAAACTTCCTAAAACTTTTCCCAATAAATTGCGACCCATTATCACATATTATATCCTTTGGTAAACCAAACCTACAAATTATATTTTTCCACACAAAATTAATTACCTCTACTTCTCTAATTTGAGCAAATGCAGCCGCTTCTATCCATTTAGTGAAGTAATCGGTGACTACTAGCAAAAACACAACATTCCCAGGAGGTGCTGGTAACTTACCAACTATATCCATCCCCCATCTCATGAACGGCCATATTGGCGCAATGGTGTGTAATTTTTCAGGTGGTAACCTATCTATATTGGAATATTTCTGACAACTATCACATTTCTTTACCAATGCTATCGCGTCACTCTGCAATGTGGGCCAAAAATATCCAGTTAGACGCACTTTCCTCATAAGGCTTCTACTACCACTATGATCCCCACAGTCTCCTTCATGGATTTCCCTAAGTACATAATTTGACTCTGAGGAGGATACACATTTTAATAAAGGGCCTCCTGCATATGATCTTTTATATAACTCGTCCCCTAGTACGGTAAATCTAGCCGCCCTGATAATTATTCTATGCGCTTCGTTCCTATCACTTGGTAATTGTCCATCTTTTAAGTAGGCAACCAAAGGTGTTCTCCAGTCCCACGTCAAATTATTACTATTTATTAATTTATCAGAACTTTCTAATGCTGAAGTTGTCAAGAAATATAAGGGAATATGTTTATCTTGATTGACATCTAAAGTTGATCCTAAATTTGCTAAAGCATCAGCTTGTTGATTGTCTTCTCGACTAATCTGCTTTATTTCAAAACTCTCGAATTTGTCTACTAGACTTTCTACGATACTTAAATACCTTTTCATTCTATCATCCTTCGTTTGATAACTTTTTCTATTTGCTTTGAAACTAGTTGTGAATCACTACAGACTATCAAGGATGCTATTCCTAAACTTAGAGCTAATTTTAAACCGGCAATCAAAGCCTCATATTCTACCTCATTATTAGTTGCTTTAAATCCACATTTTATAGCTTGCTCTAACTTGTCTCCATGTACATTTTGCAAAACGATTCCTACCCCTGTTCCTTTAGAATGGGTTGAACCATCGACATGCAGCTCCCATGGAGCTTGTTTAGTACTATGTCGACTATCGCCTAACATACTTTTATTTACTTCTTGCTGCAAATTAGGGCTAAACTCGGCTAAAAAATCAGCTAACGCTTGAGATTTAATTGCCGTTATAGGCATATAAGAAATATCGAATTCACTAAGCTCTATTGCCCATTTTACTAGTCGACCAGATAAATCAGGTTTATGCAAAACATTCCTTAAAGGATAATTAGTTACTACTACTATGGGATGACATTGAAAATATGGCCTCAATTTCTTCGAAGCTGATACCAAAGCTAAAGCTAATTTTTCCATTAAAGAATACCTGGTCTCCGTGTCAAGCAACGCCTTACTCACGTAGTAAACTGGACTTTGTTTCCTTCCAATCTCTTTTATTAACACCGCACTCACTGCATTTTCTGCCACAGCTAAGTATAAATACAACACTTCACCTGTTTCAGGTTTCATCAACAAAGGTGGACTACTCAAGTAAGTTTTTAAATCTTGCAAGGCTCCTTCCGCCTTATCATTCCATTGAAAATCTTTGCACTTTCTTAATGCCTCAAAAAACGGCTGACACTTCTCTGATGACCTGGAAATAAAACGAGTCAAAGCAGCTACACGCTCTGTTAGTTTCTGAATATCCTTAACACTTTGAGGAGAAGGAATTTCCATTATTGCTTTAATTTGTGCTGGATTAGCTTCAATTCCTCTTTTTGAAACAAGATACCCTAAAAAATTTCCTAATTTTACCCCAAAAGAACATTTTTCAGGATTCAATTTCATATTATATTCTCTTAGCAAATCAAAAGCTTGTTTCAAATGACTAACATGATCTACTGCTTCCAAAGACTTAACTAACATGTCGTCTATATACACTTCCATAGTTTTTCCTAGATGCTGGTAAAACATTTTATTCACTAACCGTTGATAAGTTGCTCCTGCATTTTTCAAACCAAATGGCATGACTTTATAACAATACGTTCCTCTCTCTGTTATGAAAGATGTTTTCTCTTGATCATCACTATGCATTAAAATTTGATTATACTCAGAAAACGCATCCATAAAACTTAATAATTCATGACCCGAAGTGGCATCGACCAATGTATCTATATGAGGCAGTGGAAAAGAATCTTTTGGACATGCTTTGTTTAAATCTGTAAAATCAATACATACTCTATGCTTGCCATTCTTTTTAGGTACTACTACCACATTAGCCAACCAATCTGGATACTGTACCTCCCTTACTGAACCAATTTTCAACAACTTGTCAACTTCATCATTTATAATCTTATTTCTTTCAGGTGCGAATTTCCTTCTTTTTTGCCTAACTGGTTTAAACGATGAATCCACATTCAGCTGATGAACTATTACCTCTGAGCTAATTCCTGTCATATCCTCATGAGACCAAGCAAAACAATCCAAATTGTTAGACAAAAATGCAATTAATTCTTCCCTAATTTCTTTACTTAAATCTGCTCCAATGGATAAAGTCCTCTCAGGTTTTTCAGGAATTAAAGAAATTTTCTCTAATTCGTCACCTAAGCCCCCCTTATCCGTTGGAGACAGATTCTGTAATTGCTATACGGGCTCAAGACTTTTTGAAATTCCTTTTAAGGCAGTTTGATAGCATTCTCTTGCAATTCTTTGTTCTCCTTTAATTTCCCTTACCCCCCAAGGAGTATGAAATTTGATAGATTGATGCAAAGTAGATGGTACAGACCTCATTTGATGAATCCATGGTCGACCTAACAACACATTATATGCTGAAGGGCAATCCATTACCTGAAATTTGATTAGTTGATTGACACCCACAGCCTGGGTAACTAAAGAAATTTCCCCTACCGTTCTATCTGGTGCTCCATTTCCAAAGACCAAAATTGTAGGTGCTTGTACAATTTGAGATTCTAAATTTAACTCTCTAACTGTTTGCAAATAAATTATATTGACAGAACTACCTGCATCGATTAAAACTCGTTTGACATTGCAATTAGCTATCATTAAAGTTATTACCAAAGCATCGTCATGATAAGAAAACATCTGAATTTCACTACTCTTAAAAGTTATTTGTTCATTAATATTACTAGTCGACATAACGTCGCCTAAATATCTAGTCGATGAATCATAATTAAACAAAGAGCGAACATGTCTTTTTGCTGCTGAATATGTACTTCCACTTACCTCGGACCCACCTATTATCATATGAATGGTACGAGCATTTTGTGGTGTAGTCGATGAATGGACCGACTTTTGTTGTGCACCCCCTGCATGAGATGTATTTTTATTGCTTTTTATAATATCTTTCAACATACCTTTCTTCATCAATTCCACCACTTCCTTTCTCAGTTGAATACAATCTTCCGTCCTATGTCCATGATCGTCATGAAAATGACACCATTTATCCGGATTACGCTTTTCTGGCTCACGTTTAAGCTTGTTGGGCCACCTAACAGAATTGCCTAGCTTCTGCAATGTGTTCACTAATTCTGCCGGGCTTACTGAAAAATTATGTTCACTTAATTTGAGTACGGGTGGTTTTTTGGAATCATCTCCATGCGATCCTCCTCGATTACCTGTGGAATAAGGTTCAGATCTCCAATTCTTACCTCGAGATTGCTGAGATCGCCTATCAACGTAACTGCCTTGCTGTGTATTTTTCTGTCGCTCAGCTAACTCTAATCTAAATTTTGCATCGTCTTCCTCCCATCTTATCTGAGCCCAAGCATAAGCTTGTACCTCCACCCAAGTCTTAACTTGATGCATAGTGAGATCTTTATAAAGCTGCGAACCTGGAAGCAAACATCTACGAAAAGCTTGTACAGCTATGAATTCGTCACAATTTGGAATACTTACCATTTCTTGAGTAAACCTGGTTAATATTTCCCTAGTAGTTTCATTAGGTCTTTGTAAAATTCTATATAAATCATCAGATGTTTTGACCAAATTACGACTACTAGCAAATTGTTGCACAAACATTTCAGTTAGTTGATTAAATGAATTAATACTACCTGGCATGAGATTTGTCCACCATGACAGTGCTGGACCTATTAGGCTAATGCCAAAACCACGACACATCGCAGCTTGACGTTTTTCGGCGGGTATGACGGCAGCCATCATAATTTGTCTATACTGTGCCATATGCTCATCAGGATCTGTTTTTCCACTATATTTTGGCAAAACAGGAAACACAAAACGTTCAGGTAAATCAATTAAAGCAATTTGATCGACAAATGGGCTATCTGAATAATTTCCCAATCTGGCAGACTCAAATGGTTTTCTGATTCCTGGGATTTGCAACACCGTTCTTTCGAGAGTTTGTACTTTCTTCTTTAAAAACTCCGTTTCAGTGGCACGTGTGTCACCCGTATAAGTGGATGCTTTTGTGGATTCTTCTTCTTCAGATCCTGCATCATGACCAGAGTTGTTATGCTCAGTATCTTTCTTACCTCCACCTTCAGAATTTTGAGGAATATCATCCTCGTGTTCTTCTTCATTCTCAGGATGCTTATCAGCGATGTCATTTATTTTTTGGTGTAACTCTTGATTTTCCTTCTGCAATCGTTCCAAAGTTTCAGTTTGGATGGCAATGGCCTCGCTTTGCTGTGCGACAAATTGCTCCTGCCGTGATATCCTTTCAGATTGCTCAGTCAACTTTGCTAGAATTTGAGAGAATTGATCACCATTGTAAGTGAATTGCCAAAAAGACGGTAGCTTGTATGAAAAGACTATCATCCCCACAGACGGCGCCAAATGTCAATACACAAATATATCAAATCAAAGGATAATGACTTTATTCAGAATGAGTGGGCAAACCACAATGATAATACAAGAGATTAGTCGCCTAGACTTTAGTCGACTAGCGAGAGAGTGAAATAGAAAGTAAAAGATTCAGAGGATGTTCCATGATCCATTTACATGGATTGAGTTTCTATATATAGGCTACGAATTTCCTTCCCGTTGGAATAATCAATTTCCTTATTTATGGGTATTTCCGTTTTGATTCCCATAAATATGGAGGTTACAGTAAATTAATTGACGGTTACAGAATATCTTTGACTAGCATTAAAGCCTTGGTCGACCTTCTGGCACTTTGGGCTCCTTCATACTTATTTCTTCTCTGGGCTTAATGGGCCTCCTTCACTAAGCTGAATTATGTCGCAACATTAACGGATAAGAGGCACAAGACATATTACAAGAATATTGTGAATGAGCAAGCATGTGCTAGAGCATATTCTTAGATGCTGAGAATATTTCAAGCTTATTCTCATATGACTATTTGTAACATGGGGCAGCTAATCCATGTGTACATCTTGTGGGGTCAAGTCTGAATAATGATTTAATTACAATTTTGTACCCTATGAGATAATTACAAGTTTATCCTCTAACACCCCCCAACGGGAGGGCATAGTGAGCAACCCGAGTTTGGACCGGAAGCGGGAAAATTGTGGAAATATCAAGGCCTCGATGGTTCAAGGAAACATCTACAACCTGAGTAGAAGAGGGAATGTATCGAACTCTCACGATGCTAGAATTAAACATATCCCGGATGAAGTGAACATCAATATCGATATGCTTGCTTCGCCGATAAATTTGTAATTAGCTCATAGGGTACAAAATTGTAATTAAATTCATTATTTAGACTTGGCCCCACAAGATGTACACACGCGCAATAGCTGTCCCAATGTTACAAATGGTCATATGAGAATAAGCTTGAAATATTCTCAACATCTAGGAATATGGTCTAGCATATGCTTGCTCATTTGTAATATTCTTGGAATATGTCTTCGGCTTCTCATACGTGAATATGCCCACACCATTTGTAAACACACAATAATATTTAATATTTAAAAGTTCCAGTCATTGTCAAGGCTGGCTTTATTCACTTGTCTCATTCTCTTTACTCCTCTTGAATGATTTCCGTCTTGGCATCAAAGCCAGGCCTTCACCCTAGTATAATGTCAACTTCAGACTCAGAGCATACTTCCTTTTATTTGACTTCCTCAAAAACCAGAGAGCCAAATTTACTCTCTATTCAGCTCATCTTCCCCAACAACTTCAATCAAACTCGACCGTTCCAACTTTCTCGTCTAGGAGTTCGTAGTATTGCCATTAATCGAAGGCAATAGATTTGAAGACCACATCAACAGTGTTACTTCAGCTCTTCCTCGTTAGATCCCGTCAGCTTCCATAGCTCGAATCTCGGTCCTCACATATGAGGTTTCCCGTAGTGAAAAGGGAAGTATGAAGATGGAAGAATGTGTTTCTTGTATGAAGAATATGGTTGATCAACTTGCTCTCGCTGGTTCTCCAATTACAACCGTTGATCTTGTCATGTATACTCTCCAAGGCCTTGATCGTGACTACAATCCCATTGTTGTGATGCTCAATCAAGAAGGAACCTCATGGATCGACCTACAATCTTCTCTAATGGCCATTGAAAGTAGGCTTCAACAACTTGATCAACTCTCCTCTCTGAGACTATCCAACCCCTCAGCAAACTTTGCTAACAAATCATCTGTTTTCAGTGACCAAGATGCCACCGCTGATGGTAAGGTCTCAGAGAATGACCGAGCTCCCTCCAAGCGTGGAGGTAGAGGGCCTAGAGGTCGTGGTAGTCAGAATCGTGTTTGTAGAGGCGGTTATGGCAATAACTGTTTTTATTGCACCTATTGTAGTCGCCTTGGACATACATATATATATGCTACTTGCTTTGAAAGGATTGGTTATCCTAACTCAGATAAGTTACCTTCCAGAATCCTAACAAGCCTTACCTACCAATGTTGATCCAAAGCAAGACAATGTGAAGAATGGCATCTAAAAATTCCGCATATCTGTGTTGGACTTGAAAGAATTTAATGCTATTTATAAAGTCTTACTTCCTCCAAAATTTTGTTCCTTTTTAATACAAGTCAAGTTTAAGATTAATTATGTATACGAGACACAAGTGTGACTATTTTACCAATATTAAATGTGAAAAGATATGGGTTGAAGATTAATTTCATTAATAAACCATAAATCAAGTATTACACAACATTATATTAATAAATGAACTTTTATATGTCAACAAACTTTTTAAAAGGGTCAAACTCGCTACTACAATTAAATTGTGACAGACATATATATTTATTTTCCCTTGTATGATGATAATGTGACAGAGGATAATGAGTGAAAAAGTTGAAAATTTAACTGTGATGAGTATTTTTGCCCCAGTTTTGAAATTTGATAGACGGTTTTGCTCCAAAAAATTTTACATGGGCATTTATGCACTTTCGCCCTATTAATAAGTAAAAAGTTATACAATAACAAAAAGATTAAAATGAATAAAAACAAAAGGGTAAAAAACTAAATCAAGTGGTACGGTGCAGGTGTATGCCACCAGACGGATGTGAGCTTGAGTCCATAGATCTGGAGCTGCCTCTAAACTACAAAAGTCAAAGTATAGGAATTTTTAAGTAGTAACTAGATATCTTTCATTACTTGTCACTAGAGCGAGAATAAATTTGCAAAAAAACTATTTGGAATTTCATATAAGGGAAATGACAAATAGATGTCACTTTAATTTCACTTGGGCAAAAATGAGACACTAATTCTCAAAAGGACAAATAAGGGCTTGTTCTCAATTTGGGATAAATGAAGTTTATGCCAAATGACTAAACAGAAGTAGTGATTGCATTTTCATACCAGTTACTTGGGATACAGAAGTAGTTAGTAAAATTTAAATTTCCTTCAAGTAGTGAAAGAACAATAGTAATTACACGTGTTACTTCGGATACAGAAGTAGTTAGTAAAGTTCAAAATGTCTCTAAGTACTGAAAGAACAATACTAATTACAAGCGATATTTGAATAGTTAAATGTGTATCCATACTCGTTATAAGATTCAGTTCAAAAAATACTAGTTATAAGAAATTTCATTTATCTTTTGTTTTTGATAAAAGGCAAAATGACATTAATAATATATCTAACTATTACAAAAGATTACTAATATCCAGATAATATAAAACATTTTTAAAATTAAACCATAAATTGAGAATAAAAACTTATAATAGAGAGACAACATCAATCTCTGCTGTCTGAGCACCAGCATGTAAGTAGCCATGAAGAACCAGTGAAGTAGTTCCGACATTCAGACATCTTCTGAAAATGACGGGAGGTTGAAACCGGAGAAACACGTCACTACAAGAGATAAGAGAAACCCAAAGCCTCATGACGTCTATACCACATTTTTTATTATTTCTCAACGATAATAAGTTTCATTATTTTTTAAGATGGAATTAATGATCTTAGCATTACCATTCTTTCCTCTCATGTGTATAGTTTTTTTTTTTTTGGGAAAAAACTTGGTCCTGAATTTAATTTTCTTCGATACTAAAACTTGTGGTGAATTCTGTAACAAAATTGTAACATAATTGGGGTCAAGAGGCAGAGGTGCGATCCATGATGGTGGAGGAAGCAAATGGTTGGGAAGGAGATGTAGGAGTAATATAAGTCTAGGGGAAGAAAATGAAGAGGAGAGGGAAATGGTAAAGTTTGGGGAAGAAGATGAAGATGAATAAATTAAGTAAAATATTAAACATGTCAAGGACCATCACAATGGGTTTGATCCTAAAAATTGTTACCAATTTCATACTTCCAAGGTAGAAAATAAAACCCTCTCTACATGCTTCGAGGGTAAATGTGACTCTTAACCCTACAAACACCCCATTTTAACACCTTTAACGGTGAGCGTTAACGGTCCGTCCAAAAAAGGGTGAAATTAAACCTATTTTAGGACTTTTAGGGTGAAATTTAGCCTAAATAAACTTCTAAGACATGCATTATCCTAAGTATATATTTATGAATCAAGGGTGCCCTTTAACCCCATCATAAATAAATAGCGAAATGGGGAATCACACATTGTCTGTGGTAAGGGAAATAGTCACAAACATATCTTTTTTTTTAACCAAAACAAACATATCCCTTTAAATCATCAATTCATCCCCTACAATAATCATCAGTTCGAGAATGAAGTTTTATTATATCACTTGCAATTATAGCCAATGATTAACTAATCCTTAAAGTCAAATAATTTAAGGGACAATTGCACATAGGTCTCAAATAATAGACATAATTTCAAAGAGGTTTTAAGGAGTTGTTACCATTTGTTAATGGAGACTATTGCAGTTGTTAGTGACAATTCTTGGGACCTCTTTAAAATTAAATCTTTTATTTGGGAATTATGTGCAATTGTCACATAATTTAATTGAACGCATTTTTTTTATCCATGATCAAAATATCCCCTCACTCGACAAGTGAGAGACTAATTCTCCGCTGATTTGTAGGCACCTCAAAGGGTAGGACAACTAGCCTGAGAAATTTAAAAGGGGGTTACTTAAAGGCATTTTACTTAAAGGCCTGGGAGATTTGAACGCATTTTCCTTAAAGGCATACTAGTGAAATAAAAAAAGGGTTACTTATGGTTTTCTCCAAAAAAAACAATTATACAAGTTCCAATTTGAATATTAAATACTTTGGTTAAAAAAATTGAACATTAAATGATAAATGGCATCAAATTGATCAATAACCAATAAAAATAATATTACATTGGACAAGAGACCATCAATTTTTTAACACTATCAATATTTGGAATAAAAAAATGTAATTCACCGTCAAAATTTCATGGAACCTCACATGAATTATGTTTCTTCCATGATACTTTAAATTGATTACCCTTTTATGTTATTTTCTTATTTTTTTAATTATTAAAATTTCTGATGTCAAATGTCTTGTTTATTTCTAATTTTGTGCATTGATTCATCTAGTATCTATAAAGAATTTCATTCCAAGTGTGTGTGCCTACTCATTGTTTAAATGTCAATGTTTAAAGTTCTATCCAAAAAGGGCTACATATAAAGCAAGTAAGATCATTCCTGCATACTTCCAAAAAAAATATAATCCTTAATTTGCCACATCATCTAAATTGAGCTCTAAGATGAAATTGAACCTAAAAACACTTTGAGGACATTTATTATAGTATCCTCATGTGATGCCGCCAAATTTCGAATGCCAAAATCACCCAAACTCAATTTCTACTCCTTAATACTCCCTGGTCCGTAATATATTAACCCAAAATTTGAATTGTTTTGGTCCAAAATATAAGAGCTCATCTTATATTCTCTCTTTATTTAATACTACCTCCGGTCCTAAATATAGGACCTAGATAACTTTTTTTTTGAGAAGTTAAGGTTGCAAAATAGTCTATTAAATCATGACATATTTGATATATTTTTAGATTATCCATTAGTTTATAAGTAAAATAAACTAGTGTAAAGGAAAAAATTAGGTAAATCAATTTATAATTAACTTATTTTGCTGTTTTTTAGGATTTTTCAAAAAAAGTCAATTAGGTCTTATATTTAGGAGTGGAGGGAGTACATTTTTTTCTATTTTACCCCTAACTTTCTTTCATATTTTTTAATGCTCATGTATTTCGCTCTATTAGTATTATACTCCCTCGCTAGTCCTAAATAGATCTAATTGACTTTTTTGAAAAATCCTAAAAAAAGCAAAATAAGTTAATTATAAATTGATTTACCTAATTTTTTCCCTTAAACTAGTTTATTTTACTTCTAAACTAATGAATAATCTAAAAATATATTAAATATGTCATGATTTAATAGACTATTTTGCAACCTTAACTTCTCTAAAAAAGTTATCTAGGTCTTATATTTAGGACCGGAGGTAGTAATAAATATGTACTCCCTCCGGTTCTTATTATAAGTCACTAACTATCACTAATTTTTTATCCTTAATATAAGTCACTAACCACCACATTAAATGTTTTTTCCCCACTTTACCCAGTAATTAATGGAGATTTAAAATTGAAAATGTTAAACACACCATTTAATGGAGGGCGAAGTTGGAAAAAGTGGAAAAATTAAAACAAATTTTAAGACCTAACTACCATTCTTTGGTACGTGAGAAATGAGTCGTTGGTGACTTATAATAAGGATAGGAGGGAGTATCACATTGAAAAAGACACTGAACTAACTTTAACTTTCACGGAAACTCAATGTTTTGGCGGAGTGGAGGTGTGGAGGGAGTGTACATTTTTAGAAACTTTGGCTTCCAAAAATTATTTCTGTTCTCTCCTCCCTCCCTCACTCTGTTACCTTCCTTTGCAACAATGGCTGGAGGAAGCGAACAGCTTCCGAAAGGCAGTGAAGCCGAAGGCGAGGGCTCAAACAATCAAACTTCGGCAAAAGAAACTGCGTCAAATCCTGAAAAGAAAAAGCGAGGCCGAAAGCCAAAGTCTGAGGCGGTGGCCTTAGGTAACGAAGTTTCACCGGAAGGAACTAAGCGTAGGCGTAGTAATCGAGTGACGCACAAAGTCATTCACCACGAACACGAGCAACATGAACCGCCATTGATAGAAGAAGGTCTAGGTTTTGAGCACAGTACTGATACTAATTTAGAAAGTGCAGTTAAGAGGACTTCAAGGCGCAAGAAGGTGCAACAAAACGTGAGACACTTCACTTTTTCTTCATTGATGTGCATAAATTTTTCCTAAACTAGTTTATTATGCAAACATATTTAATTTGTCATTATATTATAGGTGAATTTATAACTACAATAAGTTAGTTGTCAATTTAAAGTGATTTGTTACCTTTTTTGAAAAAACGTTAATTTGATCTTCGAATTAGGATATCACAAAATGTATGTTATGATTAAATGGATAGTTTTCTTAGTAAAGGAGGAAGTTGTTGCAGTTTGGTTCTTTAGAATGAGGCTACCAATCATATTCTTATAATGCTTCTTTTTCTTCTTGCTTTAGTTTCTACTTCCTGGTAAGCAAATAAATTTAGTTTTTAATTTAATTTAAAGTGATTTATTACCTTTTTAACAAATAAAGGATTTAAGATGATTTCAAGGCGCAAGAAGGTGCAACAAAACGTGAGACACTTGACTTTTCTTCATTGATGTGCATAAATTTTTTTCCTAAACTAGTTTATTATGGTACCATATTTTATTTGTAATTAGATTATAGGTGAATTTTTAACAAATAAATTTAGATGTCAATTTGAAGTGATTTAGTACCTTTTTTTAACATAACGTTAACTTGATCTTAGAATTAGGATATCACAAAATGTATGTTTCTTTAGTAAAGGAGGAAGTTGCTATTTTGCTATGCTTTAGGTGTGCATTATATATAGCTTGCAACCTTTGGTTATAATTTCTGTTCTCTATTGAACAGAGGATTGCGAATGAGCCTTTAACGTGCCATCAGTGTCATAGAAATGATAAGGGGCGGGTTGTTATGTGTACCAAATGTGAACGGAAAAGATTTTGCATCCCGTGTATTAAGAATTGGTATTATTTACCTTCCCTTTACTTCATTTTGGTTACTTTGGTTCCATATGTTGCATTTAACATTTTATTCTGTTGGGTAAGATCTATATACTGTCCACATTTGCATGCCCACTAATACAGGCCAGAAGTTATTCATAAACTAGAATTGTGCACATAGCTTGAAGCATAGGTGCCGCATTGCACATAGTTGTATGATCTGCGCTTAAATAACATTATTTGGATTAGTTAATGTGCTCCAATATTCAGGTTACTATTAGTTTGAGCATAATGAAAGGTCATACCTTCGTGTATTTTGAAGGTATCCTCACTTTAAAGAGGAAGATGTTGCTGAGGAGTGTCCCGTATGTCGTGGAAACTGCAATTGCAAAGCATGTCTGAGCTCTGATGAATTAATTGAAGTTAGTCCTCAACTTCTAAATTGCATTTTACAATGATTTTGTATTTTACATTTAAATTTAAACGGATTTTATTTATTATAGACAATGAAGGGAGCAAAGAAGAAGAGAGGAAAAACGGAGAAATCAGAAAGGGAGGAAACAGAGGCTATCCCATCAGATGAGGAAATTGAATACTGCAAGTATTTGCTATCAGTTAGTCTTCCATATTTAAGGCAGCTACATGAAGAACAAATGATTGAGAAGGAGATTGAAGCTAAGAGACAAGGTGCCTTCTCAAGAACTGCCTTTATCAAGATTAGTATTTGATAAAGCAATGTCAATTCCCTTTCTAATGTGCTTAGTTCATGGTGGGCTGATTATGATTAGTGTGTTCAATCATGTGATGAAATTGTGTATTCTAGGCATACATACAGTTTCGGATTAATCATGAAAACAACTAAATTAAAATGATGTTTCCTCTTAAATAGCCATATTTATCCCATTATACCATATTTGACATTATATCATAAATTGACATGATAAACATTAATTCTCATAGGTGAAGAGATTTTGTTCAAATGAGTGAATAATGCTTGAGGATATGATATCCTTGAATAATATTTACAAAAATGCTTGAACATGATACTTCAACGGCAGTGCCATAGTGTTTATAAGTGTATAAAAGCTGTCTAATCTTGTTTCATATTGTATGATAGTGATTTCCTTAAAGAACTAGTATGCTCAGCCCCAAAGGTAAGACTTAAGCACAATTTAATCCAGTGGATCACTTGTAGCAGTTTTACCACATCCATGCAAACCTCATAATACTATTAATGTTGATGTTTCCTCACTTGTTATCAAAACTTCTTAAAAGAATTTCCAAAGCTACAAGGCATGCTGATTTCTAGCCAAAATAATGAGTCTTCTCTGCAAGTAACTCACAGATGGACTATAGATAAGTAAATGCAGAAAGTTTCTAAACCACATTAAAACATTACAGATCTGAGGTGTTACTGGTTTTTATTGGGGCATCCATATGGTAGCATGTAATTCTATCCATGCATTAGCTACAAGCTTAGGATGAGCTCAAAATTGGTTCAGCCAGGATGAAAAGCACTTATGTGAGGTTGTTGGAAAATGAATCAGGAACTGTCAATGAGATGTACTAGATAAAATATAAATGTACCAATTTCCTTAGCTAATCATGAATGGAAAAAATAGAATGATCTTTTAAAACCAAATGTGATCCGAAGCTTACTTCTTTCTTCATCATTTGAGGCTAAAGCTTTCTCTATACCTGGTCCATAAACTGTTGAATGTTGATGTATTGCATCTAGATTTTGCAGCTTTTTTAATGGATTATCTTCATCTCTTTGGGTCATTGGCCTTTTAATGTTAGGATTAAGTCTTAATTTTCTCTATTTTTTTTTATTTTTTCGCATAACTTCTGTTGAGTGTCATAGCAAACCTGATATTTCTCATTAGGCCTTAGCGCAGATCTGATATGGTTTTTATTGGGGGTGCAATGCAGGCATGTCACTTTCAGAGCTTCAGGTAAAAAGGGCAGATTGCACGGATAGTGAGCGTGTTTACTGGTTAGATGCTTTTTCACCCTTTATTTTGCAAGTTGCAAAGGTCATGTTTGATTGCTATTTATTTTATTAAATGAGTATTAACTTTTTTTTCAGTGACAATTGTAAAACTTCAATTTTTGATTGTCACCGAAGCTGTCAAGAATGTTCTTTTGACCTCTGTCTGGTCTGTTGCCATGAGATTCGTCAGGGGCAATTGGTTGGAGGTGCAGATCCAGTTGAGTGTAAGTTTATCAGCTATGGGCTAGAATATATGCATGGTGGAAAGGTGTCAATAACTGCTCCTAATATTGAGACAGATACTGAGAATCGTGATTGGTTAAGATCTGATTTGAAGGTGACAAGTGATGGTAGCATCCCTTGTCCCAGGGTTCATGGTGATTGTGGTAGTTGTTATCTTGAACTTCGATGTATATTTCCTGAAAATCAGGTTTCTGAACTTTCAAAAAAAGCAGAAAATATGGCCAAACTTTATAAATTTGATGATGTTGCACCAACTAGTAAGCATTGGTGTTCATGTTTTGATCAGTATGCCATTGACAACAACGTTGGAAATGAGAATAGGAGGAAGGCTGCTTCTCGTGATGATCCCAACGTTACTGACAACTACATCTACTGTCCAAGGGCCGCAAATTTAGGACCATCAGATCTGAAGCATTTTCAATGGCACTGGAGTAAAGGAGAGCCAGTGATTGTAAGCAATGTGCTTGAATGTACATCTGGTTTGAGCTGGGAACCACTTGTCATGCGTCGTGCATTCCGTCAGAAGAGTAAAAACAAGCATGCTCAACGTTTGGATGTGAAGGTCCTTAATTGCTTGGATTGGTGTGAGGTTGGTTTTTTTGGCGTTTATGATTGTTTTGCCATATTTATTTTTCTTGGTATTAGTTCGTTAAAATTAAGTGTTTTTGATCTGGTACTTAGGCATATTTTTGTTTCTGAAGCTTGAATTCAGTAATCTAGATGCTTGCTGAACAATTTTTTACCCAAAGTTATGTTTTTCTGATCCTTGTGAGAGGTTCCTTCTTTGCATCAAAGGTCCCCAATGTTTGTATACCTGCTGTTTGTCTTGTGCTGTCATTTCCACTGTTTTCGTCAATTATTGGATATTGCCTCTTCCTGTGTCTTCACTCTATCGTTTTGCTTTCATGATATATCACAATCCTATGTTTTTGACCAGTTAAATGTGTTTGCTATTGGCTTCTGGTTTCTTTCACTGAATTACTGGCATTTGAATGCAGGGAAATATTAATATCCAACAATTCTTTACAGGGTACTCGGAAGGTCGAAATGATGTAGATGGGTGGCCTCAGTTATTGAAGTTGAAAGATTGGCCTCCTTCTAATTTATTTGAGGAACATTTACCACGTCATTGTGCTGAGTTCATTTCTTCCTTACCATACAAGGAATATACAAATCCTCTTAAGGGTGGTGTTCTAAATCTTTATTCCATGTTGCCCAAAGAAACTATAAAGCCGGATATTGGTCCAAAGACATATATAGCTTATGGAATTCCTATGGAGCTTGGGAGGGGCGATTCGGTGACAAAGCTTCATTGTGATATGTCTGATGCAGTAAGCTTCATTCGCAAATTTCCTTAAAACTATTTTTTTTAAATTTCTTTGCAAGTTATCAATCAAATTGGCATCATTACCAGTTTTACACAATACAAATTGAGTTTGTCTAGTAGCAATTTCACTGCTCTGAGACTTCTCTTCCTATTTATTAGGATAGGTTTGAAGCATATTGTAGAATTTTACTCATGGCAATTGTTAGTTCTCTCCATTTCACAATTTATCTTTGGTTTATATGCCTGATCGTTAATCATAATTTGTCTATTGCCATCCTTGGATACGGAGAATTTAATAGTTTCCTAATAAAGAATAACTTCATAGTTTGCTAGTGAGAATTTCACTTGTTTCCTGTTTAAAATTGTTGCGATTGATCAATTATTTCTAGTGATAGGGTGATTTCTTACAAATACAAATGAAGCAGTAAAAATTACAAGATCGAGAATGTTATTTATTTTGAAGTTTCAAAACGTGTTTTCCATTATGCATTGAATTGGTGTAATGAGTCACAATGCATAAGATTGCTATTATTGTTTAACCTTAGATATTTGGTCCTTTTTGGTTTATTACTTTTGCATAACATGTTAATGAAAAATCCCACGTATGTTTTACACACTACTCCCTTCGGTCCTAAATATAAGGCTTCCTTCATCATTCAACTCCCCAAACCCAAAACCACGATGAACCCTAGCATGTGCTCCCGCCTCTTACCAACATGTCCATTAAGGTCCTCTCCAATAAAATATTTTTCCACTGGCGGTATACCTTGAATTAAATCCTCCATATCTGCCCAAAACTTGTCTTTATCTAAGTTGAAGTGTTAAATAATGTACATTGTAGTGGTTTCTAGATTGTACTATCATTTTCAGGGGTGGTTCTAGAGTGTGATTGTTCTAGATTGTTAGTAGAGTAAGAATATTCTAGAGAGTTGTTCATAGAATTTATGAACTCACCTATATAAATAGCACTTCAAACTCTTGTATTCTTCAGGAGCAAGAAACAAAACGAATGATTGAACTTGCTAAGGAAAAGGATGGACTTTACTTCTTTGAGGAGCTAGGTGAATGTGGTAGAGTTAAGAGTCCTTCATCTTCTTCTTTTCAATCTAAAAGCGTCTTGTCAAATGAGGAACAAATTTGGTTTCAACATTGTCGTCTGGGTCATCCTTCTTTTAACGTTTTGAAATTATCTTTCCTTCTTTGTTTAAGATAGTATCCATTGATTCCTTGCATTGTGATATCTGTGAGTTTGCAAAAGGAACAAGACTTCTTTTATTACTTATAGGATATGAGGAACACTTACGTTTTGCAAACTCACAGATATCACAATGCAAGGACTCAATGAATACGTTCTTAAACAAAGAAGGAAAGATGATTTTCAAAACGTTAAAAGAAGGATGACCCAGACGACGATGTTGAAGCCAAATTTGTTCCTCATTTGACATGACGCTTTTAGATTGAAAAGCTAACTCTACTACATTCACTAGACTCCTCAAAGAAGTAAAGTCCATACTTTTCCTTAACAAGTCCAATCATCTGTTTCGTTTCTTGCTCCCGAAGAATACAAGAGTTTGAAGAAAAAATTATTAAAAGATTAGAATCAGTAGCAAATGTTTAAATAGCTATGAGACTAGTGCAAAGTTTAGAAACATGTAGGACATTTTTCAAAATAGGAGTAGAGTTAATGGAAACATCTCCTTGGCCAGCTATAGTCATTTAACAATCTTCATTTCTTATATATGACGAGTTGTCTTCTAACCACAAAGCTTTTCTCGCTAATCTCCAATCTATTCCAATACCAAGAACCTTAAATGAGGCACTAGCAGATGATAATTGGGTCAAAACAATGAAAGTTGAAATGGAAGATTTGGAGAACAAGACACGGGATCTTGTTCAATTACCCAAAGGAAATAAGCTTGTTGGATGTAAATGGGTCTTCACACCCCAATACAATTCTGATGGCAGCTTAGAACGATATAAAGCAAGATTAGTTGCTAAAGGGTATACTCAAACTTATGGAGTTGATTATGAAGAGACATTTGCTCCTGTTGCAAAAATGAATACCTTTCGACTTTTATTGGTCTTGGCTGCCAATCAAGGTTAGGAGATGTTGCAGTTTGATGTAAAAAATGCGTTTTTGATGGGGACTTAAAAGAAGAAATCTATATGAAAGTTCCACCTGGGTTTTATTCTCAGCTTGCTCTTGGTACAGTGTATAGACTTAAGAAAGCACTCTATGACTTAAAGCAATCACCAAGGGCTTAGTTTGAGAGGTATACAAAATTTATGGTTCTCATGGGATGCAGTCAAAGTCAAAGTGATCACACTTTGTTTATTAGACATTCATCTTCAAGGGGAGTAACTATTTTACTTGTCTATGTTGATGATATTATTGTCACAGGAAATGACATAGGGGGAACTAGTTCTCTTCGAACACAGTTGACGAAATAATCTGTCAGTAAGGATTTAGGCAGACTCAAATATTTTTTGGGTATTGAGGTTGCTCATTCCAAACAGGGCATCTTCATATCTCAACAGAAATATATTCTTGACCTCTTAGCTGAAACTGGAAAAATGGAATGTAAACTTGTGGATACACCAATAGAACAAAATCATAGATTATGAAGCGGGTAGAAGGGCTCAAAAGTCAAACTTGTACACCACTAAAAGATCCTCAGGTTGACAAAGGATCCAATCAAAGGCTTGTTGGAAAGCTGATTTATTTGGCTCACACAAGACCTGATATTGCATATGCAGTGAGTGTTGTGAGTTAGTTTACGCATTGTCCTAAAACTTCACACTTATAAGCTGCTCATCGAATATTTCACTACTTGAAAGGTACCCAGGGAAAGGGATTTTATTCAGTTGGGGAGAAAACTAACAATTGAAGCATACACTGATGCTGATCATGGAGGTGACCTTGATAACAGAAGATCTACAACAGGATATTGCCAAAAGATATATTTGGAAAACCCTGGAAAAGAAAGAAGTGGGTGTGTCATATATTAAAACAATACAAAATATGTATGATGGAGTATTGACTAAGGGTAGAACACTAGAGGTGAAACAAAAGACTTTCATATAAGGATTGTCCTACGTTAGGGATTATCTTTAAGCACATACTTATTTAACTAGGCGATAGATGTTTTGCCTGAGAGACTAAGAGTATTAAAGAAGAGGTACCTATATCATACTTTTTGCTTATAATAGGGTACTTTTGGCAGAATCAAGTGAAGAAATTAATGCTAAATTAGAGATATGGTGTAACACTTAAGAATTGAAGGGTTTCCGTCTAAGTAGGAGTAAGACATAACATATGCATTGCAATATTGCAAACAATCAACTTAGAGGTAATTTGGATGTTCAATTGAGAGAGCAAATGTGGGAATATCTTGTAATCAATATTATTCTCTGTATTATTAGGTTTTATTTACATTAATTAGTCATTAGTAGCTTGTCTCCTTTCTTAGGCTATATAAACACATTTGTATATTGTGATATGTATCAATAAGAATATCTTCTTTCTCTCATCTCAAATTCTCTCAAAGTCCACATGGTATCAGAGCAGGTGCTCAAAATTAGTCAAATTAGTGATTAGGGTTTCATAGCCATGGAACTTTCCTTTCAAATTTTAGGGCTGAAATTGTGCGCGTTGATCGGAGCCGTTTTGGATCTCACCGCCAGGCCCATCGGAGAGAGGAAGGTCCGCGCGGCAAAACCCAGAAGTTTCGCCGTCTCCGGCGGCGCGTGTGATCCCCACGCGCCGGCTGTCTCACCGGCGGCCGAGCGCGTGTGGCGGCGCGTGGAGGCGCGTGCGGCGGTCGTTTTTCAGGCGGTTTCGTCCGCCGTGTTCGCCGCTCCATTTCTGGCAAGTTTCTGGTCTCAAATGGCAGATCCGAGGTCGGGTGCATTACTTCCCAGAAAGGGCAGTGTCTTCATGATTGAGAATCTTACTGTCCATATGATTTGGTTCTTGATCAGTATCTACCTTGGAGGCTTAGTTGCAATTGGAGTTTCAGAAACGAGGAAGATGGTGATTGCAAACCTCTTAGTCAATGCTGCCATGTGTTTCCTGTGTTTGGTAGTAAGGAGGGCAATGTATTCATCCACCGAAACAAGTGTTGCAGTGGAAACTGTATCGTTAACGTTTGTGGCAAAACGGGGTAACTTTCTCCAAGCCTTAAAAACTTCTCAGAATCGGCAGGTGTGGATTGTTGATTCTGGTGCCTCTGATCACATGACTGACAATCACAAGTTGTTCACTACTTACATCCCGTGTGCCGGCAACATGAAAGTGAAGATTGCTGATGGTTCACTCGCTTCTATTGCTGGGAAAGAGAGTATTAAAATTTCAGAGAGTATCACTCTGGAATCTGTTTTGCATGTGCCGAAATTAGTGTGCAGCTTACTATCTGTTAGTCAGTTGACGCAGCAATCTAATTGTGCCGCTAATTTTTTGCCTACTTATTGTGTCTTTCAGGAGCTATCATCGGGGATGGTGATTGGTCATGCTAAGGAATGTGAGGGACTTTACTTCCTTGACGATGCCAAAGTGAGTCACCAACCCATTACAAAGGTATGTAATTCAATCTCTAAAAATGAAGATACTATGTTATGGCACAAGAGAATGGGTCATCCTAATTTCCATTATTTATCCCGTATGTTTCCAAATCTTTTCCCATCATCAAACCTTGATATGAAATGTGAAGTCTGTGAATTAGCCAAACACCACCGATCATCATATCCTAGAGCTCCATATATACCCACCAAGCCCTTCACTACCATACATAGTGATTTATGGGACCATCTCGTAACCCAAACCGTACCAAAGCAAAAGGGTTTATTACATTTATAGATGATCACACTCGTGTTTGTTGGGTTTATCTATTAAAGGACAAGTCAGAGGCTCCAACTGCTTTCATGAATTTCTTTGCCATGATTAAAAATCAGTTCAATACATGCATCAAAGTCTTACATTCCGATAATGGCACTGAGTATTTTAATCGAACTTTGAGTGATTTTCTCCAAACTCATGGTATTATTCATAGAAGCTCGTGTGTTCATACCCCTCAACAAAATGGGATTGCTGAAAGGAAAAATAGACACATTTTGGAAGTCACTAGGTCTCTAATGATTACTTGTAATGTACCAAAGTTCTATTGGGGAGATGCTGTTCTAACTGCAACCCACCTCATCAACCGAATGCCTAATAAAGTAATATCTTTTGAAACACCAATTAAAATGTTGCAAAGTGTCTTTCCCACCACTCATCTTGAATCAAATCTTCCATTTCGTATCTTTGGTTGTACTGTCTTTGTTCATGCATATCCAAACAACAAACTTGATCCCCGTGCAGTGAAATGCATTTTTCTTGGGTATTCTTCAACTCAAAAAGGGTATAAATGTTTTGATCCTATTTCTAAACACCTCTTTGTAAGCTTTGATGTTAGCTTTCATGAAGATACTCCTTTTTATCCCAAGTCCTCAATTCAGGGGGAGAGAATGAGTGAATCTCAGACTTTGGTGCCTGAACAAGAATATGTTACCCTTGACCAATGGATAACTTTACCACAGACTGAGCCATCACCTTCACCTCAGACAGACTCATCACAAATACCTCCACCACAGACAGAGCCATCACAAATAGAACCTCCCTTAGCCCAACCATCTCTTGTGCCAATCACAAATGAAAGTTCGAATGCAGGGAACAAAGATATGTTGGTGTACTCACGAAGGCAAAAGTCCAAGGGAGGAAGGGAACTTACATCTGAAGCACCCAAACAGTCAGAACCAGTGATAACTCCTGAAAAATCAAAGGAGACTGAAGTGGTGGTGGTCCCTGAGGAGATTGATCTAGAGGTACATCAGGAAATTCCTGTAAATACTAATGAACATAATGACCTTGATCTTCCTATTGCTCACAGGAAACAACGTCGATCATGCGCTTTACATCCGATTCAGAAGTATGTGTCCTATAATGCTCTTTCCTCTAGCTATCGGGCATTTGTCACCAGTCTGGATCGAGTGCAGATTCCTAAAAACATTCAGGTAGGCTCTTGAAATACCTGAATGGAGAGCTGCAGTTATGGAGGAGATGAGGGCTCTAGAGAAGAATGGAACGTGGACTGTTGTTGATAGACCGAGAAGCAAGAAACTTGTTAGTTGCAAGTGGGTTTTCACTCCCAAGTATATGGCAGATGGTACTCTTGACAAATTAAAAGCACGACTTGTGGCAAGAGGCTTTACTCAGACGTATGGTCTAGACTACCAAGAGACATTTGCACCGGTAGCAAAATTGAACACTATCCGTATCTTATTGTCTGTAGCAGCTAATCTTGATTGGTCATTGCATCAGTTGGATATTAAGAATGCTTTTCTGAACGGAGAGCTTAAAGAAGAAGTTTACATGACTCTTCCTCCTGGTTTTGAGAAGGGAAAAAAGTAATAAGGTATGTAAGTTGAAGAAATCTCTTTATGGCCTTAAACAATCTCCTAGAGCTTGGTTTGACAGGTTTTCAAAGGTCTTGAAATCGGAAGGCTATAAACAAGGATTGTCAGATCATACAATGTTTGTCAAAACAGAAGGAAGAAGAAGGTGCATCCTTATTGTGTACGTTGATGATATTATCCTTACAGGTGATCACGTTGATGAAATATCAAGGATAAAGGTTGCCCTTGGTAAGGAATTTGAAGTCAAGGATCTAGGGGATTTGAAATACTTTCTGGGAATGGAAGTTGCAAGGTCGAAAAAGGGAATATATGTGTCTCAAAGGAAGTATATACTGGATCTCCTTGAAGAGACAGGCATGTTAGGGTGTAGTCCTGAACTGACTCCTATCATACCTCCTAAGAAAAAGAAGAAGAAGCCTAATAAGGAGGGAGAGTTAGAAGAGGATGACCTTGATGATGATACTGAAGCTGAAGAGGAAGATAAAAAGCAAGAAGAGCCGGCTGATAAAGAAAGATATCAAAGACTTGTTGGGAAGCTAATATACCTCTCTCACACAAGACCTGACATAGCATTTGCAGTAAGTGTTGCTAGTCAATACATGAGTGATCCAAGGAAGAAGCATATGGATGCTGCGTACAGGATCTTGAGATACCTAAAAGGTACTCCAGGGAAGGGGTTGTTCTTCCAGAAACAAGAAAGAAGAACAATTGAAGTTTATACAGATGCGAGTTGGGGAGGAACACATCCTGACCGAAGATCTACGTCTGGTTATTGCTCCTTTGTTTGGGGGAATTTGGTAACTTGGAAAAGTCAGAAACAAAGAGTTGTATCCAAAAGTAGTGCCGAAGCTGAATTAAGGGCATTGGCTCAAGGAATAATGGAGGAATTGTGGCTTAAACGTGTCCTCTCTGAGATACATGTCAAAGTGGAATTGCCACTCAAACTCTATTGTGACAATAAGGCAGCTATAAGCATGGCCTTGAATCCTGTTCAGCATGAAAGATCAAAACACGTGGAGACAGACAGACATTTCATCAGAGAAAAGGTTGAAGAAGGAATCATATGTTTGACCTATCTACCAACAAATCTTCAAGCTGCAGATGTGTTGACAAAGGCATTGCTCAAGCCTGCATTTGAAAGTTGTATAAGCAAGTTGGACATGATCAGCATATATGATCCAACTTGAGGGGGAGTGTGGGAATATCTTGTAATCAATATTATTCTCTGTATTATTAGGTTTTATTTACATTAATTAGTCATTAGTAGCTTGTCTCCTTTCTTAGGCTATATAAACACATTTGTATATTGTGATATGTATCAATAAGAATATCTTCTTTCTCTCATCTCAAATTCTCTCAAAGTCCACAGCAAATAATTCTTCAAGTGACGAAATTTGAATACTTGGGATCAATTATACATTATGATGATGAAATTGATGACGATGTCAATCATAAAATCCAAGCAGGATGATGTAAGTGGAAGAAAGCTACTTGGGTTTTTTGTGATAGGAAAGTACCCTATAAGATAAAAGGAAAGTTTACCGCACTGCTATAAGACCAATATTATATGGTAGTGAATGTTGGCATGCGATAGGACGACATGATCAGAAAATGAGGTTGCTGAAATGAGAATGTTGAGATGGATGTGTGGTCATACAAGAAATGATAAGATTTGGAATGATCATATACGAGAATGAGTTGTAATAACTCACATTACTGAAAAATGGTAGAATGTTAATAGATGCATCATAGTGAAGAGGTTGGACCATAGAACTTAGAGTCAAATTAAATGGGAAAGGGGGAGACCAAGGCGAACACTCGGTGAATTCATAGAACAAGATTTATTGGTCTATAATATACCTAAAGAGTTGGTGAATGATAGAGCACAATGACATTGTATGATTGATGTAGCTGACTCCACATAGTGGGATAAGACTTTGTTGTTGTTGCGAATAATTTGTTTCAATTGTTGGTTCATTTAATATTGTTATATCCTTTTTAATTGCATATTTATGATTTATGAATGGGAAAATATGGATTCCTTGTTTTGTTAACTTGTCTATTTTAGGTGAATGTTTTGACTCATACTATGGAGATTCCCCTAAATGCTGATCTTCTTGCAACAATAGAGCGTCTAAAAAAAATTCACTTCGATCAAGACAGAAAGGAACTGCACTTCTATGGACAGGATCAGGATGTAGAAGCTAATGTTGAAAATGGGAAAACTACAGATTCTGAAAGTATGCTGTTTGGATATGATTCCGTTGAGGGAGGTGCTCTCTGGGATATTTTTAGGAGACAAGATGTGCCGAAACTACAGGAATTTCTTGAGAAGCACTTTGGAGAATTTAGACACGTCTGCTGTATTCCATTGGACAAGGTAAGTTTAGATGAAAGAAAACTCAATAAGAAAACTCAATATATATGGTCATAATAAAACTTAGAAGCTAAGCTTGTTTCTTCTAGCATAGGTCTTTTCCCAAAATATTATATTTGGATATTACATCAGAGCTTTGCTTAGCAAGTTGTAAATATGTTTTAGATTCCTCTTTTTTTCAATTCTATCTAAAGTTCTTTACCATGAATACCTAGTGTTTTTGCGTTTTTTTCTTGTGTGCGGCAGAAACTGAAGTTTGTTGGCTTTGAAACAAAAGCCACTTTAAAAAGATCCTAATTGGTTCTCCCCAACTCTTAAATTTCGACAGAACACCTGGTGGGCTTAGGGGAACAAAAAATTAGAATCATGCATGTATATAGGCAATTCTGGCTAAGCTGCCAGTATTATAGGAGCTAAGATCACAAAAAATGGAAGTAGGAGCCGCAGATTCGAGGGAGATGAAGAGAATCTAGAACTAATGTCTGGAATTCTAGAAAGGTAGCTTGGGCATGAACACAATAACTTTGTCCAACATAAATATCCAGAGTATAGTATGTATATTTATAATCCCAACATAATAACTGTAAAACAATTACCATTAGATAATATATAATTCGAAGAATTTGTTAGAAACTGCCCTAATGACTGACCAAATAACAACAATTAGAATCCTAAAAAAGTTTATAAAATAAGTTAATCAGCCCTTACTGATTTTTCTTTCTCCTAGAGTATACTGATAAGGACGTTTTCCTAGCAGTGCCCTCTAAAGAGGATGTTAACATCAAGTTGTTTGAGCGTTTAGACATGCATTTTTTATTATTTTACTTACACTTCTTGTACGGGAAAACAAAGAAATGAATTTTGCAATTATTACTATTTAATTTTCATGCTTATAACTGTTAATCCTAATGGTTATTTTCTTTTTCGTAAAAGGATTTGCTTTATTGTAATAGGTTGTTCATCCTATCCATGATCAGACCTTTTATTTGACAATTGACCATAAGAGAAAGCTGAAGGAGGAATATGGTAAGTTTTTCTTGTTTTCATTACATAAAAGCTGACTAAATTGTTACCGATACAGTAAAACCCTATGCTTTTGTTTTGCTTTTATTATACATCTTTTTTTGTTTATCGGCATTTTCTGGAATGGCCGGACTACTTTAAATTAAAATATCATATCTAAACATTTTGTGACCGCTAAAATTGCATCTTGTTGTCATGCTAAGTGCTATTAGGTTTTGTTGGCAAAAATACTGTTAGGAATCAGCCCCCTTTGCTGGTCTATTCTAGGAGGAATAAGGCTTGACTAGGAGCTGATTTAATCCCCAGATTTTTTATTGATATAAAGACAATGTGTTAATATAAAATGAAAATTAAATAGTAACTATGTTGAACCCATGACATGTACTACCAAAATTTGGCTGAAAAGATAAGAATCCCCAAGCCTTCCTTGGTTCTCTATCCAGCCATTGACAATTTATAGAATCTTAGGTGTCCAAGCCTCCTTTTCTTCATAATTTTTCTCCATGCTTAAATTAGGGGAAGTTGAATGAGTGTTTCCTAAATTTCTGTCTAGGTCAACACCACCTCTTTCAATGGAAGACACTTTCATGATCTATGGCCCTAAAACTAGTTAATAGAGGGGCAAATGACTAAAAAGTGAGTTTTATGATCATATTAAAAAATCTGGTCACACAATAGTTAAATGATTGAAGTTACACGGGAAACCATGCCTATAACAAGAAGATTGCAAGCTTGAAAAGGTTCAACCCAGTTTTAATCCCCACTCGGTGAGGGTGCTGGGGAAGAGAATATATTAGGCATCCTTACCCCTGCTTTTTGCAAAGAAGATTGCAAGCTTGAGGCTATTAATTAATAGAAACAATTTGGACATTCCAAGAGGGGACAAGTGATGAAGTGAACCTTCAATGGAAATTGTTTACAGAAAATATACCACCACACAATGTGACGAGTAAGGAGTAGCTCTTAGAGGACCAATATTTTTGCTGATATTAAGAGATTCAAATGGTGAACTTGGGTTGTGTGTCAACAAGTGTTTCAGTTTCATTCAAATAAATCAAGCTATTATAGGCACTCCAAATTCTTGATTATACATATTGTCTGTGCTGTAGGCTATTGTTGCCTTAACTCCTTTATTATATTGTTATTTTCATTTTTTTACCTTTTGTAGGAATTGAACCATGGACATTTGTTCAGAAACTGGGAGATGCAGTTTTGATCCCTGCTGGTTGTCCTCATCAAGTCAGAAATCTCAAGGTATAATAAATACTGTTGGAATTATGTTTTTAATTTTCTATTAGTAGAATCTTGATCTTAGTCATAATTAGGAATCATACGAATTAGGGAAAATAAATGTTATAGAGAATCAAGGTCAAATCTCTTTTATTTTATGTATCAAGCAAATCCCTATAATCATGGGATAGGTTGAGTCTCTTGTACTATATAATGAGAGATAATAGTAAGAGAAATGCATCAGACTTTTACCCATTCTCCTTTGTTCCCACATGGTATCAAAGCTAGGTGTTTAGGGTTTAGTCTGATCCCTAGTTCCATTCAAGTTACCTTTGTAGTTAAAACCCTAAAAGGATCGACCCAAGTAGGAGTATGGTCCAGGCAGACTTGGAGCATCGACCCAACAAGGAGTACGGCCCAGGCAGACCTGAAGGACTAACTCGGAAGAAGGAGTACGACCCAGGCATTGTTGAAGAGCATAGTACGATGGGATGGACATTCCCCACGTATGTGAATTGCGATGGGATGGTCATTTCCCACGCATAAGTGTTTTGTTAGTGAGATGGTCATTCCTCACATGTTGTTTACGATGGGACGGTCATTCCCCACGTAATCGGGAAAAAAATGTCTCTAAATTGAAGAATAAAGTTTAAATTTTCTATTAGTAGAATCTTGATCTTAGTCATAATTAGGAATCATAAGAATTAGGGAAAATAAATGTTATAGAGAATCAGGGTCAAATCTTTTTTATTTAATGTATCAAGTAAATCCCTATAATCATGGGATAGGTTGAGTCTTTTGTACTATATAATGGGAGATAGTAGTAAGAGAAATGCATCAGACTTTTACCCATTCTCCTTTGTTCCCACAAATACAGTAGAAAGTTTCTCGCCTTTTATGTCGTTTTAGTTTTTATTTTAATGATTTAATTGTAAGCTCCTTATGATGCATTCATGACCCTCAATTGCTTGCATATGAAAGCATATGTAGGATGGGTTCGATCTTTCTATTTATTGTTGGAAGATGCTAAAGTCTGCTTGGTTAACATGTCATGCTATTATCTGCTTTTTCCCCTAAATTTAGGTAAGTTGTTGCCATGTGGCCTCTATGTCATGTGTTCAAATCTTAAAAACAGCCTCACCATTTTTTTGGGTAAGGTTGTGTACATATATCCTTTCCTAGACACCACAACTTGGTGGGAGTCTATGTTATGTTATTAATAAAATAATTAATTTAGTTGATTGAGTCAATTAGTTAGATTGATTAGGTAATCAGACTTTTGGGATTATTATTATGTTTTGTTATATTATTATTATGTTTTATTATTAGTGTCAAGGCTATATAACTTGACTTAGGGTTTCATTTTATGTTTTGGGTTCAAGAGAGAGGGTTTTGTTCAAATTTAATACCCATTAGACTATTGGCCCAAGGCATTTTAACAACATAAACAGCTTTAAATTTTAAAGTATGCTGCAATTATTGAATAATGTTTTTAGTATGTTAAGTAGTATAGAATTATAGAATTTTGTTTACAATGGCAAAAATCTTTGAAAGGGTGATTTTTCTCCTTTACTTTCAAAGAAAACCAAATACTTGGTTACTAGAGTAGCATAACATTGTGTATCCATGTAGTCGAACCCACTTATTTAGTGGGAAAAGGGTTTGTTGTTTCAAATAAAACCAATGGGAAAAGGGTGTGTTGTTTCAAATAAAACCAATGAAGTTGTTTGCAACAAACTAAAGATCATGTTAATGATATGTTATAGAAAGGATAAGTTGGATTTTCTTTATGGTGTGGAACTAGTGATTTCATCATACTGTGTTGCATTAAGATTTCTTTTTATGTGCTATATTTTTTTATTTAGGCTGAATTGTACATTTAGTATGTTATGTATACTTCAGTCTCTTTTCAATCCCTTCGGTTTAAAAGTGCACTTTCAGCTAATTTAATAGAAAACGCTGACTCAACAAATCTTTAAGGTAATTCTATAATTAAATGATGAGTAAAATGGCTAAAATTTGAATTGCAAGAATGATCATATTAACGAATTGAAATTGAAGCTATTTTGTAAGCATTTAATGTCAAAATCACCATTTGTAGTTAGCATTTTTTGTTCAATATATTTAAAGAACTTGATCAGTATTTATGATCTAACTTGAGGAGTGTTGGAATACTTACCTTTATTATAAATATTTGAATTGAATTTGAATGGCATTTATAATTATTTACTTCCTTGTCTCTTCGTTTGTTTATATGGTTGGATATTTTGTGAGCTTGAGATTGATAGAGAAAACATATCCCCCTTCGTTCAACAGTTAACTTAGTTTTTTTAAAGCCCTTTGCATAGATTGGTAAATGATTAATTTTCTTGAATTCATAGTAAAAAGCATTAGTCTTTTATGGTTTCTCGAACTCAGTAGTTCTATTATTGTTAATATTTCAATTGCTACAAATCTTGATGTGTCTTGTTCTTGCAGTCATGTACAAAGGTTGCTCTCGATTTTGTGTCGCCTGAAAGTATAGAAGAGTGTTTTCGTTTAACACAGGAATTTCGCACACTTCCCATAAATCACAGGGCTATTGAGGACAAATTGGAGGTAAAAGAGTGTTTGTTTCATTTTTGTTTGGTTGTATTCTCCCTGTCACTTCTCATTTATATTTTACCTCATGTCTCTGGCTATGTAAGAATATGTTGTGATTGTTGTGAATGTGGATGACAAATAATTATGGTTGGCAGTAATCGCAGCACTTATATGATAGAGGGTGAAGTTCTGAATTCTGAGGTCCTCTTTTTTTTCTTATTCTTTCTTTTCTTGTTAGAATACTCCCACCACGCTATTGCATTCAAGCTTTGTTAAAAGAAATTTGTTTATGAGCTTTCTGATAATTACTCTGTTACTTGTTTTAGATTAAACTATATAATTGTTACTTGTAATAGTTAATTGTTTGAAGCATAAAGTTTGGTACGGTAAAAATGTTGTTTTCATTTATGTAGACGATATTCTTAATGGCAATTAATGCCTAGTTTATGTGGTTGTGTTTCCCGTTACCAGTCTATTTTTCAAGTTTGGGTTGGGTTTTTCAGAAATTGAATATATGAGATGGGTGCCTTGTTCAATGGCCGCAGTTGTGATTTGAAGTTTAAATTACCAATCGAGTAATGTTTATCTGACTCCTGTGAAATGTGAATTGGATACAGGTAAAAAAGATACTCATTCATGCAATGATTAAGGTAGTGGAGAAATTGGAGAAAGTGAGGTTAGTTAATTCAAATTCGATCTAAATTTTTTCTGGATTCACCTTTGAAGTCAATAGCATTCCTATTGTGTTTGTGTTTATTTTTATAATTCTGTTTATAGCTGTAATCTTATAATTACTGCATGAAAGGTTGGCTGCTTTTTTAGACCTAAATCTGACCCTTGAAATCTTTAGAGGACCTGTTTTTAATTTCACATACACTTTACTCTTTTATCTCTGAATTCTTGTAGAATAGTTTATTAGTATTCGGGTGCAGAAGGATTAAATTTAAAATCATACGTTGTTCCTTATAACTTTGGTCCTAAATATAAGTGTTATTTGAGGTTGAATATTGGTTTTTTTTATGAAATAAAAGCACTAAAAAATCAGTACACCAAAGAAGATCTATCAACCTCCATCAACTCTAACGAAATCTGGAATATCAAAGAAGCTAACCAATCCCTTCCCAACCTCAAAAGCATAAGATGACAAGTGATCTGCCACTTTATTCCTCTCCATTGGGCACCAAACCAAATGTAAATCCCAACTTTGGTTTATTAACTGTGATATCTTCATAAGAATCGAGCAGCCTTCCCTCTCCACCTCCACCTGCTTATTAAGAATATCAATAATTTCCAAACAATCTGATTCTATAACCAAATGCCTAATATGCATATCCCAACTCCATCTGAGTTCCATAAGAATAGCTCATTTCTCCGCCATTAAGCTATCCTCATATCCGATATTAAAGAGAAATCCTCCTTTGACCACCCCCCCTATAATCTCTTAATACTCATTCCATTACATGATGTTCTGCCTCTTCTACAAGCACCATCTACATTCAACTTGATATAACCCTTATCCGGTGGTTTCCATACCTCAAAATTAACATTATAATTCAAAGAACTACCAACAAATCCTCTCCCCCATGAAATCCACACTTTAGTTTTAGCTAAGATTTCTTAATGTCTTGCTTCCACATTTTTTATTTTTCCTCTTATATTTATCATTTTTACTATTTTTCTTGACTTACAAAACTGAAATATAATCCAATTATACATAGTTCTTTTGTTAAATTCATGAATCATGTTATAATAAAGTAGTTTATTATAATCAACTGAGACTTGTATTGGGGGTGAATGTAATATTGTATTTCCTACCATGTGTTTGTGTTTGATAATGCAATCTGCAAACAATATTTGCGGTTTGATGCTAAATTTAGCAAGGTATATTGCAGTGACAGTAAGCATGTATGGCAAACCACAACAATTAGGAAGTACTTTTTTATACTTGGTTTGCATGAACTATGGGTGCAGTCTAATCTTGGCAATTTTTTTTTTTGGACTGCACAATTCAATTCTATAGATGAAAAAACAAGAGTACAGGATACGAAAGGCAAATACAAGAGTGTGATGCTAAAAAATATGGCAATTATTTAAAATCTAAACTTTTAAAATTTGAGTGAAGGTGGCAAAATAATTTGGGCAAAGGCCCAAAAATGATACTCCTACATAACTATTGGCCAAGGAACAAAAATAGTACATAATTATTTCAAGGTACAAAAATGATACCAACTTTTAACATGTGATTAAAAATGATATTTGCACCTATATGACAATAATATTAGACATGAAAAGTCCAAAATGCCCTTATAAATTAATCGCCGCACAATAAAAGTTTATTTAATTATAAGGGCATTTTGGACATTTCATGTCTAATATTATTGTTATATTAGTGAAAATATCATTTTTGATCATATGGTAAAAGTTTGGTATCATTTTTTTACCTTGGAATAGTTATGTACTATTTTTGTTTCTTGGCCAATAATTATGTATCATTTTTGGGCCTTTGTCCAAATAATTTCATTTGTTTGGAGCAATTTTATGCTATACTCGGGATATGTTGTTTTTAGTTTGTGATTAAGTTTTTATTTTTATAAAACTGACTGGTCCATTTAATTTTCAGGAAGGAAGCAAGGTAAGGGTCAATTATTATCAGGATCTTTTGAAACTGAAGCTTTGTGCAATTGTGGATGTAGGTTGGCCAATGATTAACCAGTTGTGTAAAAGTGGATGTAGGTGGATGTAGATTGGCGGAACAATATTTGTTTAATTTTTTTGAGGGGCAAACAATTAAGAACTCTATGAGAGCTTTGGTATTTTCGACCTTGAGGGTGTTTGGGGGTTTATTTTCGTGCTTTGGGTCCCCTTAAATACCCCTTTAGAATTGGGCATCAGAATTTTCTTGATCTGATAAGATTGCTTAGGTGAAAATTTCAGGCCTAAGAGTTTTTCCATTGGCATCTAAGAAATCCTCTGGCTGCCATCCTGATGCCTGGGGTGCTCTTACATTCGCAGCTAAGCCATTCTGATGTTTGGGCACTCTTCCTCCATGATCTGCAAAAGTTCAAGCTAAGTAGCATAAAAATGTTCTCGAAATGATGTAGGACATTAAAACATATTATAAATTCCTAACTTTCCTTTGATTAGAAACAAATCCCTACAAAGTGCGCAAGTGCAAGAATTCATCCTAACTAGGTATAATTAGCTAACAATCATGCATTAACTTAATGAAATTGATCATGAAATATGTATAAAAACATGGTACAATCACAACTTTTTAAAATATCATATTTTAGTAAGGACAATATTGGAAAACATGCATTATTATGTTCATAAACTCAAACATGGATTTATATTTTTGGACGACCATTTCAAAAAATTGGACTTATATTATGGGACGGAAGGAGTATCAAAGACCTCGTAAGGATTTGATGAGATTGGACCTTGGTTTACATTTATTAGGAGGAAAGGAGGTGGAGTGGCTGAGAAGTGAGTGGCAAGAATTGTGGTGTTCTCTAATACACCAAATGTATGCTTTTTATTTGGCTTCCTCTATAAATCTCCGTAAGACTCGTTGTCTGTGGAAGAAATACCTTGTGAATTTCATAATACAATACTGTGATTTTCCATCACGATCATGAGTTCATAGCCAAAAAAACACATCTCTAACAAACCAACCTTGTCTCAATTTTCTTCAAATTTTCAAGAGCTTCATTCTTTCCAAGAGGTAGAGGTTGATATGATCGTGGTTCTAATTTTTGTGGTGGATATAGAGGTCGGTTTGGTACTGTCATGGATTTTTTGGTCGTGGTGGTAGAAACTAGTTCTCAGTCATACCAAATGTCTTGATGGTTCTAAGTCTTGCTGAATTTGTGAAAAATATGACCACACTAGTGGTGGTAGAAACTAGTCCTAAGTCATACCAAATGTCTTGATGGTTCTAAGTCTTGCTGAATTTGTGAAAAATATGACCACACTACTCGTTCTTGCTATGACTATTACTCTCAATCTTATTAACCCACCTCCTCCTTAACTTGTCATTCCTTTGTCCCTGATAGTGCCTGGTATTTTGACATTGGATCCACCAATCACAACCTCTGACTTTTCTTATCTCAATTTACTCTCAGAACCATATCATTGACCTTAATAAGTTATAGTTAGTGATGGATCCTTTGTTCCTATAGTACACCAAAGTTTTTGTTAATTCTCCACTCCTTTTCATAATTTACAGTGGTTTAAAGTGCAAAAAAGTCATGTAATTGTCACAAATATGCAAAAATACCCATGTAAAATTTTTTGGAGCAAAATTACACATGGAATTTCAAAATTGAGGCAAAAATGCCCACCAGCGATAAATATTCTAACTTTCGTTTGTCATTTTATGGATTAAGTGCAAAAATGTCAATGTAATTGTCACGAAGGTGAAAATTCCCATGTAAATTTTTTTGGAATAAAACTAACACGAAATTTCAAAAGTGGGGCAAAAGTGTCCATCTTGTTAAATAATACTACCTCCGGTCCTAAATATAGGACCTAATTGACTTTTTTTGGAGAGATTAAGGTTGCGAAATAAGTTATTAAATGATGACATATTTGATAGATTTTTAGATTATCCATTAGTTTATAGGTAAAATAAACTAGTTTAAGGGAAAAATTAGGTAAATCAATTTATAATTAACTTATTTTGTTTTTTTAAGGATTTTCCAGAAAAAGTCAATTAAGTCTTATATTTAGGATCAGAGGGAGTATAACTTCCGTTTGTCATATTATATTGGACCCCACTCTCATTCCTATTTTTCCACCCACCAAATTCCAATTATCTGGCTCATCATCTCCGACTTCCCACGTTCTCAATGTCATCTCTTGGTGTAGCCGCTTGGCCATCACAAAATAGATTCTCATAATACTTCATGTGATTCTCGTACACTGCCATCTCATTCGGCATTGTTCTTAGATTATAACTCAGCTCCTAGTTCAGATTTGTTGTTGGTTGGCCCCCACGACGGTCCTCAGTTTAAATTTTCAAACATGAAGTCACATAGAAAATAAAATTAAGATGGTGGAATAATGAACTAGTGTTTGTGTATGAAAAGAGAATATTAATATATATAATGGTTTGTGGAAAGTTGAGGACTTTGGAGAAGAACTAGGGTGATACCCCGCGCGTTGCGTAGGATACCCGGCTATTGTACATAGGATCTCGTATGAACCAAAGAAATAATATCACTACTACACAAAATGTTCTCATGTTGGACTGTTTTTTTATCTCTAGATTCATAACCATAATTCATAATAACAGCCCATAATCATCCTTCATATTTTTCTTATACAAATAATAATACAATAAAATTTGTTTTTTTATGCAATAAATATTTTCGGTCCATTAAAGGCACGACAACATGTGGGAATTTGATGATATTATTTTTGTTATAGCATGGACCATTTAGAAACTGTATTAAGGGAAAAAAAATGAGAAAACAACAGCAAAAGAATGTAACGTCCACAATAGTTTAATTTAATCTACATTGAAAATCCAAATTCAGCAACAAAAAAAAACAATGTAACGTCCAAAAATAGAAGCATTATTCACTTGGCATCAACACTCTCATGCGCCATCTTAAAGCTATACACATGGTCCATAGGGGGCCTATCAGCCAGTCATGTCTCAATTTTACATGTTCAATGGCTCCGGCTTGCTGATAAGAGGGATCCCAGAGTAGCCTCGTCCAGCACTAACTCTCTCCACCATGGCCATCCTTGACTCAAGCAATTCAGGAAATGACGGATCAATGAAGACTCTTGTTGCATCATGATAAGATATCAAATTCGGCCACGCTGATATGTAATCTAACCAAATATGCCAAATTAGAAGCTCAGGCAAAAAATTTAAGTTTGACATTTTATTTTTTTTTCCAAGTCAAAAGTTTTGAAGGAATCTTACCTCCTTTCGTTAACACACCATACTGCACCAAAGCTAAAACATTTTCATTTTCTTCAACACGCTTGTAGTCCGTCAACGCCGCATCGGCACATGAACCATGTAAAATACAAATGAGAATTGTTGGTTCCCTGAGAAAAGACATTTAATTAAGCACAAACAACTTCCAGTGACACTTTTTATTCCATAATGTTTTTACCTAAAGGGAATTATAAATAAATTTTTACTAAGGATACATACCTTGTAGTAGAAACATCTCTGTTGTCAATCACAAGAACTGCCTCCCTAAGCGTCATACCATCAACATCTTCCATTCCCCTCTCATACATTGTAACAACAGTCCCAAAAATATCTATAGACGCATTACATTCACTAAGTAAAAAACAAAAGTTCACAAACGAAAAAGAAATATGTCGTCTATATAGAAACAGAGTTTCACACATTACGTACCTATTAAACCATGGGGTCTTCCACGATCATGCATGACTTCAGACAAAGTGACCAAATCAAAGCAGTGTGTATTCATGATGGGCGGAACTAAAGAAGAATAACCTGTGAAGCGTTCAATCTCAGTATGACCATTCACATGGATATACAATGTCCTTGGTAAACTGCTCTCCGTCATTTTCACGTTGAAGTTACGGAGGCGGAGGATTCTCTCTTCAGCGAACATATGATGGAACGCCATTTTGACCGTGTCATCATCCACGACAAGAAGTACACGTATTTGCTAAAATTAGGAAAGATAATTGTATTCTAAAACTTCTTTAATGGCAAGTGGCAAAATATTCAACATAACAACTAACACACACACACACATATATAAATAAATCGATATGAAGTAACTCACCCTTGCATCAAACACTATCACGTGAATCGCTTCTTCTTCAGACATAGGCCGATCGGGCCCAAGCGAATAAAGCACAGACATGATACGTATAATACGGTCAACCTTGACAAAGATACTATTGGTGTTCACGCCCATTCGCAGATCTGTAAGTATAGAGCTAGCCTCCGTGCGCTTCTTTTTTGAGCTTTGGTCAGCCTCTGTCATGATGAAAAAAGTGGACGAAGGGAAGCTATAAAGATTTACAAAGAAAATGAGAAAGAAGATGAAGCAAATAGTGTGCAGAAAATGATAAAGAACACGAAACAAACGGAGTGCATTAAATATGAAATAGTATAACCTTTCAAGTTATGGGTCATCTCTCTTGGAATATGAAGCGTCACATACCTTGTAGATCATGGACCCACGAACAAAAGTTGCAATTTGTATTTATGCATATATCAGTATATCTGTAAAATATACATATACGTTTCTACAATGGATTCATAAAAAATGAACAAATGATTGAATGAATATTATAATTGAATCAAAATTAATTTTTTCAATATGTCTAGTTCGTCATAAATTCTTTTTACATATATAGTTTCATTGTAATATAATTTCATTTTAAAACTTTTTTTCGTTGCTGATCTTTTTATAGTACGTTTCTTTTATAATCATTTTCCAATTCATATATGTAGTTATTGCAATAATTTGATATGTAGAATTTATGATAAAGAAATATCCATTAGACAATTTAATTATTGATTTGTATGTTTTAAACTTTCTTGATAGGTGGTTAAACCAAAAGGCAGCAAACAGGGAAAAATAAATAAATAAACAGTACAAAACAAAGATAATATCAAATTTCTGTTTTCGAAGCTTCATCTCAAACGTCAACGTTGACCCCACCAACTCTAAACGAAAAGACGTCACAACCAGCACTATCCAAGACATCCCCTTTCATATTCAACAATAAATCACATGTAACAACTTAGAGGATTTCGAAGACATTAACATATATTCTTATCAATTTGATTTTTTATTCTACTAGATTGTTAATAAAAGTAGATGTTAATGTGAACTGTTTTCATTTACAATTTTTAAATTCTACATTTTCTCACTAAAAGACAACAAAAAGTAGCACTTGCATAATTCTAGTTAATGTTTACAGAATATCTGAATTCACACCCTTTTATCTTCGTACTATTCTTTTATCTTCGTACTATTTTATAAATAATCATAGACACGCAAAGGTAGCGCTAATTATTAATTAGGATGAAATTATTTTCAGGAGTTTTAAAGCAGAAATGTTTAATTTCTTGTTACAAAGATTGCATCAGCTACAACAAAACGGGAATCAACTACAAAGAAAACAAATCAAACATTATACAGGATTTAAGAATGTTTATCGCATGGTTAGTAAATATGGTATATATTATGGATAAATTGATGAGCGCTATACATAGGATCTCGAGATTCATTCGTAAAAATGTCACTGGTTTTCCCCATATATATTAATTAAGAAATCATTAATTTCTAAATGTAAATGCATATAGAGTTATGGGAATATTAACATTATTTACTATTTTATTTACTTTTATGTTTTCCTCGTTTTTTTCAACATGTATGAATATGAGAGATTGCATCGATATATGATACTGGATAACTCTTTAACTTAAATAAAGTGTATAGGATACAGTAAAAGAAAATACTATAGCAATATTAGTAATAATTACGCCTTTCATAACATTTTACCTTGTCTGACATCACAAAATGCGGGAAAACGGTAATACTAACAACTTAAATGGTCTGCATGAACCTTACATAATATCTATAATAAAAAGCTTTGTACAACAAAACACTGATCATTAAACACAACTTTTTCTTGATTCTTGAATCGGACCAGGGTAGATCAGATTTGTTCACTGCTTCTTCAACGCTACCAACTGTTGTATCATCTATTTCAGTTTTTGATTCCTCCTCTGTGTTCTTGTCCAAGTACTATGTTGAAGTAGATGAAATCAATGAAGCAGACATAACTGTATGAGAGCAGGATCCAGTCACCAAAGTTCCCATTGCTTGCTTACTTTCAACATTCACCTACAACGTAATTTACCGGATGAGAATTGTTGAAACTTTACATGACAAATTCCTTGTACTAACAAAAAGAAAAAGATGAAAAGGTTAAAAGTAAAAGCAACCTTTTTAGCTTCAGGAAGACCACGCGCAACCTTATTCATATCCAATTTTCTGAAGGTCGTGAATGGATGGAAAAACAACTTGAAAGGGTGAGCAATTAACTTTTCTGCATCATTGTTGTGAACAACCCGGAAGTTTTCTATCTCATATGTCTCTCCCTCCTTAGGGTAATCCTTATAGACTTGCATCAATGATGGAACATTTGTGTACCCCTCGATAAGATCACCCTTCAACAAATATGAACAGAATCACAAATTGTATAACATGGTAGATATAATTTAGAAAATTCTGATATAAATACCTCTTCATCCAGTAAATACATGGAGTATTTCCATGACAAACACGGTGGAAGCCTCCTACAAACCTCGTACTTGAGTAGGATTTTTACCGTGATAGTACATGCTTCTTTGTCTTTTTTTATCTGAGACAACATTATTTTGTTCATGCTTGTCATTCTAAGAATGATTTAAACGCAAGATAGTAATTGAAACGTGTTCTTTCCAAGCCTTGTGATGTGCCACGAATTTGGAAGCCGACTACATTCTCCTTTTTATACACATTCATGAAGTTCATTAATCGCTGTTGATGATTCCAATGAGTTTCATGATAAATTATACGCAGATGCTAGTTAATCATAACAAATCAAAGTTTTTTATTGCATGAATGTACCTACTATGTTTACGAGCACTAATAATGTATCAAATTCAATGAATTATATTTCTATATATCCTCTTGGTATTTGTAACAAAGTATGTTTATTCTTCTATACATGTATCTACTATGATTATAAGGATACACAACGGCCATTCATCGTTATTGATGATTTCAATGAGTTTTATAATAAATATATTTATTATCCTATGCATGTATCTACTATGACTATAAAGATACACAAAGTACGAAACTGACATTACTCTATTGAATTTTAATTATGTAAGATGGATAATAAAATTCAAGAGGAAGATCCTACAAATACATGAAGAACGGATACATGGCATCCTGTTAGATTCTTTGCATGTAGCAATTAATTTGAACTATGTTTTGTTATAAATTCAATGCGTTAAACAGTGAGTTCTATAAATTCCTTGAAATGATTCGAGTATAATTGCTACTGCATACATTAACCTAGAACCTGACGAATTCCTTACACATCATGTTTCATTAAATGTCGCAACTCACCAAATACGTACACTCTATCAAATACAGATACAACGTTCTAATACAAGAATGTGGTTGAAATAACCAATGTAACGTAGGCAAATGACTGAATTATGCTTTCTTTTAAAAGTATTGACGGCTTAATTTCTTTTACCATATCTATAGATACTATAGACATTTAAATTAATAAAAAAGAGTTTTTTTTTTGCATAAAACATCAAACTTCCAAATAATAATAACTATTTCTTGAGTTTCTTGAGGTTAATCTGAAAATTTATTTTTAACTCACAGAGCGAATTTTGTTCTTTTTTAAAGCAAACCAATTGTATGTTTTTTACTTCCTTCTCTTTCAATATTACAGACATTTTTACAATTAAAGTTACATTTTTCATGTCAGCTATAAGAACCAAATAAAAAACTAAACATTCAATGTTTACTTGGTGGCTCGTTTTTTAAGTCTTATCTATGTTTACGTCATAAAACGTCTTTTAAGATTAATCTGGAAATTTATTTTTAATAATTATTTCTTGTTACACTTGCCATCCTTAACCCTTATGTATTTGCTGAGCCAAACAACAACCATTAAATATTACAGCCTCATTTGCCAATTACTCCCTCCGGTCCTTAATATAAGAGCCCAAAAGTTGTATGGTTTTGGTCCCTAATATAAGAGTTCATCTCACATTCGCTCCTCATTTAATGTGTTTTTTCCTACTTTACCCCTAACTCTCTTTCATATTTATTAATGCAATGTAATGGGTTTTTATGAGTAGTGGGTTTTAATGATTTGTACTTGTGTGATGTTCTCGAGGAATTATTAGAGAGCCATTATGAATATCAGACTTGTTTTTATTTGATTTTTTCAATCTTTTCTTAATTCACCTAATAATAATCAAGTAAGAGAGTGAATGTGAAAAATAAGAAAAATGATTAGTGCATTATTGGAAAAACATGGCAACCCATCATTAATGTATTCAATGAGTGAGTAGCGATATCACATATCATACATTTAAGGTTTTTTGCCCAAATATAACATATTTAGGATTGGAGTATGTAAAGTTGAAAAATGAAATGATGGAAAGAAAGGGGAAGTAAAACATTGTAGATGACCTCAGTTGTTATTTTTCCTTTTTTGCCCTTTTCATTTGTTTTTCTTTTTCTTGTGTTTCTTCTTATTAAATTTGTGTGTTCTTCTACTTTCCCATTTTTATTCCTTCCTTGCCACTCACAATGGTTCAACCTCAATTTACTGTACTGAATTTTGTATATGTAAGATGATTCATAAAATTTAATAGGAAGATTCTATAAATGCATGAAGCACGGATATGTAACATTTTATTAGATTCTTTGCATGTCACATTTCATTTGAACCATGTTTCTTTATAATTTCAATGTGTTAAATATTAAAATCTATAAAATTCCTTAAATGATCAGAGTATAATTCCCTAAATGAACCTAAAACCTCATGAATTCCTCACACATCATGTATTATCAAATGCGGCAAATCACTTTACTCAACTAAACGTACGAATATATTATCACAATCATGCTAAACAGTCTATCAAATACATTTCGCTACAGAAAATGAGAAAAACATGATCTCAATTCGTTAATTTTGCTCCAATATTTCTGACACCACTTGCAAAAAAGAAGTTCAATTATGCGGATGACGAGAATGATGATTGTAAGAATAGATATCTATTTTTCGAATATGTATGTCACTTAAAAATTAACATTTATTGTATATCATTAGTAAGCTAAATCTGTTTTATACTGATCATGAATAAAGTTCATCACATATTTATATGATACAATACGAATTTATGTCATATAATATCAAATTAATTTCACAAATATAAAGAACGAATACTCCCTCCGATCTTAAATATAAGACATAGATGACTTTTTTAGAAAATCCTATAAAAAAGCAGAATAAGTTAATTATAATTGATTTACCTAATTTTTTCCCTTAAAATAATTTATTTTACTTATAAACTAATGTATAATCTAATATTATATCAAATATGTCATGATTTAATAGCCTATTTCGCAACCTTAACCTCTCCAAAAAAAAGTTAATTAGGTCTTATATTTTGGACCGGAGGTAGTATAATATTACATACTTGATTTATTATTTTCTAATAATGATACAAATGTTTAACGTTCTTGAGGCATATATATAAAAATAAGGGCAAAAGCGCTGATATGGTAATTAACTATTTCACTTTGGGCAAAAATAATAAATGACTGTTTCGAGGTGCAAAAATAATAACTAGCTTTGTGATCCGGTGCAAATATAATAAAACCGGTGACAACCGTTAATTTGTTGTTATATGATACTTTGCTGATACTATTTTTCAAAAGTGAAAATACCTTTTTACCCTTCTCAATTAAAACTCTTCTCCTACTTCCTTCCCCATCCTCTTCCCCTTCCTCACTGACCATCTCTTTGTAACTCAACACCTTCACCTTCAACATTTCACCTTTTCCCGTTTTTCCCTCCCGCCTTCTCTCCAAAAGGTGCATCTTTTCTCGGATCCAACCTTCCTTCTTCATTGCAGGGTTTTCTTTGGGTTTTTTTTGGGATTCATGGGTCTTGTCTCATCGTCATTAAGGTCGGTGGTAGAAAGAGCTTTGATTATGGTTACTTTCTACTCTAATCCCAAATTCATGAGGCATCAAAATCTGATTCAAGCTAAACAAGCAGAGTGATATAAGCACAAACACCAAAGAGATACCAAGCCGAGTCAGGTCTGCCACCCACCACGTTGTTGTCCAGACCTCCGGCGAAGCATCCCCACCGTCGCACTTGGTTCTTTTGTCGATGTTGAGGAATTTGTTTGATTGTTTAAGGAAATCTAAGATGTTTGTTGAGTTTTATTGGGTTTGATATGATGTTTCTGGTAGAGGTGTGATTGGAACCTATGAGGAAATGTTTTTGGGAAGAAAGAGAGAAGCTTTGTCCAGACCTCCAGCAAAGCTTCGTTTTCCCCATGTTTATTCCCTTTAGATTGATCTTGGATTTTAAATCTGGATTTCCATTAATCTTCACGAACTTATATAAAGGAAGGTTTAAAGCTTATTTCCAGTAAGGGTGAAGATGATGAAGCATCTACCTTAGATTTCTTTTTTTATGTGTAAATCTGGTGGGGAGAGGAGGAAAGAGATATAGGAAGAAGAAGAACTAAATTGATTTTATTTGAAATGGGCAAAAAGGGTATTTTGGTTTGAAAAAAAAAATGTAAGTGAGGTCCACTTTAACGTCAGTTAAGTTAACTTGACCAGTTTTATTATATTTGCACCGGTTCACAAAGTTAGTTATTATTTTTGCACCTCGAAACAGTCATTTATTTTTTTTGCCTAAAGTGAATCAGTTAATTATCATATCAGCACTTTTGCCCTAAATTTAATTTTAATAACTATTGCTTATTCTTTAATCTCCATACTCATCATCCCTAATGTGTATCTACTGAATACAATTTTTCATTTATCATTAGTTGTGTAGTCACTTTACTTAATGATTGCACCATATATTTGCATATCTTTTCATGGCCAAATCCATTGAATTAATGCATGTTTTGATGATAATTGCACCTAATTAGCATAGATTCTAGCTATTGCTCAAGTTGTTGGAATTTGTTCTAGTTAAGGGCAATTTTGTCATATTTAACTTGATTTATTGTCATTCATCTTTTTGAGAACTTTGTGATGCTACTTCAAGTATTAATCTCTTGTAGGTTAATGGAAGAAAACACTCAAAGAGATCATGGAAGCAAAACAAAAGAATGAGGAAGCAAGGAAAGCAAAAAAGGGCAAAAAATGGGGGAAATGATCAGTTTGGGGGCGCCATCTGGGCGCCACCTGGGCACCATTACAGGTTGGTGGCGCCCTAGGCGCGCCCTTGGGCGCCACCTCGGCTCCATTGGTGCCCAAGGGGCGCCCGTGGGCGCCACATGGGCACCATTCTGCAGCCAAAAATTCAGATTCGCGAAATTAGGGTTTCTACACCCTATATAAGCTTCCTAACACCCCCAAACTTCTCTCTAAGCCCCATTTGCACGAAAATAAGGTGGCTATGCTAGGGTTCACTCAAAATCTCTCAAACCCACTCATTCCACTTCCATTTCCATGAGATTTCACCTCAAGTCTTCCATATTTCCTTCTTCATCTTCATTTCCTCTTCCATTTTCACCGACCTTCTTCTCCATCTCACTCCACCTCATGACAACCACTTCTTGGGTAGATTTTGGGCAAAATTCCTCTCCTCCTTTCATGAGAGGCTAGTTCTTGGTGCTTTGGTGGTGTGAAGATGGTCAATTGCTTCAATGGGCTTCAAAGGGGAGTTTCTCTTGTTTCATGCTCTTTCATTGTATATTTGGGATATGTGGTTGCAATTCCTTGTGTATTTTGGGTAGAGACATGGTTTTATCTTTCTATTTGTAATGGATTGATATCATATGTATTGGATACTATGTTTGTATGTTAAATGTTATGGATTTCCTTATTTCCTATGTGAATTGATTCATGATGCTTTACATGCTTTAAGTGGTTGTTTGGCTTGAAAAGCTAGTGTTTCAATTAGGTTGTTGTGGTTGCACTTTCTTGAAGAGGATTTTGATTAACAAACTTGTTTCTAATACACATCAAGTGGAACCTAACTCTAACCCTAAGTAATGGCTAGTTTTAAGTGGTTGATTGATTAGCTATTAATTAGTGTTGGAGGACCCTTAGTGGTTGCTTTGAGATTTTTCTAATAGACTTGATGAATCATATAACTCCCACAATCTTTTTAAAGAAGCAATTGAACCATTGTATCACCACCAAAACCCCTTTTCCATTTCATTGATTTAAACATTCACAACTTTATTTGAAAATACCAAAAACAATCATTTAGATTTCCTTAATAGTTTAATTGGATAATTTCTAAAACCATACCAAAACCTCCTACACTTTTACACATTTCAATTGCATTTAGTGCATCTTAGGGTAGTTTAGAAGACTCCTCAAGAGAGACGACCCGAGGTTGTGCCACTGTGTTGCAATCCTTGGTTTTATAAATAACTTGCATTTAACCCCAAGGCGATTAGGAAACGGTTAAATCAATGGCGCAGTTGTCGGGGAGTCATTTTTGACTCCCTAAGGTAGCTAAGTGTCAATTCAAACATTGACAAGGGGTAGGAGTCATTAGGGTTAGGTTTAGGTCATAATTGCATCATTTCATCATTTAGGATTAGGATAGATGCATTCCATTTTTTTTACTTCTTCTTCTTCTTAGTTTTTGTTTTTGTTTGCATATATATTGTTTGCTTGTGATTTTGTGGGACTGAATCATTGAGTTCTCATGTCTTGGAATTCTACAAATTTTGGTTACAATCATGATACTCTTGAGAATTCAAGCTCTTTTGTGAGAAATACCACTAGGATGGAAGAGACACTTTCTTCAATCATGGACGAATTATACAAAGAAAGGGACAAAATGTTTGCAATTCTCAATTCCTCCTCCAAATCCAATAGCACACCATGTAGGGACCCACCTTTACCCCCACCACAATATCACACATACTTTGATTATCCTTCTCCACCATATTCCTCTACCTACCATGAGCCATATCACCATCCATATCCTTTATCATATCAAACCTCATCATATGAGCCTTCACCTCCACCACATAGATCATATAAAGAACCATACTCTTCACCTCTACCATGTCCACCACCATATCACCATTCTTACCAAACTACATATCAACCACCACCACGTGAACCTTCACCTCCACCCAAACCCATCACCCGTAAACAAACTCCCCTTGATGCTTTTTTTGACTACCCCAACATGGATGACCATACCAAAGAGCTTAAGAGGATGTATGCAGTTAATAAAATCTGATCTCTAGAACTATATAGGAAGAAAACAGCATGTGGACTCTCCAAGCAATTGGAGGAAGAATTGGAAGGGTTAGGGGAATATCTCAATGCATTTTACATGCATGTGCTTTGGAAAAGAACTGATGGAGAAAAGGGAATCCCTTGTCCCTATGATCTTAAGAGTGAAGAGATTGAGCAAGTGCTACCTCAAGTGCAAGAGGATGCACTTTCAAACATAAGTAATACTCCTCCTATTCTAGAAGAGGTTTATCCTCCTCTTACAACTAATTTGGCTAGTGAGAATGATAGTGGGAAGGATGAAGAAATCATTATTGAATCTCCCCATATACCTAAAATTGAACATGCTCACCATGATGTCATTAGTAGTACTACCACACTTGAGCCTACCAATTGCACTGTTGATTCTTCTTGTGATGATCATGCTTATGTTCCTATTGATAGCAATGTTGAAGATGCTGAAAAAAATGATCAATTGTCATGTTCTTGTGATGAGCTTATAATTTGTATGAATTGCATTGACCATAAGTGTCATTTGCTTGTCCAATTTCGTGAACATGCATTGCATAATACTAGAATTGCTATTAGGAATGAGCATGAGTCTTTTGAAGAAGGTGAGTCTAGTCCAAGTGCTAGTGTTGATGATAAGTTTGAGAATAATCATTCTATAGGACTTAGTGAATTACATGTGTCACATGATGTTGAGGTACACCCTTTACTTTCCCCCACTCCACCCAAGAGTGGGGATAACAATGATGATTTAGATTTGATCACTAGTCCTTTGGTTGATACGTGTACACATGAGCTTTCTTATTCTCAAATCTTATCATGTGATTTGCCTCCTGAAATACTTGCACTTGATTATGGTATAAATAGTGTTGATTTGAGTGATGCTACTGTTGATGAGAAAGTAATATCAACTTGTGATACTACCATTGTGGCAAACCACATTGACTTTGTAATACCATGCTATGATAGATGTTTAAATTTGGTTAACTTCATTGGTTGTGAGAAGCATCTACTTTCCTATGTGCCTAAACCTACACCTCTCACATTGCATGCACCACTTTGTCACTTTACTTTTGCTAATTCTTTCCATGGATTTAAGTACTTTGACTCATGTGGTGTACTTGGAGTTGGTAGTGTTGCTTTTGTGTTGGCTAACCCTTTTCAGGCCTATCATTTGGGAGGATCCCATATATACCATTTACCAACCTCACTTTTGGATCACTTACTGATGGAGCCTAGACCACCACCGAGGAGGACAAAATCAATTCTCCTCTTGATTCTTCTCTCAAGCTACAAGCCTCCATGAGTCAAGGTTGTCTCTTTCCTCTCTTGTCCTTTTGTTATACATGTTCTGGCTGGCTGGTGATATTTTGTGATGCATGTTAGGATAAGTGTGGGGGAGGGACATATCCAGTAGAAAAAGGTTGTTTAGTGTTAGTTGAGTCAATAAGAACCCCTTATGATGTCATTCTCTTGTTGCACCACATTGCATTGAGGACAATGCAAGATTTAAGTGTGGGGGAGGGACTTGTGGTAGCCATGCTTGATTCATTGGGTTTGTGCCATTTCCACATTAGTGTCAATTTTTCAAAACGAAAAAAAAAATTTTGCTTCCAAACTTCCAAATTTCATGTTGTGATGAATGTTCATATTCATTGTAATATGGAACAAAGTTGCACTTTTTCCTTTCAAACCTAATGTGGCAAAAGTTTTGAAAACCCATGGGGCAAGATTAGAACCTACCAAAGAATTATGTATTTTAGCCTCTCAATTTTTAACAAGTTAGTATTGAATCAATATCAAGCATATGCATTTTGTTAATTGGCCTTACAATTAGACTTATCTTTGGCATGAGAGTAGCCATTATTTATGAGGATTTTTGAGCCTTTAATTCATTTCAAGAGTGACTTGCTCAATTATTCAATTTCTAGAACTTGTTTCTACTCTTAGTCAAAGCTTATGCATTCATGTTTGGATATATTAGGGCATTCTATGATGACCCAAACACTTAACCAACAAATATATCCTTTGTTTCACCCCTTTGGGCCATCACTTTCTTTTCTTCCACCTTGACCAATTTGGAAACATGCATCCATAGCATATACTTGAATTTCCATTGGTCTTGTATTGTTGTATGATTTGAAAAAAAGCATGCTACATAGTAAAAAAAAAGAGGCCGAGAGCCTAAAGAGAGAGAATAAAATGCGGCCGAAGGCCAAGAAAAAAAAAAGAGAGAGTGAAAGCACAAAGTGCTAATGTATGCCAAAGGCATAGTGTGAAAAGAAAAGAGAGGAAGCACAAAGTGCTTGTAAAAAAAAGTGAAAAAAGAGTGACATGTAACATGCTACTATGGAATTGTTATGACTTGAGTTACCAATTTTTGTATTGCATTTATATGTGGTGGATAATTGTTTACATAATTGGTCATTGACTTTATTCCATTATTCATCATTCATTATTAGCCTTCTCCATCATTTCAACCCCACAAAGTCCTCTTGATCCAGTCATGATTGCATGCATAGTGGAGATATTAGAGTAGTCACAAGCCTATGGTTAAATTGTTTATTGAGCAAGTAGAGTGACAAATTCCACAGTAGGTGAGCAGAGTGGAACACTATTATCTTGAGAGTTCTCATCGCCATAAGTCATGTCCAATTGCATTGCCAATTCTCACTATGCATATTCTTGCTTATTGATTCATACTAAATTGATGACTATTGATTTGTTAAAATCTTGTATTCTTTGCAATGTACCCTTTGTCCAGGAGTACAAAAGTCTAAGTGTGGGGGAAATGATTGCACCATATATTTGCATATCTTTTCATGGCCAAATACATTGAATTAATGCATGTTTTGATGATAATTGCTCCTAATTAGCATAGATTCTAGCTATTGCTTAAGTTGTTGGAATTTGTTCTAGTTAAGGACAATTTTGTCATATTTAACTTAATTTATTGTCATTCATATTTTTGAGAACTTTGTGATGCTACTTCAAGTATTAATCTCTTGTAGGTTAATGGAAGAAAACACTCAAAGAGATCATGGAAGCAAAACACAAGAATGAGGAAGCAAGGAAAGCAAAAAAGGGCAAAAAATGGGGGAAATGATCAGTTTGGGGGCGCCATTACAGGTTGGTGGCGCCCTAGGCGCGCCCTTGGGCGCCACCTGGGCACCATTGGTGCCGCCACATGAGCGCCATTCTGCAACCAAAAATTCAGATTTGCGAAATTAGGGTTTCTACACCCTATATAAGCTTCCTAACACCCCCAAACTTCTCTCTAAGCCCCATTTGCACGAAAATAAGGTGGCTATGCTAGGGTTCACTCAAAATCTCTCAAACCCACTCATTCCACTTCCATTTCCATGAGATTTCACCTCAAGTCTTCCATATTTCCTTCTTCATCTTCATTTCCTCTTCCATTTTCACCAACCTTCTTCTCCATCTCACTCCACCTCATGACAACCACTTCTTGGGTAGATTTTGGGCAAAATTCCTCTCCTCCTTTCATGAGAGGCTAGTTCTTGGTGCTTTGGTGGTGTGAAGATGGTCAATTGCTTCAATGGGCTTCAAAGGGGAGTTTCTCTTGTTCCATGCTCTTTCATTGTATATTTGGGATATGTGGTTGCAATTCCTTGTGTATTTTGGGTAGAGACATGGTTTTATCTTTCTATTTGTAATGGATTGATATCATATGTATTGGATACTATGTTTGTATGTTAAATGTTATGGATTTCCTTATTTCCTATGTGAATTGATTCATGATGCTTTACATGCTTTAAGTGGTTGTTTGGCTTGAAAAGCTAGTGTTTCAATTAGGTTGTTGTGGTTGCACTTTCTTGAAGAGGATTTTGATTAACAAACTTGTTTCTAATACACATCAAGTGGAACCTAACTCTAACCCTAAGTAATGGCTAGTTTTAAGTGGTTGATTGATTAGCTATTAATTAGTGTTGGAGGACCCTTAGTGGTTGCTTTGGGATTTTTCTAATAGACTTGATGAATCATATAACTCCCACAATCTTTTTAAAGAAGCAATTGAACCATTGTATCACCACCAAAGCCCTTTTCCATTTCATTGATTTAAACATTCACAACTTTATTTGAAAATACCAAAAACAATCATTTACATTTCCATAATAGTTTAATTGGATAATTTCTAAAACCAAACCTCCTACACTTTTACACATTTCAATTGCATTTAGTGCATCTTAGGGTAGTTTAGAAGACTCCTCAAGAGAGACGACCCGAGGTTGTGTCACTGTGTTGCAATCCTTGGTTTTATAAATATCTTGCATTTAACCCCAAGGCGATTAGGAAACGGTTAAATCACTTAATCTTTTAAATTTTCCAATTTGTTTTTCCCAATGTCCAACTCAAACGTCAACACTGGAGATACCAACTCCAAAGAAAAAGATGTCAGACCAGTGCCACCCAAAACATCTCGTCAATGCAAATCAAATTAAAACTCACTTTCTTACAAAAAAACTTACAATATATTTTCTCTAATCTTTCAGATATATCAAAATAGATATATCAAAGTACGGTGTATTTGTTTATGTTCCTTTTCTAATAGTCAAACTTCAATCTCGGGCATTATATTATACTTCTATGTTGTTAAGTGAGTTGATCTTTTTTAAGTTTCTTAATTCTTGTCCCTTTTTTTTCAAAACCATTTAATGCTTTTGGCTGTGTTTGTCAGATTTTAAGCATACTATCCACAACATAAAAAGGATATAGAAGGAAACCAAAAACACAAATAACACTGTATCTGTGTTCATCCGACTACATGATATATCAGCGAAAAAAATGACACATGTAGCAAAAACATAAATAAACAAAATTCAAATGAAAAAATAAAATCCATAGAATAAAGGAACTCAAAAGTGAAAATACACAATACTATAACAGCTGCCTTAATATAGTACCAGTTTACAAAAAGGGTGCATAAAAAAAGGAAAAGGGTAAAAACAGAATACAGCAACACTACCAGTAGGTTACATAATCTACACGTAGTCCCTCTGCAAACCACTTAACTTCAACATCAATACTACACCTTATGCATCCCCAGACAGGTCTATCATCATGATCATGAAGATCACAGCGATAGAAGGGATATCTATGAAATAGAGGGCCTGGCGGCAATCTTGCTCTCAAATGCGTCAGCCATGAATCGATCATCACCCTAAACATATTTATACTCTCAAGTCTATTAACGTTCTCCCACAGCTCTTCAGCCAACCTCCCATCTTCACTATCACTTGGACTGGAACGAGCTGCCAAAATGATACCACACACATAAATAGCCCTTTCAAGACCCTCACGAGCAGCCCGCAGCATCAACTCCAAACCATAAGTAAAATTTCCCTAATACCTAAAAAACTCCAAAAAAACCTATACGAAAAATAGCCCTAAGATTATCAGTGATAGCAGCATCCTCAATAAGGCGCTAAACAGACGGATTATCCTCGGCAAAGAGTGGGATTGAATCGGAACGGAGGCGCCTCAAAACCTCACCGTTAGAGCCAACATCCCGCAATAACTTGTAGGAGGGTTTTGCGTTGACATAAGAGACAACACAATCTCGAGCAAGGATTTTCATCACAGAAGTCAATACTTCTCTAGGGATGTCAACATTGAGGGATGGGGGATCTACACGCGAGGGTGAAGCATAAAGCACACAGCGACGTTTGCCATTCACGCAAGAAACGTAAACAGTCATGGTGATTGGAAGAATAAGAGGAAAAATCAAGAAGAAGTCAAATAAGCAAAGACAATTTCAGTGAGATTAGACTATAATAAAGAAAATAAAGACACAAATCATGGGTTGGAAAGGAGAAGGAAGAAACGCATTGGAAATATGAGAGAGAGAACAGTCATGATTATATCAACCTTTAAACAGAAATTTTAAAATAATAAAGGGTTATGTCTTATCGGCATGTGATAAAACGAATAACCATCCACAAAATTTCTCATACATGAGCACTTACAATCAAAGTAAACAGAATATTATATTTAAAGAATCAATAAACTGTCATACTACATAATGATATGTATAGTAACTTTTGTAGAAGATAAAAAAATGAAATGAAATCAAAAAACAAAAGCATACCTTCAAATCTTTTGAGGTAAAAATTAATCTGCAATCTTATGTATGATCAAGAATTTTCAACACAAAGATCAATTATGACCAAAAGATTTAAAGAACATATGGGCTTTTAAGTGTAGGAACATGTTGCTTTAAAATAATATATTCTAAAGATACTGATCAAAATTATGATGCACGCTAATAAGGGATATGACATAATTGTTTTTTGACCTTTAGAGATATGACATAAATAATATATTGACAACATGATGATAAAATATATTATGCACGTTGATTCTAAAACATGTATGAGCACAAAATATATAATGTCAGCACACATAAGAAAATCAATATGAAAAAAATCCTTGTGTCTTAAAAAAATATAATAATTCATAATGCCTCCAACTCTAGGAGAAATAGTGCATAAAAAAACGGAAGAAAATACATAATTTCTAAAAAAAGAATAAGAGCAAATATCATCAACACTAATAAAAATCATCAAATATGTCACAAAATAGAAAAACAAACAAATGAAAAATGAAGAGTACATTGAGAATATGATGATAAATGCAATCACGCAAGCTGATTCTGAAACGCATATGCGCACAAAACATATACAAAACGAATGATCCACAAAATCATTCACACGAAATTATCAAGGACAAGAATATCCTAGTAGTGACAAAAAGAATGCATTCCCAAGAGTGAAAAGAGAAATGTCAGAAAGCGGACCTACAAACAGACGCAACCCTTCGAAAAAGTATTTAAAGAGCACTTCATTTCCACAAACCAAAGGCATACACAGTGCACACAAGGAAAAAGGACAAAAGGAAAGAATGAAACAACAACATACAAAGTCACATGAAATAAAAAATAAACAGCTACATACTCCACACGTTCCTAAATATAAGATCACTTTGCTTAATCTGGGGAGATTAAGGAAGACAATTAAAATACATGATCTACCCAAAATCCCTTTCCACTTCCCCAAAGTGATCTTATATTTGAGACTGGAGGGAGTACAAAGTAAAATCCAGTTAATATACACAACATGAGGTTTATGATAAGAATTCCATTTAAACCTTTTTTCCTTTTTTCCGCATGTTTATCTTCAAACGATGGTACATTTGATGTTTGACCATCAACAAATGAACAAACACAAATCTACGAGCAGATTCTTCAGAGCAACCTTTATCAATTGGCATACAGTTTACCAGTAAAAGTAAATTTATTAGTACCAAAAAAGAAGTAAAAAGGCTAAAGCAAAAACAGAAAATAAGAATAAACACACAAAGTTGATAAGAACAAACACAAAAAGAAGAAGCAAAATTTCTTTAACTAAAAAGGTGATATCTTTGATAAAAAAGGTGACATGAAAAAGCATCCCCAGCCAACCCTCAACTGCAATACCTACGCCAGACGAAAAATACAATAAAACGAAAGAAAAGAAAACCCAAACACTAAAAGCACACAAGAAGAAGAAACACCGAATGAAGAGAGCAATAAAGCAAAAGTAGCAACTGAGATCAAACAACAACTCTAATAAGAACAAAACAAATAATATCTCTCGCTCAAATCATTAAAACCCACTAATCATAAAAAGGCACTACATTCAATGCAACAACACTTGGAATGCAATATAGGGGGCTAACGTCGAGAACACCCCACAACAAATTTAATGATCAAAGGCTTGGGACGTAGAACAGGTCGCGGGGCACGGTACAACATACATGCCTATGGCAAAAAACGTTTTGTACATGGGAACATAAACATTTTAACTTAGGTAAAACCACCTCGAGAACTGGTTCCCAGTGTGAACGAAAGACAAACCAAATTATGGACCCAACTCGAAAACAAACACGACAATAACAACTGGAAAAACATAATTAAACGGAAAAATATGGACAACATGAAGTCGGAGATGTTGGATGAGATTCAGTGTGTTGATGATAAGTCGTCGGAGAAATTGAGATTTGGTGGGTGGGAAGAAGAGGAAGGAGAGTGAGGCCCAATATAATATAATAAACGGAAGTTATATTATTTAATTGGATGGACATTTTTGCCCCACTTATGAAATTGCGTATGTAGTTTTGCTACAAAAATATTTTACATGGGTATTTTCGCACCTTCATGACAATTATATGGGCATTTTTGCACTTTAACTCTAAAATGACAAACATAGGTTACATTATTTAACGATGATGGGTATTTTGCCCCACTTTTGCAATTTCATGGGTAGTTATACTTCAAAATATTTTACACGAGTACTTTTGCACCTTCGTGACAATTACATGGACATTTTCGCACTCAAGCCCGTTTACAATTATCCATTCTTTTATATATACCTCAACTTTCTAAAAGCTTTTCTTAGTTTCTAGATTTTGTCTTGATAATTCAGTTTATTTTGAATCTTACTCTTCTCACTTTGTTATGAAGGATTTACACACCAAGGAAGTTCTTCTTCAAGGATCCACTAAGAATTTTCTATATCCCTCAGCTTGTTTTGGAGTCAAAACCTCAGTTGTTCAATGACATGCTCGTCTTGGACATCCAGTTTTCATGTAGTTCATCATGTTTTAGCTAAATATTTACTGCCAAATATTCCTTCTCCTTCTACTCCTTGTTCAACTTGTAATAAATCCAAATCTCATTTACTTTCCCACCCCCTTCTTCCCATTGATCCCCTCACCCTCTTTTTCTTGTATTAACTGATGTTTGGGGTCCAACTTCCACTTTGTCTTTCGCTAGTTAACGTTAGTATGTTTTTTGTTGATGATTTTACCAAATTCACAACATGGTTTCATCCTTTGAAATTCAAGTCTAATGTTGTTCATGCCTTTTTTTTATTCCAAGAATGTGTTGAAAATGTATTTAGCACCAAAATAAAATTTCTACAAATAGATGAGGGTGGTGAATTTCAAGCACAACATAAAATTCTACAAAATGATGGCATTATACACAGAATTACATGTCCTTATTCTCATACTCAAAAATGTACTGTTGAAAGAAAACATCTTCATATAGTTGAATTCAGTTTTGCTCTATTACATCATTCATCTCTTCTATTCAAATTTTGGACCCATGCTCCTGCTACTGCAGCCTATCTCATTAATCGGCTTCCCTCCCTTCTCCAGACTTCTCATTTCTTAAAGCATTTGGTTGTGAATTTTGCCCACACATGCGTCCTTACACTAAACATAAGTTGGAGCCACATTCTACTCTATGTATTTTCTTAGGGTATGCTACTGATCATCATCATAACTAATTTGTGTTTTGAGCCCAAGACAAGTAATATTTCAATTAATTGTAATATTATTTTTGATGAAAATTGTTTTCCAGCTCAACCTTTATGGTCTACTTCATGTGTTCAACCCTAAAGGAATTTATACCCGGCCACGAGCATTCTCGGATCCTGGAGCTTCAACCTGAACCCGAACTCGGACAGAGTTCTTGTAACAACAACAAGAACAAACAAAAGCCGTGATAACAACCTTGAACTTGGAGCCAAGAATCCCGAAGGATTCAGCTCACACAGAACCGGGTTACTAGAACCCGAATAAGATTCGCACAGTGAATCACCCTCTCAGGAAAAACTGTGAGAAGGAAAGCCAGAAGACAGTGGCTGAGGTGTCTGAGGTCTCTCTAAGATTACTGACAAATGAACGGGACACCTCTATTTATAGTGACAGGAGTGTCACTAAGAAAGGTAGAAATATCACCGTTATAATTGTAGTCATTATGACACCAATCAACAATAATGATTGATTTGATTTTCAATCAAATCAATCAGCATCAATCACATATTAATGCTTAATTGTCAACAGATTTATTCTAATCGAGTCAATCAGCATCAATCACATATTCATACTGATTAGTTAACTTTCTACTTTCCTAAAGACTGTCGGATTCAGCAATCGGGCGATCCGATCCATCAAGGGCGGATCCGATTAAATATTTCCAACAAACCCAGTCCACCTAATTTCACTTTTCTACCAAATCTCTCATCCAATATATCCTAGCCCATAACTATGAGATGGCCTCCACCACGTGCTCATGCTACTATTCGACTTCTTCTCTCACTTGTTGTCAATTCTCGTTGGAGTATAAGACAAATTGAAATTCAGAAAGCTTTCCTTCATGGTGATCTTAGTGAAAATGTGTAAATGATTTACATGACTCAGCCTCTTGATTTCAAAAATGTTGATTTTCCTTACTATGTAAGCTTCAATGTTCTATCTATGGCTTGAAGCAAGCTCCTCGTGCTTGGTTTTCTAAATTAAGTGCCTGCTTATCTCGTTTGGGTTTCATTCCTTGCATATCAGATAGCTATTATTTATGAAATGAACACCCTCCTCTATCTAGTATATTATGGTTCATGTGGATCAGATATTTTGGTTATTCAACATCTCATCACAGACTTGTCTCACCATTTTTTCTAGTCAAAGATCTTGGTGAATTAAGTTTTTTGTTTGGCATTGAATGTCAATTTACTCAGAATGGTCTCCTTCTTAAACAATAGAAGTATAATAGAGATTTGTTGTGTGCAATATGCTTGAGTGCAGTCGTGAATCCACTCTCATGTCTTCCAAAACCAAGTTATCTGCTATGGATGGTTCTCCCTTATCTAATGGGGAATATTTTCATACTATTGTTGTAAGTTTACAATATTTACCTTTTAAATAAAGGTTGTCAGTTTTCGCACAATCCTCTAGATTCTCATTGGAAGACTCTCAAAAGAATTCTTCGGTATTTGTCTGACACTAGTGATTATGCCATGACTATTCGCCCAAGATCAGCTATCACACGTATGACTTAATTCTAACTTTGAATCTCTTGATCATCTCTTAGATTACTCTAACGCAGACTAGTCTGGGGATACTGATGACATACGTTCCAACAGGGGGTTATTGTGTCTTCTTTGTCCCAATCTTATTTCTTGGAGCTCCAAGCAACCCACATTGTCAAAATCCTCAACTAAGGCTAAGTACAAGTCTCTTGCTCTTGTTACTTGTGATATCATTTGGCTTCAAAATATTTTGGGTGAAATCGGAGTATCATTATACTCCCTCCGTTCCTAAATATAAGACCCAGATAACTTTTTTTTGGAGATGTTAAGGTTACCATATATGCTATTAAATTATGTTATATTTGATATATTTTTAGATTAGTCATTAGTTTATAGGTTAAATAAACTAGTTTGAGGAAAAAAATTAGATAAATCAATTTATAATTGACTTATTTTGTGCTTTTTTAGGATTTTCCAAAAAAGTCAATTAGGTCTTATATTTAGGAAGGGAGGGAGTATATACTAACTACTTTCTGTTGTGACAATATTGGGGCTACTGACCTTGCAACTAATCTTCTCATCCATTCCCACACAAAGCATATCGACTTGGATTATTATTTTTGTTTGTGAGCAGCTAGTAGCCAAGGAACTTTACATTGAAATAATTTCCTTTAAAGACCGCGTAGCTGATATTTTTACCAAACCACTTGATTTTCTCCGATCCACGGTTTCAATTTCTACAATCAAGTCTCACTGAAGAATCAGATGGGATTTGAATACTGTGATGCTTTATTCATATAATAGTCACTAGTATATATACCTGTACAAGTGAATCGTCCTTTTAAATGGTAACCGATTTCCTGGGATTTAAATGAAGCAAAGACTCAGTGGTGTTGGCGCTGACTCATTTATATATATACATATACATAGATATAGGTTATAGTAGTATACTTTATTCCCTTATATTTGTATCAAGTTTCAATTTATTACTTTATGTTTGGAAATTACACTTTTATTTTTTTTTCATTAACACCGTTAGCTTCACTTAAAAGAAAATGTCAACTTCACAATTTTTTTTATCCATGATCTAGGTATCCTCCCACTCGACAAGTGAGAGACTAATCCCCCGCTGATTTGTAGGCACCTCAAAGGGTGGGACAGGACATGCGGACAACTGGCTTGGGAGATTTAATGTTTCTCTATACCCAACTTCACAATTTTTATATGGTTAATTTAAGATTAAAATATAAAAATAATGCTTAAATTAAAATATTTTAGTGTAATTATACTTATATTTTTAAAATGTGCTATTTTTTACCCTATTTAATTTTGAAAAATCTTTTGAATTTAAATGAAACTAATGATGTTAATAAAAAAAAGTTAAAAGTTTACTTTCCAAACATAAATGACTAAATTGAAACTTATATAAGATACCAAAAGTATACTCTAGCTGCACACATATATTTAGTATTAAGGAGGAAATTCTTTCCTGTAATAAAGAGCCGATTCACTTCTTTAGCCACACACCAAAACATATTTTAGGGACATATAAAGCCATGTTAAGAGCCAAATTTGGAAATTCTTTCTGGAGAAAAAGGGCTGATTCACTTTTTTTTTTCAAAATTAAGGAACATAAATAAATCATTTAAATTGTATTGTTTAGTATCTTGTATATTATTATATGTCAAATATACTAGTCTGGAAATAATCTAGGAAATCGATTTTATAAGTAAATTATTTAGTTTTATTAGTATTTTCTAAGAGAAACAAAGAAAAGTAATTAAATTCATCCTAACTTTAGAAAGGGACTATATAATATTTATACTTCTTTCGAACAAACAAATAAAAATAGGGTCGCAAGGACCTACTTTAATTATGTTATAATAGAAAAACACTTTTATGTCCTTTTTGTTAAAATTAAAAACCAGTCAAAGAAGACATAAGAATCGTATTGTATTGTAACTTAATTAAAGTAAGATCTCTTAAAGTCCTACTTTGATTTGGCCAATTGGTGAGACCTTTACAATATTATTTGTCTTGGTGAAATCTGGAATTAATTTTCCCAAATTTTTTATATTGTGGAAAGATGCATTCACATGCCCATTCTTAAATTACTTAAAGTTATTGAAATATCTTAAAAAAAAATTAAATCTCCATTTGAATAAAAATTTGTGTTTCATAAATTTCAATTTTTTGAAATTCAATTTCTACCTATAGTTCTGTGGTAGAATTTGAAGGAGTTGCTGACCAGGAATATTTTAGATAAAGGTGAGATATGTTAGGGAATTGGAGCAATTTATTTTCAATATTATGCTGGTCATCATTATAGTTGAGGAGAAATGAGAGTGTGTTTGAAGATAGAGATATATGAGTAATGAGGCGGTGCTTTTAAAATCACATAATATTATTGAAGTGATTAATTGTTCAAAGAAGTGCTTGAAAGGAATGATGCTAGATGGAAGTCCAATAGTTGATCATGAGGAAGGTTGGACATTCTTACCATTGGGTTGGTTTAAGGGAAATGTAGATGGTGCAACACAATTTTCGTAGTTGGGAAGTTGTGGGGGAATCATAAGGAATGATAGAAGAGAATTTGTAATGATTTTCATGTGAAAAGATAATGGACATGACAACTTCCTTTTGGAGTTATGAGCAATTTTACATGCTCTCAAAATCGCATGAGATAAGGGGATACGACAGGTAGTTGTGAAATCATATGCTTTGGATATGGTAGATAGGATACTAAAGTACAATAGAGCGGTAAGCCAAGAAATATGATTTATTCCTGAGATAGTGCGTATGATGAATAGAAAATGATAGATCCATATTCAACACATCTCACAAAATGCCAATAAGATTGCTGATTATATGGCTAAACATGCAGTTCATGCTCCGCTAGGTTTTCATTTTATTGCCTGTGTTAAGGTAACAAACCTAATGTTACAGGACTTACATCTAATTGATGTCGGGTAGTTTTCAATTGAGAGATTTCCTCTTCTTTATAATAAAAAAATATTTCTACTCAAACGTTAGTTTTGCATTTAATATTCATTGTTTTGATCAAAATACATTATTTTGCGAACGGGCCAAGATACTTGATCATCCAAAAAAAAATTAATAATCATTTAACCACGTTTTTACTGCTATTTGAATAAGTATAATTGATACTTCTATATTTTCATCTTACTAAATTTCTTTATTTTCATCCTTTGACAAAATTTATATTTAATAATTATTTTCAATAATTTTAGATGTTCAAAATTTTTCTTGAGTGTTTTTATATTACTTGTAAAAAAATAAATGTAGTTTTGAAAAAAAAATATGTACTTGTCAATCAAGACCCTTAACTTAACTTGATAATGAAGTTACTACTCTTAGTCATTGTTTCTTCTTTTGGATACAAATATTTATCACTATTCGTCATTTTATATTAATAAGTGTGGGCAAATTGAGAGAGAACATTTGTGAATTATATTTCTCACAATATAAATGTAAAAATACAAATGTGGTTAAGACTCATATCTAGTACTCAATTATGAGCAAAAGTTCACCGAACATAAACAACAATTTTCGGTGCAAATCTAGCACTCATCTATTACAAAATGATTCAAATGTAGCAACCCGTTAATTTTAACGGGTTTGACGTTAAATCGACAGCATCACCCAATCAGGTCAAGTCATCTGCCACGTCACTTCATCATCAGCGTCATCGCCACATCATCGCCTACCAAATAAAAATAAAATAAAATAAAAATACCAAAACACCCCTCACTACTCACTATTCATCATCTTCCTCCCAACTCCATCCTCATGGTCATTCTCAAACAACCCAAACACTAAACCACCCAACCACCTTACGCCAACTCATATTCCCAGCTCTACTCATAGTACAAAAATATATTTACTACAAAATCAAAAGTAAAAAAAAAAAATACTCCATTTCATTTCATGCTTGCTTCTTTGGTTTTGTGTATATAATATAGCTCAGTGACAGTGAGAGTGAGAGTGGGTTGTCCAGCAATTTCTCCGACTCGGAGCAATGGGCCGTTCTCGCGGCGCTTCCCGCCAAGCCGACGACGACTCCTCCGCCCTTCCTAACAATACATTTAGGTTTTCTTTTCCTTTCATTTTCATTCTCTACCTCACGCTTTTCTCATGCAACCACATTTATATCCCTTCACATCTTACCTCTTTCTTCAATTGCATGCTCTTTCTGAATTATGCGTTCGCCAAATTATGTCTTAGCATTTCAAATCATATGGTGGCCTGAATTTACAGTGCCTTTAATTTCACTAAATAAAAAGCACTCTCTATATTTGAAAAGTCCATGATATGACAATAATCTATAGCTTTCTTTATAGCAAACCTTGCTATTTGATGAAGCACATATATTATACTCTACTAGATTGAAAGTCCTTTGTGCTTTCTTCACAAATTGAAGCATGCTCACCATTCTATGTTGTGCGTATATTTCTTTGTTTTTTTTTTTGCAATTTTTTTTTTTAATTTTTTGGTGTCCTAAGAAAAACTGAACTGTGAGCAAAAGCAACTTCCACTTTTGAATTGTTAAAGTTGGAATTGAATAGGTGCTAACCACATTAGCATGAAAACTCCTTTTAAATGCATTCAATGTGAAGTTTTTTTAGCATGAGAAGAAATTTCTAGCCTTGAGCATTTCTACACTGAAGTTGATGGCATGTTGAAATCTCATCGAATGAGATTAAGAAAGTATGACTCGGATTGAGTCATGTTCTAAATTTTTGAGTTATATGGTCATGGTCGTTTGAAGACTTTTCTTTTTGTGTGTGTGTATTCAATTATGAACGGATGGGAGGCTTAAATTATAAATACTTACTATATATCTTTCTAGCTTCATTTGAAGGTGTAGAAGGTGCACATAAATTGACTTCATATATTCAATTTGGCATTTCTGTGAGCAAAAGCAAATGTAATATTTTTGTAAAAAAAATTGGACTTGATGATTTGGTTTTCTATGCAACTGAGGAATATTTAGGGTATTTATATATGTGGAGAACTTGGTTGAATTTATGAGGCTCAAAATATCACTAAAAGTATGGTTGAAATCTTGATTTTCAAGAAAGCGAAAGACCATAGAGTGGGGAAATTATCTGGTAGCACAGGCTTCATTTATCCAAGTAAACACTGTTTCATATGTACGAAAGCTTCTCTTTTATACATTTTCTCACTGAGAAAAAAATTAAGAATTGGGCTGCATTTATCCAAGAGATCTAGGCTGAACTGGATAGTTTTAAGGAATCTGTGGTAGAGAAGTTTTTTGAGTTATTGAAGCAAGTTTGGAGAATTGTCTCGAGGAATACTAGTTGACAACATTTCATGAAATTGTTGAAATTCTGCAATGTTGTTGCAAGTGCTCTTTTGAATGTTTAGATTCTATTCTTCAATCCTCAACAAGTACAAATCTAAGTGTATTTGTTTTAATTCTGAACAATGCATTTTTGTCTTTCCACCTCTGTGTGGAATGTGCTTTTGGATGCATAGTATTTCTTTAATGCTTCTTGCCACATATATAACACTTCATTTCTGTTCTTCAAATGATGATATTTCTTCCTTTGCTGCTACATGAAACCTGTTTTTAGATCAAAGAGGAAAAATGCAGCTCTGAATGCAGAGAATTCAGAAATTTTAAGTATAGGTGATGATTCTAAAACACATAAATGCCCCCTCTCTTTCAGAAATTTTTTCATTTTCTTTGAGTAATGACATACTTTAAATGTGGTAGGCCATGGAATTAATGAGGGGAAAACATCTCTTTACCACTGTAATTACTGCAACAAAGATATTTCCAGGAAGATCCGCTTTAAGTGTGCTGTTTGTCAAGATTTTGATCTCTGCATAGAGTGCTTCTCTGTTGGAGCTGAGGTGTCACCTCACAAAAGCAGTCATCCATATAGGGTTATGGTGTGTGACCTCTTTTTCATGTTTTATCTTTTTATGTTGTTTTATTACTTTGAGCATAAAATTATATTACATGAGATGGAATAAAAACTCAATGTTAAATCTCTTTGATCCAGTCTTTGCAATCACCCCTAATAGACAATGGTCCTTTATTGTATCTGTTTGACTATTTACAATTAATTCTTACTTTCTAGAAGGGTCAGCTTGGCTCAATGGTAAGCTCGCTTGCCATGGGATCCGAGATCAAGGGTTCGAATAGTCACTTCCCTAGCACCCTTACCAAGTGGGACTAGAACTGAGTTGACCCTTTTTTAATAGAATTTTAATTAAATTAGTATTTTATTATTTAACATGCCTAAATTTAAATGTACTTATAATTTATTTAAGTCCATTATGAGGGGTAATGACTAGTGTTAGAACACCTGGAGGTGAAACAAATGACTTCCCAATAAGAATAGGATTGCATCAAGTTTCGACATTGAGCCCATATTTGTTCAACCAAGTTTTGGATATACTAACAACAAGTATTCTAGAAGAAATTCCTAAATGCATGCTTTTCGCGGATGATATGGTCCTTTTAGGAGACTTAAAATACGAAATCAATCGGAAACTAGAGTTATAAAGGATGACTCTAGAGTTAAAATGTTATCGATTAAGTAAGAGCAAGACAGAATATATGCAGTGTTGTTTTGGTAATAGACAAACTAATGAGGATATAGAAATTAAATTAAATTGGGAAACAAGACTATACAACAGATGACAAATTTAAATATTTGGAATCAATTATACAAAAAAATTGTGAAGTTAACGGCGATGTTAATAATAGAATTCAAATTGCCTGGCTTAAATGGAGAAAAGCTACTGAGGTTATATGTGATAATCATAAGGTCCGAGATAAGGTAAATGGGAAGTTTTACCGGACAGTCATTAAACCAGCAATGTTATATGTTAGCTAATGTTGGGCTCTTAATGGACAACATGAACATAAAATGAGGGTGACAGAGATGAGAATGTTGCGATAAATGTGTGGTCATACAATAAAAAATAAAATCTACAATGATCATATTCGAGAAAGAGTTGAGGTAACATCAATTGTGGAGAGAATGGTAGAAAGTCGTTTGAAGTGGTTTGAGCATCTTCAAAGAAGAGAATTAGATGAGCTAGTAAGAATAGTTGATCAAATGATGTGGAGTTCTTACAAAAGAAGGAGAGGGAGACTGGAGAGAACTCTTAACGAAATTATTCAAAAAAAATTATTATCAATGATTTATTAGCAAACACGACAATTGATCAAACACAATGGCGTCGTGTAATCCATGTAGCCGACCCCACCTAGTTGGGACTTGGGGTAAAACTTTGTTGTTGTTATTTTATATTATGTTTTAATTTTAGCTGACCCCACATAATGGGATAAGGCTTTTTTGTTGTTGCTGTTTATTATGTTTAATTTCTTCATTAATTTCTTTATTTTATATTATGTTTTAATTTCTTCATTAATTTCTTTACCCAGGCTTGTGACCGACTATATAAATAGGCTTAGTTTTTGTTGTTGCATATTCTGTTTTAATTAGTTATTTGGTAGGATGTTGTTATGATTTTAAACTAGTGTAGGCATTGATTGGGACATTTGATTAATAATTTATCCAAAAATTTGGTTTTTTGATATAGACAATGATGATGTGAAATCTATGTAGCTAGGGATACGACTTTATTGTTGTTGTAGGCTCATGTGTTGTACAACATTGTTTATGACTTATATATAGTGTGGATTGCTAGATTGTTAACTGTTTATGTTATATATATTTGAATTTCAAATTTCTTTATTTACTACCTATTTGAATGTGTTCTAGGAGAACTATGTATCAGCTAGAGTTAGTTAATGCTATTAATTAATTAATGAAGTTCAGTATTTATGTGATACCTACTCCCCTTTGGCTACAGTTTTGAAGATCCAAACTTCCATTCTTCTGCTTTTCCCCTTTATGGGTGAACAAAAAATACAGACATCTGAATAGAAGTTTAAAATTTCTCTTTCCTTGTATATAAAAGAAAGCATGTCTCTCATCAGGCTGAATTGTTTGACAACTATCGAATGAAATTTTGAGCACAATACTCATGATCAAGTTTCGTTTGCTTATTAATTTAAACTTTCAAACAATTTTTCTGACAGGATAATCTATCTTTTCCATTGCTATGTCCAGAATGGAATGCAGATGACGAGATGCTGCTTCTAGATGTACCTCACTTGACCATATACAACTCTCCTTTCATTCCTTGTTTTTTGTTACTTTCCTTGCTCTCAAATCTTGCATATGTTAGATGGCTGTTAACACAGTTTGGGTATCCAAAGGGAGTTCACTTTTGCATATGTCTGACTTTTTTGTTACTTTCCTGCAATGGTTGTTAACAAAGTTTGACTATCCTAGGGACGTTCTTTTATTTCAGGGCATTGGAACGTATGGATTTGGAAACTGGGCTGAAATAGCGAGATGTGTTGGAACCAAAAGCAAGTCTGAATGTATTGACCACTATAATGCTTTTTACATGAATTCACCATGTTTTCCTCTTCCTGTAAGGATGTGTGAGAAAGTTGCTATTGATATTTATGCATTGACCAGCATTTTTATGTTATAGTAATTGTTCACTTGCATCTAGGATATGTCTCGTGTTATGGGAAAGAGCAGAGAGGAGCTCATTGCCATGGCCAAAGAGTATGGTGATGTTAAGAAAGGTAAGTAACCCAATAATAAATGTTGTAAAGCTGGTTATTTTGCATGAGAGATTTGATTGTTTTGTTTATTGAAGGGCAAAGGTCCAATTTTGCCCCAACGTAAGCCCTAGTACCATGAAAGAAAATACAACTCTATCTTTTTCTTTCTGGTGAAAGAAAAAAAATTCTATCTTTTAGCACACCACATAGTGCTTAAGACATGACTAGGCATCATGTATCACCTTAATCTTTAGTCACACACGTGCGCGCGCGCACACAAGGGGAAGCCTCGTAAAGAAGGCTCCTACTTAGGTGGGGTTTGGGAAGGGATAGATGTATGAAAGTGGGTGGCTGTTTTCAATTAATTATTATATGTATGAGATTAATTCAAATGAGAGTAGACTTTATTACTGTTCTTTCTCTGGACTGATTCAAGTGTAGTTGCTCTCTGCTTTTTTGGTTACTTTTTCCACTGTCAAACTGTCACATTTTGTGAAGTCATCTATAGTAATATACTCCCTCCGTTCCTAAATATAAGATCACTTTAGCAAATTTGGAGAGATTAAGGAAAACATTCCAATGAGTTAGGATTACATGAAATTTCCAAAATATCCTCTCACCTTCTTCAAACCCCTATTTTTTGGGTGAAGGGAGTATAGGGGTAATTTGGGGAAAACTTGAGTCAAATTAGAAAGTGATCTTATATTTAGGAATAAGCTCTCCTCCCTAAAGTGATCTTATATTTAGGAATGGAGGGAGTAACAAATTTTTTTTGATCCCCCTAATAAAATGCAATCCAAAAAGAAATATGACTAAGTTTTCATGTTTGTGCAGAACTTTCTCCAAATGCAGATTTTACATTGAAAGAAGAGCCACACTTTTCTACAGGAATAAAGTATAGTTCATCATTTCTAACTGATCATTTGAATTGATTATTAATATATTTAAGCTAATTCTTCTTTTTGCATACCAGCTCACAGGAATCTAAAAAGGAGGAATCTGCTAATCAAACATTGTCTAGCTTAACTCCGGGTACAATAATCAAATACCTTGAAAATAGTCTGTCTGAACCAGGATCTCCACACAATTCATGTCATTGGGTTTAAATTTGTATGGTTGATGTGTGTGTATATATTTCCATGAATTATTTGTAGGTGCGGATACAGGAACAGTTGCCAAAGCTTTTTCAAGTTCATTTAAGAAGGCTTCTAATGCTAACCAAATTAACAACATACATAAGATGGAAGGTACTTTTGCTGAAACATGCTGGAGAGACTTTTCCCTGCAATTTTATTAAAATTGTAAATGATAAATACTAATGGATCCCTCATGTATGGTTTTACGTTAATGATACCTTCAATTCCTATCCAACAGTGAATGAAAGGTAAAAAAGTATAGAACTATGGTTTTTTACCAAAAAAAATTGTATAGAACTGATGGTTACAAAAGAGGAAATAAAAATCAATGGAAAAAAAGGTTCTCTAGTGTTCATCTCCTTTTTTGGTTCTTTTGTATTGTACACCATACTAGCCCATGGCTTTATGCATCAAGAGGAAAATGAACAGACATTCTCCTTAGCCAAATGATAATCTGTGCCTCCCTTTCTTACCACCTCCCAGCATAATTAAGGTGTCTATTCTAACAGAATTTCATTCCTTCCAACTGTGTATACTATTGCTAGGGTAGCTAAGCACAGGACGCCTGATCATTCCTCTCATTGGTCACCTCCTGTTTTAAATTTCCATTGTAAACCTTATTAAGCCACATTACAATGATAAGAATATTATTTGTGTATGGTTAATGTAAATAGAGCATATTGTCAATGTTTGTGATTGTTTGTAATTTCATGTAAATCAAATTTGACCAAAGGCCATGACAAATATTTCACGTATTAACATGCATCATCATAAGTAGCATCAACTTATAATGTTCTGGAACCAGGACATGAACCTAATTTATCGTCTGCATAAAAAAGCAAGCTGTTTTATCACAAAATATGAAGAGGCATCCAGAAACTACAATGCTGAACGAAGTTATTGTATTTTTCTGTGATCTTTTTAAGACAAGTCAGGGTTAATAACCTTCTTATCAGATGTAGAAAATGGTTTTAAATTGTAGTAATAAGTTTTGTTTTCTTATCTTTTTGAACACGTAGTAGCAACATTACATGTCTCAATGATGGTGCTTTATTCATTTTTGAGTACCCAGTACATCAGGTTATATAATAACAGATTGGTAGTTGTCACTATCATTTCTCTCTTGAAAATTCCTTATCCATGTTATTTATATAATATGTTCATGTCAGCTGTATTATCCAGTGATCTCATTCAAATTATAAACATTATGAATGTCTTTTATTTTCTGAGTTCATCAATTGTTAAATGGGATATCACATACCTTGTTGTGTACTGTTAATGCTGATAGAACTCTTTTGATTTTTTTTTTAAAAGTGGAGTTTCAATCAGATCGAAGCATTGGAGAGAAAAAACCCAAGTTATCTGGGGGAGACAGGCCTTCTGTGATGGAGTTGAGTGGATACAATTCGAAGAGAGAAGAATTTGAGATTGAATATGACAATGATGCAGAACAAGTATTAGCAGATATGGAATTCAAGGACACTGATACTGAATCTGAACGTTTACTGAAATTACAGGTTCTACAAATATACTCAAAAAGGTAATTTGCGATAATGTTATATGTTAGAATCCCATAATTGTGAACTCGTTCATTTTCTTATTAACCTTATTTATAGCATGGAATTATGTATTCAAAGTCAATTTATTTATTTCTTGTTTTTTGTCTTATGTGGTTGTAATGGTCCTGATTTTGGTTTTCAATGATCTGTTTATTTGTATTTGGGGTTTTACGTATGGTCTAATCTAGTGATATTTTGGCTAAATTATCTAAGCTGATCGTCAAGTGTGTGGATCATCAACAACGTTTTCCCAGTTTTAGATGATAGGAGTGCTGGGGTTTCCGGGCACAGACAACAGAGCAGAAACTTAAAATTTTCCCAAACCCCGTAAAGATACATCTGCTTTGTTTAAATCAAAACTAGAGGAGAGAAGCTCATTACCAGTGAAATCCAAATCACAAGTGTTGGCTCTTCAGTAATTAGAAATAGTGAACTAACACCTTTTTTTCTTGATTTTCCTTTTGTTATTTCCTCAATAGAAACCATGCAAAGCACTGTCTCTTGCGTGTTTATATGAAAGACTGTTCCCTCTCTCCCCTCCAGAATGACGTGTTTTCAAACAGCGTCATCATCAAGAAACTCTAGCCTCCCTCCTTATTATGTTATGTTACCTAGTCCCTAGGAAAACAATGTTTTGTTTAATTTTAATGAATATAAGATTAAATTGAATAACAAATTATTGAAACATTTTGTGCACATATGTTTGTAGATGTCACAGTATCCTGTCATTTTAGTAAAATTAGGACAAGAATTACCTTTTTAAAATATCAAATCTTCTGTCGAGAGTAGGAATTTTTCTTGCTGGCCTAGGACAAGATTCTTACAGTAATAGGAAACTATTTATAAATTAATCTATCAGAAATTTCACAATAGCATGCTATTTTAGCTTAAATAAGACTCTTTCTAGAATATGCTTTTCGAAATAAACTCAAGAAAATGGAGAGTTGTGTTAAATTGAGGATGCATTTCTTCTTTGAACCTAGGGTGAAGGGGCAAAACTATCACTAGTAAATTGATAAATGTGCATCTGGCACCTTAACAAAATCTTGGGTGCATAAATACCCATAGTAATTTAGAAAGAGTGCAAAATAGTTTCTTCCATTAAATTGACTTAACGTCTTTTAAATTGTTTTTGCCATACTGTCTTTTAAATTGAGATGTGGGCCCTACACCATTTCCATGGTATTTGCACATGAGGTTTTATTATGATTCCATATGCACATTTGGCTATTTACTAATAGTAGTTTTGCACCTTCACCTTCTTTTTAATTTGCCACCTCATCACTCCACGTCACCTAAATCAGTCAAATTTTCCATTCAAATGGTCAAACTTAACACTAGATGGGAAAATGTTTTTGCAGCCCTTTTAAATTAATATGGGTATTTATACACCCAACATTTTATTATGGTGCCAGATGCACATTTAATTTACAAGGGGTAGTAGTTGTCCACTTCCACCTGAATCTAACTACTACAAATTCAGATAAGCAAGACATTTTGCTTACCCACATTATATTAACATTAGGAGAGTTAGTTAGGACTCTGCTAGGGGTTGTTTGTGGCTTCAGTCTGTAAACAATGGGTCATGAATAATGAAGACTTGAGCTATGCTCCTCTATATACTCCTGATTCTCTCCTCACCTCTTCCTCTATTCACTCTCTATTCTGTATATTTCCTATAGTCTCTCTCTTTCTTATCTTATTACTGATGCCCAACCTGATTAAGTGATCAGAGTGTATTTAGATATCTGTGGTCTTGATGGAAACCGTAAAAAGGATTTTTTCCCCCAAAAGTGAGCTTTATTTGGTTCTTTGGCTAGTTGTTTTTTATTAGCTTTCTTTTATGTATTTTAGCTATCTTTGAGATATTGTTAAAGAAATTTTCTTAAAATTAGGATTAGGGTTGAGACCATGGATTATTGTTATTTATGTTTTATTATCTTTCACCTAGGATGTATAACTAGTCCTAGGGATTTTCATTTGGTAGATTGCGGAGTTAATTGAACAAAAATTGTACAATTCAGTTTCTTTCTTCCCTTTGTTCTTCTACCTCTCCCTCAATCATCAATAATTATTCCTTGTTTTCCCCTTCGCTCATCTTTCTCCATTCCTTTTTCCGTTCCACATTAATTTGTCATCAGAATTTTGTTCTACTTCCGTTCCACTGCCAGGACCTCACACTTTGTACTTAATATTATCATGCTCCCATTTGAAGATGAGTGGACTTTGAGGTCAAAGATGAGAGAAAAGATATGTAATTTTCATTGATTAAAATATATGTACAAGCAGAGGCTCTATATGTAGCCCAGAGTAGGAGACAAAACAACAAATGCTAATAACTTAAAATATAATGCCTAGTAACAGAAAATATTCACAATAAATACACAATATTCTCACAAGATGACAACCACCATAATCTCCTCCATCCGAGATGAAACGTTTCCACCAAACCCCATAACTGCCAGCCACCTGACACGCTGTCAGTCACCGAGAAAAGTTTTTGCACATACATGCCAGCCGGGTTCTTTGCACGTCTGATTTATACTTTCGAAGCTTCTGTTTAGTGTTTTTAATGCTCTTTTGTGTGCTTTTCTTCGTTTCTGTGTATCCTTAAGCCAACAATCATTACCCAGAGAATTTAGAGACGTTTTTGTTGGAAAGAAAATAGAGAATTAGTGATGTAGGGTGTGATACATATGAGCAGGCATGCACAATGTGAACAGGTGTATCAAGGTAAATTGTAGGTGACAGTTAGGGAGAGATTATGACTAATACAAGAAGTGTCCCATTGTAAAAGGAGACGTGAAGAGAAGAGTTGAGTGAATTGTGAAAGATTTGGGAGTGCCTCTCGAATGTATTCTGAAGAGCTTTTGGAGCATGAAATAGTCCAATATAATATTTCTGATTATAGACCTAGTTGACTTTTTTTTGGAGAGATTAAGATTGTGAAATAGATTATTAAATTATGACATATTTGATACTCCCTCCGGTCCTAAATATAGGACCTAGTTGACTTTTTTGAAAAATCCTAAAAAAAAGCCAAATAAGTTAATTATAAATTGATTTACCTAATTTTTTCTCTTACACTAGTTTATTTTACCTATAAGCTAATGGATAATAAAAAAGATATCAAATATGTCATAATTTAATAACCTATTTTGCAACCTTAATCTCTCCAAAAAAAGTCAATTAGGTCTTATATTTAGGACCGGAGGTAGTATATTTTTAGATTATCCATTAGTTTATAGGTAAAATAAACCAGTCTAAGGGAAAAAATTAAATAAATCAATTTTAAATTAACTTATATATTTTGCTTTTTTAGGATTTTCCAAAAAAGTCAATCAGGTCTTATATTTAGGACCGGAGGGAGTATAATACAAAGGATCCACAATCTCATCCATCATGATTGGGATTTGATTGATATACGTCATTAAAAACAGATTCTCTCCTTGATTCAACTTAATCATATAATTTCCTATTTCCTATTTAGAATATTTGCATTATTTACCACACATTCTTATAACATACTCTCTATGTTCTTTTCTCTGCGGAGAGATTGTTTTTCATTGATTAATACAAATTAGATTGTGTGTTTTCCCATCACTTTTTGTGGTAATTAGTGTAATATTCTGTAGATAAGAATCAGGAAATAATCTGATTTGATTAGGAGAAATAAATGCTAGAATCAGGATAAAATCCTTTTTATTTTCTGTATCAATCAAATCCCTAAAATCATGGGATAGATTGATTTATCTTGTATTATATATTGGAAGCTAATGTTAGAGAAACATATAGGATTATTCATACCCTGAAAGTCTTCATGGTATCAGAGCTGGGCTGTCCATTTTAGCCCAGGTTTTTATCATTGTCCGAGGCAAAAGAAGACCCTCAAGCAGTATCTTATCACATCGATGGAGATACCGATGGAAGGGTCTTCGAAAACAGATCCGCAGCAATCTGGAGGTCCTTTTGGGGCAACTTCTGGATTCGAAGGATCAATTGTATCTGAAAAACTCAATTCTACAAATTATTGGGATTGGGCACAAGCTATGCGCCTTGCAGTAGCAGGACGAGGCAAGCTGAACATTCTCACTGGCGAAACCAAAGCCCCTTCCATAATTCCTTGAGCTAAGGCTCTCAATTCTGATTCAGCACTACTTTTCGATACAACTCTTTGCTTTTGACTTTGCCATGTAACTAAATTACCCCATACAAATGAACAATATCCTGATGTGGACCTGCTGTTTTCTTGGTCACCAGCCCAATCAGCATCAGTGTAAATTTCCACTGTCCTCTGATCATTTTTCTTGAAGAAGAGTCCCTGACCAGGAGTTCCTTTTAAGTATCTAAGAATCTTGTAAGCAGCATCTAAATGCTTATTCTTTGGAGAATGCATATGTTGACTTGCAACGCTTACTGCAAAAGCAATATCTGGACGAGTGTGAGATAAATAAATAAGCCTTCCTACCAATCTTTGATACTGACCCTTATCAGTAGGAGCTTCATCTCTGTCTTTCTTCTTCTTCTTTTCTGCCTCTTTTTCTGTCCTTGCTGGTTTATCTTGTTTCTTGACCTTTTTTGTAGTACTAATAGGAACTTTACTAGGCTTACATCCTAGCATGCCCGTATCTTTAAGTAGATCTAGGATATACTTTCTTTGAGAAACATAAATCCCCTTGCGGGATCGAGCAACCTCCATTCCCAAGAAGTATTTCAGATTTCCCAAATCCTTGACTTCAAATTCTCTATTCAAAGCACGCTTGATCTGACTTATCTCCCTGTCATCATTACCAGTAAGGATTATATCGTCTACATATACAATCAGAATTGTAATTGATGTCCCATTTTTGTGGACAAACATAGTATGATCTGATAGACTTTGCTTATACCCTTCAGACTTAATCACAGTGGAGAATCTGTCAAACCACGCACGTGGGGACTGCTTCAAGCCATATATAGATTTATTCAGCTTGCACACTTGGTGATTTTTGTTTTTATCAAAACCAGGTGGTAGTTTCATATACACTTCTTCCTTCAATTCGCCATTTAGAAATGCATTCTTGATATCAAGTTGCTGTAGAGACCAGTCCAGATTTGCTGCAATTGAAAGAAGAACTCTAATTGTATTTAGTTTAGCAACAGGTGCAAAAGTCTCGTTATAATCAATCCCGTATGTTTGAGTAAAGCCTTTGGCAACCAGCCGGGCTTTATACTTGTTTAAAGTCCCATCTGCATTAAATTTAGGGGTAAATACCCACTTACAACCCACTGGTTTAACACCTTGAGGTAGGTCAGTAATTTCCCATGTGTTATTTACTTCCAGGGCCCTTATTTCCTCTAAAACAGCCTCTTTCCATTCAGGAACCTCCAGGGCTTCATACACATTATTAGGAATCTTAATAGCATCAAGATTTGTAACCAAACTGTAATGCTTTTGTGTGAGAGCAGAATAGGATACATACTTTTGGATAGGATGCATGGTGCATGACCGAGACTTCTTCCTGTGAGCAATAGGTTTCTCTAACTCATCAACATCAACCTCCTGGACGTTCTCCACATTAGTATCAATGTTAGGATTCTCTTCGGGTGGGAGAATAGGTACAGCTTCAGTCAAAGGCCTTTTATTCTGTATGTTCCTCCGCAAGTAAACTCCATGTTCCTTAAATCTTTGTGGTAGCATGGATGGATCTGGCATGGATGGGACAGAAGTAGGAACATGAGGTGGTATAGGCATAGGAATTGACAAAGGAGTCTGAGTTTCATTTTCAAAGTAACAATTCTCCCCCTGAAACGAAGACGAAGAATAATATGGCTCAAACTCAACAAATGTTACATCCCGGCTGACAAATAACCGCTTAGACACAGGATCAAAACACTTATACCCTTTTTGAAGATTAGAATAACCAAGAAAAATACATTTAACTGCCCGAGGATCAAATTTTGATACTGGATGGTGTAAATGGACAAAGACTGAACATCCGAATACACGTAAAGGAAGAGTTTGATCAAGGTGAGAAATGTCATGAGTTTTCTGTAATGTTTGAAAAGGTGTCGCATAAGACAAAATTCTACTTGGACTACGATTAATTAAATGAGTAGCAGTTAGGATAGCTTCTCCCCAAAAATATTTTGGAACATTAGATGTGTATAAAAGAGCCCTTGCAACTTCTAGTAGGTGTTTATTTTTCCGCTCAGCCACACCATTTTGTTGGGGAGTGTTTGGACAACTACTTTTATGCACAATACCTTTTTCTTTCAAAAACTGTCCAAGAGATTGATTAAAAAATTCTGTACCATTGTCTGTGTGAAAGACCTGTATAGTACTTTTGAATTGGTTTAATACGTAGTCATAGAATTCTTTGAAAACACGCGATACTTCAGATTTTTCTTGTAAAAGGTAAACCCAAGACATTCGTGTATGATCATCTATGAAGGTGACAAAATATTTGCAATGTGTTCGATTAGGAATACGTGAGGGACCCCAAACATCACTATGAATAATAGAAAAAGGTCGGGATGATTTATAGTGAGAGGGAGGAAAGGAAGTACGATGGTGCTTTGCTAATTGACAAACATCACAATGAAAATCCACCCTTTTATTTGAGAAAAGATCTGGAAACAACTTCTGTAAATAAGGAAAGCTAGGATGACCCATCCTTTTATGCCACAAAAAAATATCATTTTCAGTAGATGAAACAAAACTTTTTATTCTGGAACATAGGGCACTTGCAGTAGAAACATCCAGATAATAAAGTCCATCGTATTCTTTAGCAGTGCCAATCCTCTTCCCCGATGAGAGATCCTGAAAATGACAATGAGTGGAAAAGAAATGAGCTGAACAGTTTGCTTGTTTAGTCAATTTACTTATGGACAACAAACTACAAGCAAGATGAGGAACATGTAAAACTGATTCAAGATGTAAAGAATCAGATAAATGTATAGTTCCTGTGCCAGCAATTGAGGATGATGAACCATTTGCAGTCTTAATCTTGTCTTTTCCTGATAAAGGAAGATAAGAAACAAACATTCTTGCATCTGATGTCATATGATCTGATGCACCAGTGTCGACAATCCATTTGGATGATAAAGATGAGTCATTCAAGGCAACAGAACATATACCTTTATGAGCAACTGAAGCAGAACTAGTAGGAGCACCTGATTTTTGCTGATTTTGCATTCCTCTGAGAAGATCTATCAGATTAGTGATCTGATCAGAATTAATAAATGGCGTGCTTTCAGGTTGAGATTGAGAAGATGAATTTATCTCCTGCGATACATGGTTAGCTCGAGGTTTTCACTTGCGAGGTTTCCAATCAGCAGGCTTCCCATAAAGTTCCCAGCACTTATCACGAGTGTGACCAATTTTCTTACAATGATCACATACTGGTTTGTTCTTAGGAGTAGAAGAATCAGTCATACCAGTATTTTTACTTACAAAGGAAGAGGAATTAGAGATCACAACAGGTGTTATAGGTTCTGCAACAAACTTCTCCTTTGATGATTCTTCTCTTTTTACTTCAGCAAAAACTTCTCGTAAAGAAGGTAGAGGTGAATGACCCAAAATTCTGCTACGTACCTCTTTGAACACAGGATTTAGACCAGCGAGAAAGAGAAGAACTCGCTCAACCTCTGTTTTCTTTTTATTTTGAGCTGCATCTGTTGCACAGGTCCATTTTCTTCAGTCAGAAGATCTAATTCCTGCCACAGCCCAACCAATTCCAGCCAATAATCAGTAACATTGTGTGTTCCCTGAGAGGACTTCCATATTTTTCTATGAACATCAAAGATCAATGATAGATCATTTTTGTCAGTGTATGAAAAACGAACTGCTTCCCATATCTCATATGCGGTTGGCAGGTACATAAAGCTTCTCCTCAACTGTGGAATCATGGAATTTATGAGCCAAGATGAAACAATAGCATTGTCAATTACCCATTTTTTCATCTCAGCAGATTCAGCATCGGAAGGGGCTTTGTATGGGGTAATTTAGTTACATGGCAAAGTCAAAAGCAAAGAGTTGTATCGAAAAGTAGTGCTGAATCAGAATTGAGAGCCTTAGCTCAAGGAATTATGGAAGGGCTTTGGTTAAAGAGAGTAACAGAAGAAGCACAAGTTGAAATCAGTACCCCAATAAAGTTTTACTGTGACAACAAAGCTGCCTTAAATATGGCATTGAATCCTGTACAGCATAGCAGAAGCAAACATGTGGAGGTTGATCGTCACTTCATCAGAGAAAAAGTGGAAGAAAGAATTATCTGTTTATCCTATATGCCTACTAAATTACAACTAGCAGATATTCTTACCAAGGGGCTACCAGAAGATGTATTCAAGAAATTTGTAAGCAAGTTGGACATGATTAGTATCTATGACCCAACTTGAGGGGGAGTGTGGTAATTAGTGTAATATTCTGTAGATAAGAATCAGGAAATAATCTGATTTGATTAGGAGAAATAAATGCTAGAATCAGGATAAAATCCTTTTTATTTTCTGTATCAATCAAATCCCTAAAATCATGGGATAGATTGATTTATCTTGTATTATATATTGGAAGCTAATGTTAGAGAAACATATAGGATTATTCATACCCTGAAAGTCTTCACTTTTCTAAGACACTTAAGTCAGATCATAAGGCACAAAGACCCTCTCTCTCTTTTTTACTTTGACTCATTAGCTTTTTGAAGTTTAGTTTCGCATGTTTTAGGCATAACTTTGTATTATCATAGTGGATAGTGCTCAGATTTTGACGTTCTTTTCTTAAATTTTTAGCATGACTCTAAAATTTGAAAACATAAAAGAGGGGTAGAAAGGGTCTGAAAAAATCGGTGAGTAAGAGAGAATATAAGCATTACACTTTTTCTGCCTGATTTCTTTCTTACCATACAGCTGGATGACCATTCATGATTTGTAAATAGGGCTATAATAGGGCTTAAATGGAGCATATGGAACAACAAATCAATGACCTATAGTCCTTGCATTCTTGCGATTGACTTCTCATATGTGCTATAACATATTTTGGCATTTATTTTCTTGTTGATATATCAGTTCTAACTTCTAACCATATGATAATGCTTGGGAAACTTTTGGGCAGGTTAGATGAACGAAAGAGGAGAAAGAATTTCATCCTTGAAAGAAATTTGCTTTATGCTGACCCCTTTGAGCAATCTCTTACACCTGAAGAGATACAAATTTGTCAGCGCCAGAGGGTCTTCATGCGGTTTCACTCGAATGTAGAGCACAAGGAGTTTCTTAAAAGGATTATTGAAGAACATCGTTTAGTCAAGAGAATACAAGATCTCCAGGTTTTGCATTCTACTCTCCATTTTAATCATGTCAACTTGCATTATTTAGTTTGTTGAACATATGGTAGTTATTGGCTCTACTACTACTTGAAGGTTTTACTTCTCCATAAAGGTGTAATCTATTAGATAATGCACACTCTTAACATCCTAGTTGAAAAAATTTTAATGTTTATAACTGTTAGATATTATGAAAAGGGTAATGACACTAATTTGCCCTCCAGACAGTTCCAATAAGATTTCATTCTTGAACAAAAATCCATTTTTTGATTTATTTCATCTATTCCATGACCGGAATAGGGGGGGATACACGTTACACCACGATTTTGATATGTTGTTGAATAGTGTACAAAAAGGAGAAGAAAAATAATAATAATCTTATTCAATGAAGCATGTGTGATTACATTATATAGGTAATAGGAAGCCCAAAGGGAATAAGGCCCAATAAGGCCAACTATCTACTAAACCCTAACTACACATATTTACAACAAACCTTAACACTCCCCCTCAAGTTGGAGCATATATGTCAATCATGCCCAACTTGTTACAAAGATAACTAACCCGGTTCCCATCTAAGGCTTTAGTGAGAAGATCACCGAGTTGATCACTAGATCGCACGTGTCCAGTAGAAATAAAATTCTCCTTTAGCTTATCACGAACAAAATGACAATCAACTTCAATGTGCTTGGTACGTTCATGGAACACTGAGTTTGAAGCTATATGTAATGCTGCCTGATTATCACACCATAGCTTTGCAGGGAGAGAGGTTTTAAGGCCAACCTCCTTTAACAACTGATATATCCACACAACCTCACGTACAAACTGTGACATAGCTCTATATTCTGCCTCTGCACTAGAGTGTGATGCTACCCCTTGTTTCTTACTTCTCCATGATACAAGATTCCCACCTACAAAAACACAATATCCAGTAGTAGATCTTCTGGTTTTCTTACATCTTGCATGATCAGCATCACAAAAACATTCAATGTCTGTGTGACCATAGTTTTTATACAAAATACCACGACCTGGAGACCGCTTAAGATAGCGAAGGACATGCTCCAAGGCTTCCCACTGACCAACAGTTGGAGCTCCCATGAATTGACTAAGAAAACTCACTGAGAAAGTCACATCTGGGTGAGTTATAGTCAGATAATTTAATTTACCAATCAGTCTGCGATATCTGTCAGGATATTCAAATGGTTCCAGCTTCTTGGGATCAACTTTCTTTCTGATATGCTCAGGGAGCTCTTCAAATGGTATTTTATTATCCAGCTCTAGGTAAGGATTGGCAATCATTGGTGAATTGCTTGGTGCAGCTCCTAACTTCCCTGTTTCTTTTAACAAGTCAAGGACATATTTCCTCTGGGTGAGAAAAATACCTTTCTTGCTTCTCATGACCTCGATACCCAAAAAATACTTTAACGGCCCTAAATCCTTTGTCTGAAATTGAGAGTTAAGGACGACCTTAAGAGACGATATTCCATCGACATTACTTCCTGTAATCACAATATCATCAACATACACAACTAAAAGAATCAAGCCAGCATCCGAGTTCTGGTAGAATACTGAATGATCACATTTACTTTGTATTAGCCCAAACTTCCGAACAACAGAACAGAATCTATTAAACCAAGCACGAGGACTCTGTTTAAGACCATACAAAGAGTTACGAAGAAGACAAACCTTCCCATTCTCCCCCTGAGCAACAAAACCAGGCGGTTGCTCCATGTAAACTTCCTCATTTAAAGTGCCATTGAGAAAGGCATTTTTGACATCTAGTTGATGAAGAGCCCAATCATAAGTAGCGGCCATGGAGATAAACAATCTGACTGATGAGAGTTTAGCCACTGGAGAGAAGGTTTCAGAGTAATCAACCCCATAGGTTTGAGCATAACCCTTAGCAACAAGACGAGCCTTAAGACGCTCAAGAGAGCCATCAGCCTTAGTTTTGATAGTAAAGACCCACTTACACCCAATCGCCTTCTTCCCTTTCGGTAAATCAACAAGAGTCCAGGTACCACTTTGTTCAAGGGCCATCATCTCCTCCTCCATTGCCGCACGCCAACCCGAATGACTTAAGACTTGGTGAAGAGTGGTAGGAATAGTAATGGAGTCCAAGGAAGCTATGAAAGACTTAGAAGTAGGAGATAAATGGTTATAGGAAACATAAGAAGAAATAGGATAAGTGCAACTACGTTTACCTTTTCGAAGTGCAATAGGCAAGTCATTAGAAGAAGCAGGGGAAATATCATGTTCTGGCTCAATGGGAAGGACAGAATTTTCCTCATCATGTGGTTCGAGATCCGACGAAGAAGCAGAAATGGGAGGGTCACCATCTGGAACAGCCACATTACTCTCTTTTTTACGCTTCTGATAAACGTAGTGGATTGGAGGTCGTTCTGGTACCTGTACTGGCAAAGGTGTACTAACAACTTGATAAACCAAGAGATCATCATCTTCATTAGGTGAAGACGGGGAAGATGCCATGGGAAAAAATGGGGTGGACTCGTGAAAGGTAACATCAGAAGATATCAAATAACGATTTAGAGTAGGAGAAAAACAAGTATATCCCTTTTGAAATCTTGAGTATCCAAGAAAAACACACTTAAATGCCTTAGGATCCAACTTAGAAATAGTCGGCCGAACATCACGAACATAACAAACACAACCAAAGATCTTTGGATCAAGATGAAACAGAGGTTTGGAAGGAAAAATTGTTGAAAAAGGAATATTTCCATCAAGAATGGCGGAAGGCATGCGATTGATCAAAAAACAAGCCGTAGAAATAGCGTCTGCCCAAAAAGGTTTAGGGACATTCATTTGAAACATTAGTGCACGAGCTACTTCAAGTAAGTGACGATTTTTTCGTTCAGCAACACCATTTTGAGCTGGAGTATCAACACAAGAGGATTCATGGATTATACCTTTTTCAAGCATGAAGTTCTGAAAGTTTGAGGAAAAGTATTCCTTAGCATTATCACTACGCAAAGTGCAAATAGAAACACCAAATTGAGTTCGAATTTCAGAACAAAAATGAGAAAAATGTGAAAGTACTTCAGAACGATTTTTCATTAAATATAGCCAAGTAGTACGAGAATAATAATCAACAAATGTTACAAAATACTTGAAACCAGATTTGGATTCAATATGACACGGACCCCAAACATCAGAATGAACTAACTCAAAAGGGGACGCAGCCCGTTTATTGACTCGAGACACATGTGGAAGACGATGATGTTTGGCAAACTGACATGACTCACATTCTAAAGTGTAGACACTGAATTAAAATGTGGATAAAGTTTCTTTAAAGATGCTAAAGACAAATGACCCAAACGACAATGCACTTCAAATGGGGTGGAGTCGACAGAACAAGCAACCGAACGATGCACTCGATCATCAAGAAAGTATTGGCCTCCAGACTCGTAACCTCTACCAATTATCTGCTTCGTCGTAAGATCCTGAATCAAACAATAATTAGGAAAGAGTGAGATAAAGCAATTTAGTTGTTGTGTTAGTTTACTAGGAGAGAGGAGATTAAAGGCAAGGTCAGGCACATTTAAAACAGAAGATAAGTGAATAGATGGAGTTGGATGAACAGAGCCAGAACCAATAACACAAGAATTAGATCCATTTGCAATCGTGATTCTAGAAGGATTGGCGTACGGAGCATAAGAGGAGAAAAGATGATGGCTACCTGTCATATGATCAGTGGCACCTGAATCGATGATCCACTTGGAGGAAGAAGAGACCAGGCAAGTGGCATTATTACTTGTATCAGTAGGAACTGGTGAAGCAGATAGAGCCATGGATTCCTTGTATTTAGCCATCAACTTGGCATACTCAGCTGCTGAAATAGTAACTCTTCAGTAGAAGATGCTACATGTGCAGATCCTGTTCACTTCAGTTTGTTCTGTAGCTTACGACAATTACGCTTTGTGTGACCCGACTCTTTACAGTAGTAACAGGTAATAGTACTGGAGTCAGATGAAGCTCCCCCTGACTTAGATGAGTTCCAAGTAGGTGGTCCACGATTATCCTTATTATCCCACGAACCACGACTAGCAAGGGCGCTAGCAGGAGCAATGGGAACAGATGAGGATGGAGAGTCAACTTCAGCACGTAGAACACGAGAGTAAACCTCTGGAAGGGAAGCAAGAGTATCACTAGATAAAATTTGAGACCGAACTGTCTCATAACCTTTAGGAAGACCATGGAGAAAACTCATGATTGCTAACTTTTCCTGTTGAGACGCCTGCACCTTAACATCAGGCGTTAGAGGCATTAATTGCTTCAACTCCCCATAAATCTGAGTAAAATTCATATAATAAGAGGTCAATGAAGGGTCCTGCTCCTGCTTCTGAGGATTGAAAAAGGCTTTGCACACCTCATAGATGCGTGAAATATTTCCTTTACCAGAGAATAGAAACTCTAAGTATTCCATGAGCTCCTTTACATAAGAGCAATGAGTCAAAGAAGGAAGTATGTCACTATCAATAGAATTCTGAATTTGCAAGAACAAACGTGCATCATCTCTAATCCACGTCTTACTTGAATCATCAGTTGGAGGAGTCTCAGTCAAATGACCCGCTTTTCCAATACTCAACAAATACAATCGAATTGTCTTGTTCCAATCATGGTAATTCTTACGAGTTAACTTGTGCTCAGAAATTTTACTAATTACAGGAACACTATCAGACAGAACGGCCACCTTTCCTTCAGCCATTGAAGACAATAAAACTTCAAAAAAGGAAATCCAAAGAAATTCCAACAAGAGGACAACCAAATAGCCACACCAGGGGCTCCAAACGGCAAAACCAAGATCAGAAACACACCAGAAACGGACGGCGAACGTTCGCCGGTGGAAAAAAGAAGTTTCCGGCGGCGCGTGGCGGCGGCGCGTGGATCTGGCGGCGGCGCGTGTAGAATCCGGCGATGGCGCGTGCGGCGTCGGACGGTGATCGGACCAAGTGGGGAATGTTCGTCGGGACCTCCTGATCCCGATGGGCTGGCGCGTGAATCAAGAAGAGGTCCGGAGGTGCATAGATCTGATGAAACAACTTCGGACACTATTCATGCCTACAGTATCTCAGACTAGGGCGGCCAGAAGCGAAAACCAAACCCTAAAGAGCCTTAGCTCTGATACCATGTACAAAAAGGAGAAGAGAAATAATAATAATCTTATTCAATGAAGCATGTGTGATTACATTATATAGGTAATAGGAAGCCCAAAGGGAATAAGGCCCAATAAGGCCAACTATCTACTAAACCCTAACTATACATATTTACAACAAACCTTAACAAATAGAAATAAGGAATGCCAATCTTTAATAATTTTGTCATCGGATCATTGTTTTCAAATGGTCCCATTCAATGATATAAAATATCACAATGTGATAAAAGAATCAATTAAAAGAGATCCTCTAATTCCAATTAGGAATTTTTTTATTTTTTATTTAGTAATTTATTATATGAATTATTTATCAATTTATTATATGAATTATTATATTAATTTTTATTTATTATTTATTATATTATATTAATAATAATTATATTATATTAATAATATTATATTAATATTATATATTAGCACACTCTTTGTTGTTACTATGGGGTCCTGAAGCACAAGGAGATTTTACCCGTTGGTGTCAATTAGGTGGTCTGTGGACTTTTGTTGCTCTGCACGGTGCTTTTGCACTAATAGGTTTCATGTTACATCAATTTGAACTTGCTCGATTTGTTCAATTGCGTCCTTATAATGCAATTGCCTTTTCTGGTCCAATTGCTGTTTTTGTTTCTGTATTTCTGATTTATCCACTGGGTCAATCCGGTTGGTTCTTTGCGCCCAGTTTTGGCGTAGCAGCTATATTTCGATTCATCCTATTTTTCCAAGGATTTCATAATTGGACATTGAACCCATTTCATATGATGGGAGTTGCTGGTGTATTGGGCGCTGCTCTGCCAAAAATATTCACGGTTTTCAGTATCTTATCGATGGCTTCTCTTTCGTTGCCAGGCATGAGCGGTTTTGTTGCAGAATTGATAGTTTTTTGGGGAATAATTACCAATCAAAAATATCTTTTAATGACAAAAATACTAATCACTTTTGTAATGGCAATTGGAATGATATTAACTCCTATTTATTCATTATCTATGTTACGCCAGATCTAGAACTTAATTCCTCGATAAATAGATATTTTCTTTTTCAACTATACTGGACTACTTTTGTAAATGAAAAAATAATGAATAATATCAAAATATATTGTCTCCTGCTTAGACAGAAATATATAAAAGAAATTGCTGTAGCCTCTATTCAAAGAGGAAAACCAGATTACCATTGATCTTAATTATTATTAATTAGTCTTTATTGTATTGTTTCCTTTGTTAGCCTATAAGTGGGCATTTGTGTCTCTACATGAGAATATGTGAAGTACATGTTTTTTATCTCAAATCTCTGTCCATTGTCCACATGTTTTTTATCTCAAATCTCTGTCCATTGTCCACGTATGTCAATTATATAAGTAAAAGATACAAGTTCGTCATGAAATAAACATGCCCCTTCTACTGTAATATCACTATCCCTCTTGTTTTTTTTTTATTGTCTTGCAGGAAGCGCGAGCTGCTGGTTGTCGACTTTCTGCCAATGCATATGAATTTATTCATCTCAAGAGGACAAAGGAAGCTGAACAAAGTGCCAATAATAAAAACGCCAAGGATTCACCTGCCGCACTACAGTCATTCTTAAGATCCCTAAATGATTGGGACGTCTCTGGATTCATGGGTGCTGAATTACTATCACAATCTGTGAGATTTCTTTAGTCTTGATTCTGGGTAGAAAATTTAAATGCAGCATGTTATTAAGACATTTTACTAAAAAATTGATAGTTGGATTTTTTCAGTCCGGATTGCATGATTGGGCTTTTTCCAAATATATCATCCATTTTATGTTCTTCTTGAATATGATAACAATCAAATTTAATTGAAACCTTGTTCTTAATACAACCTCGTACACCCAAATTGGTTCTTTTCTTGTGTTTTGGATTGGCGTGTGATATGAAAGATTCTTAGGTGGGCACGTACCATATGTATAACCAATAATAAGAGGTTCACCCAAAAAGCCAATGATAAGAGTATGCACATCCAATACTGATCTTGGTCCTTTCTGCATTTTCTAGAACATTTCTTCAATTTTTTTGATATAGTAATTGTTCTGGAATTCTCTGACTCCATTCGAAAGTTGGTCATTTTGGTTATAGCATCAGTAATTGATGAAATATAGAAGTTTTCTTGATATCATGTTAGTAAAGTCATATATGTGCTCTTGTGTAAACTTCTCTCAAGTGCAAGCCTTTTCATTTGGACATTGTCCTAGAAAAATTGAAAATGTTTGTCAAATTTCTAAACGGACTTGCAGGTGTATCTATTTTTTTATTTGGAGTCAGAATGCAGATGTATCTATATAATAGGATTTGTTCATTATTTATTTATATGAAGTGAACCTACCAAACAATTTTTCCCAGGATTTCACTTATCTGATTATTTTTTTTAACTGTGATGGACATGCAGGAGAAAGAACTGTGTGATGAGATTAGAATACTACCGTCACACTACCTCAACATGTTGCAGATCATGACAGATGAAATTTCTAAGGGTAGTATGTCCAAGAAATCTGATGCATATATCTTGTTCAATGTGGAACCGAGCAAGGTTGATAGAGTTTATGATATGCTTGTGAAAAAGGGGGTTGCTCCAACTTGATATGATTTGCTATTGATTTAATGATGATGCAAGGTTAATAGAGCATGCTCAATTGATTTGGCTTTGATTGAGATTTTGATCTCTGATCTTTTAATGGTATAGATGATTATGTGACTACGGTAAATATATGTTAAGTTTTTCTATTTTCCATTCTTCATTCTCTCTCTCACTGACACAGAATTTTACCAACTGGGGGAAGGTTTGATTTTCTTTAAACAAGTTCGAGGACTTGAACACTGAAAAGAATTATGTTTAAAAAATCGCCTACATTTATGCTGACTGTATTCAAATATAGTCCAACGTTGTACAAAGATTGATACTGGCATTAGGCCCATTTTCACTTTTTATAATGTACAAATTTTCTAAATGTTTATTTTCCTTCTTTATTTCAATAGTTAGATTCTAGGAAAAATGAAAAATTACCGTTTGGATTCTAAAATTTCTGAAAGATGATGTCAATATGTGGATAAACAAATAAGGGAGCTTATAGTAATATGGAATATCAATAATACCACTACACTTGCCTGTTACGTTGCTTAGTGCTACTCGTGATCCAACGATATCTTGAATCTGTTTTGTTCTGTGTATCTGTAGTCAACGGGTGCTCATTATAATCACTCCTTTGGTTCTGTATGTCTTTTGACAACCATTTACAATGTTTCTTGGGTAAAGGTGCAAAACTAGCCACAGTAAATTTTCAAATGGACAACTTTAGCACCCGTAAATTGGATGGTGCAAAACCGTACATTATAAATCAAAATGGGATAAATTTAGCCATGCCGTTAAGTTGAAGCTAACAGACGTTTTGATTTAATGAAGGTGGGCCCCACGCCAACACAAACGTCTGTTAGCTTCAACTTAACGGCGTGGCTAAATTTGTCCTATTTTGATTTATAATGTACGGTTTTGCACCATCCAATTTATGGGTGCTAAAGTTGTCCATTTGAAAATTTACGGTGGCTAGTTTTGCACCTTTACCCATGTTTCTTTCACTAAATAGGTAATGGCATATTAACTTACACTAACTAAAATAAAAGTGTGGTTGATAAAAATAGGGTGAAAGCTAAAAAATGATATATAATTATTGGTCAAAGAGTAAAAATAATACATAATTATTCTAAGGTACACCAATGATACTCAACTTTTAACATGTGATCAAGAATGATATTTTCACTAATATAACAATAAAATTAGACATGAAAAGTCCAAAATGTCCTTATCAAGGACACCGTCGCCGCTGTCTCCTCTTAATTTATAAGTGCATTTTGGACTTTTCATGTCTAATCTTATTGTCATATTAGTGAAAATATCATTCTTGATCACATGGTAAAAGTTGGGTATCATTGGTGTACCTTGAAATAGTTATGTACTACTACCTCCGGTCCTAAATATAGGACCTATATAACTTTTTTTTGGAGAAGTTAAGGTAGCAAAATAGTCTATTAAATCATGACATATTTGATATATTTTTAGATTATCCATTAGTTTATAAGTAAAATAAACTAGTTTAAAGGAAAAAATTAGGTAAATCAATTTATAATTAACTTATTTTGCTGTTTTTTAGGATTTTTCAAAAAAGTCAATTAGGTCTTATATTTAGGACCGGAGGGAGTATTATTTTTGTTCCTTAGCCAATAACTATGTATCATTTTTTGTCCTTCACCCATTAAAATTTGCAAAAATGATCACCAACATTATGTGAAAACTTAGCTTAGGAGTCAACTATAGTTAAGTCCTCTACTCTATAAACATGGTTAATAACCACAGCGCCTGGTGGCGCCCCAGGATTCGAAAGAATAGAGTGAAGATGTTCACTTACCAGTTCAACCAAGTATCCATTGGTAAAGTGTAGCTTCTTTAACAATATCTATAAAGATGTAAACCCCTAGTTCATAAAAAAAATTGGTAACTTAGTTCATCAAATTTTTCTTGAACATAAACAATGCATTTTAAAACAAATTAAAAATATAGATAAATTTGAATTTAATTACTTCAATTATTATAATACACATGATATTGGATTCAATTCAATACAAAATTTTCTAATTGGACATTTTATAGTTTTCAATTTTAACTACGCCTTTTTACACTTGTCTCTTTCAGAAAATATCGTTATCTTAAATCAGGGCAAAGTCACATCTTTGAAATGGTCGCATAGAGGCAGTAGCGATGCATTGACACATACTGTCGAGCTAAAATACAATATAATGTTTGGGATTGAATGTTGACATTCTGGTTACAGCTACAAGACTGAAGAGTCAATCCACAAATAGTAAAAGTTGGGAAAAAAATTATTTTCCCAATAAATTAGATATTTATTCTCACTTTGCCGACATCCTAGAAAGAGAACCTAGGAATGAATAATATGTAAAATTGAATCAGCTGATCGAGGAAAACACAGAGATATAATGTTTCAAAATTTAAATATTGGAAATATATGCAATACTCCTAAATTAAATATACAACTTTTTCAACAATAATGACCAGCCCTTTAATAATCACCTTGTCTAATAAATAAAAACATCAAGTCATTTTAACCTGGCGGGTTGGCGAGAGTGGTAAGTACTCTCGTCCCTTAAACAAGTAGTTGGGGGTTCGATCCCCAGCACTTGCGAATGAAGCAAATTCACAGGCTAGCTGTCTACCCCCTACATGGGACTTCAGAACAGCGAAGGATTAGTCTCACTTGACAAGCGAGTGGATACCCTTGAGAAATAAAAAAAAAAACATCAAGTCATTTCACCAAAAAAAACATCAAGTCAAAATATTGAAAAAAAAATCATTTTTATCGTAAAATTATATTGAAGCTGCATATATTGCATTAGAATATTATATCACATTGCTTTAATTTATAAAATGACTGTCACTGATTTTATGTTCGGCAAAGGTTTTAATGACTGAATAGGGGCATAGACACAAATCCTTTTCTTCTATTACTATTTATAGAAAATAAAAATTAGGTCTATTAGAATATTATTATAACACATTGCTTTATAAAATGACTGTCACCTCCAATCGTGGACATTTTATTTGTGGAAAATGGGTACTTATTTATGTAAAACATTGTTTGAGTAAGGTTAGATGTCAAACCCACCCTGAAAGTATGCCACAAATCTCAATAGACCTTATAAATGTGAAGGTCACACTTTCGCCTCTAAAATTCTAAAATGGAGTAATAATGTTTCCTCGGTTCACTAACATCACTAATTTTTTTTATAGAATTCTCTGTAGTATCGTTAATATGTCAGTCAAATGGTTAAAATCAACAATGTTAATGGACCGTGAAAACATTGCTCCATTTAGAATTTCTAGAGGAAAATTAAGACAAGTTTTTATACAAGTTTTTCAATTAAATGGAAAATTGAAACCATTTAATTTGTATAATTATACAAGTGTTTTAATTAAATGGAAAATTCAAACCAATCAAATTGAGAAGGCATAAATAATTTAATTTGTATAAAATAAATTATTCAATTTGTAGTCATAGATCAGAAAGACATACGTTGTTCAATTTTGTTTCGTAACATGTTGTAGCCACAAACATGTACAACAATAAGAAGTGAATTGATTCTGTTTCGAAGCATGTTTTACCGGAAGTATTGTGACATATCAGTAGACATGATAGTATAAAATTGACATAATAATAGAAGCATTTACAAACTAAAGTTGTCTAAAAATTCACATACGTACGGTGAGAGTATGTTAGATTTCATATTTATTTTTCCATATGACAAGTAATAGCATGGGAGATCAATGGTAGCATCCAATTCCAGGAGGACTTAGTTTCTTTCATTTTTTTCTGGTCTCCCGTCTTTTTCCATGAATTAATAACTTCATCTTGGGGTTAAATTTCTCATATATGTTCATAATGTATAAGATGTTAAAATGTTACTTATTTAACGTAGGAAATGGCATTATGAACATATATGAGGAAAAACTGGTTTTATTTTTCAGTTTTATATTAATTTTAAAAAACATTTTATGAGATTATATATTTGAAAAATCATATAAAGCTGAAAACAAAATTGATTTTTCCCATAAAATATCGAAATGTCTATGCTTTTATGTAGAATATTGTAGTATAAACAGGGGCTAAAGGGCAAAAATGCCCATGAAATTATCCCAAAGGTGCAAAAATACCCATGTAAAATTTTCTGGAGCAAAATTGTCCATCGAATTTCAAAACTGGAGCAAAAATGTCCATCACAGTTAATTTTGACTTTTTGACACATCATTTTCTGTCGGTTCATCTCTCACTAAAACATGTGGCAGACTTATGTATTTATTTGCTCTTGTATGATGATGATGTGACAGAAAATGATGCGTCAAAAAGTCAAAAAATTAACTGTGATTGATATTTTTGCCCCAATTTTAAAATTCGATGGGCATTTTTGCTCCAAAAAATTTTACATGAGTATTTTTGCACCTTTGTGACAATTACATGGACATTTTTGCACTTAAACCCTATAAACAGATATGAGAAATTATTAAACCCCAAAATGGAAGTTATTTAATTTTTCCACGGCAAAGGACGAGTGGGGACCGTTAAGGGAAAACGAGAGAAGTCATGTTCATCTGTACAAGCAGTGAAAAATGTCTTTACATCTCATATTTTAGTTTTAAATTAGAAATAATTTTGTTGGAATGTAATAAATATTCCCCAACTTTGGCAAATCACGTCAACATTCAATAGGAACATATGGCTAACATATTAACAACAAAAAGCAAGAATAATATAATAAAGAGATAGTTTTGCATTTATGTTTTAAATAAAACTCATGTAATCACACTCACACACTCATTTTACATAAATGTTTTCTTAGCCGAATTTTGATTAAGTGTCCATCTCATCACCTTCTCGTACACACAAAAAATAAGCACATGAAGGGCCATTAGGAGAGAGGTTTTGGGGCCACCATGTGTTAATGTTTTTGTGTGTATTTTTAGGGATGAGAAGGTGATAAACAATATGACTAATAATGAGCACCGAATCAGGACCATTTCTTAGCCACCGTAAGAAACTCAAGAGCTCTCCATGTGCGTGCGTGCTTTGTATCCTCTCGCACTTCTTCTATGGTAAATTTGCTGTGTAATTAAGAACAATGAATTCCAAACATTATAATTTTATTATGCATGCATGGAAATCGGATACCGAAATAATTTATCAAACTTTTAGGTACGTGATCGACTCCTACATCAAAACTATGATTTTATTGGCATTAAGTGTTTCTAAGTTCTAACATGAAATTGAACATATTGAACTTCAATGGCATACGTATACTTGAGTTATAATAACCTAAAGAATGGCAAAAGATGGAAATTCTTTGTCACGGGTTGATTAGTGATTGAAACCACTTGCAAGCTAAGCTACATGAGATGAAATCGTCCTCTTGTACCACCAACCGCGTTATAGTCAATTAACGCGGAATTTCAGTGACCCACAATGGACATATTGCTATACTATTCATAGACATCAACTTTATCCGTGAATCCAAAAGAGCTCGTTCTCAGCCCCACCCTCTTGCTTAAGATGACATTATTAAACTTAACTTTTTCGCACATGTTAATATTGTATTTTAAGTTAAATTCTTTGATTGAGATGTCAGTAGTACACTGCTTCGCACATTTCGATCTAGCCTATTTTCTGAGTTTTATGTATATGTTAAACATTCACACACACACACACGCATAAAGTCCTCTAGTATTTTATTTATGGTATAGAGAGTTAATGTTCATCATAAATGTAACCTAGTTTAAATGATACTATATCAAAATCAACCAGCAAGTAATAAAGAATGCGGATAAAAATCAATGGAAATTATTATTAGGGAATTTGAAAAAAAATACATGTCATATAAACTTAGTTAACATTTTGATTATAATTAAATTAGATAAATAAATACTACAATTAAGATGAGAAGGAATATTAATGTGTCATTTAGTTTTTAATTAATGTAAGAATGTGAAGAATAGACACATTCCCAACCCAATGTAATGACGATATATTTAATCTTAAAAAAATAAAAGGTAGTTAACCTGACAGGTTGACGTGAGTGGTAAGTACTCTCGTCCCTTAAACAAGTGGTTAGGGTTCGATCCCTAACTCTTGCGAATTGAGCGAATTCACAGGTGATGACTCCCCATATTTAGTGGTTTTTAGGAAATATTTTGTTGTATTTGGGGAGTCATGAATTAAATAATTAAGTGATTTTGATGTGAATTGGAAAGAAAGTAATTTGAGAGTATATGAGTGATTCTTTTGGAAAATATGAAATTTAATTGAAATAGGAAACTTAATATATTAAAAGAAATATTTTGATGAGAAGTTTCCTATTAATGAGATTATGTGATTGAGTCATTGTGATTATTTCCTATTTCTTTCTCTTCATGAATGCATATTTAATGAAAAAGGAAATAAAGAGAGAGGGACATACAAGAAAAGGAAAGAAAAGAAACTTAACATGCAAGGCAAAGGCAATATGGTGTTGGACTATTTTATTATAAATATACACATGCAATTGAGGAGAAAGGGAGGCTGGTCATAATTCTTCCTATTTTCTAAAGCCTAGAGGAGAATTCACGAGAAAGAAGAAAAGAATAGCGGCTAAAGAGCATTGAGGGAGTTTCATTCAAATCCAATTTCACGCAGAAGGAAGAGGAGAAAGGACGTGGCTTCTTCTTGTTGGGCAATTCTTCATTGCAACCATACACGCACGCACAAGGAGCTGAACTTGTGGGACATTCCATTGAGTAACCATTGTATAATCTATTTCCCTTTGGTATTATAATTTTAAATTTATCTTTGATTATTATGGGGACTGAGTTGGAACTTATGTGTGGTTGATTTCTTTTACAACTTAGAGTACTATGAACTTGTTTGTAACTTAGTATTTTATTTCCCACTATTTAGTCATGGTTAATTTGATTTAGTTTATTTAATCTTGCTATTATTGATAACTTGTTTAGTGTTTGATCACCATTAGACATGTTTAGGGAATTTAGAGTTGGACTCGAAAGAGGGAATTTTAAATAGACCATGGGATTAAATAGTGTAGGATTGGATTGTTAATCTGATTTGCGACTAGGATAGACATATACCTAGAAGCCCTACATAGTCACATTAGAGCGGTACCGGTATTAATTGGCTTAGTAAATTAGTGCAAGACATTGTGTAATTAAACAAGGCAAGGATATAGGTGAAAACCGAAAGGCATTTATAGACACTAGTACTCTAGATTAGCTAGTTGAATTAATTCATAATTAATTTAGTGGGGAATAAAATCTAAGAAGCAGATAAGGGATTAGTGGCTCTAGGTTGTTCTTTTGACTCGTGAATTTCTTTTGTGTGAATATTTGTTTTATTTTATTTTCTTAGATATTAGGTAATTTAAATCAATTTTCTTGTATTTACTCAACTTGAATGAAAATAGGAGATCTAATGCCTAGTTATTAATTGTCTGAGTCTCTGTGGGATCGACCTTGATTTACCACTTTACTAAAATACGATCCGTACACTTGCGGACTTTTTATCAAAATTTTGGTAGCATCAAGTTTTTGGCGCCGTTGCCGGGGACTCAAGGCAATTAGTAATTAGAATTAGAAATTCTTTAATAGTTTTAGTTTGAGTTTTTTTTTTCTTTGGAAAAATAGAAAGATGGACTTTTCGGAGCTTAATTATTATAAATGGTATCGATGTTATCACTGTGGAAATAATCATGTACCAGGAAATTGTCCAGTTTTGCCCACCATAAATTGTATAGGAGATGATTTCACTAGGCAACAAACTTATGTTGATAATTTTTCTAGGCCTAGTTGGAATTTTGAGCAAGATGAGTGTTGGAACCCACATGTTGATTCTTATTCACATGCAATAGACCCACCCTTCATGTCTTTTTCACATGTTCAAGAAAATATTGATTATGAGAATTCTTGTTTTGAAAGGTTAGACAAATTAGAAAGATTAGCCGATATCTTTTTGGAAAGGAATGAGAAATATTACAATAGTTCTGGATCAAGAGTTCAAGTAAACAATTTTGAGGATAATGTAAACTCTTGTTTAGAAGAAAGGCTTGACAGATTAGAAAGATTAGCCGGTAAATTTTTGATAATGCTAGAGGATAGTTTGAAATGGCAAGAGGATAGTTTCAAAAGGTTAGAAGATTGTTTGAAAATGTTAAAATCAATAATTGAGGATAGAGATGACCATGAAGTTAAAGAAGATTTAGAGGTTGTCATAGAGCCTGAAACTTGTTTAGAAGAAATTGATGGGTGTTTAATTGATGTTGAAGATGTGAATTCAAATGCTTGTGATTCTGATATACATGTTGATGTGAGTGTTCCTATAACTGCTTTGTATGGTTCTCCTATTACTGTTGTGACTCTTACTGATGAGAGTCAAATTGATTTTATTGGATGCTCATTATTCTTAGAAAGACATACATCTAATTGTTTGTATGAGCATATTATAATTCCTTTGAAATCAGTGATTACTTGTTCTTTGAAATTGTCTATGATTGAAAAGACACAAGTAATTAGTTTGATTGATTACTTATACTGTTTGAAAAGGAATGAAGATGAGGTGATTATGGTGTTTGATACTTATGACTAAGATTTGTTTGGAAAGTCTGGCTGAAGACTTTAAACTTAGCGCTTCTTGGGAGGCAACCCAAGGTTTAGGTATTTGATGCTTTGTTTTTGAGTTTGTAGGATTTTTTTTTCTTGACTAGGAGCTAAGAGTGGAAATCGAGAAGAGAAAGGGGAGTATTCTTCTAACTTTTTCTTGATTTTATTTGACTAAGAATTGTTTTGGTGATGAGTCTTTATGCTGGTTGATATGTGTGTGATGGTTAGATTTGATGGTGTACCTCTTGAGTACTTTGCTTGCTTGATATGCAACTTGAAATAACTTTATCATTCCTACACTTGCTATGGATATTTTTGTAATTCCACTACTTGTGTTACTTGTTCACATTGGGGACAATGTGACATTTAAGTGTGGGGGTATGAGGGTATCATTGTTCTCTAAAGATTGTCCTCAAGCTTTCATTTTGTAAAATTTTCTTGAAAATTTTTTTTTTGCCAATTTTGGGATTGATTTGAACTTGAAACAATTGGATTTGATTAGACTTTGATCTCATCTTCTTTGAATGTAAGTGAAAAGACAAGCTCTTTGATTTAGATAAATTACTCTAGTATGTCAAAAAACCCTGTGAGGAATTTGAGCCTTAATTTTATTCTTTCATGAGTGAGTACATCTATTGTAATTTCCCCTCTAGAACTTGTCTTGAATCTCTTTTGACGCTCAAATCTCTTGCATGCACAAAAATGATTAAGGCCTTCGTTTCATAGTCAGTTTAGCCAAATAGCCATCCTTTTTACATTATTTCCATTGCTTAACCCCTTTGAGCCTGCTTCTCTTTTAAAAAGAAAGATTGCATATTTTAGCCTTTGAATTCTTTTGATGCAATTTTTCATCTCTTATCTATTTCTTCCATTTCCGCTTTGAAAAGTGTTATACTATATTCAAATGGAAAGGGGTGAAGGAATTAGAAAAGGAAAAGGGGAAATATAAGTGTTGAAGAAAGGAGAAAAAAAAAGAAATAGAAGTGGAAAAAAAATAGAATAAAGGTGAAAAAAATGAAAGTGAAAAAGGAAAAGAAAAAAAATCACACAAAGTGTGAAAAAAAAGAAAGAAGAAGATGAAAATCGAAAGAATTGAAGAATTGTGGAGTTCAAAAGAGTCAACCCTTATGTGCTTGTTAAGTTATGAGATTCCTTCATTCCTTACTATAATTGAAATGGTTTAGCACTTTTCAAATATACCTTCATCTCATTTTCATTTCATTATCCTACCTTTTTCATTACAACCCTTAAAAGTCCTTTTGATTTGTATGTGCATTGAGATATAAGAGTGGATATCGAGATGATAAACAAGCCTATGGTAGCTGGATTACGTAGATGGAATTGAGTGAAACACAACCCCTATATACTTTGAGAGTAGAGCGTAAACACTTGACCGGTGAGGGACATGCTTTTGTGATTTATCTCTATCAAATTGATTGACTTATTGCTTGCATTTGGGGATGGTGAGAGAGATTTTTAAGAGGATTTAATTGTTGAGAGTTTGAATTGATTTCAACTTTGTGATAAAATCTTGATTTCATTTTTTGTGCTAATGTGTTAACAATTTGAAATCTTGAGGACAAGATTTAATGCAAGTGTGGGGGTGTGATGACTCCCCATATTTAGTGGTTTTTAGGAAATATTTTGTTGTATTTGGGGAGTCATGAATTAAATAATTAAGTGATTTTGATGTGAATTGGAAAGAAAGTAATTTGAGAGTATATGAGTGATTCTTTTGGAAAATATGAAATTTAATTGAAATAGGAAACTTAATATATTAAAAGAAATATTTTGATGAGAAGTTTCCTATTAATGAGATTATGTGATTGAGTCATTGTGATTATTTCCTATTTCTTTCTCTTCATGAATGCATATTTAATGAAAAAGGAAATAAAGAGAGAGGGACATACAAGAAAAGGAAAGAAAAGAAACTTAACATGCAAGGCAAAGGCAATATGGTGTTGGACTATTTTATTATAAATATACACATGCAATTGAGGAGAAAGGGAGGCTGGTCATAATTCTTCCTATTTTCTAAAGCCTAGAGGAGAATTCACGAGAAAGAAGAAAAGAATAGCTGCTAAAGAGCATTGAGGGAGTTTCATTCAAATCCAATTTCACGCAGAAGGAAGAGGAGAAAGGACGTGGCTTCTTCTTGTTGGGCAATTCTTCATTGCAACCATACACGCACGCACAAGGAGCTGAACTTGTGGGACATTCCATTGAGTAACCATTGTATAATCTATTTCCCTTTGGTATTATAATTTTAAATTTATCTTTGATTATTATGGGGACTGAGTTGGAACTTATGTGTGGTTGATTTCTTTTACAACTTAGAGTACTATGAACTTGTTTGTAACTTAGTATTTTATTTCCCACTATTTAGTCATGGTTAATTTGATTTAGTTTATTTAATCTTGCTATTATTGATAACTTGTTTAGTGTTTGATCACCATTAGACATGTTTAGGGAATTTAGAGTTGGACTCGAAAGAGGGAATTTTAAATAGACCATGGGATTAAATAGTGTAGGATTGGATTGTTAATCTGATTTGCGACTAGGATAGACATATACCTAGAAGCCCTACATAGTCACATTAGAGCGGTACCGGTATTAATTGGCTTAGTAAATTAGTGCAAGACATTGTGTAATTAAACAAGGCAAGGATATAGGTGAAAACCGAAAGGCATTTATAGACACTAGTACTCTAGATTAGCTAGTTGAATTAATTCATAATTAATTTAGTGGGGAATAAAATCTAAGAAGCAGATAAGGGATTAGTGGCTCTAGGTTGTTCTTTTGACTCGTGAATTTCTTTTGTGTGAATATTTGTTTTATTTTATTTTCTTAGATATTAGGTAATTTAAATCAATTTTCTTGTATTTACTCAACTTGAATGAAAATAGGAGATCTAATGCCTAGTTATTAATTGTCTGAGTCTCTGTGGGATCGACCTTGATTTACCACTTTACTAAAATACGATCCGTACACTTGCGGACTTTTTATCAAAATTTTGGTAGCATCAACAGGTTGACCCCTTTTAAATGTTTGGTTGGGTGGATAATTTGTTGTTCATAGGGGTGTAATGGGCGAGTTGGGAAGCCTGACCCCTAATCCATAACCAGTGTGTTTAACATTAGATTGATGGTATGAGCTTACCCATACCCAAATCTCAATCCATTTAAACCTGTACCAACTTGGTATGGATAAAATGTGCCGGTTGAATGTGTAATAGGAAAACTCATTAATCCCCTAACCTATTTTCCTTATATTATAAATTTTCAATTTTTTTCTCTAATTTAAAAATTCAAGTATGACGTTCACAAATTAAAAGTTATAGCCACAATGTTGCACCAATAATGTTTACGACCTATTTTGTTGCATGAAAGAACCTAAATTATAAAACTACTACTAATAACAAGTATTTAATGTTTAAACTTGAAACTAAAATAAAACATTATAACCACAATTTCAAAACGGTTAATATCATACTATTATTTCTAATAAATTTTCATCAATTGTCATCTTTAAGTTAAAAAATCAAAAAACAAATGTATTGTGTTGTGTTACCATAACCCACCCATTTAACTCTTAAATGTGTTGTGTTTTTTACCCACTCATTATGAGTTTTAAATGGGTAAAAAATGTGATCAGTAGGCTAACCCATTGGGTTTGAGTTTTCGGCTCAGTCCTAGATTTTTATCACATATGGTTGACATAATTTGAGGAAAAATTTACATTTAACCTATATTATAATTTAGATGGTCAAATGACAATTTAGTGGATGTTAAAATTAAATGCACTCGCGGGTAGCACAATCAGATCCTCAATAATATAAGTTGCCTTCTCCAAAATACTATCCTATATAGTTATTTTGCAACCACACATTCCTTGCGTGAGGAAGGGGGAAATCGTCATATTTCCATTGTGTTTACTTCTTTGTTGGCACATCCTTGTGAACATGAGGACCACTTTTCCTGCGGCCCATTTACTTCAATTAGAATAAATACAAGGCACATTATTATTATATACTCTTTTATTCTTTTATCCAAGCAATATGAACCCTTTCGACACACCCACTGATTTTTATACAAAGTCCAACTAAATGTTTGTTACTGTTTCTGTTTCACCTTTTACGGATAATAATGATGAGTATATTCCGCAAGCCTCGATCAGTAGATGGGATTAAATCTCCACTTCCTGGATTATGCAATAAAACCCTTCATACCTTAGTTAATTGCATGCTAACAAGTTTTTTCATAATAAAATATTTTTCTTTTTTAAATGAAAAAGAAAATACTATTTTTTCAGACTTTATCTTTATCGAATTGAATGGAGATCGTTTTATATAATTTTTCTTTCATATAGATGTATCAAATAGGGGGATGCATCAAAGTTCAAAAACATGGACAAATCAATTAATATGGTTTCTTGTAATCTCAGAATTATTTAAAAATCCCAAGGGGAATGCAATTCAAAATTACCAATATTGGTTCACTTATTAGTTGCTAATATATATATATATATATATATATATATATATATATATATATATATATATATATATATATATATATATATATATGGTGAAAAGTTGCTAATATATTTTAGTTTGTCTTACAATTGAATAAGTTGACAATAATTTTTAATAGAGACACCTCCATTGTCAATCAAAGTACATTAATTTATTAATTAAAACATCTTCTTGTTGTCAATATTGTTTTTTATCTTTTAGTATATGGAATGAGATAATATTACAGCTTTTTGAGATTTCAAATGACCTTATTGAATTCCTAATGCAATTTCCCAAAGGATTTTCTGGGTTATTAGTCCATATACACTGAAAAGAACTATGAAATCCCTGAATCCCTGAATTTTTATAACAAAGAAGAACGTTAGACAGAAAAATAATTAGCTTTAAGATATCACTATTCACTACATATCAATAAGATAAAGTATGTGATTGTAAAATAAAAAAAAATCATAATAGATTCAATTTTTGAACTCTTACGTATGTCGGCCTTTTATATATGCAGATTCTGCTGAACACTTGTTAATTATTATGAAGTGACGCGCTTGTGTTGGCAAAAAAGAAAAAAAAAAGAAAAAAAATCCCTTGTGATTATAATTGACATTATCTTTATGAAAAGATTTTTTGTCATCTAGGCAAATGAATCATCGAAAACTTACAAATGATGAGAAATTAAGTCATTTGTGTGAGTGCGATTTATCGAAAACTTTGAAGTCATTTGTGTGATTTCGGCCAGTTTGTCGGTGACTTTGATTCAAACAAACTTTACGGAAAAAGACAAATAAAATCTTCCCAATCGGTAAAACGACAATTGAGGTTGCTAAATTGTAAAAAAGACAAGTTGGGTCATAAGCACTTAATACACATTAACAAATTTGTGAGAAAATACTTAAATGTCCTTAACAATTTGAGATTGGAGAGGGTGAAGTGAGAATCGAATGATGTGTTTTGTGAGGGTGGAGTGAGTGTGTGTTTTTAAGGGTATTTGAGTCATTTGCCCAAATTTGTTAATGTGTATTAAGTGCTTATGACCCAACTTATCCTTTTTACCAAGGTTCAAAAAACCGGACCGGACGTCCAACCGGTCAAGCTACTGGTTCAAGGGTTGTTGGTTCAACCGTGGTTGAACCGGGTCAAACCAGAAATAATAAAATAATAATATTTAATTGTGGAATGTAAGAAAATATGTAAATAAGATAAATGCTAAATAGTAAAAATAATTTAATACCAAAATAGTAAAAAACTAAAAATACCCTAATGCATTTTGAAACTTCTAGGGCTGAAATGTAATTTTCACTTAAAAAACCTCATTATATTATACTCCCTCCGGTCCTAAATATAAGACCTAATTGACTTTTTTGAAAAATCCTAAAAAACATCAAAATAAGTTAATTATAAATTGATTTACCTAATTTTTTCCTTTAAACTAGTTTATTTTACTTATAAACTAATGGATAATCTAAAAATATATCAAATATGTCATGATTTAATAGACTATTTTGCAACCTTAACTTCTCCAAGAAAAAGTTATCTGAGTCCTATATTTAGTACCGGAGGTAGTATTATATATCTTTCTCCTTCCTTCCATCTGTTTCTCTTTTCTTCCTTTCTCACCCACATCGGTGGCGCCGACCCCAACATCACACAAATGACAAAACCACATATTGAACTCAGTTCAAGCCTTCTCTTTTTTTGATCAAAAGTTCAAACCTTCTCACTTTCTACTTCCTTCACTTCATCATCTTCATAACTGAATCACTGAATGGTTTCTCACTTTCTCTGAATCATCTTCATCATCTTCGGTGAATCATCCTTCATCATCTTCGGCTTCATCATCTTCAATTCTTCATCATCTTCGGCGCTTCTCCCACTGAGAAAAATGGAATGGGTTTTGCATTTTTGGTGTGTTAGGGACTTAGGGTTGTGAGTTCTGCGTTTTGCGTTTGGGAAGGAATGGGTTTTGCGCCGTTTTGTCCAGCATCTGTGTAAGCAAGGCTCAATTAAAAAGTGAGGTGCATAAACCGGCCAACCCGGGTCATTACCGGTTCACGCGGGCCAACACCGGTTTAAGCGATTCCAGCCTGTTCAATGGCGGGCTGAAGGGGTAAGCGATTCTTCTGCCAGATCGGACCGACTGTGGTCCGGTTGCAGGTTCAACCGCCCGGTCCGATCCGGTTTTTAAAACCTTACTTTTTACAATTTAGCAATAAGAGAGAAAGGGTGGAGGTAAAGGTAGATGTTAGGGTATATTGGTAATATCATGTTATTTCAACTAACTTAACTAATATCTCTTAATCTAATCAAATTATTAGGTAAATAGATGGGGAGTATGATTCATGAAGCCCATACGTAGACATGAGTGTGGCCCCATAACACAGTCATGTGTAGGAGTAGGACAGTACAGTACAATGCACCCAGCACTAGTTTCCAAGTTCTCGCATAGAAGGAAGCAGTAGTGGGAGGAAACATGCATCACATATCTATCTATATATACACGCTTTGGAGGGCCTCAAAGTTCAGTGAGTAAACTATTGTTGAGCTTAGAAATGGCCAAATACACCATCTTCCTTCTCTTCTTAACTTTCACATTCTTCCTCAACACTCTTGCATGTCCTTACTGTCCATACCCTACCCCTAAACCAAAACCAAAACCAAAACCTAAGCCTAAACCTAAGCCATTATGTCCACCACCATCATCACCACCAAAACCTCCCAAGGGCAAACCACCACCATATGTCCACCCAAAACCACCACACTACCCCAAACCACCAGTTGTAAAACCACCTTATCACCCAAAACCACCCATTATTGTCAAACCACCACCTTATAAACCACCAGTTGTCTCACCTCCCTATCATCCAAAACCACCTATTGTCAAACCACCAATCGTGAAGCCACCACCTTATGTTCCTAAGCCACCAGTTGTTTCACCACCATATCATCCAACACCTCCTGTTGTGAAACCACCCATTGTGAAGCCGCCACCATATGTTCCTACTCCACCAATAGTTCCAACGCCTCCTATAGTAAAACCACCACCATATGTGCCTACACCTCCTATAGTGAAACCACCACCTTATGTTCCAACACCTCCCATAGTAAAACCACCACCTTATGTGCCTACACCTCCCATAGTAAAACCGCCACCATATGTGCCTATCCCTCCAGTTGTTCCCACACCTCCTATAGTAAAACCGCCACCATATGTGCCTACACCACCGGTAGTTCCAACGCCTCCTATAGTGAAACCGCCGCCATATGTGCCTATTCCACCTGTGGTTCCAACACCTCCAATAGTGAAACCGCCACCGGTTGTATTGCCACCTTATGTTCCTCAGCCTCCTCCGGTGGTGACCCCACCGACACCTTATGTGCCAAGTCCTCCGTCACCGGGGACACCGTGTCCACCACCACCATCACCACCGGCACAGGAAACGTGTCCAATTGACACGTTGAAGTTGGGTGCATGCGTGGATGTTTTGGGAGGGCTTATACATGTTGGAATTGGAAACAATGCTAAAGAGAAGTGTTGTCCTGTGCTGCAAGGATTGGTTGATTTGGACGCAGCTGTTTGCCTTTGTACTACCATTAAGGCTAAGCTTCTCAACATCAACCTTATTATCCCTATTGCACTAGAGCTTCTCGTTGACTGTGGCAAGACTCCTCCCAAAGGGTTTCAGTGTGCTGCTAATTAAGTAATGAGTTAATTGTATGTACTACAACTTAGTTTGTATTTATATTTTGATGTTATTAAGCTGCATGTTTTTTTGTGTGTTTAATTAATTGGGATCAAAGTCATCTTTTGTTTCAGTGTTGGTCATTGAAATGGGTATAGTTTTGAGTGGTTTATATGTCAATTTAATGGTAATAAATTGGACCTGTTTCAAAGTATTGTTGGATGTTAAACCAAAACAAATAAAGGTAGGCTTTGCTTTTACACAAGTTCCATATGTAGTCGTTCTTGATGATAATACTATTTCAATAATTTCCTTACGTGCACAAGTGTGTGTGTGTGTCTATATATATATATATTTCATCCTCTACCAAATTTAGTCCTCATCCATTTCATCCTAATGTATGCCTCATTTTTTTTATTTTGTCATTTTTAAATAACCTTTATTGTTACTCATTCATCGATTATCAAGTAAAATGAGAGAATGATTAACAAGATAAAAAGATGTAGTTTCCTTGCATTTACAAACAAAATTTCAAACTACTATTTTAAATTTTGTTAACATAAGATTAAGTTGACTGTTTATAAATTTTAACACATATTACATGATAGATTATAAGTAAAATAGCATCCTTTTGGAAAATAGAAATAAAACTATACATATTATTTTTTTTATTATTAATGTCATTCCAATATAAAAAATAGGGCGAATTCGAGGTCCAAAAATGATACATAATTATTGGTAAAAAACAAAATTAGTACATATATTGGGCATGAGATCAAAAATGATATTTTTCACTAATATGACAATATGATTAACATGAAAAGTCTAAAATGCCCTTATAAATTAAATAAATTTTCTTTCTCCTTCTTCGTCACCCTCTCTTTCCTTCTTCTTTCTCCAGCAGTCCATCGCCGGCCGTCGAGAAGATTGTCGCCGCCCCTCATGGCAAGGTATCATCATTTGATCCCATGCCCAATAGTTGGGTGAAGAGGAGAGAGAAATGTAGGGTTGAGTGTATTTTGGTTATTGATATTTAATTTATAAGAGCATTTTGAACTTTTCATGTCTAATTTTATAGTTATATTAGTGAAAATATCATTTTTGATCTCATGCTCAATAGTTTGGTGTCATTTGTGTACCTTGGAATAGTTGAAGTTCCTTATCGTTTTTTGGTCTTCACCATCCAAAATAATTTGATATGGAGAGATCAAGAGAGTGTAATGATATCATTAAAATAAAAATATCTAATATAAAATTGAAGTGACATGATACTACCAGTAGTATCATATCACTTCAATTTTATATCAAATATATTCAAAACCGATTTGTTCTGTTGACAAAAGAAAAAAAGACAAACATATTGTTACTTTTCCGGAAAACTTTGCTTACTGATTTCAACTTTTCTCTGCATCTCTCTGTCTTTTAGCACTTTCCCTTCTCTGCATGTAATGATCACGCTCACCCGTGAGTGCATGGGGAAAAGTTTAGGAATAAATTTAGGAAAATAAACTCCCAAATTATATAAAGGAAATTTAGTTGCATTAAGTTGCATTAACTCGGGCTTCTTCTGACAGTTTGGAGTAGTCTGAGATGACCCAAACTATCCCGAGCAACCCAACAAGTTGTTGGGTTGATTTAGGTTGAATTTGTTAGAAAACATTGTTTTTTTTTTGAAAAAAACAATTTGTATTATTCAAAATTTTAATGATAATTTTGATATTAATGAAAATTATATTTAGTGCTAAAAAGGTTATTTTACACCTTATATATATAAAAAGAAAAGTTATTGGAGGAAGCATTTTATAAACATGCATTTGTCTCTTATGAATATTATTACGAAATACGTAGTGGTTAGACTATAATGTAATAGATTGATGCTATTCAACCAATATGTAAAAGTAATTGTAAAAATTATTGGAGAAATGTATAATACTTTCTTGGTAACTCTATTTATTGAATATGTATTTAATATTTGGATGGAATGATGATAAAAATGAAATTTAAATTAGTTTTTGAAATAATATTTCTCATCGATCTAACTCTTGTTGAATTTGAACTAAACTATTGACCATTGAACCACCATGTACTGCACTAGATACTGATTCGATTATAATAACCTTGATATTAAAAGAAAGTGCGAATGTGCAAAAGTGATACTTAACTTTACCCAAAATTGCATTTCTATTACTAAAGTTTCGTGAGGTGCAAAAATAATAGCCAACTTGGGATCCAGGTGAAAAATTAGTATTTTCACTCCAGGAAAATAAAATTTAGATATGAGAAGACTCTTATGTCCCTCATTAAATTTTTATTTAATGAAGGAGGAATGAAGGCATAAGAGTCTTTTCATATCTAAATTTTATTTCCTTCAAGTGAAAATATTATATTTGCACCTGAACTCCAAGTTGGGTACTCTTTTTTTTTTTTTAGGTAAAGAAAAGGGGCAACGCCCATTACACACTAGCCCACTGTATGCGAGCTTCCTCAAGTTCACATGAGTCTACTTGTAATACTTGTTCTATCTCCACAGGTGGTGTGTCCCAGATCACTTCTTCCTGCTGCAGCTTCCAGCATAGTGCAGTAATTGCATCCGCACTCTTGTTACCTTCTCTCAAAATATGGCAAAACTTGAGTTGCCAATTCAGATTTCTCATTAACCATATGCTTGCCCAAGGTTCAAGCAGTGCTCTTCTTGGTTGTTTTCCTGCAAACAGCTGAACTATATTTTTTGCATCAGACTCTACTTCTAACTTTCTAATCCCCATGTTCCAACAAAGTTGTAATCCTTTAAGAATTCCCCAAGCTTCAGCTTCATGAGCATTGCTAGTGTTGAGTTTCATGGTGAAACCTTGAATCCATCCTCCTTCATCCCCTCTAATTACTCCCCCACAGCCACCCCACCCAAAACTGGATGTCATTCCATCTGCATTTAACTTGCACCAGCCCATTTGTGGAGGTTTCCATGAGGTTCCTGTAACAACACCTCTGATTGTATTACATACCTCCATGTCCCACCGTTGAAAATAATTTGCCACCCTCTGTCTAATACTTTTATCCCCATGAGAAGGAAGTTCAAAATCTGGATTTTTCCTCTTTAAATTTCTCCACCACCATATCATATAGCATCCTGTTACAAAAGTTTCAGGCCACATCTCCTCATCACAACTTGAAGAGTGTTTTGACAGATTTTGTTGGAACCATTCACACCAATTTGTGCCAAAGAACTCTGCCCTTCTAGCTGGTATGATCATTTTCCTCCATAAAGAATTTGCGCTTGGACAATCCCTTAAGGCATGTAATATGTCCTCCTCCTGTCTGTTACAAATAGAACATACTCCAGACCCTCCACTCCACTTGTG